>JALQBC010000002.1:1550382-2137959 GCA_023375675.1 Cytospora piceicola
TCGAGGGCATGTGTGATCTTGTCGCGCATGTAAGCCAGTCCGAGGGGAGGCGAGCACTCAACATTACTTGAGTAACCGATCTTTTCTCCTCTAAAACCCATAAACATGGCACCTAGATATCGACCAATGGAATTCAGATTAGTAATTACATACTGGAGACCACTAGGCTATTCATAAGTGTACCCTAGGGTACGTTCGGAGTAAATTCAGAGCTGGTGTAGATGATAGAAGGCAGTTTTCAACAGTATTACAACGTCTCATGCATGTGTGACCTGGCCCTGAGTTTTACCAGCGTACTTAGGTAGGCACTCTTGGTCTTCTGCCTCCAGTCCAGCCACCTTTTCCGGATATCTTCCACGTTTCTATCCAGGGCCCGAGCTGTGAGAAGAACACCAAGTCGTCGTCCTCCGGCACCTCCTGCACCCGGCCGGTGCTGCTGGTGTTTTGCCTCCTTAGAAGCAGCAGCCATACCAGCGGAGGCAAGCAGCAGAGCGTCGGCCTCTTCGTGCAGTTCTCTGGAGTTCCAATAGCCGTTCATGCCGGCGATGCGCCCTCTCTCTTTTTTGAGATTCTTTATCTCCTGGGGTATCCAGGTGCTCTCCTTCTCCATTTCCTTCTGTTGATATGTGCTGTGCTTGACCACTTCTTCCGTTAGGCCGCAGATGATGTGTGTCACTGACCGGAGATCATGTAGTAAGGACACCACAGCCTTGTCCTGCGAAATCGGCCCCTTTTCCTTGGCCCTCCCCTGATGATGCTTTACCAGGACATCTTCTGTAGCTTTTTGGACGTCACATGCTTTGTCATGCAGGCTTAAAACTGGTTTGATGACCGGAACTTCATCTGTAATTTCTTTGGCCCACTGTTTCCTTAACGGCTGTGCCTGTTCCATACGCTCTTGCAAGCGGTGGAGCCAGTTGCCGAGTATGTGATGGGGTGTTAGAAGGAAACCCAAAGTGCTGTTTTTGCCATCATCTTCGCCGATATTTCCCCTTACTCTATCCCTACTGTCTCGACAACGAGAGGTAAATATTTCCGATTTTGGTAGGTTCTAACTCCTGAGACACTATTTCGGGAGTAAATCCTCAAGGTTAAGATATATTTCTAGAGCTAAGACCTTTAGTTCTCGAGTTAAGGTTTTATCTCGTGAGTAACTCCTTAAGGACTTAAGGAGAGGTTTGTTTAGTTCTCTCGAAGAGAAGTTTGTTCAGTTTCTCTCGAGGAGAGGTTCTCTCTCGAAGAGAGGTTTACTTTACTTAGCTTTTCGTAAGGTTTATATAGTAAAGCTACCTCCTTCTTAAGGTTTCTAAAACTTCGAAGTATTTCGGAAGCCTTATTAAATATTAAGCAGAATGTCCAAAGCTATGATAATACCCCTTAGGCTTTTATATCGAAAGAACGACTTTAGAAATAAATATCTTAACTTACAATATATATATTAGATTCGAAGGTATACTCTAGAAATAGAGACAGTGTCTTAGGAAAGACCTGCCGAAAATGAAGAATATTTACTCTCGGTTAACAGGGATTACTAGTAATGCATAGAGAAGATTGCCCTTTCCGAGTAATGCAAGCGCTTATACCACTTCCTCGCCTTGTCCGTCGCAAGATACAGCTCCCTCGCAATGTGGGCCAGAGAATTAACCAGTATATCGAGCCCCGGGAGCCCCGGCAGCCTCGTATGCCCAGGTGCCGTACCACGGTTGGAAAGCCATTACTGTCACGTTCGATGACCTGGACAAAGGCTGTCCCGTTGCCGTTCTCCTGCCGCAGCGAGGCGACGTCGCCGCGCAGTTGTTTTATAAGCCGCCGTCCCCGCAACCGGGCCAGGAGTACCGGCACTGCGATGCCCAGCTTGTCGCGGAGTTCACGCCGGACCTGTCCCGAAAGTTTGTGTTGCAACAACTCGATGGCGGCGAGAGTCCGCTCTCCGGTGGGCTCTATCCTCGCCTCCTTGCCACTTCCACTACCACCACTTGTTCGGCCGAAAGGCCACCAGGAGAATTCGGCACTGACATCATCATCATCATCACCATTGTCGTGGATGACGAGCTGTTGTTGGGCCACCAAGTATCATCGCTTAGATTTGATAAAAAGGCTCGGTGACCAACATTAGTACTCATAGGGGTCTTTTATCGACCACCCTAACATCAGCTGTTGGCTTGAGATTTTCTAGAAGCCACGGATCTTAGTCTTGCGAGGGCCAAAGGATTGGTGATAGCCTCATTATTACCCCATCTGGAAGGCTATTTTCTACAACGTGCACGAAATAAATAAAGATGTGTATTAATCAAAGAACGTCTTGAAGAGACTTGGAGGTGGGTTCTGCTTGGATCAATGGATATGCTTGACGTTGTGTCTGGAGATGCTACATAGAATCATGGCGAGATAGTTGTTGCATGCTGATATTAAGTTGTTGATAATTATGTTACTCCGTCTGTGTAATCCAGGAGTGTCAATATATATCCTTTCCCCCCCAGAATCTGAGCCCTTCATTTTCCGGAATGCCGCTGATGGTTCCAAAATTGGCTTCATCACTTGACATTTGCCCCCTTCCGTCGAGCTTGCCGTACTCCAAGTTTGACAAGGCAACATATCATGTGAGTATACTTTAGGACAGGTCGTCAATCCTTCCGCCGTATTGGCGGTGAGGCTATGACTCCTCAGCCATTCTTTGCCTCCATACCTCGGGTACGTGCCCAGGTGTGAGTGATACATCGTTCCGATGTTCCGCAGCATACAAGGTGCGACGCGAGAAACCACCCTCCTATCTTACGGCTTGGTCGATCACATGTGCTATAGAGCATACGATCAGGTCGCTGACGTGGTATAATTGCTTATCCTGTCTTCTGAGACGATCGGGCCGCGGCGTGGCGTGGTTATGTTCTACAGTCTACATGGGTAATTTCCTGGTGCGCGAGCGCGGATTCCTCCCGCCCAAAAACATACTATGTTTACCTACAGGTGGTTTCGTATCAGAAGCTGACCAGTCAAGTCTTCATTTACTATGCCAGTTGTGAGACTAACACCTATCACTTTCTTCAGTAGTTTTCACTGGCATGGCCTGACGCCGTTGCATCGCCTTTACACGAGCAGGATTCAGTCCGACTCTCGTCGGCGACTTCGGGTTAGGTAAGTTGGCATGAGCCACATTGTCGTGTCGAGGCAACACCTTTTGGAACTGGGAATGGCACCAGTTGACATGCACCATCGTGCTGTCCACATGGATTTGGGGCTCAGGTATTGACAATTGGAACGAGCGGCAAGGAGAATGGGGCGAAGAAGATGCCCCGAAAGAGTCGAGATGTCTTGTTGTATAAGAGGCCGGCTTGAGACAATGATTATGTCTCTGGCTTCATAATCAACTCAAACCTCAGTCTCATACATTGAACCAAACACGCCAGACCTCCTCCGTATCTTACACCTTATAAGAACATGACATCCTCCAAGCGTGGCCTCGGTTGGCCTTGGGACAACCCCGAAGGCGAATTTGATGCCTATATGCCGGCCATCCACGACAAGGAGCTCACCTGGCTCTTCAACTGGGAGATGTGGATGCCCAATGGTTTCCCAGCCGGGTTGAACTATGTCCCTCAAGTTCGTACAGGAAGTGAGGCGGCACAGATTGATCAGGTGTGTCCCTGCAAAAACCAAGGCCATGCCAATTACAAAATGTATGGGTTGGCTGCTAATATCATGGCTAAAGTGTCTGAGCACCATCGTAACGAAGAACGTGGACCACTTCATCGGGTTTAATGAGCCCGACAATAGTGGCCAGGCCAACGTGTCCATCGCCCAAGCCGTACAGCTATGGAATCAGTACGTCCTGCCGGCGAAGAACAAGTACGACTTCAAGCTCGGTTCCCCGGCCGTGACCAACAGTCCCGCCGGCAAGAAATGGCTACGCGATTTCCTCCACTCGCTTGGTGGACATGACGAGGTCGACTTCATCGTCCTTCACTGGTATGGCTTGAACGTCAAGGACCTCGAGGGCTACCTTGTGGACATGCACAACACGTTCGACAAGCCCATCTGGCTCAACGAGTTTGCCTGCACGACCTTTGGTGGACAGGAACCAAGTGAGCAGGATGTGGAGAAGTTCGAGCAGGAAGCACTGAAGCTCCTCGATGGGAAAGACTTTGTCGAGAAGTATGCGTGGTTTGGCGCCGCTGCGAACAATGGGAGTATGGGTGGCGTGGCGGCTGTGAACGGTTTGGCCAAGGATGGTCACTTGACGGCAGTGGGTGAGATTTATGGTGGAAAGTAGGTATTATTTCCCCGAGGTGGGCACTCGAGACTATACGTCTTGAAATTGTAACCCAGACCCGAGACTCAAAGTGCTGCGGTGATCAATGCTGCCCCTGAGCCCCAAGAGGCCGTTGTCGAAGCCATTGTCGAGGCCATTGCCTCGGAGAACAATGCGCAACTCCATATTGGCTCCCTGACCGTCGAGGAAAGAGACCAACCAGGTATCGAAGTTACCAATAGGGGCAAGAAGGGAGAGACGGAAAACCTCTTTAACAACTACTGGAACGGCAGCGGCACCGCCGGGCCGAACTTCGACCACCCCGAAAAGCCGACTCACCTGAAGCCAGGAACATCGGCATTTGTGGCGCTGCCAGCGACTTTCAAGGGTGTTGGGCAGAAGAAGGCGTATATCGAGGGGGAATAGGGACTGATGTGGTTACCTAGGTAGTTTTGGCAACGAGCGGCTGGGTGTCGAGTTTAATTGAGGATATCCAATGGGGGCGGTCCAAGTATGTATAGATGGTGTAGACGACGGCAAGAGAGTGGGACTAAGCGCGACAACAAGAGTCAAGTCATTCGCGATCTCGACGTTACACATATGTGTGATGATGAGTGAGTTACGGTTTGCTGGACACGAGAGCGTATACTATGATACTGTTGAAGTCGTCATCCGAGCCGAGATGGCCACGTGAAGTCATTCAGATCTGTTTTTAGCAAGTGTGCCCGGTACTGACTTACTTGGGCGTATACTACGTATACTACGTACACTACGTATACTACAAGGACATAATTAAGTACCAGGTACCTAATTTACAAAAAAAAAAAAAGGACAGTGCGCTGCAAAGCGGCACAGACCATTCACTCACTTCCCGCTCCTGCCCCAAAATCAAATTCAATGCGTGGCTGCGTGGTGGTCGAAATTTCGAGAGGAAAGAAGCGAGGATCCGCAAATTTCCCCACACTGCCTTGACTCTTACAGATGTACGTACACACTACCGTTTTTGTGTCCGATGACTTGATAATTCCCCGTTCCCTCCGTCTTCATCAATCTGAGCCTCATCCTCCACCGATCGATCTACCACAGCCAGCAAAACCACACCTAAGACTTGCGTCAACGTCTAGACTATCTGTTCTACAGAGACAGTTTACCGAAACCAATTTCTACCTAGTACAACAGTACACTATTTAACACACACACACTCACACACTTGAACTCTCGACTCGATCTCGCCGCCACGTCAATCAATCCAAACATTCGACCTCCGTTCTATCCATCAATCACCGATCAACCACCCAACCACACTACCACCCAACAAACCGCGAAATCCCCCACCGTGGCAAAATACAATGGCTCCCATGAATATGTTAAATTCCAAACACTCTAGTAGTAATTACGGCGAGGACATTGTGCGTCAGGCCAATGTGCTCGCCAGCTGCTACATCGTCGACCCTACTGCCTCGCTCAAGGGCCTCCACTACTGCACTACCGGGGCTGCAGGTACGTTTGCCATGTCTCACGCCCAAGCCCAAGTCCCATCTTTCACATGCTAACACATTCTGTCTACAGGGGCCGAGTGGTATTCCTGAGGTCCCCATCTCAGGATTACCCTCCCCGCCGTCAAGTCCCCCCCTCGCGGCAATCACCTCGTCCAACGAGCTCGCCCTGACGCCCAAGCCCAACAAGCATCGTCAGCCTACCAACAGCGCAGCTCGTAACCGACGAGGGGGGGCAACACTTCGCATCAGGGAAGAATGTGAGAGATTCTTTTGCGAGACTATGATGGCCGTCTTCTACGGTGAGAGGAACGGTCAAACAGCAGTCTCCGGCCTGACGGGTGTTTATCAACATCACCAAACCAACAGCAGCGACACCGCAAGCAGTCTACACTCGGTCGACTCTGGCTACTTTGGTTCCTTTAGCAGCAGCAACAGTATCAATTACAACAACCACCATGCTGCTGACTCCCGACGATCCAGTACTCATCACCCCACGCCGCCATACAACGGATCCGAGGAAATGTGCGGCGACGGCCGTGTCAACGGTACTATTGAGGCCACCCAGTGGATGGAGATCTGGGACTACCAGGGCGCCAATAGCTTCCGTGCCTTCGTCGCCGAGGACTTCGCTCTCAATGAGAAATCCTTGTTTGTCTTCTTCGACGCCGGCGTTGTCGGCCGCGACCTGAAAAAGTCCCTTGTGGCGCTCATTGAGCTGGCCGAGTCGCCATTGGCCTGCTCGCAGCTCATCCTCTGCGTCGACCGGTCCATCGAGCCTGAGGATGCAAAGACGCTCACAAAGGGCCTGCAGTGGGCGGGCTTCGAACTGGCGACCCTTGATCACTGGGCCGGAGGCCTCGACGTCACCAGCAAGGAGTGGGTGTTTATGGGTATGGAGGTTTAGGACGTGAAACTTGAAACCGTTTTCTCCACGACTTGAAATTAGATCGTTTATGCGTTGCTTTCTAAAGGGGGTGATGAAGGGGTGTCAGATGTTCCGGTGGTCTTTCTTGGGCGATTGTGCCTGTACGATATTGTTCGTTTGTATCCACTCTAGGGGCTTTCCAGGGGTTTTCTGAAAAGATGGGCTCAAAAAGGGGAAAGTCCATCATGATCACGGCAAGCAGCATGTTTCATCAGCACAGCATCAGGAGCTAAGGAGTAGAAGCACCATCAAACCTACCAGTAATCATCCTCGAAACACAGGATGATCAAAGGCTGCGAAGGTAGTTGGTCATGTTGCAAAGATTGAAGTAACTTGGTATTGCAATTCTATAATCTGATTTTCCGGAAGCCGCTTCTAAACCTTTTGCAATCCCTGTCTTGCGATCCCTGTCTATTTGATGCAACATGTCAAGATCCTCTCACAAATCTCCCTCGAAACCTCGTACAGCCAACCCCTTCTTGCCCAGGAACTCCTTCACATCCTTCACTGTGTACTCGCCCCTGTGGAACATGCCCGCACCCAGGGCTGCATCCGTCGTCGTCTCCGCGAAGACCTCCTCGAAGTGTCCTGGGTTTCCAGCCCCTGAACTCGCAATGACGGGGATCTTCACCGCCGCCTTGACCTGCCGGATCAACTCCAAGTCGAACCCACTGTTCGTGCCGTCCTTGTCGATACAGTTCAGTAATATCTCTCCGCAACCCATTGCCTCGACGGCCTGTGTCAACTGGACGACATCCAGATCCCTCGTCTCCCGGCCCCCCTTGATCGTGCAGGCGTAGTAGCAGTACTCCTCGCCCTTGGAGCTGGGGAAGGCCGTCTTGATGGTGTTGGCGGCGTGGGCCGGTGCGGCGTCGGGCGAGGCGACGTAGACGCGCTTCGGGTCGATGGAGACGACGACGGCCTGGTTGCCGTACGCGCGCGAGATCTGCTCGATGGCCGTCGTCCCCGACAGCCTCCTGCCGGCGGCGTAGTACTCCTCGGCGGCGGTGACGGCGTCGGACCCGATGCTGACCTTGTCGGCGCCGGACCGGAAGTACATGCTCGCGATGTCCAGGGCCGAGACCCTGGTGCCGTCGGCGTCGACCGCGTCCCGGATGCCGCCGCCGACGGTGAGGGGCACGAAGACGGTCTGCGAGGTCAGGCGGAGGATCTCCAGCATGGGGAGGTCCTTGAGGGGCAGGTCCCGGAAGGACGTGATGTTCAGGAAGGTCACCTCGTCCGCGCCCTGCTCGTAGTACCCGCGCGCCATGTCGACGGGCTTGCCGAGGTTGCGCACGCCGCGCTCGTCGCCCTTCTCCCGCACGTCGTACTGGTCGCCCTTGGTCACGACCAGGTCGCCCGCGTCGTTGGTCCGCACGTCCAGGCACGCGATGACGCGCCTCGTCAGGCCGGCCGCCGGGGCCGGCGACGACGACGCCGCCGCCGGCGGGGAGGGGAGGGGCTTGCCGAGGGCGGCGGCGCCCTCGCCGGTGAGGAAGGACCGGAGGACGCGCAGGCCCGCGACGCCGCTCTTCTCGGGGTGGAACTGCGTCACCAGGATGTTGCCCCGGGCCACGGCGCCGACGAACGTCTCGTCGCCGTAGCCGGCCGTGGCGACGGACCAGCCCTGGGCCTCGAGCACGCCCGCCTCGTAGGGGCACCGGTACGTGTGGACGTAGTAGTACTTGGAGCCCGGGCGCAGGCCGTACAGGGAGGTGCCGTCGGCGACGACGGCGTCGTTCCAGCCGATGTGCGGGACCGCCTTGTCGGCGTCGTCGAAGCGCGAGAGGGACGTGGCGATGAGGCCCAGCCCCGGGCAGCTCGGGTCCTCGGAGGAGCCGGAGAAGATGGCCTGCATGCCGACGCAGATGCCCATGAAGGGCTTGCCGGCGTCGATGTGGGCCTTGATGGCCGGGAGGAAGCCCGCCGAGGAGAGCTGCGAGAGGCAGTGGCCGAAGTGGCCTACGCCGGGGAGGATGAGTTTCTGCGGTGACGGGTCAGTCATGGGTTCGTTGTGAATGCTTGCATAGGGGAGACTTGGGGGTTTGTTACATCTGCGTTCACGACATCTTCGGGAGTCTTCACCCATGCGACTTCATAGCCGACTTTCTCGATGGCGTTGACAAGACTCCTTACGTTTCCCGCAACGTAGTCTAATAGGTAAACCTTTGGCATTTTGACTGCTTATGCGTTATACCGCGGGCAATCTTCTTTCAAAAGGGATGCCTGAATCAAACCGAGAAAGAAGAATAAGTGAGAAGCGAAGAGTAGGTGAGTGAGTGAGTGAGTGAGAGTGAGTCAATGCTGTATTGTTATGTCTGGTTGGGCTATAAGACTCATCCAGTCTGATATTGAATTCTTGTTAGCTCCCTGCCGGTATCGTCAATGGAGGGGCCACCATGCAAGCTACAGGGCCTGCTCCAGGGCGTTGATCCCTGTCGTCCCGCGGTTGATCGGCATTCTGCCGCCTGTTACCGCCAAAATTTACAGTTGCCAGTGGGACCGGGTGCTGCAGCTTCCCCCGTCACTTGCAACTCGACTCGACCAAGCTCACTTCCAATACAGTTTCGCATTTCTTTCTGGACTGACCTGTATCTCCCACCCTCAACCGACAAGCATCGCCCATCTGTCCTCTTCGATGCATACCTACTCATAACATTATCCCCACACCATCCGTGCTAGCTCATGCACTGTCGCAATGGTTCAAACGGCCAAACAGCCCATCGGCTGGCCAGGGACGTACCCTGAGAGCGCTGCCTCGTTTCCTCTTGCGAAGTTATCCAAACGGGTCGATGACGAAGACGAGTGGGAGTATGAGTACTCCACGACTGACACAGAGGTACGATTGCCAATTACTGGGGTGCGGGTTCTCAATTGACTTATCTTCTTGGGAAGACATTCTATGTGACAATGGACCTGTCGCATCCAGGTATGTTCGAGAAGGTCAAGGACAGCTTCCACGCCCAGAACCGAGGAGGCTACAGACAATGGTTTAATCCGGTGTACGCGGATCCGAATAAGAACACTCGCTTTCGACCTACCAAGACGAATGCCATTCTATTTGCAGACGAAGAGGACAAGGATGACGATGAGCTCGTGGTGGCGCCAGGAGAGGACGACGAAAATGAGGATGGCAATCAGGAAGAGACCGTACAAGTCAATGTAAATGGAAATGAGCCCGCAGACGAGGATGCCGGTATCGACACCGGTATCGACATCGACCCAAACAACCCGATCGACCCTCGACTCCGGGGCACATCGCAACCACCGAGACAAGGGACACCACAACCGACCGTGGACAGCCAGCAGGGTACCGGGCTGCAGGCGAGCAAGAGCACGCGGCTGAGGAACGTCGGCGAGATCCAAGTGCTGGACCTGCACTCCGACAACCCCATCGTCTCCTACAAGGGGCGCATCTTCTCGGGCAGCTGGGCGAGCAACATCGGCACGGAGCTCATCTTCGGCGCGCACGACGAGGTGGCGGACCGGGGCCTGCCGTACCTGCGCGGGCTGAGCGGCGACGTCGACCTGATGGCCGCGTCGTCGGCGCGCATCCTCACCACGCCCGCGGACCTCAAGCCCAAGCACCCCGTCGTCAAGACCACCGTGCAGCGCAAGCCGGTTAACGACCACTACAAGAAGCTACGGAAGGAGTCGGGCGTGGTGATCCCCGTGGCGTTCGACAAGCACGGGTTCCGGAAACCGCAGGCCCGGTTCCTGGAGAACCTGATGGCGATCAAGCGGAAGAGGGGGGAGACGGACGAGGCGACGACCATGACGAAGGACACGACGAGGATGTTTGTGGATGCGGATGACGACCCGGAGGAGGCGCAACTGCAGAAAAAGAGGGCGCGGGACCGGAGGAGGCAGCTACGGCTTGTGGAGGAGAAGGCGGCACAGCCGCACTTGAGGAAGCAGCGCGGGAATCGCTGGACCAATAGGGGTCATGTGGTGTCTTTTGGGGATGGGGAACCTCATGGCGAGGATGAGGGTGAAGGTGAGGGAGGTGATATTCAAGACCAAGATGATGAAGGCGATGGTGATGGTGATGGTGATGATGGTGGTGATGATGGTGGGGGATTCATGATGAGTACACCGAGCAAATGGGAGGGTGTGGATGGTGCGGGGGATGAGGAAGGGGACGACGGTACTGCCGCGGAGGATTCGGCCATGGATGAGGAGGATTGACTGGGGCTGTGAGCTTGAAGAACTGGATCGCAGCAGATTGACTACATAGTCCAACAAATGATACCCTTGAATTTTGTACCGGCAATCTGCGGGAGCCTGATCCTCTTGTTTACACAGCCCTGGAGAATACCGTACTACCTCGCCTAATGGTCGGCAATTACGCTCGCTACGTATGTAGGGATATGGCACATGTCAAATCCTCCGTCCAAAAATGGAAATCCATTAAGCGCACTGACGACGTGTTGGTTGCACGACGCCGTATCTGTAGATCTGCAGCTTCCAGACCGTCAGCTTTCATGGCTGGTCCTGTTGTTCCTGGCCACGAGGACAATGCATTGCTTTTGTCCTGTGGCTCCCTGAGGCACGAGGAGTGTCAGGCTGTCATTTGGGTATTGTCATGTGAGATCGATTGAGGGGTCACAGTTGTGCCGCATCGCATGGCCTATTCAGGGATTGTATCGAAATCCCGCCTGATAATCCTTGGAAGTACGGGCCTTGAAAGGTTGGTTGCACGGTCCCGCCAAGGGCGTGGTTGCTGACATCTGGCTGTACTTAGGTAGGTATATAAAGGGGGTTGACTATCAGGATCTATAGTGCTGCCTCGCATGTTTAAGATAGCACTCCTGTCGGTAGTACCTAGACACTTTACTGATACTTTACTAAGCTAAATCCGGAGGTAATATCTGAGGTCTTCTGTACCCGCTGACCCCGCAATGGACACATGCATGACGCAGTATCACTGACATTCCCATCTGGAAGGTCCGGCTCGGCGGTGCAGTCCCAGTGGTGCGCAGATTATCAGGGTCCAAGGCAAGCAGGCAAGCAAGGTTCAAGTACCCAGCCCGTCCCCGACAAGACCGCCCTGGATCTTAGGATAGTCGGCTATGCCGCTTCTCTTTGCTAACCAACTTAAACTCCCGCTCCTTTCATCATCAACCTAATTTCTGAAATACTTCACTTCTTGGCGATCAACACTTACCTGAACTGCTGGGTCAACCAGCATGCGCCAGCATCATATACACATTCTTTGAAGACACATAAGAAACATAGATCTACACGTCTTACTTATCCGTACCATTTTACATCCTCGGATTTCGCCTCACTGAGACAATTGCCATGATATCCGGCTTGACCTCTCCCTGTCCTGTGCGCCGGTAGAACGACGAGAACCGCTCGAAAGAGCATACAAATCAAACACACCCCCATAATACACTCTTTTACGGCACTACGTTCCTTACTACGATTACCTGCTTTTGCGAAATCCCTAGCAATGTATCATCTCCGCAAGGCGGCCTTTGTCGCCGCCGTTCTTGCGACTCTCTTCCTTATCACTTCGGTCCTACCAAAGGCGCTCAACCCTACACCACCCAGCCCTGAAGATGAGAAGCGCGACAAAGCATGGGTATCATCTTCGCCTTATTGGATCGATAGGCAACTCTGCAGCTGGCTGAGCCTGTGTGGAGTACATCATGTGCGGTGGGACGATCCGGCCAAACCACGCGGGCCGCCGGTGGAGTACACAGGCGAGTTGGAATTGAAGAGAAGGTCATTGGATGCAAGTACTGTGCGCCCTTCATGGGAAGACGCAGGGAAGAGCGCAAAGGTGCTCACAAGAAACGGGCAATCGGACGGAATACCAGACTTTGTGCTCAAGAATGCACCACTTGTTCACCTATACTCAGGAGAGAACTTCTGGCCGTCAGACATTGCAGAGCATGTCCAGCACACGGCTCCATTTGTCGACAAGGAGCCACTCAACACGACGGATCCAACCTCGCTGGCTAATATGTACGACCTGAACGCAGTGCCGGGGATGGTCTACCTCACTAGCAAGGAGGATGTTGAGCAACGGCCCGAGTGGTTGTTCAGTTCCGGCGGCGAGCCGCAGCCTTTCGACGCTGACGGAGTTATCGACGGCGGAATCAAATCTGCTGAGGGTCACGACAACAACGAGGACGAACAAGCTTCCTATAATGAGGATACGACGTGGTGGGATGTTAGCAAGGACTCGCCTTTACGCCGCATATCGGCTCCACAAAATCCATCCGAGAAGAGAGACATCCTCTCCAAGCTCCTCCGCAGACGCCTCCTCTCGGGAGACCCTTCACAGAAGCCAATCCCACCGCCGAGCACGCCTGGTCACAAGCCCAACGCTAGTGGCTATTCCGCCGCACCTGCCGTTCTGGTCATGGTCGACAAGGGCTCGGGGATTCTTGACGCCTTTTGGTTCTTTTTCTACAGCTACAATTTGGGCCAGACAGTGCTCAACATGCGATTTGGCAATCACGTCGGCGACTGGGAGCACTGCATGGTGCGCTTCGAGAATGGAGTCCCGCGCGCAATGTTCCTGAGCGAGCACGAGGGTGGTCAGGCCTTCGCTTGGTCCGCGCTGGAGAAGAAGAGGATGAACGTCACGACCAGCGAGGGGACCGAGGTCGTTGAACGGCCTGTGATTTACTCCGCCGTGGGCAGCCACGCCATGTACGCCTTCCCCGGCGACCATGCGTACGTCCTGCCGTTCAAGATGCTCAAGGACCAGACGGATCGCGGCCCACTCTGGGATCCCTCGCAGAACAACTATGCTTACTTTTACGATTATGCCGCCACCCCGCCACCACCTGAAGACGACGAGGGCCGCGACGAGGAGGGACTGTCGCTGGACGAGTCCACGCCCTACCCGTTCAACGCCACCGTCCTAGAAGCGCATCACATACGCACAAATACAACACTCAGCAAGCGGGATGGCCAGATCGTCGACCCTACATCTCTTACTCCGGCATCATCCAACCCTGACGCACCGACCTCATGGTTCCATTTCGATGGACCATGGGGCGACGAACTGTACCCCCTTGGTGATGAGAGGCAGTGGCGGTTGTTCGGGCAGTATCACTACGTCACGGGACCTATGGGGCCCAAGTTCAAGCACCTGGGGCGCGAGAAGGTGTGCCAGAAGGACAAGTGTCGGATACTGTATAGCATAGAGGAGGGAAAGAAGAGCAGTTGGCATGATTAAGACTTGAGTATCCGTGAGAGGTGCCTAGATACCCCCATTGTTAGCGAGCAGAAATTACGAAAATATATCCATAAATGAAGTTTACTCTACGACCCTTGGTTGTTTTAGGCAGGAGGATCATGAACAGATGGAGTAAAGCCCAATCTTCAGCGTTCAAAAGGTTATCAACTGCCTACTTGAGTGTTTAAGTAGTGGGGTCTCGCTGCACATGAGTGGCATCATATGTTGCATGTTGCATGGACAACCCTGGCTGCCGCTCCTGCCGGCCGTTCTGCTATCAATTCATTCCCCTCTCCGCCAAGTCCCATCGGATGACCCCTCTCTCCAACGCCGATTGTATCCTCCTCTCTGGAAGCCGTAATTTCAAATGCCCCGCACATCCCTCCTTCGACGTCAACAAGTCCTCTCAAGAGTGATCACCGGTTCTGTCTCTATATCATCTCGTCGACTTGCCTCTCTTTCTTGCATTCAGACGGCGAGCCTTGCAACATCATCTGTCAGCCACCACCACCGCCAACAATCCCGAAGCTACCTCACCGAAGCTATCCGCGAACACCAAAGCCGCAACATGTCTGGCGCTCCTAAACTCGACGGCTTCTTCAGCCAAGTCGACACCCTCACCCCCAAGTTCATCGAACGTCTCGCCGCCGCCGTCGCCATTCCTTCGATATCTGCCGAAGATGCCCGCCGTCCTGACGTTGTCCGCATGGCCCACTTCCTCGAGAAGGAGCTGAAGCAGCTCGGCGCCGAGGTCGAGCTCCGCGAGCTGGGCAAGCAGCACGGAAAGGACAACCTTGACCTGCCTCCCGTCGTCTTGGCACGATACGGTAGCGACAAGAACAAGCGCACCATCCTCGTCTACGGTCACTACGATGTCCAGCCTGCCGAAAAGTCCGACGGGTGGGCCACCGAGCCCTTCGAGCTGACTGTCGCTGAGGACGGAAAGATGCTGGGCCGTGGATCTACAGATGACAAGGGACCGGTGCTGGGCTGGTTGAACGCCATCGAGGCCCACCAGAAGGCCGGCGTCGACTTCCCCGTCAACCTGCTGATGTGCTTCGAGGGCATGGAGGAGTACGGCTCCGATGGTCTGGACGACCTCATCTTTGCCGAGAAGGACAAGTTCTTCAAGGATACCGACGCCGTCTGCATCAGCGACAACTACTGGCTCGGCACCGAGAAGCCCTGCCTGACCTACGGCCTGCGCGGCTGCAACTACTACAACATCGAGGTGTCTGGCCCCGGTGCCGACCTGCACAGCGGCGTGTTCGGCGGCACGGCGCAGGAGCCCATGACGGACCTGGTGCGCATCATGGCGACGCTGGTCGACACCGACGGCAAGATCCAGATCCCCGGCATCATGGAGCAGGTGGCGGCCGTGACGGCCGAGGAGGCGTCGCTGTACGACAACATCAGCTTCACCATGGAGACGCTGCACGACTCCCTGGGCAGCAAGACGACCATCTTCGAGGACAAGAAGTCCACGCTGATGGCGCGGTGGCGCTACCCCTCGCTCTCGCTGCACGGCATCGAGGGCGCCTTCTTCTCCCCTGGAGCCAAGACGGTCATCCCGGCCAAGGTGACGGGCAAGTTCAGCATCCGGACGGTCCCCGACATGGACATCGACACGACCAACGCGTGCGTGGAGAAGTTCGTCAACGAGCAGTTCGCCAAGCTCGGGTCCAAGAACACGATGAAGGTGTACCCGCAGCACACGGGCAAGTGGTGGGTGGCGAGCCCCAAGCACTGGAACTTCAGCGCGGCGGCCAGGGCGGTCGAGAGGGTGTGGGGCGTGGCGCCCGACTACACGCGCGAGGGCGGCAGCATCCCCGTGACGCTGTCGTTCGAGCAGGCCACGGGCAAGAACGTGCTGCTGCTGCCCATGGGGTCGTCCAACGACGGCGCGCACTCGATCAACGAGAAGCTGGACAAGAAGAACTACGTCGAGGGCATCAAGCTGCTGGGGGCCTACCTGCACTACGTGGCTGTCGAGCCTGCTACGGAGTAGTCTGTTTTTAGCTCGGAGGCAGGACCAATATTTATATCTATGAACCATTCAAGCTGATTGAAAGTATACTGGAGCCGTGCTGTATAGATCTCCCGTGGGCCAAGCTTTGGGCCTTAGATGCCACTGTCGTGAGGTCCTGGACAGCAGGTGTCAATGTTTCGAGTGAAACTTGGCCGTATAGGGACGGGTTACCTCACGGGGAGGAGAGAAAAAGTAAGTATATGCTCTTAGTTGGCACGGGCTCGGACCTGCCTTTAGAATCGTCCCTTACCACTCTGATTTTGGCAACCATCCCCCCGCCCTCGGCCCCCACACAGATACTTCTCCCTTCATAAGACCACTCGTTTGCACAGCCAACTGAGCCAATCTATCTGGCAACGCTCGTCTGAGACCGTTATATGACCCTACTGTCTGTGGACATATAATCCTAAATCGATCTTGCCATCATAATTTTGGACCCCCTGACGATGACCCCCCCAGCATGCCGTGGGCTCCCGCCTCGAAGCTGTGAGGTCTGCAACAGGCGTGAGGATCTCCTCCGCTGTGCTGGTTGCCAGGTCACATACTACTGCGGCCGCGATCGTGCGTTCTTCTCATCAATTCCCTACTATTCCATACTCACCAAGTGCCGGAATAAATTGCTAACCACAAACTCACTTGAACAGACCAGGCATCTCACCGGCCCACACACAAGGCGGCCTGCAACGCCGTGAAGAAGGCCCGTGACAAGCTCAACAAGGAGGAGACGGCCCTCCGGGAGCGGCCCGGCGACTTCATGCTTCCGGAAAACGTCTTCGAGAACGGCGTGGGCCGGTTCTGGGGCCTCTACGACACGCGTGACTACATGCGCGCGCGGTACGCCCTCGCCGACAAGCTCCTCCAGCGCTTCACCAAGAGCGCGGCCGCCGTGGCGGCGGCGCTGGACCACATGGTGGATATGCTGCGCCTGAACCGCTCGGACAACATGGGCCTGCGGGACGCCGTGCCGGCGCTGTACCTCCGGCTGGGGAGGGACCAGGAGGCGTACGACTTCATCAAGTGGTGGGCCGTCTGCGACGGGGGCGGCAGCCACGACCGGGGCGACACCGCCCTGCCGCACCTCGACGTCCGGGGCGCGGACGCGCTCGAGGACCCGGAGTGGTGGACGGGGGAGCACCTGGGCCTGAGCCACGCGGCGGCGGCGGCGCTGGTCAAGATCCGCGCGCTCCTCGACCTGTTCCAGGGCGACCTCGTCGACGGCGGCGGCGGGGTGTTGGTCTCGCGGCGCGGCCTCGTCGACGGCGGCGGGGTGTTGGCGTCGCGGCGCGGCCTCGTCGACGGCACCGACGCGGACCTCGCGGTGATGATCGGCGTGCTTCTGGACCAGGTCGACGAGCTCTTTGATGCTATCGGCCAGGCGAACCGGTACTTCTGGTCTGCGATGGCGGATCCGGCTGAAGCCCTTGCGACCAGGCCGGGCGTCTACTCGAGGGGCACGAAGGAGGAGGCGTTCCTGATGGTTCGGCATAGCTATCGCTCGTGGGAGGAAACGCCGGGTGCTATAAATTTGATCAGGGGGATGTGCGCCTGGGGTGAAGGATGAATCGGGGGCACTGCTCATGATACAGCCTCACTGCGGTGAATACGGATTCCAGGGTTCCCCAATGTGAGAATTGGCAAAGTATTTTAGTGTTACTCGACATGCATCTCAGTTGGCATTTCCGGGGTTAGGGCCCTACTAAGCCACCCTCACCGTTGTAATTTACAGGTACGCTACAGAGTCGCAGGAGGTGTAATGACAAAAAACCTGTCATCACGGTATATGTATGTTCTCAACGCCCACGTAGAAAATTACTGCATGGTCAACACTGCCGCAATGTGCTGCTGCTGATTTGCCACCATCACCGGAGGTTTGCCCAGGTGTGTACGCATTACTGCCCGACAGCATCATACTTAGAGTCATGAAAAGACTAGTTGTACTGGCTATGGTATAAGAAGTTGGCTGTTCGACGTATATTCGTGGTGTTATGGAGTTGTGTACTCTTCCTGGTTTTCTCACGCTTCTGTCTCCATAGCTTGCAGGAACCGCCCCCTCTGAGTACCTTTTGCTATGCACAAGATCTCGAAATAAGCCTCCTTGTTCCCGTCTTGCTACCCCCCTGCCTCCTCGCCTTCGGCCCCTGGCGATATACCTGCAACGGCTGTTCAAGTTGCAGCAAGCCTCTTTCGATCGGCTGCATGATCCATCCTGCTCCTCGCCCACCACACCTTGCACGGCTGGCCACACTGCGAATCAACATGCGTCTACTGAATACCAGGGTTTGGGAACTCAAGGACTTTCAAGGTTCATCAATCCCACCTTATGCGATCTTATCCCATACATGGGGCGTAGAAGAAATTTCTCTCCAAGATCTTGTCAAGGCACTTCCTTGTCTAGATCGAAGGGAACCGACATCTGACGGCCTGGAGCTCAAGAAAGGGTTCTGGAAAATCCAACATGCTCGCATGCAGGCGGACCAGCACCATCTTCCATGGGTCTGGATTGACACCTGCTGCATCGATAAGACCAGCAGCGCTGAGCTCTCCGAGGCGATTAACTCGATGTTCAAATGGTACCGAGACTCGAGGGTGTGCTATGCTTACCTCGAGGATGTTGAAGATCAAGAAGACCCAGAGCTTCCAGAATCTTCTTTCGGGAAAAGCCGATGGTTTACGCGTGGCTGGACACTGCAGGAGCTGCTTGCTCCTCAAGAGGTTTTGTTTTTCAGCACATCCTGGTCACTTATAAAAAATCTTCACTCTCTGTGTGAAGTCGTCGAACGTGTTTCACGCATCTCCTCGAAGTTCTTGAAAAAGGATCGCCCAAGCATCTATAAGGCGAGCGTGGCGCAAAGAATGGCGTGGGCGTCACGAAGGCAAACAACGAGAGTTGAAGACATCGCCTACTGTCTTCTTGGCATCTTCGATATCAACATGCCATTGCTTTATGGGGAAGGGGATAAAGCCTTCAAAAGGCTTCAAGAAGAAATTGCCAAGGTATCCAACGATCAGTCCCTTTTCGCCTGGGGCCTGAAGGAGCGATGCAAATCCGCACCAAAGGATCCACGAGTCCTCGCTCGCGCTGCTTGGGAATTCAGCGGTTGCGAGGATGTTATAACCTGCGACTCTTGGCATCGGCGGCACTACCCTACGACATCGGGCTTTGAGATGACCAAAATGGGTCTTCGGATCGAGCTTCCTGTGGTTTGGCTTGATTGTGAGCCTTCTACTCATGGAAGTCGATATCAGATGGTCGCCATGTTAAAATGCCGGTTCGCATATGACTTTGACCACTTCATCAGCATTCCGCTAGGTTCACCGCAGCGAGGCAGATTCGTGAAAGCTATACTCTCAGAATTGGATGGAGGGTTCCAAGCGGTCAGGTTCTCGGACTTTGCAGCTCGGTCAGCTCCAGCTCCTGAGCCCTGGGTGGATCTGTCAGATCATGAGCGCTGGCCGCTTCACGAGAAGCAGTCACTTTTTGCTCTGCTTTACATCACGGAAAGGAGTGAATTTGAAGACAACGAACTGACACCACGCTTGTTGGGACGGAATGAGGGGCTCGATAATGTGCTATCATATGCCATCTTGCTTCGGGGGGACGAGTATACCACATTCTCCGATCTTAAACACCACCATGAGGACGTTGAAATACTCGCCCGGGGTTCAAATTTCATTTTCAAGGAGCGGCGTCTCCCATCACAGGAACTCCCGATTTCCAAGAATACCACCTACGCTCACTTCAGCTGCACCTATAAAGAGCTGGAATTCATCGTCAGAATCGAAGTCTGCGATCCGGATGAGAAGCCGTACAGTGAGCGTCTTGTCAAATGCTTATTGACTGTGGTCCCCAAGGCCGAGGATATACAAGACGCGACTTGGCTCGAGCCCAAATGGGCGAAAGTTCTCCACTTTGGCCTGACAACAATACATAGTAGGGTTGAAGTCGATGAAATCATGGGCACGAGTGTCGTCACGGTTTGCTTCTATACAACCTCGGAGGAGACGAATGATCAGTTACCTTAGCTTCCAAGGTTACATCAGCGTTACTTCCTTCACTTAAACCCTTTTCCTTCCCTTCCCGTAGGCTTTAGGCATGTTTGTTTACTTTCCTTCAGACAACACACACACCATGAAATTGAAGGACTGTATTAAAAACATACACACAAATTGTACCTGTTTTCCAGTTTGAACCGGATCGTATGAGCCATACCTGACAAATTCCTTGATTTCACACATCAGGTCGTCTGCCTTCCAACGGTACCACAGTTAACGTTCCGGAAAGCTTCAACTTCTCTTGACCAAGTGCATTTTTGAGACTAATCTTGTAGAGCCCAAGGGGGCGGCCCCGTAGGTTTGGCTTTCCGAGTTCATGGAGAGCTCTGTGAAGCGACCGCCTCTTTCGACTACCACCTGGGCATAGTATACCCAAGCATTGAGACACATGCACCTGGGCAGCATGGTCAAGCATCTGCAACTCGATCCTATGACCCAAACAGTCCCCGTCAATAGTCCCGTACATTTGAAACGGTATCCCACGCGCTATTATCACATCGATTATTACCCTCCACGCAGCCAGATCTGGTCTTCTTCGGTAGCTTGTGGCAGCAGTGAACAACGAGGTCAGTCACACGCGGCTTGCGCAGCCAAGATGCTGTTTTCCTGGGTATCTGGCAACAAGTCCCTACCTATCTACCCTCCTCATACATCCATAGCTGCTGGCAGAAAACAAAATAGCAATCGAAAGCTCCGTATTTTGACCACCTTTCCACACCAATTTCTTGATCCTGTTGAGTATAGGTGAGACCACGGAAGGTTTGTGTCATACGGGGTTGGTCATCCATCCCCACCCACAACACCTAAGATGACAAATGCGATGCTGTCTTGTAATGACAAAGCTCCGGTCTGAGGCTATCTGGAAATATTGCTCTAGCTCAGAATCGACCCTCCGAATTCCGCCTACTGCTATGTATGCTTATCATTATTAAAAATCAAACACCCACCCTCGGGAACGGTGTAATACCATCATGGTAATCACACCGAGATGACAAATAGGCATCACTGAGATGCCAGTATCGCGAATTGCTTCCTTTCCGGGTAAGCACTTGATATGGGCAGATGTGTATTTAAGAGATGGTGATCCTTCTCGGAGGAGTAAGTATGAAAAGTCTCATAACATCATTCTGTATCACAAGTCAAAGCCAACTCAACGCCGCTCAAGAAAAGGAGATATTAGAAAGCAAGATAGTCACTATGTCATCCTCACAACTCAAGCCCATCACGGTCTGGGGCAAAGGCGGCCCCAACCCTTCCAAGATCGCCCTGCTGGCCGAGGAGCTCAACATCCCCATCGATATCAAAGATATCGCCTTCACCGACGTCAAGAAGCCAGACTACCTGGCCATCAACCCCAACGGCCGCATTCCGGCCATGCATGACCCCAATACGGACATCACCCTCTGGGAGTCCGGCGCCATTATCGAGTACCTGGTGGAGAGATACGACACCGAGCACAAGGTCAGCTTCGCACCGGGCACGGCGGAGGCCTATCTTGCCAGGCAGTGGCTATTCTTCCAGGCATCGGGCCAGGGCCCATATTTCGGCCAGGCGGTATGGTTCACCGTATACCACCCGGAGAAACTGCCCAGTGCCCTGGAGAGGTATGTCAAGGAGATCGCGCGCGTCTCGGGTGTCCTGGAGGGCCACCTCGCGCGGCAGAAGGAGGCGGGCGCCGATGGGCCATGGCTCGTGGGCGGCAGGTTCTCGTATGCAGACCTCGCGTTTCTGCCGTGGCAGATCATCATCAGCAACACTGGCGGGAAGAATGCGTATGACCCGGATGTGTTCCACCCGGACGCGTTCCCCCTCGTGAAGGATTGGGTGGCCCGGATGTCTGCGCGGCCGGCGCTGAAGAAGGTGGCGGATGACTTGCTTGAGACGATGAGGAAGCAGGCGGCTGATGCGAGTTGAAGGGAGGGCGGGCAGGAAGGACTGGGCAGAAATGGTATCCTACCGTTTCTCTGCAACAAGAAGGCCAGTGCAAGGTTGACAGAATGTTAGTATATACCTACCTAGGTAGGTACCCTGTCTCTGTAAGCTACCTAGGTACATCTTTAAATCCAAGAGACACTGTCCAGGGCTCACCCCTCCACCAAGTTTGCTCTGCCTGTTCAGAATAGTGGCTGTTCAAAGTTAGGAGACATGGGCATGAAGTCAGTCCATGCATAGGTACGCCCGACGTCTCTTAGCTGGAGTTCAGTGTGGATCCATCTGCAGACTCGAGAGCGAGATGTTTGATGCACGATGGGTGAATTCAAGAACTCCAGGGCTTCGGTGCACAATTGGTATGTGACGGACCGGTCTGACTTATGTGAGCGACATCAAGGTCTAGATAGCCACCTTGTACATACAGGTACGCCATGGAGGTTGATATGCTCCAATTGGGTCTGGTCTGGCCGGTAGCACGACGTCAGGGACGTGAAGGATGCCAGCGGTTCATGACTGTGTGACTAACAGCATCTATCACTGGGCGGGGAGGTGTGGTATGATTGATTGAGGCGGACGTGTCGAAATGTTACCTATCTATGTTCATGTCTAAGTACGTTATTCTTGGCGCGTGAAGGAGCTTGCAGAAGTGCAAGTAGCTCCGTGGGAGGTGTCTCGGGTAACCAGGCGGGAACTAGGTGAGGGAGGATGTGGGCCACCTCACAGAGTGACTTTTTTCGACGCTGAATTGCACGACGCGGCGCGCAGGGGGGCTTAAGTGGATTTGAACCAATGAAACTAACGCAGGCGGAGCTTATGTGCAGTCAAACCCACCGACGCGTCTTGTTTTGGTGTCAAGAAGTACCTAGGTATGGATAACAAAGTACCTAGGTACCCTCGACAGTGTTGACGCCTCTTGTAAACAATGGTATGCGTAGTTGACAGGATGTTGCCTTCACCCTCACCCCCTTGCAATGGTCAATACGGTCGAGTCATCTGCTGTTCGCCTGTCGACATCATCTAGGTATTCCGAAAAGAGTACCTAGGTCAAGAGTATACATTACATTGCTACACTGAATTGATGCATATACGATACAGGTCATGTCTGTACTGATTACCAAGGCAGGCGGTACCTTGTGTACTTACTCACTCCACTTGCCTTCTACACACCTAACTAGGTACACCCTGTCGTTCCTGCCCTTACTGCTGCTCCATTGATTGCCCACCTCTATGCGAGCACTTGAGCTTGAATTTGGAGTTTGGGGGCATCCTTCCCCACTCGTCACCTTCTTCCCTGCTTCCCTATTACAGCACCCCCCCCCTCCTTCCCACCCCCAAAGGTAAGCCAGTCTCAAATGTCCCTGTGCCATCCCACTTTGAGCTGCAGCACCTCACCTCTACCGGAGACGCTCTGACCCCAACCTGACTGCAACTTGCGAACCAAATCCCATGCGCCTCACTTTTCCCTCGTCGCCTTACTTGCGCAATCGCTTCAACCTGCCCTTGATTTGCGCCTTCGACCGCCTCGTCACCGCAATCCCTCACCGTATAGCCCGCCATAAATACCCAGTGTCGCCCCGCTGAGCTATAGCTTCTCTTGCTCTTGAATGTTTCCAATGTGGTCAGTGCCTGCCTTAGGACGACTCTCAGGATGCCTTGCACCACATGCCCAAGTCTAAGATGCTAGAAACTGACAATCGTGGCAGCATAGGTATCGCACAATGTACTAGACTGTCTTCCTCGCTTGTTGCGACCCAGCTACGCTGGTTCGGGTCGCCTATATATTTATTGCCTCGACTCCCCGCGTCGCACTCGACCTTAGACCTTCGAAGTCCGCCCTCGACCTGGATCACGTCCATGAGAGTTGGCGCCGTCGCCTCCTTTAGCGCATTCAACCCGTTGTGGACTAAGATATGAGCCCAACCCTGCTCGATGGCCGCCCCTCCGTTTCTTCCATCTTTCCACACCTCTTTCTCCCCTTTTGATATCTTCCATGATGGTGGCGCTCCCAGGAATACCCCCCCTCCCCCGAGTCCCAGCCTCCCAGGCGGTCCTTGCAACTTTGTCGACCTGAGCCATGGGCCCAACGGACCAAAATGTGGCTGCCGTCGCTTCTGGACCTCCCAGGCCGCCGGCCCTGGAAACCGCACTACGGACCAGATGGGCTGGTGCATGTGTTCGCATCACGCTTGTTTCCACGACGACGTCCAGAATACCCAGGCCGTTCCTGCGCCTCTGGTGGAAGATACGCCGGGACAGGAGAATGAAAAGCCAAGGTCAAACAGGGCGCCGCTGAGCCCCGTCCAGGATTTTGCTTCGTTCCACATGCCATCCGGCCTTGGAGGAGCCGCCATGGATTTCGCTGCCTTGAATTTCAATTCTTTTCACTCAAACCTGGGCCTCGGTGAAAACCCACCGCAGTATCATTCCCAGGAGCACCATCCGCCACAGTCCATCCCGCCTGGCCCAGCACCGGATACTGATTCATTCCCGGATACGTTGAGCTGGAGGAATTTCAATTCTACTCAAGGAGGCCAAACACCGTTACCACCCATTCCGTCTCCATGTTTGATGCCACACTCGCAATCGGCCTCCACCACGGTTTCCAGTCAGATGAGATACCTAAGGCCATTCGGGGGGAAGGGCATGAACACACTAAGTAGAGTGTCTCGTGCTCAGGAACCTACCAAGGACAACAACATCAATACTAATACGGGCATTGACACTACGCCAGATTTCCTCAACGAATGCCACACCCGCGATGATACCAACGCTGTTCCCTCCGGAGCGGCGACTCCCACACCGGGATCGGTCAGGTTGATGGAAACGCCTCGCCCGGCATCTGCCCTATCTGTTGGCCAAAGCAATGGGGACCTGCAGGGCCTGACTGATACCGTTCAGGACCATGAGCAACGCCTGGAAAGCCTGGAAGGCGGATCTATTTACAACACAGCTCTCGAGGAATTCTCGGACAAACATGACATGGCTGATCTCCGAGTGACAGAGCTCGAGCATCGCATGGACGATGTCGAGAGGAGGCTGACTGACGAGAACTTAAGCATCACCGACAGCCATCCCGCTACCCAACGCGACGACGACGCCACTGCTAGCGAGGTTTCTGCATCATCCAGTGCGTTGGAGCGGATGGCTGAGCGCGTTGCGGCCCGCTTGCTAGAGCCCCTTCAGGCTCGCATTACGCCATCGTACACCTCGCCGTGGGAACTTGAGGTTGTTTTCCTGCCATTTCCCCTAAAAGGCATCTGGATTGAAGAACAAGACTTCAAGGCCCGTCCGCCTTTCACGGGACAAGACGAGTCGCCACCCACAAATAGCAGAGCGACTCCAATGCCCCAAGCACTCGCGGCATACGATGAATGGGTCGGCCAAGACTCAGGATGGCTATTGCCTAAAGCTTGTGTACCTGGCAAAACGACCGACCAGCGTCTGCGGAGTCGTGGCTTTTCCAAGACTGTTCAAATTCGGGGTGGGAGCTATCGTAGTGTGCAGGTCGCCATTGGCAATGCCTTCGAGGGCATACTGTGCATGATGCCCCACCCTGACAGTCCTAGGTCTCCGTACGCCGCAGATCCTAGAGTGGACAAATACCTGGGTCTCCAGCAGTATTGGGTGCCTCTCCGTAAGGTGCACAAGGATTCTCGGCTGCGCTTTCTGTCACCCTCCGAGCTGCTGAATCCTACCACATGGACCACTACTTTCTTCATGGACAGCGTCGTCATGAAGGCCACAGGTATGCACCGGCTATACATCACACAGCCAGAGGCCTATTTGCAGGACAATCATGCCATACGCTCCCACGGCGTCAACTCTGGCTGGGCATGGCAGAAGCTCCGTGAACTCGACCGTGTTTATCCAGACTCACAAGCTAGCAACGGCAGCACGCCAGAAGCCGACGCTCTTGAGGAATATTGGGCGTTCGATGCCCTCCTTGACGACCCTCCCAATGCTCGCCAGTCTAGCGTGGGTCTTCGCCAATCACACGAGAGAGAACGTAGCATCTCCAGAATGACAGACGAATCCAGCGAACAGTATTACACGGTGCCATCAATTCCAAGCGCATCGATGGCCAGCCCCGTCTTGGCCCGAGGGCAATCTCCAATCACGCACAGCGAGCGCAAAGGCTCCCGGATACCCTACTTGCGGACAGGATCCGTCCCGCCGATCAACTCTCCCGACATCACTTCTCCTGCACACAGTGGCCGCTTTGTATCTTCACATTCCCCCCACCTGTTTCTCAATGGGCCCAGCTATCAGCGGCACCCTTCGCCTCTCGGTACTGGCCGCCCGAGTCCTCGTGTCCCTACAATCGCGAATAATCCAGCAATATCTATGATCACCAAGAATCGACGCCGTAGCACTCGCTCGCCTTCGTTTCGACCATACAACCCCCCAACACCACGACATAGCAATAGATCCGTGAGCCGCAGCCCTAGCGTCACCTTCCAGACATTATACAATATTACGTACATGACTCCGTACAGCAACGCGCCACCGAATCATTCACCCCGGCAAATTAGCAACAGTCACAATGTCCACTTCGATGAGGACGACGATGACATGGATTTCGACGAAGACCGTGGCAGCTTGACGGACCAGCCCAGCGGGGAAAGCGATGACGATATGGCGCAAGACGATGATGACGATATGAGCTTGTATGCGGACAAGGCGGACATACTTGATAACCTGCCCCAGGGTCCGCAAGACATACCCCGGCAGGGCATTGAAGATGATATATATGACGAGGAGAACATGGACTCGCAGGAGCTTGACTCCGACGATGATGACGCCGACGATGATGACGCCGACGACCAAAGCGATACCGCGTCAACGCCCTCCGAATACCCCAGCAAGCTCGAGGAGAACAAGGAGCAGCTCAAGGGGCAGTGGTCTGGTGTCGGAGATGTGAGGGAGGGGACCTCCGCGCTCGAGGATGGTTATGGGCCGTTGCTAAACGACTTCCTCATCCATGAGGATAGAGATGGCGAGAAAGAAGAGCCAGAGGCCCAGACTCTATATTGATGTGAAACGAGCGAGGATGAAAGGTGGAGACATCAGCAAGCGGATGCTTTGATCTAAGGTGGTTTTGGATACCTGAAGACATTTCTCTGGCAGTTTGACAGTCATGTATACAAAGCGTGGGAACTCGTGGGAGTTGGGAGCAATGGTGTTTGGGTTTTGTTCATTGGGGAGGCCCCGGGGGGAGGGGGTAATTTTGGTGGAAGGGTTGTCTGCATTACGGTAACTGGGACAGTACTGGGTTCCTTTGCTTTTTTTGGATCTCGATATTTCACCTCCATCATCTCTGGATATATACCCAGACAGACTCCAATCATATATTAATTGCTTCTTATAGATATCTATCAGCACGTCATCTCGAGCTCTGTTTTCCCAAGTTGCCTACGCCGCTCTCCACCCCCCGTCTCCATCACGGCTAATGGAATATATGGCCCGGGAATCCAGTGATGAGCCCTTTCCCCCTGCAGAGGTGGCTGAACCCATCAAACTGCTTGTAGCCGAACAAATCACCATCTCTGCATGTCCGCAGCAAACCGAGAATATCATCACGGCCATGCTTCTGCTCCTTTCTCTCTCTCTTCCCGGAGTGTCCTTACCAGTAACACGGGCCCTACCACTTCGAAATCAACTTTCCTCTTCCGGTTCCTAAGCTGTCCCACTCACAAATGGATGTACTGACTGCAAATTTAATCGAGTAGTTGATTGATCAAAGGAGCAGAGAAAAGAGCTACAGATTGGCACCACTAATAGAATACACAACAGCCCACAAAAGCCCAAATTAACACAAGCCATCACTCGTCCATGGAGCAGGAGATTGTAGCTCATCCGAAGCACATCGCTATCCAACCAGGCAGGGTGATTGGCCATTTATCCCACTCTCACACAGCCCCAATTACACCAGCACCCGGACATGTATCACTGGCCGCCCATTGGATACCTTGAACCGTCTGCGGCGCGTCCCCTCGTGTGATTGCCCAAGATGACGCGCTCACCAGTCAGAGAAGGGTAACGGTCATCACCAAGACCTGATGTTCTGGTTGTTCTTTGTTGTCTTGACTGCGCCCGTCTACGCGCCCGTGAGGTGCTCCAGGCGCCTGCTCAACAGCTCACACCGGGCCAGCCGCCGCTCCTGCTCCTGCTCCAGATCCACGGCCCTGTGCATCGCGTCGGCCCAGCTGATCCCCGCCAGCTCGAGGGCGTCCACCTCGTTCTGGAAGCTCCCGGTGCAGCCGGGTGACGGGCGTGGACCCGCCGTCACTGTGTGGCATCCCAGGCGCCGAAGGCAGTGCGTGTGATGTCGAGATGTCGCCCCGGCACCGGCACCACCAGCAGCACCCGGGTGCCCGGGTGGGAAGCCTCTCGCGAGGGTTGCGGGGCTTGGGCGCGGCGCCACATCGACGGCACCGGGGCTGCTGGTGTGGCGATCTCGCGCGAGGAAAGGGGCCTCCTGCTGATGACCAATGCCGGGGGTGTCACCGGCGACGGTGGAAGCAGTGGGGACGGCTCTGGACGGAGTGGTGCTGGGGAGGTATTGTTGGTGATGTTGCGGTTGGGGTTGCATTTGTAGCGCTCGAGAGAGCGCCACGGCTGGGAGCGGGGAAGACATGGGCAGCTGACCGTGACCCCAACTCTGCTGATGCTGGTGCTGGGTCTGGGGCTGGATCACATCACCATGAAGGGCCTCCCACTCGTGGAACCTGTGCATGGGAAGCCTGCTAGGCGTGGAAGGAATACTCCAGGCATCGCGCCGGCTGAGGGGAACAGAGTTGTCTTCGCTGGCCGCCCTCTCCGACTCCGCCGTCGCCTGCACGTCGCCGTCGTGGTAGAAGACACTGTCGGCATCGTGACGACCACGACCACGGCCATGGCCATGCCAGTGGCTGGCCTCCCACCCCTGGAACTGTCGGGTTGACAGCATCCCGGGCGTCGACGGCAGGCTGTTGGTGGACATCTGACTCACATCTGCTGAATGTGATGGGACTTGAAGACCACCATTGAAGAGCTCTTCTGGGTAGCGGGCGGCGAGGGAGCTGATGATGTCGCGTTGTTGGTCTGGGAGTTGAGCCAAGGGCGTGCAGCGGTACGCCCTGCAGGCCATGAACTCGTCAACGGTCAGACTCTTGAGGAGGGCGTTCATGATGAAAAGGGACCAGTCTTGTCTGCTTGGAAGGCAGATGTTGAGTTGTCATGAGTAGGGGAGAATGGAAGCTCAGACAGAGGCACGCGTCAGTACCGTCTTAACATATATCGAAGAAGCAGTTCTACCCTAGGGTTATTCACTGTGAACTGTTCAAGATCCTTGGAACTAGGAAATTCCAGTTCCAAATACCTCCTCCTTTTTGCACAGTAATATCACAGTAATATCACCGCTCTTTCCTTTCTGATCTATTCTAAGTAAAAAATTGTTCCCTAATTGATTAGCTCAACTCGAACTAAGCAGAATTAATCCTGTAAATTGCTGTTTAATGCCCTTAGAGCAGTGCATTTCTTAGAATCATTGCCTTGCAGTTCTTCTGAAACGTAATACGACGGTACTGCAGGGACCGCAGCCGGGCAGGACGAGAGCGGGCATTGAAAGACACGGTCCTGTTTCCTGATTCTGTCTACCTAAACCTCAGCTCTCAGACATAAGGTTCCGGTACATGCCAGGTTCCGGCCAACTTGTAAGTTACGTAATGCTATAAATTAATACTAGTTTTGGTAGGTGTAGATACTTCTAATTCGGAGTCGAAATATAACTAAATTCGTGTAGCTATAATTATTTAGGACAAGTACTGGATTTACCCCAACTTTTAGCGTTAATTAGTATAAATTACTACAGCCTTTTTATTCCTTTAGTAGTAAAGAATATATACTATTACTTGGGGCTCTGTTAGTCTGCTTTTTCTGGAACAAAAAAGCCAACTAAAAGGCTTTCAATAGCTTGGTTTTCCCAAGGCCCTTATTGATTCTATACTTTTGAAAAAGAAGATATAAACTCTTATAAGCTTGAAGTATAGCCATTTTATTCGCAACCAACGATAATAGTACATTCAAGTGACATTACGTTACAATCGGGAGTCACTGTTGGTCGGGCTGACCTACTATGATTGGTGGTAGACCAGGCCGGCCGCATTGGATATTGATTATATGTCTTGTCTCAGAATATCTTGGTGTGGGTGTTGGTGTGGGTGGCAAGTGACAAAATGACCCACGAAGTGCCAGCACCAGCTTCTTTGTTCTCTTCTTACTCTCTCCATGTTTGATCCTCAGCTCAACTCGGCATCTGGTTGGCGAGTCCTCAGCGCAGCACTTTGGCATACATCATAACACATGATTGTCTGTCAACTAGATGAATACATGACGTGGAATCCCCTATCGCGATGATCAATTGACATGGGTTTATAAGAGCAGCTCGTCAGTTGAGTTTTTCTCCTTCGTCATAGGAGCAAAGCAGGACACGTCTACTGTCGAACATTGGAAGACTCGTGCTGAACATGTCCTTTCCTTCTCCATCATCATCGACCGGCAGCAAGGTGACCGCAGAGGGCACTGGAGACCAACGTATGTGATTAATTACCTCACACAAACGCCCTCTCCCCCTCTCCCCGCCCCGTATGATCTTTATGTCTGTCTGTCTGGTTTTGTCTGTCTGGTTTTGTCTGTCTGTATATCTAGAAGTCTAGAAGCCTAGACAGAAATATCTACACACACAAACACACACACACATACCCTAGGGTATATATATAAATCATCCGTCAACTGACTCTTCTCAGTCCGGGTCTGCGGTAAATATGTTAGAGTTCTTATTCAGAACAGACGCAACAAGCTGCCGTGGCCCCTGGGTGTCCGTATTGCGTTGCATCGCTACCTGGCTTTCCACCGTCTCTGCCCTGCCATGTTGATAAAATGGGAAGATACACAGCTGCGAGAGCTGGTGCGATCTATCGGCTTCCACGACCACTTTTTCAATGAACTCGCGGGGAACGCCTGGACAGAGATCTGCCGGCGCATCGTGGCCTCCATGCTCTACACGCTCAGGATCTGGAAGACCCACCCACACACGAACGTGCATAGGTGGCTAATCGAGTCCTATGATGCAAACTGTGGCGAGCTTAGGTGGCAGTGGCACGATGGCTTTCCACTGAGGGTCTTGAGTGACGAGTGGGTCGGACTGGTGCCCGAAGATATCGTGGAGTTTGGCCACAACGCTGATGGAGGCGACGCTGATGGAGACGACGATGACGGAGACTTCGTCTCCAGGTATGATGATCATCATGATGACAGCCTGCTTCAAGATGTCGAGACAACAGATGCAGTCGAGACTGAGGAGGAGGGGGAGGAGCAAGAGGACAACAAGTCGGCAGAGGGCGACGACGGAGAGGATGGGGCAATGGAGCCAGGTCTGACTCCTTCCCAGCCCGGCTCAAGTCACTCACCATTGAACCGGTGGGAGCTGGACGAGATTACAGATATAGCAGTGGGCAACGGTCAGCAGCAGCAGCAACGGCAGCAACAACAAGAACATTTGCCGTTACAGCACTTGGAGGAGGATGTGGCTGATATTTGAGGCCGAGCCGGAGGCTTCTTGGAGGCAGATGCCGTCCGCGAGGGGGGCCGCCGCCCAAAAAAAGGCAAAGGAAAGGGAAGAGAAGAGGCAGAAGCCAGAAACCTCGATGGAGTTGGCCTCTGTACGACAAGTGCAAGGACTCGCAAGCAGCTCACCATTCTGACTAAGGGTGAGAGCAGTCCCAACGTTCGGCCAGCGTCGTCGTCGGAGTCACCATCATCTTCAATCTCACATGTACTTGAACACGGCACGCCCCATCCCTCACCTTCATCTGCATCTGCGCACGCTATTTCATCTCACCCTGGTGTCCTCCAAGTCAGAAGCTCTCCCGGCTCTGCTACTCCGTCGCCGCGGCGGACGGCTAGTACTCGGACGATGTCAATCTTACCAGTGTCGGGCATGATGACAGCAGTAGCTACGGGAGGTAGACCATCATCCGTCACCAGCGGCAGCTCGGCTTCTATGACCAGAGGAGGCTTGATGATCATGCTACCCACAACCCCAAGCACGGATCATGGAGATCGTTTCGGACAAAATACTCAACAAATGCCGCCCCTCCCATTCACCGGTTTCAATACAGGAAGAGCAACACCCTAATTGTCTCCTCAATGGGAACATGAGCGGGAGGGGGAGGCAGAAGATGAAAGAAGACAACAGGAACAGTTCGAAGAGCTGCCTCAATCTCAGCCTCAGCCTCAGCCTCAGCCTCGCCCTCGTCCTCAATCTCAATACCATCCCCTGTTATCCGTTATGCCCGCCCAACACGTCGACCTCCGCGCAGTCATGATACCCAGGGTATACTTCCCGACCAATGGTTCGCAGGCCTCGTCCTCGCATGCCTTTCAGTACCGCCATGCCCTCGTGGACGAGGCTGTTCAATACCGTATCGCCACTATGGCCCGATGTCTCGGGTTCCTGCTGAATGGTGGCAATGGTGATGCTGCCGTGTTTGAGGGTAGGGGTTTGTTGATTGCGGCGGCGGCGGCGGCAGAAACAACAGCTCGTTCGCCTCCTCGTGATCTGTTCAGAAACACATTGGCGGTGGGTAATTATGGGAGAAAAGATGTTATCGGGCAGGGCGTCACTATGGGACACAGTCTGGGCCAAGCTAGTCATGAGGGGTGTCCTAGGTCATACTGTCGCGCCTCATACTCTTGCTGAGGCGCTGCATTCATGTTTGTAGCTGGTCATAGTTGGTTAGGTAGGTATGTATTGAAATTGCACGGACCTTGATAGACCTTTTTTGGACCGATTTGTAAGAAAACCGAGTAGGATGATCCCCAATCTGACCATACCTATCATCAATGTCATCATCCACCAACAACAAAACTCCCTTTTCATGAGCTCTAACAAGTGCTTCGAAATAACGAGGCGCCGCCCCATATGGTCCCAGAACGATGGTCGAGACCAGCACGATATATGCTTCATAATAAGCAAGTCGATAACCTAGTTCACCATCTCTATTTTGATACAGAAGCCCAACAATATGATGGCAACATCTGATTACCTGTGAGAGAGTGTGTGCGTGGATCCCTAGAGGCTAAAGTACCACGACTGTCACCCTCACGGATCCACCAAAAAGGCTGCTTATCAAGCCACCAGCGTATGTCACTCTTTGACCGCCGTTCAGGCTTCCGAAACCTCAGCCACTGGAGAGTATGTACAGCACGCACACCTTGATCGCGTCCTCTTCAGTCAAGCATATATGTTTCCAGATGTGACGTCGAGCAGGCTGATTTCGGCACAAAGGCTCGATTTCAGGTGCAAGATACCCTCAATCTTCAAAGACAGTTTGCCTATCTAAAAAAGAGAGAGAAAGAATAGAACGAAGGAAGGCTGCGGACCTAAGCGTGGAGAATAAGGGGCTGCTTAGCTTCCTAGGCACTCTATTCGTTAGTAGAAGACTCTATAAATATAATCTATACTACTTCTTACCTATTACTGCGATATGCGTCTATATGATTCATATGCCCTTTCAAGGGCACGTTGTGTAGCGAGTCGATCGGGGTGGCCTTCGTCGAGGGTCTCCCTTTCTATAGCTACTATATGCTCGAAGAGCTGTATAGCATCTGTAATCCTCCCGTCTGATTCGTAAGCCGTTGCGAGTATATACTGTGAAGCGAGTCGGGAAGGGTGGTCTTCGTTAAGGGTCTTCTTTCTTATAGCTACTACGTTCTCGAGAAGCTGTATAGCATCTTTTATCTTCCCGTCTGATTCGTAAGCAATTGCGAGTACGTGCTGTGAGGCGAGTCGGTCGGGGTGGCCTTCGTCGAGGGTCTCTTGTATAGCTACTACCTTTTCGAGAAGCTGTATAGCATCTATAATCCTCCCGTCTGATTCGTAAGCAATTGCGAGTACGTGCTGTGAGGCGAGTCGGTTGGGGTGGCCTTCGTCGAGGGTCTCTTGTATAGCTACTACGTGCTCGAGAAGCTGTATAGCATCTTTAATCCTCCCGTCTGATCTATAAGCCATTGCGAGTACGTGTTGTGAAGCGAGTCGGTCGGGGTGGCCTTCGTCGAGGGTCTCTCGTATAGCTACTACGTGCTCGAGGAATTGGATAGCTTTTTTGGTGCGTCCATCTACTATTAAGCATCGTCCAATCCAATACCGTAGCTCAGACGCTGCTTCGACCTCTATCCCGTAGCTCTCTTCTAGCAGTCGTGTCGCGTGGGGCATATACTCCCTCCATAAGTTGCGATTATCCCAATCATCCGACGGAAACACTTTCGCGATATGTTGCAGTGCGTTGTGCTTAGCCTCAGTCAAGCGGCTCCCGGTCCAGATTCGAGCTGCTATATGCACCAAGCGGTGCATGTCATATATTTCACTGTCTTCCCGTTGGTCCACAAAAGCGTATGAGCACAGCGTTCCGATCGCGCTTGTGAGTTGCTGCTCGGTTGGAAAATCCAACAGGATAGACCGTGGTATGTTCTTTGGCTCAATGCACGCGAGGAACGCAAGCAGCTGGGCGGCCTGGGGATTGTCGCCGTTGATCTTGTCGAATGAAACAAGCCATGTTGTTGCCACGGGATGTTGGGAGTCCTTATAACGGGTCCTATCGTCGAAATTGCTGCTTAGCAGCTCGACCTTGTCCTGCTCCGTATGCCGAAACAACTCCAGGTATTTCGCGATTGAAATCTGGTTCTTGTTCATATATGCGGTTGCTTGTCTGATTGCCAAGGGCAGGTAGGTGAGGTCTTCTAGTAGCTGCGCGACGGCGTGGCTGTCCTGGTTTGGGTATCTCAGCAGAGATTTCTTCAAGAGTTCCTCTGCTTCTTCGGGAGTCATTGTATGTAGATCGACGATGGCTGTATCAGCAACAGTGGTCGCAACTTGCAGAGACCGCGTGGTAAACAAAATTCTCCCGTGGTCACTTTCAGGGAGATAGTCGTATAGGCGAGTCGATTTACCCGAGGAGCCAAGCAAGACATCTCTGTCGTCTGCGTTATCCACGATCAGGAGCCATTTCCCGGACTCGGTAGAGTTGAGATATCGCCGCAGCGACTCTTTCGGATCTTCTTTCTCGGCAACTTGAACTCTAAGTTTCGTAGCAATATTGACATACGCCTGTTCGAAACTCTGCTCGCTTGAAGCCGGTACCCAGAAAATCGAGTACTCCGGTTTCTCCTTCTTAGTCAGGTAAGCGAGGTGTAGGGCAACCTGGGTCTTGCCAATGCCGCCCAGGCCGTAGAGGGCGACAGTTTGATGGTCGTCATCAAACAACATCCGTTTGAGAGTGCGGAGCTCCTTCGATCGTCCAACGAAAAGCTTGTTCCTCAAAGATGGGAAGAATTGGAACGGATCACCTAACGTAATATTATTAGTTGAATGTATATGTATGGAATATCATATTTCTTTACTAACTGCTCGTCTCTCCGCTAGGCCCTTCGCCGGGTCCAGCGGCGACCGTTGTTTCTTGCAAGTTGGAGCAGCTACTCATATGGCCAGTGACTTTCTCGAATGCCCTCCTGTTTACTTGTATGTAGTTCTTGGTGTGTGCAGAGATCTTGCTTGACTTCTCCCAGTCGGACAATGTAATGTCAACAAGGCCCCTGTCGACATTCAATCGGAAATACTGATCACTGTCGCCATAGTGCTCATCCATACGTGCTGCCACCTTTTGGGAAGTGGAAGCCATTTTCTTCAACGCGGAGAGGATGTCCGATCGCGTCTTACCGAGTTTGACAACGCCTCCAAGCCCCGTGCCAATGCTGAGAATCTGGAGACGGGGCCGTGATGGGAACTGCCGCCGAGCTTCGTCGATGAGAACCTCGCACGGGTTGTTATACCCAAAGCCCGCGTCCACAAACTCGACCCCATCTCTGCCAACTCGGATAGGCTTGAAGAATGTAGTAGCTGCCGAAGTTGCACGGGCTACTTCCCAGATACGACAACCGCGGAAGCCGGCCGAAGTATCGTACGTTGTAAAGAGAGTTGGCGGAGCGTCGACATTGTCCTTGGTGATAGCGAGAACAGCACTGTGAGACATCAGTACTCTGTTTGCAAACTTGCATGTAAGAAAACATACGTCTTAGTGCATGTTTCATCTCGAAACTCCAATTCGCCGTGGGGACAGGTCCTGGCGGTTGGATTGCCCTGTTGCCGCAGAGCGGCACACTCTGGTGCTGTACAGAACTTCCTGCTCGTATATTTTACCGCATCCTCGAGGGCTGTAGCGGAAAAGGCACCCTTCGGGGGGGCGGGGAGAGGGTTCAGCCTTCGTTTCGGAGTGAACGCCTTCTGAGCGACTTCTCGGTATTCTTTAAGACAATCGTCAACGCTCATGCGCAGCCTTCCCAACATGATGGCAATAATGCTATATGGCGAGTCAGCGGGGAACATTAAGATATGTCGGTGGATTACATACCCTCCAGTGCTTGTGCCGCCGATAAAGTCGAAGTGCTCGCATGGTAGAGGAACGTGATCGAGGCCTCTGGCTTTGCGCACGCCCTCCATCAGCTCCTCGAGAATCAGAAGGCTAGATATGCCTCGGATGCCTCCGCCATCTGGACCCGTCAGTAACAGCAATAGCACAGGGGCCAAGGGTCTCTCACCAAGTGACAGGATCCTGAGCGGGGGGGAGACAGCTTGGGACTGGGAATTCATGGTGGTACGGCTCGGGTTCGTGTGATGTCTCGTTTATCGATGGATCTACGTTGAGGCTCGAATAAAGCAGAAGGAGCGGGGTTGTGCAGGAGAACATAAGCTGCAGTAGTCGGTAATGCACTTTCAAGGTAAGTAATTTATGCAATTCTGTTTATTACATGCACAGCTGCAAGTAAGCGAATGACCTTTGGACCGTATCAGCTTGGTGTGGGTGATAATCTTGCTCTTCAGACACGGACCACAGAGAGGCAGATATGGGTAACACAAGATGCGGATATCATACTAAATCCGGAAAACGTCCATGAAAAAAGACCGAGGTAATAGTGCATAAAGACTCTTAGACTAAATAAGTCGAAGTCGAGGCTCATAGAATGCAATTATCAGATTATTGAGGGGGCGGTCCTTCGATTGAAGCTTAGCAATTTTATATTTATACCCGGCAGTGCTATATTAAATCTAGCCCTTTAAGATCAAGTTATAAGGGCCTAGATCTAAGTTAATGTATAGACCTTTTGTTGGGGAGTAAATCTGAGTCCGTGTGAATGTTATTCTACTCGCTTACTTAGGTATATATCGTGAATCTCTATAGATCTGCTTCACAACAAATTTCCCAAAGCTTTATAAGTACAGCAGCCCGCGGGCCGCCCCGCCACTTCTATCGGTAGCGAACATTGAGGGGATAATATCTCAGACCCTGCTGGCGCCGGTGCTGGACCACACTGCTGAAGTGGCATTGCAGTTGGCCAAGCAGCCACCTCCGCAATGGTCGTCCCAAAAACCACAACTGCAAAACAGGTCAGCCATTCAATGATTCCTTTCAATTGAGAGATTCCGGAACACAGAGGTGTGCTCAGAGACCTACGTGCCGTGTTGACTGCAACAGCCCTCCAAGCATGAATACAGTGTGGAGCAGAGACTATCTTGCTGGCACGGCTACAGAAGGCTATGTACGAGGCAATGGAAAAACGAAGCAGGTTGAAAGCTCACAGCATCAACATGGCCAACAATGTGGGAGACGCAGTGGAATGGGAGAAAGGATAACGGAGCTAGGAGGATGTGTAACATCAATGATCCTATCATCACGATGCAAATGAAAGTAGAGAATAGGTATAGCTTAACGAGTGAGACCATCAGAGCCCTAATCTTCATCCTTGTCAGTATCTCGAAACCATCATCATCGCCGTACGGAGGGCCAGGATCATTTCTAAAGGTTAAGTAAGTTTGTCTGTTGAGGTGCGGAAAATAGCCAGTATAGGTTTTCTCTGCCGTCTCATAATTACGCTTAGTTTCCTACGGTTCAAGGGATTATAAAGGGGGCTTTGATCAATTATCTTAGCATGTAAATTATCGTACGGCTCCCAGATACGTAAGGTGACTATTTGCCTAAAACCTGCTATGCACAGTATGATGTCCCCCCCCCCCCCCGCTCCGTGCGGCCACGTTATACTGTACATTGAAACGACCTAGGCAACGTGCATCATGCCGTGGCCATAACCTGCTCCATCCAGGGATACACACTCCCATTCGCCGGCGGATACCCCATATGCAACAACTGGGTAAAGAAGCGCCCCTCCTTGGGACTACCAAACTCAAACAAGAGCATACTGTCCTCGATCGGCATAAGACCGTCATGAGTGCCGTTGACCAGCAACAACCGACAGCTGGGCTGGTCAAGGATTCCCGCCTCGACCAGGCTGAAATCCTTCTGCGCGTTGTCTAGAAACTCATCGACCGTCGCGTAACCAAACTTCTCGCGCAGGGCTGGGAGCGCAGTCCATGGGTACTCGTGGTCCTTTGCCTTCTCGAGCCAGGCCCGTGAGAAGAAGTGGTGAGTGCCTGCCCCCTGACCGACGGCGCCGGTGAGACGCTTTGCGTGCGTGTGTGCTGCGCGCACCGCGTTGTATCCGCCGGCTGACAGGCCCCATGCCATGACCTTGGCCATGTTGAAGGTGCCCTCTTTCTCCATCCTTCGAGCACCCCTTGTGTCAGCCATGTCCCACATTACCGTATAGCCGACTTCTTCTTGAAGTCTCCCACAAGGGGAAGGAGAATCGGTACCGTACTCACCAGTCAAGGATGCTAGTCCACAAACGATCCGGTGAAGTTGGATCCCTCCTGTCAGCCGGACAGTCCGCCGTACCGGGAATATCCACAATCACACTCGCCCACCCACGGGCCAGGAACTCATCACTCCGCGCCGTATTATCAGGCCTATGGCCATCTAATCCACACATCAGAATTACAGCCGGGCAAGGCTTCTCCCTCGACACGCCCTCGGGATACCGCACGTAGAGCGGGACCTCAGTCCCTTCGTCGCTCGGCCGACCAGCCGTGTGCGGAATATCAATGTCGAGGATCGGGCAGTCGAACAGCGCCGCGGCTTTCATGTACGTCCGCTTCTGCGCCTCGTACGCCTGGCGCTTGGTGTCCGAGTTGATGTAGGGGAAGCGCGCGATGCGGTAGACGGCGCAGGCGCGCAGGTACAGGGCAACGGCGGACTGCCTGTCGTCATGGGCGAGGGCGGCGTCGCCACGGCCCACCAGTTCTTTGCAGGGGGCCAGAAACTCGCGGGTGTACTCCTCGCTGTAGCCGTCGTGAATGTCCTTCTGGATGAGCGCTTCGAAGATGGGGGCGAAGTCTTCGTACTGGCCGTCGTGGAAGGGGTAGAGGGACCGCTCGCAGGGGAACTTCCATTTCTTGTTCCATAGGGCGGAGATTGACTCCAGGTGAGGGTATACCTGCTCGAACTTGTCGCCTAGAATCCATCTGGACCCGGTTCTCGGATCAGTCATGACTTGGGGTGTACTCCGGGAGCGGTAGAAGAGTGTTGGAGAGATGTTAAAGTCCGTAGGTGCACTACGTATGTACGTTGAACAACAAGGCCGACAAGACAAGGGTTACGACGTCAAGTGAAGAAAAACATTTTATCAATTGTAATATCGCCCGGAACCTTGAAAGATTTGCTTAGTAAATACCTGGAAACCGGGTTCTATTTTCCCTTCCTGCACCTGATGATCAGCATGCAGTGCCTTGTGATTCTCCATGTCCGGATTTCCCCACCGGTCACCGCAGCGTGATGACGCCGTCCAGCAGGCTTCACGCTTATCGAAATGAAGGTGGGCATCTTCAGTGCCCTTGGACCTAGCTTCCGGGGAAGACGTCAGAGGAATCCTATAGATCATTCTGGAGTATTAGGTCCGAGAAAGGATGTCGGGACCAGAGGTAACGCACCCGCCTGTCCGAAGCCCCGAGCACGATTCCTAGATCTACCTCACTGGACCTACACATCCAAGTTTCTCGTAAAGTTGAGCAGTCAGTCATATTTGTGCTGGTGAGGGGGTGTGCTGAATACGGGCTTATCTTTTTGAATCACATGCAAACTTATCGAGGGTGCGTAGTATCTCAGTCCTTCTGCACAAGCAAAGGTTATCTATATATTAATCTATATAACGGACAGTCAGACTCTGTGTGGAGGAATCGGAGTCCCCCGACTAGCAGAGATAGTATACAAATAATAAGGCAGAATGGCTCAATATAGTGAACTTGAGGAAGACCACTCCGGCTGTACTGGATAAGGCGCTGTCATATCAACCGGAGCAGTATTTGCTGTACGAACTCATTCAAATTCAGCCCAATCTGATATTCAGTACTAAAGACGGGATGAGGACAGATTTATAGTATATTTCCTGTCCAACGAAACTACTGTTTGGTCTATTCTTTAAGAAGAACCGGACAATAACCTGCTCTCTTTTGGGGACAATTTCCCTTCCTTCCTCAACTTCTGATAACAATTCCGGCCATCTTGCCATCGGCCTTCCAGTCCCCTAGAACCATCCTGTAGGCAGGAAGCCCCCTCATATAAGTAGAAGTCCTACGCCTCTTCAGCTGTTCCTCGTCCGACACAGCCTGCAGCACCTCGCCTTCACTGTTGAAGTACCCCGGCGTGCACACCGCAACAGGGCTAGCAAACCTGTCATACTTGAGGACCTCGGCGACCCACGCCTCCTCCGCTTCGACACTGGGCTCGACGGCCAGGCGGCTGGGGTCGTCCGCGCGGCGGAGGGACTCTGTGATGATATAGGCCGCATGGCGCGCGAGCGCCTCAAGAGAACCTGTCATGTTGGGCCCGCTGCCTATATGAGATGTGCCGCTTAGGAAGAGGTTGGGGAACGAGGACGTCATGGACCCGTGCAGCGTCGCGGCTCCTCTGAGGGCCCATTTGTCTGCCATCTTGACTGAGTTGCGACCTGGACGGGAGGCTGTGAGCAAACCTAGCGTGTATGACTCCGAGAATAGAGAGATGGCTTACCGGTGACGACTGTATTCCCCTTTGATCCTGGGTCCGGGTTATGAATGTCGACCACGGGTCGAAAGCCGGTGCCAAGTATGAGCACGTCGAGCTCGACCTCCCGCCCACCTCCGATGAGACCCTTGGCAGAAGCCCCGGTAACGCCCTTCGTATCCGCTATGTCCACCAGGTGCACATTGGGAAGGTTGAACGTCTCCAGGTACTCGTCGTGAAAGCCTGGGCGCTTGCACCAAGTCGGGTACCACGGCTTCAGGGCGTCAGCCGTTCGGCGGTCGCGGACTACCTGGTCCACCCGGCTGCGAATTCGTTCCTGGAAAGGTGCGTCGAGCTCCAGGTAATCCCTGGTGTGCTTGGGGACCATGTCAGGTGTCATCACTGGCGCGTCTGATCGGCCTATGAAGGCCGAGAACGTCTTCAACTTTGTCCACCCGTCAGTGAGGTACGTGTTGTCGGCTGGCTCTCCCTGGGCGAGAAGATCAAAGTTTGTCATCCGCTCGTGCTGCCAGCCGGGTTTGGCTGCGATATTCGTCTTCCATTCCACGGGGTCAGTCGGTTGCTGGTTCCGGTAGCCTATGGAACTTGGTGTCCGCTGGAAGACGTAGAGTTCCTTGGAATACTCGGCGAGCTTTGGGACTGCCTGTATTGATGTTGGACCCGTCCCCAGAATACCGACCCTCTTGTCCTGAAGCTTTGACAATGTCTGGTCCGCTGGACTCCCGCCGGTGATATCGTATCTCCAGCGAGCGGCGTGGAACAGCTGTCCCTCGAAGTTCTCGAGCCCGGGAACCTTGGGGGCTTTCGGGTGGTTGAGGACACCGTTACAGATACATAGGAATTGCGAATGTGCCGTCAAGGTGACTGGTTTGTTCCCCGGGCCACGATCCTGCTCCATGACGACAGCCCAACGCCTCGTATCGTCGTTCCATTCAGCACTTGTCACTTTGGTCCGGAATACTCCTTTGTCTGCAAAGCCATAGTGGTGGGCGATCCGTTCACAATGTCCCCGCAGTTCTTCACCGTAGGAGTACCTGTGCTTTGGTATGTAGCCTGTTTCCTCTAGTAGAGGGCAGTATACAGAGGCTTCAGTGTCACACATGACCCCTGGATAGCGATTCCTGTATAATAAAGTCATGAAGTGTTCCTTCCAAACGGACCAGGGGGATACAAAACATCCGTTGGTTGATGAACCACATCTATTGGGATCACTGAAGGTTAACAGGGAGAGAACGAGCATACCAATACCAGGTTCCACCGAAGCCTCCTGCAATATCAACAATCCGGATGCCTTCTGCTGCAATGCCTGCTTCGATCAAACGTGCCGCGAACAGCAGACCGCCAAACCCAGCACCGAGGATGATGACTTGGACTTCCTGGCCATCTTCTATTGCCGGAGGTGCCGCGTTCAATGCATCGTGGTCGACGAAAGGGTCTTCTGCAAGGTAAGCGAACTTGTCGGAGTCCTCGAGCTCCACGTTCTGGGCAAGACCGTCAGGCCGATCTCGTCTCTGCTTTTCTTCTGCGTATTTCCTGGACAATGCCTCGATATCAAATGACCCTGGATTATCAGGGCCATCTAGCACTGGCTGCTTGGAGTTGGCTACCATGTTGCTGCACAGGTTCTCGGGGGGAGGGGGGGCAAGCAAATCCCAAACTTTCGGTAATATTGTTTTTGCTAGATACCAGTTGACCTGGACAAATTCTCCCCATGAACGATATAACTGATTTATTTCCGTCCTCAGTTTGGTTTGACCAACCCAGAAGTGCCGAGGGTTTTCCTGGCTCTGTTGATTAATCATAACACCTACTTCGATCCAATGCTGAGAGCAGTCCACATGCGAGGATTACTCATACCGCGATACGGCATTGGGATATGTGCCCCCGCTGTGATGTTGCTACACTGCAACACATGATGCAGGTAACATTTCCTACTTGGGTATAACACTGGCAGTGCAGTTCATGGGCATATTATAATATGTACGAGACATCGACGATGGGGTACGATGATAACCGAGCTTTAACCATTGATGTCATAGGAAGAGGCGAATAAAATCAAGCATCACGAAACTCTTCAACTAAGATGCTTAGAAATGGGTTTCAGATGGGTGGTGAAGGTGGAATGCCGGGCTTGGCGACATGAACAGAGAGGGGACTGAGGAGGTTCTTTTGTCCGACCCTCCTTGACATGCTCTTGGATCTGCTCGCGGGAAAGCTGTCCATTGACCGATGACTTCGAGCATCCAGGCCGACCTCTATACTCATGAACATTACAGAGTTGGATCAAGGGGCTCATCCGCATATGTTCACTAGGCCAATGGCCAAGTCAGGTCAGGCTTTATAGGTTCACAATCTGGTGGACTACTCGAACCATTTCGCTGCTTATTCGAATTAACCATTACTAATATGCTCAGTCTCATGTCCCTAACCTCGGACCAGAGTTCCAATCTTCGTACGCCTCGGGAATATGCTGGGTGTACGCATCCAGTCCAAACACCGAGCTCCCATCCGAATCAGTATCGGAATCCAGATCGTCGTTGTCCAAACGATTGTAGTCCTTACGCCGCCATACGAAGACGCCTGCCATTATCGTCAAGGCAAGGCCAATCACCCCACCGATCAGCCAGGCCCATGTGCTCGCCGACCACCCGGTATTCTTGACCACCGCAGGACTGATCCAATCGGCGTCCTCGCTCTCCTCGCTCTCCGCCTTGAGGACAAGATCCCCATCACCCAAGTCCATCACCTCCGAGGACCTGAGGACATTCCCCTCCTTATCCAACGCCTCAGCCCACAGCCGCCTGAGCCCGCCCATCCTCACCGTCAACCTCGTCTCGAAGCCCGTCCGCATCGACACAGCGAGGATACCCCCCTCCCCCTCGCCGTCGGCCCCCCGGACGACCCACTCCCGCACCTCGGTCGCCCCGTTCCAGCTCACGTACACCGCCAGCTCCCCCTCGGACGGCGTGCCCCTCAGCGCCACGGCAGGGTCCCACCACGGGGTGGCCACCCAGTCCATCTTGTACGCGCGGTAGTTGTCCAGCGCGTCGGGGATGGCGTCGCTGTGCCACGGCGAGAACTGCACGTCCATGACCACGTCCCCGGACGCCGTGTGCTCCGTGAAGGACGGGCACCGGCCCCAGCCGATAAACACATTGCCCTGCCCCTGGCCCTCTCCCTCTCCCTCCCCGTCGCCGCCGCCCGCTGGCGTGGTGGGCGGCGGCGGCGACGACGACGACAGCGCCTGCACGCTCCCCTGGCTCTGCGCCTGCAGCCGCGACGGGTGGTGGTACTCGCGCAGGAGGCGCACGGCGCGGGGCGAGGCGGCGGCGTCGACGGCGATGCGCAGGCCGCGCGAGCACGAGGCGGCCCTGCAGGCGCCGTGCGTCGTCGCCTTGACGTGGTTGTCGAAGAGGGTCATCTCGGTCTCGTCGGTGCCCGGGACGAAGCGCGCGTGGTGCTGCCAGCTGAAGGAGAGGGCCGGGGCGGCGGGGGCGTCGGCGCCGTCGGGGCCCGCGGCCGGCTCGAGCTCGACGAAGCCGTTGCGCTTGCCGCCGAGGGTCCAGAGGATCTGGCCGGTCTTGCCGTCGATGAGCACGATGGAGTGCAAGTGCCGGAAGGAGACGAGGTAGTTGCCGGCTTGGGTCTGTGGGTGGTTTGTTAGTGGGTGGTTCTCTTCCTCATAGTCGTGGATTTGGCTTCGTGGTTGCTGGGTTGGAATGTTTTACCTTCTGGACGCTGTTCATATGGTAGATATCCCAGTCCTTAGCCAGGTTCTCATATGAGTCCATGGGGTCGATGTGGTCGAGTGCCCGCCAGCTGAAGAGCACCTCGTTGGTCTCGAGGTCAATCTCCTGGAAGAGCCCGTCGAGGACTCGGTACTCGTCGGACCCAGGCCATGGTTCCCAACTCGACGAATTCGCCATAACTTTCTCGACCCCGGTGACCAAAGCCGTCCCGTGGCCCGTCAGGGCAAACTCGTGCAGGTCGCTGTGCTCTGCGATGTTCTCCGCCGAGATGTTGTGCACCAGCCGGTAGGTGTCATCAAAGACGAGCCCGTAGCCATCACCGACACCACCGCCCTTGTTGCCCTCCCAGAACGTCAGGTATTTCCTGCCAAAGTTCTCCTGGACGCGGGTGCCAAAGACGTTCTTGAAGGTCCGGTTCATGAAAACGGCAGTGAGATCCCTGGAGTCGAGGACCAGGGGTGAAGACAGCGGCGACGACTGGTTCCCATCGTGTCGGAGGAAAATGTGTGAGCCCCTGTTGGATATGGCGCTCTCGTTCCACACGTTGACTTGCAGCACAGGCGAGTATTCCTCACTGGAACGGTAGTTCAGGTGGGGGCGGTGGCCAAGCTTTCCATTATTGTAGTCTTCGCTATCCGTCGAGATATATTCTCCACGGGCTGGCTGGGTTGATAATAGTAAGGCGGCAACGGACAACAGCCGCATACACGGGAGGATCATGATGCCTGCCTGTGAGGAGGAAGGATGAATGCTACTAGAAGCTTTGCGTCACCCAAATTTTCCGACCAGCGGGAGATTCTCAAGTTATCCATTATTGATCGAGAACCACAGACTGACTGTATTTGATGGAGAGGAAATACCCGCCCCTTGTGGGGATTCGAGACGGGGCGTTTCTTGGGAGGTCCGCGTCATCTGGGGGAGTCCCCAATCCCCTTTCTGATTCGGTTTCAACTTTCTAATGGGTCCTCGCGATGAATAGGTTTCTCAGACTTGTTGCTTGCTGGTGCAATAATCCAGAGTCTCCGCCCTGGATCTTCTCTCTCCCGTCCAGCCCGTCCCGCATGCCCAACGTCGATGGGGGGACGCGAGGCCTGGGCTGGGGGCAGGCGAGGCCCAGCGTATACCCGCTACACGGTAATAAGCGAATGTCAGCGCATTAGATGGCAAATATGGTGCCTTATTGCGAGGCCATGTGCGTGCATACGGCTCTGGTTCACTCCGCTTATCTCTGGTTGACGGAGGACTGCCGGGAGATCCATTGCGTGTCAGTATCGTGTACTTCGTAATGAACAATTTGGAGCGTTTGATTGCCCGGACGCGGCGATCTACACACGAAGAGTCAAGTTCTTCTCAGGGGTGGTGGGAAAGTGAGGCCGAGATTACGACGCCGTCCACGCGGGTGTCGGTGAGTCCTGTTTTCAAGGTCCACCTTTTTGTTGTAGTGTACGCGTTGGTCGGTTCCACCCTTCGTGGTCTCCTTTTGGCATGACAGACAGAATTGTTGTGTGTGGTTTTTGTGTGTTTTTTTTTCAGACCAAAAACTTATGGGGGAATCGTCCGGCTATCAATTTACATAGTATGGGATCCCCTGTTTAACAGCCTACGTAGGTATCACAGTAGTTGGGCAGTAGAAGCCCTGTCGAGCGCCAGCCGCATTGCTATAAACCGAATATTAATCTACTATTAATAGGCACTGTCCCTGTTCCGGAGTTTTGCGGGTCTTTTATCACGTCCCATCGATCGGAGCGCAAGCGATGCAAGCGAGACGCTACGCAACCCCGGATTATATTAGGTAAGTTTCGTCGCGGTCTAACAGTAGTGAAAAGTATGTTTACTTACCTCCTTTTATGTACCATCATCTGACGCCTTCATCTCCGACCGACTTCCGTAATTCTTGGGGGCCATTGCACATCACTGGAGAAGACGCTGATCTCTTGAACGACAAGACCGGTAGCTAGTGGGGTTTCAAATCGAAATTGAGAGCGAAGCAACAGTACACAACGACGACAGTGTTAACATTGCGAGGGAGCGGCTCAATTAACACACTTTAAGCTTCAATCCCTTCCCGCTGCGCTCCACAACAAAATAATTAAGTCAAAGGACCCAGAACATGGCTTGGGGACACCCCAACTGACTTATACTCGGCCACGCCTGATCGACTAGCCAGCGACACTGTCCTCAAAGGCGAATGCTGCTTCAGATCTCATATTTGTAATGTCCAAACGGCCTCTGAATAAATGTCTGCTTCGCTATATACCTTGCCAGACAACCGTTCAGTACCGCTGGGCTGTTATAGACAAGTGCTCAGTGATCAAAGCTCACCAGGGCATAGATTGAATTCACTACACCCTGACACTGTCTTGACGAGTTGTATTGCTTCCCAAAATTGATAATGTTCCCGTCTGCCTAGGATACCTTTCCTTTTCCTCATTATAGATCCTAGAGGATCATACCGGTGTTACGTGGTGAGCGAAGTGAAGGCTGTCAGCCCGGTGACTGAGTTGGCAGCACTTGAGCAGGCAATCAGAGGCTCCGTCAGCTGTTTGATGGGAACTTCTTGATAATTTGAGTCGATACGTTATTCCTTGTGCACACTAACAGCTGGGATTCAATTAAATATTGTTCCTCGCACTCAAGCAGCCTATCTTGATCCAAGAAGCCACCAAACACACCCCCCTGAAAGTTCCTCAAGTGCTCGAGCAGAGGGTGGTTTGCAGCTACAAACGCCACCCTTTTCAAAAGCACCTGGGAAGTCAACTCTCCTAACCCGCGCTCATATCATAAGCAGCGTACTTGTCATCCCCAAGGCCAAACCTCTTTCCGTATCAATCATCTCCCACGGAAGGCCCCGAACAAACGTGTTGTGGCCCTTTTCCCCTTATTGATAAATGGCTTCCACGCTCCTTTTGCACGATGACCGTTGTCTGTGTAATCAGAATAGACCCTCCAAGAGTCCAGTTGGGCCTCAAGTCCGGGGTCTTTGGCCATCTGGTATCCAGCAGATGCCTCACTGTACGACAATTCTGGTCTGAAGTACCCGTAATACTCCTCTGGGTGGGTCTGACCAACATCAGGGATGAACTGGGGCTGGTAGTACCCCCGGTTGGGGACAGGACGCCGCGGTATGTCGTATGTATTTGGTGCTGTTCGATAATAGTCGGCTGAAAAGTCAGTGACACCGCTCGACCCATAGTACCCGACAGTGTCGTTCTCATATTGGTCACTGAACTGCATCAGTGAAGCCTCTGCCGATGGAGTATACAAGTCAGCGGACCAGCCGTCGGGCTCGGGGGCATTGTACACTGGACATGCCGGAGGAGGAGGCTGTGGGTCAACGTAGGCGTGATTTCTGCCCCGATAGTCATCGACACTGAGCGCGGAAACAGCATCTGTGTTAGTCATTCCTTCGTAGTTGTGGCTTACTTCCGAAACACAATAAAAGTTGCCTCGGAGTTTGGGTTCCTCTTTGAGTGGCCAGTTGTCCTCCGCATTGTGACCGTAACTGTTGTATGCTTGATCGTAGCTCGAGAGTGGGCCATGGGCGCCGTATGATTCGTTGATTTGAGTGTTGGTCTCGTACAGTCCTTGTTGTTGTTGATGAGAAGGATCCCCATGGCTAGCTGGAACAGCAGTATTTTGGTCAGAGGTTGTGTTGACTTCTCTAGGATATGTCTTCGTATAAACATTCGTAGGACCGTCACAGTCAGGCTGAAATTCAGGTGGATCGTGGACACGGCGTGGTGGTGTCTCACATTTGGCACCGCGACCAGCCGCCGAGTACATAGCCATAGCAGGCCCTTCCTTTTCTTTCCTCCCACACTCCAACTTACTGTCTGGGTTGCAGATAAAGTCGAGCCTGTTTCGTGGATCTGGAGGCAAGTACGTAGCTGTGGCCAGCTCGTCGTCCTGCCTCAAATCCTCGGGGCTCCTGTCAGGATTGCAGATAAAGTCAAGCCCATACCGTGGATCCCGGGGCGATTCCACGACCGTTTCAAGCTCTTCCTCCTGTCGTGGATCACACGGGTGAATTTGTGCCTTGATTTCGAGATCATAAAGTACGTTGTGGTGATCAAGGTTCCTGGAAAGGCGCCACGGAATAAATCTGGGGTGTTCACACGTCTGCCACAACAAGCGTTGAAGGGGCGTTGCGTGGCGAGTTGGTGTTTTGGAATCGTCAGTGTAATCGATGCCAAGTATCTCTCTGGACTGGACGAGCTCTCCCTCGATAGGAATATATTTGAACTCCAAACTGGGGTCTTCGTCTTTCAGAGCCTCGTAAACAAGGAATAGTATATTCATAACGTCGGTTGTTCCAACACTAGGTAAAGAAGCAGAGTTAGTTGGGAATGCGTACTTGGTCCTTCATATATCAGTACTTACTGGACTGAGCCTTGGATCCCATCGACCTTCACCTCTAGGCGCAATGACCCGAAGGCAAAGAGCTCTACATAACCATCCTTGCCACGGATTGTCCTCTCGCTTATTGTCCAGAAGCCGGTCCAGTCGCCACGCCAAGGAGGTTTGCTCTTGATATCGGGGCGCGTAACAACATGCAGTAACTCTTCAAACAGTCTGGCCCCCAAATCTGATCGACAATAAGAGATATCGCCAGTGCCGTATTCGATGACCATAGCACTCTCTTTACCTAATATCGTATCAAGCTTACAAGTTGAGACTTCGTCTGCTAAGTATCGGCTCCCCTTGTAGCTCTCAAAGAGGAGGGGGTCCGACACTCCAGAAAACACCAAGGGTTCCATATTTCGATGCTGGTACAGACAGAACAAGGGTTAAGTTGATGTTCTGAGTACTCATAAACGTCTGGATCGTACGAATTGTCGGCTCGAGCTTTGCAGTACTTGATTTGCACCTCCAAGCATTCGTGGGTAAGAAAGGGAACAAAGCAAAACGTGGTGAGCATCTTTTATGTATGTACTAAGTCAGTTACTGAATGGTCGTCGACAGGCCGTTACGATCACTCAACGATCTCCAACTCCTCCTCATCAGATGGCTGATAAAGTCTCAAGTCAATACACTTTCAGCGGATCAGTCACCCAGAACAATGAAGGGCTATTGGTCGTCTGAGTGTCATTTCTGTAAATTCATCTTCAGACTTAACACCGGATGTGGCACATGTTGGCAGACAAATGCCCACATATCTTGTAACGGGGGAGTAAGTCGAGTGTACTCGTGAGATGCTGGCCTAGAGTGCATTTTCAATAATTTTCCACCAGGAGGGAGAAGGAGGGGGGACTTTCACTGTTACTCTCAGCCTCAGAAAGCAACTGCTGGACAGGTGTGAAGTGCTTAGACCTTTCCAGTCACCGCGTCCAATATTGAACCAATTCACCGCAAGGCATCAATATCCGATAATCATTATACTGGAGCTAAATACACAACTTTGAAAATAACGTGCACCATGGTCGTCAATGTTAGGTGTGTTGAGCCCTTGACCAAGACGACGAAAAATATAAGAATAGCAAATGTAAAATCCTCGTTTGAATAGTTAACTAGCACCTGAGAGCAGTCTAATCATTGCTTTGTCTGTGTGAAAGCTGACTTCTGGACATCCTACGTATGTAGATACATTACACCACGACCAGAAGAGAGCGGATGGTCTTAGCCATGACAGATCAGCACAGATGATCAGAATATTGATCTGGCAGATGGGATGCCTTTCTCTAGCGGTATTCTGCACATATAAGCACTAATTAGTTGCCGCAGTCCTAGGGACACGTCACAAACTCAAAGTTTTAGAAACCTGGAGGCACGCAGGTGGCGTAGACCTCAACTTTTGTATTGATAAATATCTAGCCCATACCAAGATATCTACCAGACGAAGTGATGAACGCCCCAAAACCCCATATGGCTAAGACCTCCTCATCCAGGAGTCCCAAACAATCAATAATTCCTCCTGGCCACCTTCATTCTCGAGACCATCGTTTGCCCCCTGAAGATTCGCCATACTCATTTACAGAAACCGGGAATGGTTAGCCATACCGAAAAAGAGTCTCGGACAATGCCGTGGCGTGCTTGCACAGAACTCTTCATCGTAGTCTAGATCTAGGTGTAGCGCGCGCGGGATCTGATCCCAGGGAAATATCTGGCGTCCTGCCCCCCGGCCCCGGGGATTCCCAAGTAAGTAGCTGCTGGCTTCTTTTGGACTCTCCATGGAAGTTTGTAGCCTTTGCAAGTAAGAGTACCCCAGAACGGTGGTTTCAAGATGTCATTGGCCTCCTTGCGTAGCAACCTGGCGTATTGAGTGTTTGTTTCCATAAGAATAGTTCCAAGCACATACGCCACATCCTTGTTTCCGATTCTGTTGATCGCCAAATATTGTAAGTGAATGGGAAATGACAGTCCGCAGGAGGTATGGAAGGCTTACTCGAAACAACGTATTGGAACGTTGGCGGGGACCATGATGTCAAAGCTAAGATCCTCGAACTCGTAGACCCTCACGAAACCCTCGTTATCGCGGACGATGGTATCATCCACACGCCAGAATCCTGGACCAGATGCCCATCTCGATCGGGGTGCTAGTTCGGGGTGTTTCCAGGGACGTGCTTTCTCAAGTTTTTCTGTCAGGTTGAAATAGGCCAATTCAAGGGTACTGCCTTCGCTAGTGAATAAGGTCCCATCCACCAGAGGCTCTTCGAAGAGGCATATCATCACACCATCGCTCCCGTCAACAACCGAAAGGAACTCAGCCTCGTATCTCAATTCTGGGGCCTCAGAGATATGGGGAGGATAGGACATTTTTGCGTTGGTTTGGTGGTGGTAAATTGGTTGTTGCGAAAGTTCGTACCCAGCAGGTTTTGGTTTAGCAAAAGAAGAAACGGCCAAGCAGTCCACGAACAACCAACGCCAATATATACTCCAATCTCGGCCGAGGTGAAGCTGGACCGTGATATTATCTTGTCAATGAGTTTGTGTGACTTGCATCTGACCTCCCTCGAAGGATGCCGTGACAGACGATGACAGACAGCCGGAAGAGGCTCAGAAACCCGAACCACTGGTGGTCGACCCGCACCAGGGACGATGACTCCAGGCTTCCTAATGAAAATGAGGGCAGAACACGTCCTGATCGCAAGACAAAATATAGACTCGTCTGCCCACTGGAGTTGGCACGCTGGTTCATACGGAGGATTTGTATTTCAGAGCCCAAAGCCTTACACATATGGCCCTCAAAACTCTTCCATACAGGCCTTCTTACTCAGCTACCATTGAGTTCCAGATTTCTGCCATCATAGGAAGCAAGCATGATGATTGGTAACATAGGCCATCAGCCAACTGTGTTTCTGTGACCAGGCACTGGGGGGCTCCTCCTGCTTGAGGATGATCAGATGTAGCTCCATACGATTGCATAGCCGCATAACGGCGTCACGTACCATTCTTCTAGTTATGGAGGGAGTCTATCTGTTTCAAGCGGCCAGAATTCAGTTTTGAGTAAATCGATTAATACACGAGATGATGCCTCGACCAAAGCCTGAATCTCATGTGTGAATATCAAGTGGTCTGAACCAAGCGGATTATCTCACCACTCGCCTATATAGGTTCAGACCCGGGTCAACTCGCAGAAAACATCCGGGCAAATAACCAAACGTCTCTCATGTCAAGCACACCTTCGTTATATCTGCATTATAGACTACCTAGGTATATATATATCGCACGAACCACCAAGGCGTCATCTTTCCCTTCCAGACCACACACCCACTCCCCCTCCCCTCCCCTCCCCTCCCCCCTCAATCTCCCACCCCCCTCCACCCAACCATGGCACCAACACCGGTACCCCAAATCTTCTGGTTCCTCCTAGACCCATGGCTCTTCATGCTCCAGACCCTCTCCCACCTCCCCCGGACCATCCTCCTCCTCCTCCGCAGCGACGCCCTCCTCGCCGCCCTCCTCCACCCCTCCAGGCTCCAGTCCGCCTGGTTCGGCAACGTCTGGGCCGCCCTGGGGCCCAGCATCCGCGACACCGCCTCGGCGCGCGTCATCCCCCTCCTGGAGGGCTCCGTCGTGGCCGGGCAGGTCACGGCCGCGCCCGACAACAGCAGGGGGGACAAACCGCCGCCGCCGCCGCCGCCGCCGGGCGGGCAGCGGGGCCTGTCCGGCACCGTCCTCGAGGTCGGCCCCGGGACCGGCCTGTGGCTGCCCCTCTTCGCGAGGCTGCACCTCTCCGGCCGGGGCATCACGCGGATCTACGGCGTCGAGCCCAACCGGGACGTCCACGCCGCGCTGCGGCGGAGCGCCGCCGCCGCCGGCCTGCAGGACACCTACGAGGTCGTGCCCCTGGGGGTCGAGGACCTGGCTGCCTCGGGGCGGGTCGCCAGGGAGAGCGTCGACTGCGTCGTGTCCATCATGTGCCTCTGCGGCATCCCCGATCCCGAGTTCAACATCAGGGAGATCTACGGATACCTAAAGCCTGGTGGTGTGTGGTATGTGTACGAGCATGTGAAATGCGGGAGCGAGAGGACAAGGGAGTGCGGTTTGTTCATGAGGGCGTATCAGCGTAAGTCCTGTCCCGTCTGTGCTTCCTTCCTTATTTTCCTGCCCTGTTGATGAGGGATGTGAAATTCTCTTATATGTATGATGCTTACCATGGCATACCTGTAGGCTTCGTTAATCTCTTTTGGCCACACACAATGGGAGGGTGTCAGCTCTGCCGAGATACACCCAAGATGCTCAGGGAGGCCGGTCCCTGGACTGAGATTGACTTGGGGCAGCCAGAAAGCGAACCGTGGTACCATCCGCTGCCGCATATTCTCGGTACGCTCACGAAATAGACATCACGCATCTGTGGGCTGGGAGGTTCTGCCGAGAGTTCGACAACTGGGGTGATGTTCAGCATGGTTCGTCGATATACCTGCACTATTGGGTGAGTGTCCATATGGAGTGCATTAGATCTCTCGAAATGTATGGGTGGGATTCGGAGGCGTGGGAAGCTAATAATCCACCGATGACAGCTCGGTGTGTCTCTTGCAACTTTTTGCTGGGTGGGTTGCAAGTATGGAATGAAAACCAGCTGCGGACGAGAGAGTAGCAGCGGAGGAAGATGCGTGGGAGACCTACGGATTCAAATGAAATCATTGTGATCTTGTGGTAGGTGGTGTCCGGAGAGTTGCGGTAGATGAAGACTTTGCTTCACACGTCTTCAACTCTAGCAACGTCAGACTGAAGTCAGTACCCCCCGACCACATATCATGGCAACAACAAAAACAACATCTACTACACAAGTGACCGTAGGATAGTTGATTCCACAAGAGACTTTTATTTGGCTGAACGAGTTATGTGGGTGGTCCACACCTGGGTCAACTAATTTCTCTAGCCTAAGTCGCCGAGGTTTTGATCAACGCTTAGAAGGAGTCGTCAGAAAGACACCAGAGACCCACCCCATCATCAAGGTCATTCCATTCATATGGAGATTCGGACCGAAAGAAGGATCCTAAGGCGCACAAAGGCAGTCAAAAACAGAAGAGTGCGACGTCATGGCCGGCCGAATGCATCAGTCGCTGCGTCCTTTACCAAGCACCACCGGCAACATCGCCACCGGTGGTGTTCCAATCACCACCTCCTCCAGAACCGCCAGCAGAGTCAGCAACAGGGTCAACGGAGTCAAAGCCCTGGGTGCTGGCGCCGACAGCGGCATCGTCCTCAACGAGAGGCTTGGTGCAGCGGACCTTGGTGTGACCCATCTCCTTGCAGTTCTGGCACTGAACACGAGAGTCTGTAACAAAATTAGCGCCCAACGCCTCAGCCGGATTATCGTCGAGAACTCACAATCGCGAGGCTTGGGACAGTCTCTCGGGGTGTGTCCGTACTCATCGCAGTTACGGCACTGGACATTCTCGAGGTTGCGAGGCTTCTCACACTCCTTGGCCATGTGACCCTCCTCACCGCAGTTGCGGCAAGCACGAGAACCACCATTGGGGTTGTCGGGACAGTCCTTGGAGAAATGGCCCACTGAGATTTGTGTCAGTACATGCTGGAGGGTATAACAGATATATGGCTTACTCTTGCTGCAGATGCGACACTCGACGTTGGTTGCAGAACGGGGCTCGGGACCTGCAATACTCAGTTAATGACAGCCATTTACTTGTATAAATCACGGGTAAGACTCACAATCGGCAGCCTTGTGTCCACCCTTGCCACAGTTCTTGCAGGCGAACTTGTCAACACGGGGAGTGGGGCCTGCGAACGTCAGTCACAGGCAACATGGTTAGGCGGGAGGTAGACTCACAGTCACGAATACGGTGGCCCTCCTCGTCGCAGTTGTAGCACTTCACGACGGTACGCTCGGTCTCGACCCTCTCCTCGGGGCAGTTCTTGGAGGTGTGTCCAAGCTTCTCGCAGTTGTTGCACTTGGGCTTGCCCACCCAGGGGACAACATCACCGGCGTCGGTCAGACGCTCCAAAACCTGGTCGTGATTCTCGGGCCAACCCTCGCGCTCCGACTGGCGAAGAGGCTTCTCGGAGAAGCGGTAGTTGACTGTATACTTCTTGCCCAGATTACCCTGGAGATCCATGTTGGTCAGGGTGATTGAAAGATTGGCTCGCTCCTTAGGGATGAGGTAGAGGCCATATCCCTGGGAGCGGAGAGCCTTCTCGAGCTCGACGAAGGTGGTGTCGGGCTGAGCCTTGGCGTAGATCTGGACCTTCTCCTTGATTTCGTCCAGGTCCTTCTCACGGACGGCTTTCTCAAGAAGCTTCCAAGCCTCCTCGCCAGTCACATCAGGCAGGTGGCTGCGGTCGATCTTGCGGGCGTTCGGGCAATCGGCGGCAAGGTGTTCTGCAAACTTATGTTATTTGGCTGGACGAGACAGACACTTAAAAGGGTCCGGGACCAATGAGGGGTGGACTTACCAGTCTCGCCGCAGTTCTTGCAGGTGGCGACGTAGGTAGGACAGTCCTTGGCCATGTGCTCGCCCTCGCAGTGGTGGCACTTCATAGGCTCGGGGCATTCCTTGAGCATGTGAGAGCCAGAGCAGCGAGGACAGACAAGGGGCTCGGGACAGTCAGCGATAAAGTGGCCCTCCTTGCGGCAGTTACCGCAGCGCATGGGAGGCTTGTCGGGGCAGTCCTTGGCAATATGGCCCTCCTTCTTGCAGTAACGGCACTCGCCAGTGAAGGTGGTAGGGTTGGGGCAGTCGGCCTTGTTGTGTCTGCAGGAAGAGAATCAGTTGTATGTCCACCTCATTCTTCATTGTGTTAGGTATGGACACTTCACATACCCGCCTTCGCCGCAGTTGAAGCAGGCGCGGTCACCAGCGCCAGCGCCACCATCAGCGGCATCACCATAGCCGTTGTCATTGGCGTTGTCAAACGAGGCGGCACCTCCCTCGTAACCGGTATCGGCCGAGTTGTTGTTGCTTGGCTCCCAGGTAGAGGTAGCAACAGCAGTGTCACCGCCGCCACCACCCCAGTTGGCATCAGCGCCGTCAACAGTGTTCCAACTCATCTTGATTTCTGCAATGTGTCAGAAGATCTGTGGATTGGTCAGTCAGATATGGACTTCAGAAGGCTTGCCAAAAGAAGCAGAATAGATTGGGTGTGTCCAAAGATAGCAGCCATGTGGAATGAAAACGGCGCGCGGCAGAAATGTCATGAAAGAATAAGCGTAGGAGATAGGCCCAGGACTTTTTCGACGCAAGGGAGGATGCGACGAAAAGAATCGGCCGATTGGAAGCTTGGAGAGAGCAACAATTCGTGTGGGAAAGAGTGATGCAGAGGACTCAGGGTATTGATGTTGATGCTTACCAACCTTGAAAGGAATGGCCGATTGGCCGAGAAATGTTCGGCTGAGGCTGATGGGGGAAGCAAACAATCGTAAGGACAAATAATGTTGGTGTTGAGGAAGGAAGGAGATGTCCTCTAGGTGATACTTGGAAGCTAAACACAGACAAAGGTACTTACCAGCCTTCCAAGGTAAACGATTGTATCAATCGTCGTCAGGCCAAAGAACCACCTTGGTACTCTTTGGGAAAGAGATCAACGTGTTGTCGAGGCGATGAGTGTTGACGATGGAGGGTAATGGAGTGCCAACGTGCTTAGGTGCGAAAACGAAGATGAGGCAAGCAGCTTGAAGAGTACGATCCTCGAGGGCAATCTTGTATAGCAAGATGTTCAAGAGGGGGTGTGTGGTGTGGCGGGGCAATTGCAGAAGGGAGAAGGCAGAAGGAAGAGAGAGGACAAGATGAGAAAGGCAGAGGGGGGAAGCAATACCATACAGACCAGAGAAGAGAGAGAGTTTACTTACTTGGATGGTATGAAGAACGGGTTCGCTCTTGCGATGTTTGCTGATTCTGTTGCAGAGAAACAAAGGTCAGTGATGGCGGGCACAAGACGCAGTCGCAGATGTGAATCAAAGCGAAATTCAAAGGCCAAAGGAAATCAAGAGGAACCAAGGGGTGCCTGCGATGGAAGGCAGATAGTGACGCCAGCAGGATGCTTTGAGAAGATGGTACCTAGGTAGTTGAGGGTGGAAGAACCTTGAAGTCTTGAACGCGAGTTGTCAAAAGAACCGAAAGCAGGATGGAAGACTTACCTCTCTTTGCCTTGCAGAAGGTAAGGAAAGAACAGAGTAGGGAAGATAAAGACGAGACTATTTGTTGACAAGATCGAGGTTGAGTCGAGTCAAGGTTTGTTGCGAAGTGGAAGGAAGTGAAGCTACGATCACAGTTGCCTGGCCAGGCTTAAATACTTCAAGCTGGGGTGAGAATACCTACCTAGGTACTTGGGTACCTAGGTAGGTAATTGACAGGTATAACCCCCGTGGGCGATCACTATAGGTACCTGCCTAGGTACCTGCCTAGGTACCTACCTAGTTAGGTACTTAAGTAGCGTACCCAGGTACTTTGAGCACAGTGAGGGAGACACGTCAGGAGAGCACAATTACATAGAAGGGACGACGACCTAGGCCCCCTGATCATAAGGGCCATAAAGACGTCGACCAAGACTTGGGTATGGAACATCCCAGAGTGGGTTCAGCCCATGGAAAATACAGTTGAGTGTTATGTTTTCTTCCATGGATTGCATTCATATCGACCAGCAATACTGATCTCCTCAGTGCTGAAGGAAAACATAACGGCAACGAGATGGAGCCAGGGAGGATCATTCCTCGGAGTGACAAATCGAGGAAACAAGACGTGTGGCTCAGAGGTGCTTGCTGGCGTGGTAGACGAGCACTTGTTAGGACCGACACCAGGCGGCTGATGGACCTTATCTTGGGGATCTGTACGCCCAGAACGTGGATGGAATGTCGACTGGTCTTATATATATCCAGATATGGATATCTCTCAGCAAGATACCAAGATGTAAACACTTCATACGAGGGAACTGGATTCGATGGGTTAGCCAGTAACACACTCTCGATAGCAACACTCCCAAGTCGACGTCCATGGCAGTCATATAACCCCGGCCTATTGTGACTACCTTTCCGTTCTACTCATCAATGACTAAGTGGCAGAGCCAAATAAGCCTGGGGATAATTTGGAACCTGACATACATTTGTGCAAGGTTGTTCAGACGACACTCCTGGACCCTGAATGAGAAAATGGCATTTGCAGTTCTACGCATCTGCCAATGGAGACTGGGAATACAGCCTAACCGTATGGTCATGGCAATATTATTGGTCTCCCAGAGATATACCATGGACTTCCTCTTGTGGTGGCCAGCTGGGCACGCGAGGCTCGGATTACCAGAAGTTGACTCTACTTCAAGACCATTGAATACCCGGACACACGAACTTCACCATAATGGTATACGGTAGCAACTCAGGAGAAACAAACAGGACAACTGCACGGCTAATGGGACCCAACATCTGTTTTACATTCGTTTCGATAGATATGCTTACATGAAGCCTCGGATATACAACCTCACTGGTTACAGCTCCCATCACGAACCCGTATCATGGCTGTGGTCTCTTGAGCATACCGAAGCCTGCTTCAAACATTGAACTTAATGGAGTCATGCCCAATTTCTCTAGAAAGCTTGCGTATTCTGCGGGTGGTCTCATAGGAACGCCCTGCTTATCGTCTACACATTGGCGCCTTTCTGGGTGATTTTTGTTTCAACGGCTTCGACTAGCCGACATCTGGAGGCTGCTCCAGGAAACGAACAGTGCTCCAATGTCTATGCAACCAATCAGGTCTACCAAGACTATATGCTTCATCGTTTGTTGTGGGCGATCTTCCTGTTAGTCGAGGCAGTGGGGGTATGTTACACAAGATGACTTACAAGAATCAGTGATATATCTGATATATATAAGCAGCAGGTGGTCAGTGACTAGCTGGCAGCTAGGGTAGGGGTTGCACAGCCCCTTTTCCCAGCTCCCCGGGACCCAACCGTGCAACGCCAATGGGACCCGTATTCTCCATGTGGCAGGGCTAGATGACCAGTGATTGGTTCTAGATTTCAGGGTCCCCCCCTCTTAATGGTGGCGGCACCTGGCATCAGAAGCCACTTCAATTGCAGCTGTTGCTCAGCCGTTTCGATTCTGAACTGTGGTCAATCTTTTTCTCTCTCTTTCAACAACAATTTTCCAGGACTGGACTGGAATTGGACTTTGACTATTCTGTACCTGAACGAACAAGACACTCGTTAATCGCCGTTGTTGAATTCCTCAAAAGAAAACAGGAATTGGTCCGGTTTCCACCAAAATTCACCGCCCCAAACTGGGCAAAGAGTCGTCCCAAAGTCGCCCCCAATCGCATGATCTGGAACGCGCCCTTCCGGAGACTCAGCCCATCCCTAGGGCACTGAACTGCCCAACACAGATAACGTGGGGGAGATTCCAAGAAGCTGGAACTTTGTTTCTACAAACCACGGGCCAATTCACAGACCACACATACACACAATGGCAAACTCAGCAACAACAACCGCCAGCGCCGGCGCCGAGAGGAGGAAGGGCAATGGCAAGGTGCCGGAGGCAGAGATCAGGTTGAACGGCGCCGCCGCCGTAGCAACACAGACAGAGAAGGAAACCGACCAGAAGGAAGATTTCTTCTGGACATACACAGAGGAGCCACACCGGACCAGGAGGCTGGCTATCATCAAGGCACACCCAGAGGTACGATCTCCCTCCCACCATGGAGCTCCCGGGGCCCAAGCTCCAGGTCAAGCATCCACACATACTGACAGGATACCTCCACCACAGGTCACCAAGCTGTGCGGCCCCGAGCCACTGACCAAATACGTCGTCGCCTTCGTCGTCGCCCTGCAGATCCTCTGCGGCTACGTGCTCAAGGACCAGCCCTTCTGGAGCTGGCAGTTCTGGGGCCTGGCCTACGTGGTCGGCGCGACGGCGAACCAGAACTGCTTCCTCTCGATCCACGAGATCAGCCACAACCTGGCCTTCCGGTCGCCCCTGGCCAACCGGCTCTTCGCCATCTTCGCCAACCTGCCCATCGGCATCCCCTACAGCGCCAGCTTCCGCCCCTACCACCTGACGCACCACAAGAGCCTGGGCGTCGACGGGCTCGACACGGACCTGCCCACCGCCATCGAGGCCGTCGTCTTCGACTCCATCCTCGGCAAGGCCTTCTTCTGCACCTTCCAGATCCTCTTCTACGCCATCCGCCCCATGTGCGTCTTCCAGATCACCTTCACCTGGGTGCACCTCCTCAACGTGGTCGTCCAGCTCGCCTTCGACTACGCCCTCGTCACCGCCCTCGGGTCCTACAAGCCCCTCTTCTACCTCATCCTGTCCTCCTTCCTCGCCGGCTCCCTGCACCCCACGGCCGGCCACTTCATCGCCGAGCACTACGTCTACGAGACGGTCGTGCCCGAGGCCAAGGACCCGGACAACAACATCCCCATCCCCGAGACCTTCTCCTACTACGGGCCCCTCAACGTCTTCACCTTCAACGTCGGCTACCACAGCGAGCACCACGACTTCCCCGCCATCCCCTGGACCAAGCTGCCCAAGCTGCGCGAGATCGCCGACGAGTTCTACGCCCCGCTCCCGCGCCACGAGAGCTGGGTCATGGTCCTCTGGCGCTTCGTCTTCGACGCCAGCATCGGCGTCAAGTGCCGCGTCAAGAGGAAGAGCGGAGGGCGCAGGGTCGGCGGCGTGGTCGACAGGGTTGCCAAGGTGGCGGACTGGACCGAGCAGGAGATCGAGGCATGAGTGGCAGTGTTGGACTGGCCGCTGGGCAATGATCGATCATTTCATGGCGATGGGACTGTACTTGGATTGTCCATCGTACATATACATGTATACATATACGTACATTTGGCCATGATTGAGGCCTGACATGACTTTATGGCTTACGCTTTGGTAGACCAAAAGAATGTAGATTTTGGCATTGGTTTTAAATACTCAAGTATTCTCCTGAAAGAATCGTGTCTTGCAGGATCATGCTCACGTAACATAACACGATCAAATATGCTGCCGTAATTGCCAGATTCCTCGCTTGAAGTGAGTGTAGTCAGGATATATGAACATGGAAATGAACTCCATGTCCATTGAAGCGCCGCGGCATATCTTTCTGACCTGCCGTGTACAATGGATATCATTCATCGTCTCGGTTGACCGTTATTTACAGAATCGACCGATCATCGATCTTCCACAAAAACAAGAACAAAGACAAAACAGAAAGAGTAAGTGCTCCGACAAAAGGAAGGCATCCATTAAGAAGGGGAAAGTCTCCGGGCCGTTGGCAATACAATGGCCGACCCGGCGACGCAGTAAGAGAAATACAATGTAGGCTACAAGTCCCGAACCACCAACGGTCACATCAAAGCGACCCAGCTTTGTCCATAATCTTCATCCTCGGTCAATACAGGATGGGCCCCATTGACCCTTCTTTCTGTTCCTTGCCAGTCCCCGTGGGCTCGGGTACACTGACATGTTCTCTGCTACCATGGTATCTCCAGCTCCGAAGCTAAGCCATCCCTATTTCACTCTGCCCCGTCGTTATATAGTCATATGGAGACGCGGTCCCCAAGACTTGACTCGATACAGTTGTCCTTCACTCTCTCGCTTTGGCTGTCGCAATGATGATAGCAACAAGGCCAAACGGGAGCCACACCTAGAAGAAGAAGTAGGCCAAGAGGAAGCTGACGAGACACAGTATCGCAACGACCTGGATGGGTACACCCTCGGTGCCTTGTGGCCGGATCGCGGCGGCGACCTCCGGAACGCTTGGGATGTCTTCAGCAGCACTGATTCCCTTGCGTTGACGGAGACCCTCCTGTTCCCTAAGCGCACCAACGTTGGCCTGGGTGTTCGAGAGCTCACGCTTCAGCTCCTCCTTCGGTGGCTCGTTCGAAACCTGTGGGGAGGTCGCGATGGGGGAGGTGGCGTCGGGCTCATCCTTGGCATCGCTCATAGCATCGGCATTGCTGCTCGTGGGTCGGCGCTCGTCGGGAGAGGAGTATGAATATGCAGGGGGAGCGGTTTCGGGGGTTTGCTCGGCCTGTAGTCGTCTCATTAGCATGCAATCATCACAGATGTGGGCAGGGTAACCTACTCCGTTTGCAAGGGAGAGCTGCTTGATGGGTGTAGCAACGGCGGGAGCCTCCGAACCAGCAGGGGCCAGGAAGTTGACTCTTATCTTCCTCTCCTGAACCTGAGACTTGTCGACGGACTCCCACTGCGATACGCGATATCAGCGTTTGCACAAGACACTGTCATGTAAGCATCGCCAGGACACTTACGATAGTCTGGACGTTGCTGAACTCCAGGTCTCCGGAGATGATGACAGACTGAACCAGGAACTTGTCTTTGCACTTAGTGTCCAGAGGGGGATCCTGCTTCATAGCCTGGAGAAGGACTGTAGTTGTGGAATAGTCAGCTTTGTCGATCACATGTGACATCCCATCGCAACTTCGATTTAGGGACACAGACCAGTAACCTCGACATCATGACCCGGCTCGATCCGGCCAGAGTTTGGTCGCACGCAGTACCTAGGTATATTGTAAGCCTCTCTTGCTGCATGTATCTCGGAGCGGTTGGTGATCGTACTGCTTAGGGGCGGTTGTTTTGACCTGGGGTGATTTCCGTTAGCAAAAGCCCAGCCGATCTCTGAGAGTCCCAGAAACATACCTTGAATGCCACCGGGGACTTGTTGGGATTCTTCAGCTTGAGAATCTGAGAGACCTCGACGGTGAATGGCCCTGGAAGGCGCAATTGATTAGCACGCCAAATGGACACCCGGTGGGCAGGAGACGGCGGGGACACTGAGGGACATACGGCGGAAGCCGAGCTCCATGGGATCGATTTCGACAGACATTGTCGGCGAAGTTCGGCAGGATAAGATGGGGAGCGGGGGATAAAAGACGATGTCGCGTGGTCGCTAAAAGATCGCAGCGGGTCGAGGGGGTATGTGTGTGTGTGGAAAGAGCCGAAGGGGTTCCAAGGTCGAGGGTCAAGACAAGATGGCGAGTTGAAGACAAAACTTGATGTCGCGGCTAGGAAGTATCAATGGTTACGTGGCTGAAGTTCAGAGGTCGACTGCGAACAAAAAAGAGGTTGATGACGGCACAGGCCTTACGACAAGTGGTGATATTATGTTGGAATTGCCCAGGTGTGGACGGGGATAATTCTGGGGATCTTTGGATTCTGGAACACCAACGTTCTGGGAGTTGGCCAACAAAGCGGATGAAACGGAGACCAGATTTCACTTGCTGTCTGGCCGTTTCAATAACGTTCTCCTAGCCGTCCTGCCTAAACTTTCAAGGTCTCAAGGTTCCAAGGTTCCAAGGTTTCCAGAGGTTGCAACTGATTTCAGCGTATCTCGGCAATCTCCTTGGGCCCTTCCACTGCTCAATACCACCGTATTGACTCACAAGCATCGCTCGGGCCAATCATTTAAACTGTATGGTTTCCAGATGAACAGTTGCATAGAATATATACCAAGCAAGCTTGATATTATGCTTCTGATCTTGATCAGTAATGATCAATTGAATTACACGTACAAACGGCAAGCATGTACTGTGTATAATTCTTCATTTGACTGCTGAAGCTCACTGAACCGGCCCCGCTCGGTTCAGGGCCCGGGCAACTAACTCTAAGTGCTGGCCCCCACAGCAGCTAACGTACATGCCCCCGGTGGTCTAGGGACCCCTCCAGGGCCTCTGACGTTAACCATCTGCCTGATAAACCATCACACACACGAGCTACCGTTCAACAATACCCAAATCGTATTCCACAATCTTCTCGGCTGAACCACAAAGACACATTGTCTGTATATCAGTATCGATACCGGCAGATAAGACAAGCCCTCCGCCTACCTTTTTGTGACGTCTTTATAAAGGGCCACTTGGGATAAGCTACACCCAACAACAACTTCAACAACTTCAACAACCGACTAACCTTCCCATCCTACCTTCCTTTTCCCATCTTCCCCCGATACAACGACCACAACCCACCGTCACCATGGGCGAATCAGACCTCAACGTCCTCCTCGAGATGGGCTTCGACAAGGCCCGCGCCGAGCTGGCCATCAAGAAGTCGGGCGGCCTGCAGGGCGCGCTCGAGTGGCTGGAGAAGAACCAGGACGTGCCCATCGAGGAGCTCCAGGCGCCCGCCGACGACGACGACGCGGACGCCACCGCGGCGGCGATCAAGGGCCTCGAGGAGGGCCAGCTCGCCAAGTCGCTCGCGTGCGACGACTGCGGCAAGAAGTTCCGGACCACCGCCCTGGCCGAGTTCCACGCCTCCAAGACGGGCCACGAGAACTTCAGCGAGTCGACCGAGGAGCTGAAGCCGCTGACCGAGGAGGAGAAGAAGCAGAAGCTGGACGAGATGCGCGCGGCGCTCGCGCACAAGCGGGCCGGGCTCGCCGAGAAGGACAAGGAGGAGGCCAAGAGGAACGAGAAGATCAAGCAGAAGGCCACCCGCGAGTCGCAGGACGCCAAGGAGGAGCTGCAGCGCAAGGAGCAGATCAAGGAGGCCGCGCGGAAGAGGCAGGAGAAGCTCGACGACCAGGAGGCCAAGAGGCGCATCAAGGCCAAGATCGAGGCCGACAAGGAGGAGCGCAGGCGCAAGGCCGAGAACGCGAGGGCCGCGAGGGAGGGCAACGCCCCTGCCGCCGCCGCCGCCGCCGCCGCCCCCTCACAACCGGCCGCCCCCGCCCAGCCCAAGAGCAGCGCGAGCTACACCGAGGCGAGGCTGCGCCTGCAGACCCCCGGCGGCGTGGTCCAGAAGAACTTCCCGGCCGAGACGACGCTGTTCGAGGTCGCACAGGCCCTGCAGGAGGAGCAGGGCAACGCCGTGTCGAGCTTCACCATGACGTTTCCCCGGAAGACCTTTGATGCGGGCGTCGACTTTGGTCAGACGCTTCGCGAGATCGGGGTCGTCCCCAGCGGTGTTCTCATCGTCAAATAGACCGCTTACGAGCAGATCCGACAGGAGATCCCAAGTCACCTCGAAGTTTGGGGGTGCATGTGGATATATCCAAGGGCGTACAGGTACTTGAGAATGGTCTACAAAAAATTCGGTGGACACATGCATGAGGGTTGGTGCGCGTTGCCATAGTCTGGCTACGTCTCTGCGGGAAACTTATGGGTGGTTTCCAGCAACTTACTGCGACAGTTCATGACGGAGTTGATCTTGCCACAGTGATGGGTAGGCCAAAACCGGTGCATTGAGCAAAAGTTTGGTCGCAGCTAATGACGGAGATACCAATGTAGTTCTAACAATTTTACCACGCTATGCACATGACTTCCAAAATCTTTGAAATGAACAAGTACCAAGAAGGAAATCTGCATGGCTGATAGTAACCGAGGGAAGAAACAGGGTGACACCGAGAGGTAGGATGCACATGTAGAGGACAGACAGTTTGAAAAATGTTCCGGCCGTAAGATTCCCGTAATGGAAGACAGGAAAGCTGGCGACAAGGCCGGTGACAGGAGTTGAGAATTACCATGTTCACATGACTGGTATTTATAAGCCCCGGCCAAGTTTGCACGGTGTTAGCCACTTTTCTACACTGAGGTTGCCCCATTCTTCTGCAATAAGGTGGAATTGTAGATCTCGATGACAGGGATGGCTTCAGATTTCGAACGTCAAGTGTATGAGTCTCCTGCTACGCGGTGTTGTCACAATTGAGGTTCGTAAGAGGCCGTCTTCAGAAACCGGGTTCAGGACAGGGGAGACTATCGCCACGGCCGACATGACAAGTAGAATACCCCAAGACTGGCAAACTAGATGTGACGTCTGAGAATCGAAATCGAGATCGAAATCGAAACCGGGACGAAGGGTAAGTTGTGCTGAGGTGGACTGGATGGACTAAGCGACTTGGGAACAACCGTCTCAATTCTCTCGCGACTGCGTATCACTTCTCGGCCTAAGGGTAGCCTTTCCAATGTGTCAAAGACTGGGTGCAAATTTCTCTTTCGATTTGCAAATTGATCATCAAATTCCGAGTCCCTTAAAAGCGCTATTCCATTCCCGCGACCAAATACCGTTGGCCTCCATCCGAATCTCGTAGATGGTATTTTAAAGACCCGCAACCCAATGCAGAGAGTTTTCAAAGGAAGTACAGAAGAGCGGTGGAAAAGGCAGTCATCGGAGACGTGGTGGGTGTCGTCGTGTTGTCGGCAATTCGTTTCGTGGGGTGAACCGCTTAGTCGAACAGACCGAAGCCCATGTCGTCGTCGGACTCCTCCTTCTCTGTTCCGGCTGTTAGCGACCGTTCTGTGCTCGGTGTCTCCAGACGAGACAGAGATTGGGGTACACATACCCTCGACCTTCTCCTCCTCCTTGGTCTCCTCAGCAGCGGCACCACCGGTAGCGGCAGCGGCACCACCGGCAGCGGCGGCACCACCACCGGAGCCGACGTTGGTCAGGAGGTCCTTGACATCCTTGCCCTCAAGAGCCTGTAGGTAGATCCTCGTCAGCATTCCCCGTCCCAAAATTCCTCTCTAGAGGCTGATTCAACCTCGAAACTTCGCAGTCGTTCGGGTCTTCGTCATCGGTGTGGTGTAGGTCGTACCTTGGCGAACAGGGAGGTCCAGATGGGCTCGATGTCGACGCCACCAGCCTTGATGAGGGTCTGGAGCTTGTCGGCCTGTGAAATCACCAAAGTCAGCGGGGTCCTTCTGTCGGGGCGGTTTGCGACAGTCGCATTGTCGGGCTTGCTCGTACGGTGATCTCAACACCCTCATCAGCGAGGATGAGGGCGGCGTAGGAAGATGCCAGCTCAGCGGTAGACATTTTGAAATGTTGTATCTGGTTGCGGGTTGCAGGAAGATATCCGGTCGCAAAAGTGGTGATGAGCGGATCTCGTCAACTTTCAAAAAGGACGTTGCGGTTTGGGGGAGTTGCCTATGCCGGGGTAATTTTTCTGTGGACGGAGGATTGAAAATCCTTTTTCCGTGGCCTTGGATACTTACGTGGTCTGTGCCCCCCTCGGCTTCGGCTAGCCGCTTACGTACTTAAGTACCAAGTCGCCGCAAGCCAGCTTCATCGAGACTTCGGCCTTATCGATTATCGATTAGATACAGACCCCACCTTTTCAGCCGTGCCTGCCGTGCCTGCCGTACCGTACCCCACTACGTTTTTAACCTGACTGACGTCTGGACGCTTCGGTGAGACTGGAACGTCGTGCTTGCAGTGATGCAATGCAAGCTGCAGCAACTTTACTTTACTTTTACTAGGTTACAGGAGTTCATCGTGATAGCTCTCTCATCAACAAATCTACGTTTCGCCATCCCTTACTCTTATCTTTACGGACCTCAAACTTAATCGTGTCATCAGACCCACCTGCGCAGTGGATTATCGGATAGCTGCCAGTTGTTTCCTCGTTCTAGAGCATCATTTGGCCCCTTTGTCATACCGTGCCCTGCCTCCCTCCGTTCGTTCCGCTTAACATCTCAGGAGCACCTGGAAACATCAAAGCTTGTTCAGATTCAACTTAGGATCACCTCGCTTTTCATTACGTCGACGAGGACTGGAAATTTGGCCCAATCGCTTCCTCACTGCAACTGCCCAGCTCGGACCGTGGGACGGAATTCGCATCCAGTCTACTCATTTCCTTCGGTGTATAGGAGGAGCCTGTCACACAGCTCACCATGGAGACGCCAGCAGTCCCCGCCCCCCAGGATGCACAGGAGAGAGAAATACTGGAACGTCTCGTGACGATACGCGATGCGCTCCTGCTCCTGAAGCAGGACCGGACAAAGTACATCCGGTCCCAAGATGTAATGGGGCTGTATGAGAACATCGTCGATGAGGTCCGAAAGGTCACTGAAGCCCGGTCCATGAGCTCTGAGGGTGCAGGTGAGAACCGGCTTGACAAGGTCATGGAGAGCTGCTTCCAATTGCTCTCCCTGTTCTTCATGACGATAGGGAGGACGAATGAGGCTCCAGCCGCCTATTCTCTCTCATCTACCATCAAGCGCCTGTTGGATCACTTGACTGAGTCCAATTTGTTCTCGGCAAAGGATCTCGACAGCATGTCCAAGACGTTGGACCAGTTGTCGCAGACGGTCAATACGTCGGATTCGAGACACTCCCCTTACCTAGTCAAGCTGTTGTCGAAGAGGGTGGGCCTGTGTCAGTCTTCACTGAGGAACTTGCAAAAGCAGCTGGAAGCCCTGGATGAGTCCCTTCTCCCTGTGCACGAGAAGCTAATCTCTATCCTTCGCTCCATGGCCCTGGCGAATACGAAGGCGAAGGTCCGTTCTGTACCCAATTTGGGAGCTACAGAATTTCTACTGACATCTTGATAGTTCAACACATCTGAGGTTGAGAAGCTTCAAGCCCAACTGAAAGAAATCGACGCACAGCGACAGGACGGCAAGTTTGTTACAGTAGACGGCCAGGTCGTCAAGGGCAGCGAGCAGGTTTCCGAGCTTCTGTGGCGATGTCTCGCATGGTCTGAAACCGTGCTGGAAAGAAAGGGAGTCATCCCGGAGCAGTGGAGAAAAGTATACGATGTCTTGTATACCATTCGGAACGACCTCGACAAGCTCTCAATCACGCCAGCATGGTCGCTGAGAGAAACAGACCTTTATGACTACCAGCGACAGCTTGACAAGATCGACGAGGCAAGAGTGGATGGAAACTGGCTAGATGAAGAGGGGAACCCAGCCGAGCTCTATGTACAAAGGGTTAGTCGACCTCTCTCCCTCGGCAGCCTCTCAATGGCAACTGACAAGACCCGCAGACAATGCTATATCTCATTAGGCGGAGTTATGGCTACATCTACCACCTCATGGTGCTGTCAGAGCCGGTCTCGGAAGCGCTCCTCCCGGTTTACAACCAACTATCGACCTTGAAGCGCTGCTTGCTCGAAGTCAAGGACTCTGGAGGTGTGAGCACACCAAGAGAATTGTATCCCTACAGCATGAAGGTGAGTTCTCCTCAACTGGCAATAAGCACACGACAACATTCAAATGGAAGCTGACGATTTGTGCGTCTCAGCTCAACTCTATCGACAACATGCGTACCGATGGGAAGTTCGAGATTAACGGCGACATCCCGGAGGGCCAAGCGGCAGTAGCCGATCTCCTCGCCGAGTGCTTTGAGCTCAACTACGAGCTGCGAATAGAGGCCGACTCGCGCGCGGAAGCAGCTGAGGCTACTACAGAGGCGTAGCTTGCCGAGGACCGGAGCAAGCCCTCTAGTGGCAGACAGCACGGATAGCTTCAGCGTAATGAGTACCTCTGCAGGCTCAGGCAGTCGACGATGGATATGACGACTTGGGTGGCTCGAGTGACGTTTATGGAAGGGGGGGGGGCTTATGTTCGGTGTCCTTGACCCGAGTCGGAGCTGTATTATTTGTGTCATTCTTGTACTTTTTGCTTTTCTTCCGCCTCTCTGGTATGCTTGGCGGAGTACGGCGGTGGAATCAATCCTTAGACGTGGCTGCTCAGGGCGTGGAAGCCGGCACGGAGCACGGAGACGAGAACCAGGGCCAGGATCCTTGAGAAAATGCGCGTTGGAGCCTGGTGGCCGTTCTTCTGTTGATATCTCCTGGTTTTTCTCTCCGGTTTTCGCCTGGCTAGCACGGAAGGCGAGCCAACATCACAAAACAAAGGGACAAAACAAAGGGTGGCTTAATTGTTTCCAGACCTGTAGTGTATTGTAGCAGCGTTGGTCGAGAATATGAATCAGACCGAAGCGAGAGGGGAACGTAGCCCTCATCTCAAACACAGCAAACGTCTCCTGCGCTACGCATCATCTACTATCTGGTTCCTCACACCCGAGTTCGTCAGGGTCGCAGGGCTGGCAGCAGGAAAAACCGGATCGCTCCACGTCCAGGCTCGGTTCTACCCCTCTCAAGGATGGCGGAAGGCGATCTTGGCGGGCCAGATCATGGCCATCTCGAGATCCCAGACCCCGGACCTGACGTAGACGTCGTCCTTGATCATGTCGATGACGGCCTGCCTGCTCTCGGCGACGACCATGAGCGTGGACCCGGCGAACTTCATGCTCGAGACCTCGTCGTCCGCGGGCATGTCCTCCAGCACGGCACCTGAGGGGGGGGGGGGGGGAATCGGCGTCAGCAAGAGGTGTCTCTCCCACCCCGGGGCGTTTTGAGGTGAAGAAAAGGGGTTTTTGGGCGGAGGGGGGGGGGGGGGAGAATGGTGGAGGTACTCACCTCCCATCTTGACGGCTCCGGTCTCCTTCAACTTGGTCAAGCCTTCGAAGTGCTGCCTGCGGGTGGGGGAAACAAGACGGTGTCAGCCAGTTGGCCTCGCCAAAGAAGCAGCAGTACACCATCACCATGCAAAGCCGTCAACCCCGATGAGAAGGGAAAGGGAATTGGAAAGGGGGGAGGGGGGGAGGAACAACAAGGGGTTCAAGATCTCACGGTCGGACTTCGAGCCTCTTCTCCATCATCCCCGGCTTGTCCGGCACCACGACGAGCCACTCGTACGTCCGGGGTGCTGACGAAGAAGAAGACATCCTGGTGAATGCAGCCTGTCGTGTTCCTGTTGCCGTCGTCGTCGTCGTCGTCGTCGCAAAAGCTGTTCGTGATGCTGCCGGTGAGAATATATGTCTTGCGATGTTGTTCAGGCGGGCTGCCATGCTTCAGGTGTGTGTGTGCGTGCGTGCGTGCGTGTGCGTGTGTCTGTTTTATCAAAGGCGGGTAAGGGACATGTGAAGATCGGATCAAAGCTCCGATGTCGTCGGTCTATTGTCTCCCCCCTTATCGTGCTGCCGCCAGTGCGGATGTAACTGTACTCACTCACCCGGCGCAGTGACAGGGGGGGAAAAGGGCGGGGTGGGGCGGGGCGGGCTTTCCCGCCGGGCAGCATACTACATACTTAGGTACACATCGTAGTGCTTGGAACCAACCTGCACGCATATTCGGTTTTGCTTGCAAAATGCCGGTCGTCACGCAAGAGACACTGCAGATGGCTTCATTCCGGCCACTTTGAGCACTCTCCCCAACCTGCTGGATCTGGAAGAGAGGCACAATTTTCATTTCCCGATTCGTTGGATAGTGGCCAGCCAACAAGAAACTCCGGGCCCCTGTTTACATAAGTATTCAGAGCGCATTTGGGATTACGCACTGTCAAGATCACCTATCCAGGGTCTGTTGCATAGTATGTAGTGAGAACCAGTATCTCATCAATATCTAAGAGAACCAAAATCTCGAATCAGTGTTATGCACATTATTATCATGGACTCATATATGTCTTTGCTTCCTCGTATCTCGCTCTTCTCCCCATAGCCTTTCTCTCCCTTCCTCCGTGTTTAGAACGTGTGCTTGCCTCCAAAGATTCGGTGCTGCAACTCTTTCTCGCCCTTCCTCTAGAGCAAATCCTTGCAAAAATTTGTAATTGAAACAGTCCGCTAAGCTACCAGAATTTCAACGCTGAATATTCGTGCCCTAAATTTTTTGGTCCCAGTAACTCCATGCTAAGAAGCAAATCGTGAAAAGCAAACCCAGTCCATCCAAAAGCAGCGCATTGGCCGTCATTCGCTCTCGGCCAGCCGGATGGTAGCAGACTGGTGTGGGGACCTTCCTTCCCTCGAATATGTACAGTGGCATGTACATATGTACAGTGTATCGCCTCCTTCCTCAGTCAATCTCAATGACCTCTACCGCCCTCTCGACTGATGTGGACTTGCTCGGTTGTTTCCTCAACGCGGCCACAGGTCCCACAGGTCTCTTAGGCCCTCGGTTGGTCGGGCCATCCCCGTCGCTGCCAGCGTCGTCGTCATCGTCCAGCTCAAGGACGGGCCGCCAGGTGCCATCGACCGCAACCAAAATGGATTTGGTGTCCAATTTGTTCAGCTCCTCCAGCCTCCGGCGCACATCGAGCAAGAAGCGATCGATGCGCAGGCTTCTCGGTCGCGCGTCCGCAAAGCAGATGGGACATTTCCATTTGTCCGGATCCGAAGGTTCCAGGTATTTTGGACACGTGCATACTTTCTGATGACCACATTTGATGGCCTGCTTGGTCGGCCGTGTGTTCAGCCATGTCTCAAGATCGAAGCATTCCATGTGAGTGCACGTCGCGCCGCGAGCTGGAACCGCAAAGATAGACGCGCTGAATGGGTCCGTCAGATCAATAGACAGTTCCGAGGTAGTAGTGCCCGTCCGATCGATCACGGCAATGCCATCGTCATCTTTCGGTACCGCGTTGACTCTCTTCCGAATCTTTTCCAAAGTCTCCTCCCGGTCGGCAAGTCCGTTGGCCCAGACGTTCTTCAGAACCTGTGAATGACTGAGAGTCTCCAAGATCTCGACTCCCATGTAGAACCGCTTGGCCTTCTTATGCAGCGCCCCAAGCGTCATTGCGACCTTGAGCTTGTTGACTCCAGGAACCACAAAATCAGTTAATTCCACAGGCAAGTCCTTGCCATGGTGAGTACCTCGTCTAACGACTAGTTTCTCCTGGTTGAAATGTGGGAATATGTGTTCAGGCCAAGAAGTTTCCTTTATAGCCCACTCAGATTCCGCAACCGGCTTGTCCGAGTTCACCTGGCAGCAACGAAGGCGGTACCGAAGCGAGCCATTGGTGTATTCTCGGACGGCTAGTGCCATCTTTTGACCGTCGAGTCGCGGTACTTGCTTTTCTTTGCAAAGCAACGAGAACTCCTCTGCAGTAACCATGAAATCGAGCGCCGGGTGGTAATGTTCAAGGCGGAACGGTTCTATGGCAAACGAGCGGACAGACTGATAGAACCGCTCTTCCTCGTCTTCTAGCCGCCTGGTCCGGTCCGGACTGCGAGCATGAGCCTGATGTAGTGACATCAAGAGGGACTTCCTCTCGTGATGCGAATGAGGGTGATCACTTCGCTCGATCACTTGGTCTCGTCGTGGGATAAAAGTTGACGGGGGCCAGCCTACCACCGGTGAGCCACTCAGGTTCATTTGTTGCTGTGTTGGTGTCAGAGCTATCGTGGCAGAACCATCTGGCTGAGGTGCGCCATATCGGAGAGACGCCATATATTGCGTGCTGGACATTGGTTGGCCCGGGGACATTGGTGACGGGATCATGCTTCCAGGTCGTTGTAGATTTATATTTCCCTGGTGCACGGAAGCCATCTGGTGGACATATGGATTTCCGTACTGCGCAGACTGCGCATTCTGGGACGGTGCTTGATAACCGAGGAAATTATACTGCTGTGGACTAGGCATGCCCTGCATGTAAGCCTGTGGACTAGGCATCGACTGCATCATCGGTGACACAGAAACGGGCATTATCGTTGAAGTATTACTAGGCAGTATCATGTTCTGTGGAATTTCATGAAGTTGACGGCCAGGTGCTGGTGGGCTGTAAGCGCTCCCAGTGTTTGGAGGACTGCCCACTAGATGTGTCTGTGGTGACATTGTGGAGATTCGAGGGGAGCTGATAGGCCGGGAGTTCTGGTGGGATACTCTCCTCACTTGGTTTGCCACCGAACCTCTATGCTGCTCGTACTGGTGCTCCGGATGAGGTGCTATCTGGGAGGATACGTGCTGCTGGAAGAAAGCTTGATGTGGCGATTGTGTCTGCATCCGCTGAGCGTGGTATTGTTGCGAGAATTGCTGATGGAGCATCGCTTGCCTTTGCTGGAGGGCTTGCCGTTGCTGTTGTTGTTGCTGCTGCTGCTGCTGCTCTTCATAGTGCTGCTGTTGGTGTTGAGAATGTTGCCGCGGATATATCTGCTGATGTGTCTGTTGTGGAAGTTGCTGCGGCTGCAGCTGTTGATGTTCATATTGCTGGTTCTGTGGACGTAGCTGCGGTAGATATTGCTGCTGCGGTTGCGCCTGTTGTTGCTGGGGTTGTGTAGGTTGTGTAGGTTGCTTTTCTTGAAGCTCTTGGAGCTCCAGCTCTGCCTTGGCTTTTGCTAATACTTGCCGATAACGTTGAATAAGCCTCGCGTTTCGCTGCTCGAGTCCGTCTAGGTCGTTTGGGGAAACAAGTGTTCGATATTGGCCTTCGATAAAATGCTCTTCTTGATCCTGCACGAAGTATCTATCGATTTCTATACCGAGGGGTCCATCCGAAACACCCAACCTCCGCCTGGCTGCTGTGAATAGGATCCTCTGCAGGACGGTAGAGTAGCATTGCAATTTGCCTACTAGCTCGTCCATCAAGTAAGGATAGAGTCGATTGAACAAGTTGTCGTGGAGAGACGTCCAATACTGGGACAGACTAGAGAGGAAAATAGCGATATGTCTGACAGTCGGATTGCGGTGCGGCTCAAGACTTCGACCTGGGAACCGAGCGCACCATGCCAGATTGGACTTGGAGAACCCAGTATTCTTCTTAAGAACGGATTCCAAGATACCAAACCCAATCCGGACGGACTCGGGGTCACAAAGCAGCAGGTTGGAGGCCAGTTGTCTGTCGATCGACCACAAACAGTAGAGCTGGTGCATGGTGATGTAGAAGATGTCTTTTCTGTCACATGCATCCCGCAGAATCTGGAACCGTGGTCGCTCAACGTCGGGCTTCAACATCTCGGGGCCTCCTTTCTGAGCTATTCGTGCATCGATGTGGGCAGCAAGGTCAGAGACTGGCGCGTTCTCTATAGCTACTGAGGGGCTCGAAGTCCTATCAAATAATGTCAGCACTGCCTGGGTAGGGTAAGATGGCGCTCTTTACGCACTCGACACGGCGTCTCTTGTTAGGATGCTGTCTTGCGACAGTATCTGACGGCAGATGGAAGGTCGGGCTTTCCAAATCAATTAGCACCGGCACTGGCCCGGTTCCCCTTGAAGCGTCCGCAACTGATCCTGTCTGACCTGCGTGGGGGATAGTTGGAGGGGCCATGATGGGTGGGGACTGCAGACTCCGTGTAGGAGCGCCAGCCGCCGCGTTCTCGGAGGAAGGGGGGCTTCCCGGCCCCCCAGCGACTGCCTCCGTGACGACCCGAGTCGGATCGCCAGAGCGCAAGTGCGGGTCGGTCAAGGTGGCAGGTTGTACTGGTTGTACCTGTCCGGTGGTCTGCCTCTGCGGGGCGGTCGTCACAGACAAGGTGCGAGGATTCGGGCTATCTTGGGGATTGGATACGGCAGGGCTTGGTTCATCGCTCGGTGCAGGAGAGGGGAGTACATTCGCAGGAGTCCTATAGCCAGTTGTCCCTGTCAGCGTTTTCGTCCCGACATCAATAACTATAGTCCATCTCAACACGCCTTGCCAGCGCGCACATGATGGGTCTGAATCAAGTTTCCCCAAACCTCTCGTCCGGAGTGGTGTTGCAAGCGTCTTACGTTGGAAGTTGTGGAGTCGGATGTTGGGCCTGTTGGGGTCGAGGAGGAGGAGCAGGGCGCGGGCTCGGCTGAACAGGTGCCACGTTCAACATCCATGCCTTTTGCTTGCCGCCGACGAAGGCGTTGAGGGTGGTGTTGGCGTGGACGACCTGGTCGTTGAAGGCGCCCTGCAAGCCCGAATGCGCCGAATGTGGAGCGGGCATGTTATATGGGAGGTTTCATGCAGAGATGGAGGGCGTCGTTGATCGAGGTACCTGGTCGAGGCTACGAAACCGAAGAGAAGCGATTCAGCCGAGGACTTTCTTGACGAGAACCGTTGGGGGTTTGGGCTTGGAATGGTTGCTTTGTAATGGCTAAAACAGAGCGTTGACTTACCATGGAGACAGGCCGGTTGCCACCAAAGTCGAAGGCCAAGGCATTCGTTCCGGATGGAATACCGTGGGATACGCTGATAACCCCGAGAATCTTCTTGAGGGGACAGTGTGAAAGGCGGAAGGTGGTGGCGGGTAGGAGTGGCCGAGGTGGGAATGGGAGTTGCAGTCAGAGTCAGTCTGAGAAGTGGCAACTATTGTCGCGATGGAAACAGCAGGGCCAGCGGCAACCCGCAGTTCAAAAGCCACAGGCAAAACCCAGGGGATGGGAGGGAAGGAGCAATATGAGCAGCGTCAGAGCAAAAAGGAAAGAAGAAGGGGCTGAGGGGAGAAGGAGGAGGAAGAGGGATAAACAAAGGCCTAATTTGTTGGTAGATAGGTAGTTTGGATGAAAGATGGAGTGAGGTAGGGACGATGCAGCGATTCACAACGGCGGCCCGGGCTAAGCAAGGCTAAGGCTTGTGGTTTCCACGTTGTTAGGTTTAGGTTTTGATTTTAGAGGGAAAGCCAAACAGTCCTTCTTCCTCCTTCTCCCTCAGGGAAAGAGCCTGACAAAAGAAGCTTCAAGGGACCCAGGAAAGCATGACACTCTTAAATTGATAATAAGGTTGAGGTTGTTGTTGTTGTTTTTAGAGTCACTCCCTTCCAAGGTCTGCGTTGTAGTATTTGGTCTTTGCCTTTTTCTCTTTCCTTACTTTTTTCCCTTGCCCGTTACGGTGGGTTGTATTGATCGACCCAACATTGCCGGACAACGGAGACGGGGATGGGAGACGGCAGCATGGGGCAGCCAGGCCAAACAACCAAAGTAGACATAACGGGAATGTGCAGTGGTCTTGGTCGATCACTGCTGAACGGAGGATCACTGGCCTATCCTCATGAGTTGCGGGCATATCCCTGCTCTGTCGATCAGTTGGGGGGCAAACCCAATTAAAATTGATCGTACTCTACACACAGTACAGAACGGATCCGTTGATGTAGATATATCATATTAATCCACTTCTTGCCAACAACATGGAAGGATCCAGTAGATATCATGGTACGCAGTATTTACATACATACATACATACATATATATATATATATATATATGTATGAAAATGCAGCACTCAACGACTTGGCTCGATGACATGTCGTTTCCTTCTCGAAACTGCCACCAATTATAGCTTCCGAGGAATACACACATGCATATGGACCATGGGTGTATGTACTGTGATAGTGTGCTTATACATATGCCATGATGCATCAGACGTGCTGTGCCGCCGCCAAACACCGGATATTTGTAAGGTGATTGGGCGCTAAAAATGTAGATCTGCATCCGATGTCAAGATGGATGCATCCCACCGTTACCAACTGCCATTGGCAGCTGAGAGGCCAGACGATTCCGAGGCTGAGGGGCTGAGGCTGAGGATGAGGATGAGGATGATACCTAGGCAGCTAGGCAATGAGAGAAGTCAGGGGGCATTCAGACACACAAATTTGTTACATACCTATTGCATGCTATGTAAGTACATGATATTGGTGTAGAGGCGTCTCAAGATCTTCCCCAAGTGAAACCAGTTGACATTCCCCTCCCTAACGTCCAAAGCAACATGCAACAGAATTCGAGATCAACGGATCTTGACACAAAAATGCAGTCTCCATCGTTCCATCGCACTCGCTGCTACATGTAGGTCTATATGCCACCTAGGAATATATATAAATGTACGGAGTACCTAGATTAGGACCAATTGTGTTGAACTGACCAGGGTTGGGGGTCGGATTACCTAAGCAACATCTCTTTCTTATCGCCAGAGCAAGTCAATCCGCCCACCGATAAGGATAAGGATAAGGAAAATGGATCCCAAAAAGTTTCCCAGTCCTTGCAGATCAATCAGACATCGTCGCCTTCAATTCACACACACACCCCAAGAAACAGTGAACCATCCTCCCCTCCCTCTCCCCCAGGCGATTCATCCATCTTTGTCGCCGACCTCAATAAAACCCCCCTCCTCTCCCACTGATCCCCACCAAACCCAAAACACAAGATGGCAGCAGAAGTACGGCCGATCCCTCAACTAAAACTCCCCTCGGGGCCCTCGCCCATCACCGCCGAGCAGCGATACTGGAAGACCTTCAAGAACCAAAAGTCCCACACCAGCACCGCTTCCTGGCCCGTCCAACACATCAGCTACCCCTCCCCCTACGCCAACAGCACCGCCTCGACCACCTCGACCACCGCCGCCAGGAACAATGACCTCTTCGCCGTGACCTCGGGCCCCAGGGTGGACGTCTACTCCATCCGCAAGCGCGAGCCCCTCAAGACCATCGGCCGCTTCGACAGCGTCGCGCGCAGCGGCGAGATCCGCTCCGACTCGCGGGTCCTCGTGGCCGGCGACGACAGCGGCAAGATGCAGGTCTTCGACGTCGCCGGCGGCTCGCGCGCCGTCACCCTCAAGACCTGGCACGTCCACAAGCAGCCCGTCTGGGTCACCAAGTGGAGCCCCACCGACCTGACCATGCTCATGAGCGCCTCGGACGACAAGACGGTGCGCCTGTGGGACCTGGCCAGCCCCGGCCCCACGAGGCAGTTCGTCGGCCACCAGGACTACGTGCGCAGCGGCTGCTTCATGCCCGGCGGCCTGGGCGCGAGCAGCAACATGATCGTGACGGGCTCCTACGACTCGACCGTGCGGATATGGGACAGCCGCGTGCCCAACGGCAGCGTCCTGACCTTCAAGCACGCCGCGCCCGTGGAGGAGGTCCTCCCGCTGCCCTCGGGCACCACCATCCTCGCCGCCGCCGACAACGCCATCTCCGTGCTCGACCTGGTGGCCGCCAAGCCGCTCAAGGTCATCACGAACCACCAGAAGACCGTCACGTCGCTGTGCCTCGCGTCCAACGGCAGGAGGGTCGTCAGCGGCGGCCTGGACGGCCACGTCAAGATCTTCGAGACGGGGTCGTGGAACGTCGTCGCCGGCATGAAGTACCCCTCGCCCGTCCTCTCCCTCAACGTCATCACCGCCGGCGCCAACGCCGCCGACCGCCACCTCGCCGTCGGCATGCAGTCGGGCGTGCTGTCCCTCAAGACGCGCCTGACGGGGTCCGCGGCCGAGAGGGAGCGCGAGCGCGAGCGCTTCGCCACGGCGACGGACCTCTCGCAGCTCGACGTCTCCAAGGCCACCAAGCGCGGGCGCAGGGAGATCCTGACGCGGTCCCTGGCCGCGGCCCACGACGACGTCGACTTCCTCATCGACAACGACGCCCCCGGGCGCAGGCGGAGGGAGCAGCCGTGGCAGTCGGACCTGCGGCACGGGCGGTACGCCGCCGCGCTCGACGGCGTGCTCGACGCGGCGGCCCCGGACCACAGCAAGCTCAACGTGCTGACGCTGCTCGTCGCGCTCCGCCACCGGAGCGCCCTGCGCGCCGCCCTCGAGGGCCGCGGCGAGGAGGCCGTGGGCCCCGTGCTGGGCTGGATCTGCAACCACATCATCGACCCCCGGTACAGGGCCGCCTGCGTCGACGTCGGCCTGCACCTGCTGGACCTGTACTCGGAGCACGTCGGCGCCAGCGAGGAGCTCGCCGCCGGCTTCAAGACGCTCCGGAAGAGGGTCGGCCAGGAGGTGGAGAAGGCCCAGGTCGCCGCCCAGACGGGTGGTATGCTGGAGGCGTTGATGATTGCGGGTGAGGCATAGGTGGGGGGTGAGGTGAGAAAACAGTGTGGTGGGTGATGGATCGGGGTGGTAGTGGAGAGGTGGCAAGGGTTGGATTCCGTGGACGGCCATAGACGAGTGGGGAATGTGTGTCTTTCTCATAGCGACACACACACACATTCACACCCGTCCATATCCGGTCCGATGGTTGGCATTGCTCAGGCGTTCCGCGTTTGGGATAGGGGGGGAAAAGGCAAAAAAATAAAGCACTGAAAAAATGGAAAGGGGGGGAAAGGGGAATATTGATCTGCCCTTCTCTTTTGTAGAAAGGCATGTGATGATTTGATACCAAGCAAGCCATGTCCATAATTTTTTTGGCATCGCATAATGGGCGTTGAAAAGCAAATAGAATTGGAAAAGAATGTTGCGTATTTACCAACTGGCTGTGTGAAACTCCTACGACGTGGATGAGGGAACGTGAATTGTACCAAATGATTCATTGTTACGTCTGTCGTACAGTTCTGTCTATCGTAACCTAGATGCTACCAAGGAAATGGGCCAAGTCATGTTGTTGTACGCTACCACCGCAGCTGTGGAAAGGGATGAAAAGTAGAGAACGAGGCGAGGTGTGATGATAATGATAATGCTGGTGTTTTGAGCCAAACAGGACAAGAGGGAAACCTTCCCTCTCACATCCATTCCATACCTATGCAAAGTCGTCGTCCCATATATCATAAACTGTCGTGAAAATGGAAATGAACAACAAATGAAACCCCTCCTTCCCTCCCTTGGCGTGCCTTCACGCCCCCGTAATATCACAAAACCGTCCTTCCCATCCCTTCCTTTCCGTTACCCTTCCATATATCCGCTTTCGTCATTCGTTTTCAACCTTGTCCCTTTTCTCATATCGTTACATGTTCATCAACCCATTTATGCAAACTCTTACCTACCGAGTCACATTGGACCCAAGACCGACCGACCCCTCCTGCATTGCCTCAGCTGTCCACCTCCGCCCTCGTCCTCCCTCTTGGGAACTCCAAACCTCTCACCCTCAGGCACCTCGTGCACCATCTTCTCGGAGGCTCCCTAATAATACCTCTGATGCCTCCTCGCCCTACCCGTGCCAATATCGATCCGGCTCATCTCCTCCATAAGCGCCTGCTCCCCACCAAAGTCGCCATACCCATTCCGCCCCATCGGGACCATCGCGCCGCTGCCCGCCGTCAGCGGGACCTTAGCCGGGACCGGCGGCGCAGAGGCGCTATGGTCTCTCGAGTGGTGGCTGTAGCCAGGCGAGGTGTCGTACATGGGCGGGGTCGCGTAGTTCTCGTAATCAAAAGTGCTGGAGCGGCCGAGCGGTCGCGGCGTGAAGTTGTCCTGGGGCTGTGACAGCGGCGCGAGCGGGCCCGAGCCAGACATTATCACAGGAGGCAGGCCAGAAGAGCGGGTGGTGGCTTTCTTCTGCAGCCGGTTGCGCACGGTGCCCACTGGCTGGTCGGAGGAATTGTATGAGCCCGGCGAGAAGGAGATCATAGACGTCGGCCTCGTTTCACGAACACGCAACGGTCTTCGCCCTGACGGCGGAGGGGGCTGGGGGCCGGACAGGGCCGAACGTGTCGGGCTTGTCTCAGGCTTCTTGTTCTTCGGCTCAGGTTCCGGTGCCCAGGTGTCCATGGGCAGGTGATCTGAGGGATCAACTTTTTTTCCGTCATACGTGATAATCTTGCCGCTATTTTCGTCATAATCGGGCCTGGGAGAATCTGTCGACACCCTGGGGTTCAACGAATCGTACGAATCAGGACCGAAAGGAACGCCTGAGAGGCGACGGCCATCTTGTGGCGGGGCGGGGCTGACCGATTTCCTCCGGATGGTATGTTGTCCACTGGCCATGGGATTTGGCGAGAGGTCCCTCCTCGTTATTGTCTGCTGCTGCGAAGGTGAGCCCCCTGATGAATAAGGCGCTGGCCTGCGGTCATAAGTATCATATGAGTCTTGCCTAGCCGGTGACGTGCTGTACCGATACGAAGACTCTGGCGGCGGCGGATTGTAATTTGGTGGTGGCTCAATCATCTTACGACCCCTGGTCGAAGAAGCGGCGATTGTCGCGGGCTGACTTCCAGGTGGAGTATGCCGCCGTTCGTGCTGCCTGCCTTCATTGACCCTATGGGTAATCTCCATGGATATGTTTGGATCCACTCCCGGAACAAGTGCAGCGGGAATAGGAGGTAGCGCATATCTCATGGAACCGTCTGGAGCTCTGACTTGCGTGTCTTCGAGCTCCTGCTCACTGCCAGCGCGGTACGGTATGTATCCGTTGTGGGATTGGGCGTCGTATGACCCCTGTGATGCGCTGGATGGCCGATAATCCCTTGGTAGGGACTGATCAGACCGCGAGAAGTCCATAGAGTGTCTCTGCTCACTCGACACTGGAGAAGTCCTGTACTGGCTGACAGGGGCACTGCCTCGGCTTCTCAAGCTCAAGGGAGCAGGACTAGGGTATTGACGGTATGGAGGCTCAATAGATTCTGGCCCCCGAGAACTTCGCCTGGATTCATCCAGTCCCGAACCTGGAGAGTCTGGGACGTCTTCCACCGTTGCTTGCAAAGCCTTGTTATGATGTGAGTCATACGCATTGTCGTAGGAATGATGACGAGAAGTAGTCACCAGCTGATTATTCCCGTTGGCATATGGATCACTACTCGAAGATGACGGCGCGGAATCATATGCTCGATAGACGGGACGCCCGGGATATGAGCTGGACGAGGCAGATTGACGGTGCGCTTCACTCCGCAGCACGTCTTTCCTCATAGCAGTGGCCGCCTGGCTTTGAATTGTCATCTCACGACTGGGATTGTAGTTGACCTCGGGCGCTACACTGGATGAGTTCCGATGAGCCGGCGGAGGCGGCGGCCGATCATCGACAGGTTCTGGCCCGAAAGATGAGTCGATTGGCGACATGGCATATGGAGTCGAGGAAATATATCTCTGATCTGAAATATGTCCATTGTGATCAGGTGAATACATCAAATCATCGGAGAAGACCGGGTGCCTCTCTGGCGAGCGACGTGGCGCGTCAATCATCTGTTGTTGTGAGTGGTAAGCACTGCTTGGCCCCGACGAGTAAGGCTGAGGCTGACGATGGCGAAGGGACGGGTCGCTGTACTGCCCCGAGTGCGAAGGGCTATGGTTCGAGGAGTATGGCGTTTGCGGCACCGGCGGTATTGGCTGCAACACCCGAGGTGGCGTATGGACGTGTTCTGGTGGTGGATTGCTTGACACAAAGTCCCTTGAAGTGGGCCGGGGGGGCTGGGCTGGTGATTGACCGGTGAAAGGATCTGATGGAAGTGGGCGTCTCTTCGGTGCCGCTCTCAGCGAGGCAGCCGCGATGTCCATATCGGTCGCGACGGGCTTGGGCTTGGCGGCGGGCTTCTCAGGCTTCGGTCGCGTGTCGTAGTAGGTGATTTCGATCCTGATCTCTCCAGCATATTTGCCCCTACAGCTCAGGCTCTGCCACAAATCATTCTGGCCACCTCCGGAGACGACGATGTCGCGCAAGTCGATCCATGCTTCTCCTATCAACTCAGTCTTCTTGTCGTCATTGAACACTGAGATCTTGAGCTGGTAATAGTCTGGGGAGTCGTGGACAGCAAAGCGAATCTCTTGGTCCCTTGAGGCGACGGTTAGAGGCTGACGACGGAGAGCAGCATTGCGACTGGGGCAACTCTGTACTTACCACTTGGGGGTCTGACCTCCGCGGATGTCAGTAGCGGTCTTCTTGGCGATCTTGCCCAGCCTTGCAGCACAATATGGGTCCTGCTTGCCAATTGTCTTTCTATTTGGGAGGTTCTTTGCGCGGTCGACAATGATGACAAGGGTTCCAATATCGGGACCATCAATGCTCATATCGGCGAGAATGCCAGCGGTATGAGCGCCATTGAGAGGGTGGGACTTGACCATCTTGCCCGATCGCCTCCAAATAAGAAGCTCACAGGAAGAGTCAAGGTCGTTGAGGGTGGTGGTGGCACTTGGTGGTTTTCAATCTATGCTCGTGGTGGAACTGAACTTCCACGGCCTCGCAGGTGTCGGATGGTAGCTAGGGAAAGGGCAATTGGGACGGTGATTGGTGAATTGGTTGCTCAAACTGTACGGTATCACATGAAGGAAACGAAATGTTGCAGAGCGAGGGGAGAAGGGAGAAGTATATCCCGTATCTAGATGTCCGTCCGCGTCACCCGGGCACACACAATAACAAAGGAGAACAACGATGGGACAAGAAAACGTTTGGTGACGTGTTTACCAGAGGAGAAGAAGTGCAAAGGTGGGAAAGGTGGAAAAGAGAGTGGATTTGGGTGTGGTGTATTTGCAGGTGCTGGCTGGCGGAGGACGAGGCTCGGGGGTTTGTCTTCGGTTGGATTTGGGGAAGCTGTTCGTAGCGGCCACCAGGCCCCACTGGAGAGAGCACTGTAGAGCACTGGAGGCACTGGAGGCGCTGGAGATGCAAGCTTCAACTGTCCGGCGCAGGGAGCGTGGGGCTTTGGTGGCTGGTCAATGGTGCAGCCCAGAAAACGGGGGGGCTGGGGCCAATCAAAGCTGCTGTCTGTCTCGCTTGTGCGGGTGAGAGCAGGGATTGGGCTCGGCAGGAACAGGGAGAGAACGGCAAAACCCTGTCGTAGCTTAAAACCTGCCCACTGACATGGGGGAGGATGTAGCGCAGTACATGCGTAGCTACCTAGGTCGATATATACATAGTAATAGTATTGATTAAGTACCTAGGTACCCAAGTACTGCAAGTTGTTTCTGCCTGCCCAGGTGTACCTACCTACGTAAGTATATACGGGTATATACGTTCTATTACCGTTTGTGTGCTGCCCAGTATACCAACCTGGGGATCTTACGGATCCGTCACACTACTAACAGTTGATATCAATGGGTTGACGTGGAAAAGGTCGGTCGTCTTTCTGTTTTCTTAGCGCAGCTAAACAACCTGAGGTCGAAATAAACGCCAAGCAGGGCTGATAATGAACTGGCAACTGGCAAGGGTAATCCGTGCTCTATACCACAGTACCAAGTAACAGGATTGACGAAGATGGGAATGGCAGAATGGTAGGATGGCAGAATGGCAGAATGGCCGATTGAGTTGACGTCGTCCCCACCCCATGACGCGAATCGCGATCTCCCCATGGCTGAAACCTCGAGTTCTGGCCCAGGAGTCAAAACGTGACATGACATGGCCCCACTCCGAGGGCTGGCAGTTGGTCAGGCAGTGGCAGTCCATTGAGGCTGGTTTATTTTTTGCAGTCTTTTGTTGATCAACAATCCTGATTTCCAGGATCCGGGTCCTTCACGGCTTGATTGGCCTGTCAAAAAACAAAACCATCCAAGGATTCACCTCGACTGGAACCAAGAAATCGGCATCGAATCGGCAATCGGTTTAATATGCAAGAAACTCGTGCATAATACATGCCCGTATGCAAGATTCGATAGCCTCGACATCACTCGATCCCCATTTTCCATTTGATGCCTTATGGAGCCAGGTCTTGCTTGTTTCACCATCAACACCACAAACTCTATCTTCAATATTCAACCCAACCAACATGCCAATCCCCTGAACTCGCCTTGCAATATTCCCAAATCTCGTATACTTCTTGCTACAAGAGGCTGCTTGGCTATCTTGTTACAAGGACTTACCCGGACCTGAAGATTTGGTCAGGTTCCGAGGCTCAGCTCAAGTTGTCGTTAGCGTCAGCTTTTGTGGGCCACGTCACTGAGCTTACCATTGTGAAGAAGAATGAATTTACACCAAGGCGAGGCTGCCAAGGCTGACCCTTCTTGGCCGTGTAAGTGGGTAATCTGTATGCCTCGTCTGTTCTCGAACAGATGACGACGCCCGACACTCTCGAGCTCGAGGCCGGGAGACGGACCCATGGACGTCAGCAGTTAACTATGGTTATATCGGCGGCGGACATGTGTGATGGCGCAGTGCGTCAGCTTGAGGGGCAATGCACCAGATCATCAGCAGATCCATTGCAGAGAGGAGCTATACTAAATAAAACCCATAGGAGATGTGCTGTAACGGCAACTTTGGACACAAAGAAGCACGTGCACGCAATATCCTGCAGCGAGGTCCGGGCGAGCAATTGCACACGCCTGCCACCGGGACCAGATAACACCATAATGCTACCATTCGGAGAAGCCCTTGGACATGACGATAACATAGTACAGATGAGTGCTTTTTCTTTCTTCTTCGTATTATACGAAACCCTACCCTACCCTACCCTTGTCACGGAACATTAGATTTGGGTGAACTGATCGGCGACCAGGTACCGGGAAGTACCCACTAGCAAAGCGGACCGCTCGGGCCCGAAACAGTTGAGCCGAGAGCACGGCCCACTTTCGACTTCAACGTCACCTCAACTTGCCGTGCTTACCTCACCATAACTTACACCTAATAAACTCACGCCGGCACATCCTCGTGAGGCTGAAACTCCTAGAGCGCACTACTCCATCTCAGCCCTCTTAATATCAACCCAGCACTTCCGGGTCAGCCCTACTCGACCACGCGAGCATCCCTGCTCCCTACCCACCACCCGTACCTACTCCTCCCTACAGGACCCAGAACCCTCACCCCCTCCCCCGGGCTCAACTGCCCGACCGTGCCTGGACAGACCTACTTCGGCACCTGTTTACCTAAGCAGGACCTCAAGGCCTCCCCCCTACGACGAACAGCCATGGCGGAAGATGGCCAGGCAGCAGACCCTCAACAACAGCAGCCAGGACCCCTGAACTACGTCCTCGGCTTCCTCATGGTCGGCCTAGCCTGGGGGCTCACCACGCCCTTCATCCGCAAGGCCGCCAAGGACCACCACCCGGCGCCCCACCCCGTCCTCGAGACCGAGGCCGTCAGGGGCAGCTGGCTCAGGTCCAGGGTGTACGGGGCCCTCCTCGGCGTCGTCGACCTGCTGCGGAACCCCCGGTACGCCGTCCCGCTGCTCCTCAACCTGACGGGGAGCGTCTGGTTCTTCCTGCTCATTGGGCAGGCTGGTGAGTTGCCCAACCTCCCGGGCCGGTAGATGTGTGGTGGGTGGTGGGTTGGGCACGGCTGGAAGGGGTCTGGAGAAGATCGGACGGGGTGCGGTGCAGTGCGGCGTTATGTCATGGTTTGCTAACAAACGTCTCCTTGCAGAGCTGAGCCTGACAGTACCCATCGTCAACACGTTGGCGTTTCTATTTACGGTGGTTGGAGACTGGTGGGTCGATGGGAAGGTTATTAGTCGAAGTAAGCATCCGGTCCCCTTCGCCTGATTTTGTCCACCCACGGGTTGGAGCTAACAAGAGCCTCTCCAGGTACGATGGCCGGCATGGTCCTGTCCTTGACTGGCATCGCGTTATGCGTTCATAGCAAGAACAGATAGACAATTTCCATTGTACATATTGCATTACACATGAACATTGTAGACCACCAATTGTACCTATAAACATGTTATTTCCTACACTAGAAACCCACCAAATTGCAGGACCCATCGCCAGTAATAGCTGCATTATGATGCCCTGCCTAACCGGCAGGACAACCAACCTGTCGTAGCTAGTACCAACAAGCCCGAAACTGCACGGTTATTGCCCGCCGGAAACGCGATGCCCTGTCATGTTCCGGTTCCCGGCACCACTGTAGTTGGTCCTTCTTCTTAGGAAGGACGACCAGGCACAGCCTTCTCCATATCCATGGCCTTGAAGGCAGAGGCGAGGACCCTCACACCCTTTGTGGGGCCATCAGCACCAAGATCTTCCTCGGTCTTGTGAGCCATCTTGAACCTGCTCGTGATGAGGTGATCCTGAGGCTGGCTTGGGGTAGGTTGTCAGGGGGGTGGGAGGGTAGGTATCGATGAGAGATTGGTGGTGTAGTCTTGCGCCTGAGAAGGGCAGCCGACAAGCAACTTGGTCGTAGCGCCTGGCGATGACGTCCCGGGTGTCCTGGCCGTACAGCCTGAACAGTCCACCACTGGTCATTGTGGCGAAGGGTAAATAATTTCGGGACCAGCACCCGCACCTAGCAGTGCATATGAGAGATGGACTCGGAGCTGACTGCCGAGATACTGCTGTGCGGGGCCAAAGCAGTAGCATTGGTGGGGGGTTCCTCTCCCTCAGAGCTGCTAAAAGACGTGGCTTGGGCGGTAACTTCGCGGGTCAGAATGGAAGAAGTCGGGGCTGAGTGGTAAAAGGCAAAGAGGTGCACATAGGTATGATTACCGGGTAGATTATTGGAAACTTGGCGCACAGAGGTGCTTTGGACAAAGACCCACCGCTCCAGAAGTTCATAGTTGTCACAGCACAAGAAGGACCTTTGCACTAAGCACCCAAAGGGGGACGTTGCAATACGGAGAGTATTGCCTTGGCCTCCACTGTAACAATGGTTGTCTCTCTTTGAAATAACATGTCAGGTCTCTTGGTCGACAAGCCCAAGTGGAAGTCTCCGCTTTGCTCGCCGGTAGTGATGCTCAGGATCTGCTTGTTGATTGTGAAGCCGGGGTATCGTTGCCTTCCTTTAGTTGATGTAAATTCACTTGATCGTTGTGAGTGATTGTGGTGCTGTTAGGAGTAAGCTTGGAAGATGCTATTACCAATCAATGTGTTGCCAGATACAGCAATCTCGTCAGATCATTATGATGGATGCTCTTACTGTCCATAGTGTTCTCGATGCGAAGCTTACAGTTGACAGCAACCTCGGAGGTTCTCACCAATTTTGCTTATTGCCAGGTAAAAAGTACTTAAATATTCAATGTCGGCTGTCACTCAACCAAGCGTTCCAACGTTGTGACATTCAATGGTGACTCAGGGAATGGCGATGGGTTTGTATCTGATTTATGATATTTGGGATCACCAAATTCGGGTGAATCTTCCAGGATAATATTGATGAAGAACGAAGTTGACATCCGGAGAGTGGAGGGTGAGCGCATCAGTTTTGATGAGGATAGGAAAGAGGAAAGAGAGAAAATGGCGGGTGCAGCTTGAAAGGTCGAGGCGAAGGTCGGCTTTATACTCGGAAGTTCTGAAGCCTTAGGCTTCTACTCTAGTGAGGGCAGCACTGTTGGGTCTGTCCTGTCTCTTCCCACTTGGGATTCATGAAGTATTTTATTTAGGCTTCTAGTTTCGAATACAGGGCTCACTTTCCTATAGATTGCCCATTTCATATCCCCTGGGTAGGGTTGATGAAATTTCGGGGATAGTACGCAGCAGTCTAAGCTAAGCCGAGTGTCACCCGAAAACACATGATGGGTGGGACGATGTGCAACTCTATCCCCTAAAAGCATACGTATATAAGTTACCCAGGTAGTTCACAGGGAGCCCCCAATAAGCACATATCGAGGGATTCCCTTGTGTGACAAACTTTCTGTCGACTCACTGAGATGGGAGGCGATAGCGAAATTCGGACCGGCTAGTCCTTGCGCTGTGTAATTCTTCCCTTCCAAGGTTGAGGAGCGTGCATGTTCCCATACCTAGGTAAGCTTCAGGCTTGATATAGTGGATTGGCGAACACGAATTCCGGACTGCATAGTCCTCCTCCTCCTCAATTGCTTTCACTTTGGCATGGAGATGAAACCTTATATACAGAGCTTCAATAATATGCAGTATCGATCTCGGCCATGGTAGTGTCAGCCACTCCAGTTGCTGACCCAATATTGAATGCTGTGACTGTTCCACTTCAATAATCTCATCAATTCATGGGGCCCGGGCATGAACTTGATTTTGAAGCTGTGACGATCTCAATGTCAATTAGCACTTGCCTTGTCGTAAATTTTGCTTTTTGGCACACACGTCTTGATCTCAACTATCATAGTAAAGGCCCATCGAATTAGCCAGTTAGGGTATGTAGGAGATACCTTTCCTATAATTGTCAGCTATCAATTGATGCGTGCTTCCCTGTCATGAGCCTTTCCAACCATTGATCTGAAGGCCCCTTCATCAATGCGATCAAAATTGAGAATAATTCTCAACCATGCCTAGATATCGAAGCCTTTATACCAACTATGTGCATTATGCTATTCCAAAAGGTCCCCAGTCTTGAAGCACGTCAGTGACCGGCCAGCTGGCGATTGCCTGTGATCTGTGATCGCGTGTTTTCATTTTCAGAATCAGCATATGGGGACTCAATGGCGGGGGATATACAATTCCAAATGGTCAATCAATCTAAGATTTGCTCACCCAGTCCGCCGGCCCGAAAGGCCAGGTAGCCCTGAAAGGCCAGCCAGCAAGCACACTTGGGAAAAAATCTTGCGGACCACGCGCGTGATGTAGTACTGGATGACGAGGAGGGCCACATTCGCCATAGCGAGGCTCGTGACCCGCCGCCATATGACTGCGCACAAGGACCAGGAAGGGTTCCGCCGGCAGGCTATACGGGCTTCGGGCTTGAGGTAGCGGCTGAGAAGCTGCTTCGGGTTGAAGTGCTTACTATTGGGAAGAAGTCTGTTGGTCTTGAGCTTCCGGTGTTTCTTGGGCAATGAGATATCGATGTGGGAGAACCCCTGGGTATAGATAATGTCGGTGAGATCAGCATCCAAGGGTGACACAAAATCAATTTCGAACGGTTCCATTCTCCCGTTGTTTAGTTGGCAGTGGCTTGCTGGCGTCCAGGGCGGCCTTGCGATAATCCAGGTCGCATATCAAATGATCACCATACTCTCCCGTCTGATGCTGATGGGAGTCACGGTAGTGCTCTGCGGTTTTGCTGTTCTGGGGGGTTGGAACAATGGGAGTTTGGGTTTCAGAACCCTCTTGTTGGCTCCGAGACCCTGTTGACGGGTGTGGCCCCAAGCACCCATCTTGGAGGGGGCGGATTCCAAGATATCTCTTGATTCAACTTGTCGAGAATCGCAGTGGGGGCACCTGGGAAACAAGGCGAAGAGTATCGTCGACCTGGGTCGTGCAAGCCGTCAGACTTGCGACACCACGGAGTCTTGGTTGTAGGTACCTAGGTAGGCAGGCCTCTATCGCCAACCAAACACAGCCCCCCCCCCCCGGGGGGCGCTTACATCTCGTCGAGAATTATAGGCTGTTGATTGCCCACTTTTACATTTGGTAAGTCACAGCAACAGTCACTCACAGTCACTATTAAACACTCGGTCCCTAAAGCAGTCTCGCCAGCCCAGGCAAGATATCAAAAGAAACCCTTGCGGTAATAATATTTTAGTAACCTCCTAAACCCATGCCCTCCTTCCCCAGTTGAACAACTGTTTTCTAACGACCGTGCTCTGCATCAGGCAGTAACAGGGATAAACCCCAAGAACATCAAACGCCTTCCCAAGATCACAGTATGCCTTCCCCCCCCCCCATTCCCATAGTATCAACCCCGGTTTTCCTGTATGTACAACTAATTGGCAGACTGAACCCCTCCTCCCACCCTAGTATCAACAAAGGAAACACCTCCCCCTCTAACGTATATTTCTGTTCGCCTTCCCGCCGTCAAGATGTCCCACACATTCCTTCCCCGTCCGTCCGCCCCGCCCTGGTGAGAAAACAAGGGTGTGGGAAGGGGGAGGTGGAGGGGGGGGGGAAGGTGATGTAGTGGTTTTGTCAAATGCAAATGGAGGTTTGGGTATCCGCTATGCTTCAAACAAGTGGCCGGCCGTTTGCTCATTAGCACTTTCCCCGTGGCGGGATACCAGCTCCCGGGTTTTTCTTCTTTCGTTTGTTGTGTCTAGAAAGGACAGCGCACACACACACACACACGCACACACATACTCTTTCTCCCACTCTATCGCCGAGTCCGCACCCAGCGCTGCACGCTTCGGAGGCTGGGGTCCTCGGCCGTCCAGCGGCCTAGCGTCAGATCGGAGGCCAGCAGCTGGGCGTAGATGGCCTCGTCGGTGATGGTCTCCAGCTCCTGTCGGGCCTTGTCAGTCCTCTTATTGCTTCTTTACAACAACATGCTCCCACAGGTAGAAGGGGGCGCACATGTTGGAGAGAGAGAGAGGCATGCATGAGGGTAAGCGGGGGAGGGGAGGGGGAGGGAGAGGGGGAAACATACTGCCCGCAGTTGCTGATCACACCGTCTCAGCGGCGACTGGTTCCCGGAATTCGGCCGCCCTCCCAGGAGGACCTGCGCTCGGTACTCGATCCACCGCTGTGCGGCAGCCTGGCGGAGGAAGATCTTCTGTGCTTCGTGCCGCCTGGCGAACGCGTCGAGTAGGATCCTGCTCTCCCCATGTCAGACTTTCATGGTCAGTCTCTGGCCTCACGCCATCCTCCATCTTGATACATCCCCCGCAGCCCTTGGTCCATGGGGTGAACCCGGGGAGGCATGGGAGGAGGAGGTGGAGGAGGGGGAGGGGGGGGGAAGAGTAGATCTGACTGACTGCTTCAACTCCGCCTTGGCTTGCTCCTCTGGTCCGCCACTCGTCTCCGGTACGCTCGTGTCCGCTCCACAGTTGAGGATTCGTTGGCCGTCGAGGTTGCACTGCCGAAGTGCTGTCCACCCTTCGGTGTAGTAGTCGTCCATGTTGGATGGGTTGACCGGGGAGGCTGCGATGTAGTACTGGATGGCCTGGAAGTCGGATAGGACCTCGGCGACGCGCGCTGTTCGGAAATCGTTGACTGGTAGGATAGAACAAGGGGTCAACATGTTAGTCTTGGGTCTCGTTCCCCCATGGCTGTTGGTCTCCTCCCTGTCGCCTCCACCACGAAACGCCACACATCCACACCTGACCTGGGGAAGAGGGAGAGGCACATACGTCCGTCCATTGTGTACATGAGTAGAGGCTAGATGGTGCTTGGAAAGCAAACTTGGGAGGGGCTTAGAAGAGGATAAGAAACGGCCTGATGAAAAGAAGGGAAAGAACTGCCAGTGTATTATGATGAACCGAAGAAGTGAATACGGGAACCCGGGTTCGTGAGCCAAAGTCTCGCAAGTCTCGAAATAGAAAAAACAAAATAATAAAATCAATAAAGAGGAATATCAAGATGGGGTCTAGAGTGGTATGCCAGAAGGTAAGGCTGAAGATGGGCAGTAACGGGAAAACATTGAGAGATCGCTGGCGCCGACGGTCTAGACGATCTCACGATGGGGCCTCCCTCGGCAGAACCAAGGTTGTGAGTGGCGACTACCACGTCCTTCTTATAACCCGCGCCGAGGTCATCGTGAAAAAAACTCAGAATTGAGGACTCCAATGCCCTCGTCTCGTCTCCCCTGGAGATGTGATCAACTTTGTCATGCCCATCACCCGGGAGGGACCAATGCTTGTTACGGCACTAGCCGTCGAGGTTTGAGTCAAGCAAGAGGGACAATACCTAAATTGTGAAAGGTGACAAGTCCCTCCGCGAAAGAGAGAGAGAAAAAAAAATCAAAAAAATCGCAAGCCCTCTCCCTCCCCCCCGTTCCCATCTCTCCCCTCCCCTCAACCGATAGGGCAATGGCAGGCGAATGCAATCCTGTCCCAATCCCAATTCCCCCATTTCCATGCGCGTGATCGCAAGCTGCCCAATCTCGCAATGGGATCACGGGGCCGGATCCATTGCGCTGGGAACTACTAAGGCAAGCCCCTCGGTCAGCTGTCTCATGCAGGGCAGCAGCAGCAGCAGCAGCAGCAGCAGCAGCTGGGCGTTCGTGTGGGTAGCCGCAGGAGGTCAGAATTATCGAATTGCTCGAATGTCTGGAAGCCCGAGGGGAGAAGGGTGGCCCCGACGAATCGGATTGTTTAGCCGGATGCCTTTTCCCAGGAACCGGTTCGTCGGAAAGGCAAGCCAGCGGCACTGCAGTGTGCAGGAAGGGGGAGCCAGGGGTCCTTGTTTTCTGGTGGGCATTAGTAGAGGCCCAGGGGGGCCCTGGGCGGAGCCACCCTCGGCTTGGGTTTGGCCAGAAACCCAGTATTAAGTTCCCCACAATGCCCGCGATCTGGGGCAACATTTGATCTTGACAACTTGACGTCGGCCGCTGCCATACTTAGTATACGACAGAGCCTTACGGGCGCCCAGGCAGCAGGGGGGGGAGGGGCAGAGTTGCATGCGCCAGTGCGCCAGTACATGCGTGCGTGCGTGCGTGAGTGCGTGCGTCTGTGGCTTGCAGGAGTCGGCCTGCGCTTGACGGCGTCTTGAGCGTGTGATGACCTCGATGGCTGCCCATCATCAAAACCTGGTGATGTGGGTAGTGGGTAGTGGGCGGGCGTGGTGGTGGTACCATTTACCATTACCGGTACTAGTACTAGTACCATTACCAGTACCAGTACCAGTACCGGATAGGATTACGCCAGAAAAGTAGACAAGCCCATTCTTCCCAATCTTTCTTCGACACGTGAAAGAGAGGAGGAGGAGAAGGAGGAGGAAGCCCCCGGAGGCCAATTACGAGATGGGGTATCCCGCATAACGCCGGGGCCGGTCCCTTTACCCAAAGCAGGCCAAGTAAGGGAAGGCTAAGTCTAGACCTCAGCTGCGCCATTGGGAAATCCGGGCTAAGGCACGACAGCAAGCAGCCCAGTCTGGAACCCCCGGAGGCGGGCGGGCAGGGATCTCGCGAATCGGCCATTCGGAGTTTGCGTCCCCCTGGGCGACGGGCTCGCAAGCAGATTTCCATCTGTAGATCTGGATGGGGGTGGTACAGTAGTGGCAGAGTGGTGGGCCAATAATGCAGCGGGTGGTATGGTGGTATGGAAAGCTGAAGATTTCCAGTATCACCACTACTACCTACTAAGTAGATACTACCACACACAGCACCACACACAGCACCACACACAGCACCACACACGCACAGCTGGCACGCAGCCTGGCCCTTCCTGCCTGGCGGGCAAGCAGCCAGCCCAAGCGAAGGGATCCTGGGATCCTGGGAGATGTAGACTACTGTGGTACCTGGACTGGCTATCTAAACAGGTACCTAGACTACCCTACCTAGGTACCTAGGTAAGCCCTGGAGGCATGTAGACTACCTAGGTACCTAAATAGGGACCTAGACTACCTAGGTACTGTACCTACCGAGGTATCAGGATATGTACATACACTACGTACACTATAGATGCACCATGTTCACTACCAGTATAGCGCATCGACCACGTTTTTCTCCTGACGGCCTCTTCTTGGCTCAGCTGAGCGGGTCCTGCTTCAATCACATCACATCCCACTTGCACACTGCCCACCTGCCCACTTACATCCTATTGAGCGACGAGAAAGGCCCGCTGTATATTAATAATATTCATCATCATGATATGACCCCAGTAACAACCATGCTAGCCGAACGAACCAAGGGCAAGGAAGAGGAAAGAAAAGAAAGGAAAGGAAACAAGGGCAGAAAAAGAAAAGCAAAAAAAAAAGAAGAAAAAAAAGAAGAAAAAAAAGGCCCAAGTACCTCGGCAACGCGCTGACACGAGTTATTGACCGAGGGGCCGCTATAAACCTTGGAAACCTTGGGAAAACCCTCTTGGACGTAAAAAAAAAAAAAAAAAAAAAGGATACCAGGATACCAGATTACCAGATTACCAGGATACCTCGTACCCTCGCCTCGTCAACGGGACGAAGCGACTCGCCGAAGCGGGTGAGCTGTCAACTACGGAGATGATAGACGATACCAAAGCAGAGCAGCAGCGTGTTTGAACGTCGCACCACCGAGAGGGCGACGCGGGCGGACGAGCCCGGAAATAAACCGCTGCATTGGGCTGAGAAATGCCCATCTGCCATTCCAGTTGGGCCGTCATTGGCAAAGTCCTGTCTCCCCTCCCCCCCCCATACATTCGGAGGTTCCGCACTCCGTAAAGCTAGATGGTGTGTGTGTGTGTGTGTGTGTGGTTCACGAGTGCGCACACGGGTTTCGTGGTGCGAGTTTTCCACTTAGACTACCTGACCCGAGTACCTAACCTGACCCTATACATGCACGCAGGGTGGTAATCCAGCGCCGCCCGCTGTTGAGGCTCTTCCCACGTCCCGGACCAGGCCTCCTGGGGTGGTCGCATGCATTCCCACCCTTGCCTGCCTGCCTGCCACATCCCATCCCATCCAACAATAACAATTAAGCTTGCTTTGAGTGTTTGTCCTCGTGCCTTATTAAGGGCAGATCTGGACCGTGACCCTGGTCCGGCTGACACTTCTGCCAGATTGAGTGACACAGACGATTCCTTTACGTACACACACACACACACACACTGCGCAGCTGGGGGGGAAGATGGGATGGCGGGGGCGGCCTTTAGAGTTCCGCTTCTGTATCTCTGGCGAAAAACATCGCCATGCCCATTTCTCGCTCTTGCAGGACCGGTGTAGATGTCGACCCAACGCCGCGGCCAACGCTGCGCAGAGGTTCGTGCATGCTCCTCAAAATAGAAAAGTCAGGCCTTCAGCTTGTGCATAGTTGGGCTAATTGGCTTTCACCACTTCTGTCTGTCAGTTCAAGGAGGCGGCCCCGCCAGCTGCTGTGCAATTTAGGCCTTGATTCCATAGTTTCTCGATGTCTAATACAACACAAAAGGACCCGGCGTCCGGGTGTGGATCCCACCTCATAATGTCCACCGTCATCCTTCTCCCCCCCCCCCCGCCCCCCGCAGGCCCGCATGGTCTTCGCCGACCTGTCACCTCAGCGCTGTGCTCAATCATCGCCACCTCAAGGCAGCATCCTCAATTGTCGTCATCTTCCTCAGCTCAGTCCTTCTCAGCGATCGCCTGTAGGCGGTCATCGATCTCGTCCTCGGTCAATTTCCTGAACCCAGGGTCCGTACCCTCCTTCCCGTCCGCCCGCGGGCCACCGACGATTCCGATTTCGATCTCAGTCTTCTTGAAGTCCATGCTGAGCACCGTGCTGAGCGTCGTGATGGCCAGCTCGACAACGTCCTCCCATGTCCCCTCGGCACAGTCCTTGTTCTTCAGCTTCTTCTCGAGGTGGTTCAGCGCCTCCTGCTGCTTGGGGCCCGCAGCCGTGCCCTTGTATCCAATGTAGTAGCCGGCCGGGTCGCACTTGAAGAGTTGGGGCCCAAGTTCGGAATCGACCGATACCAGTGTCGTCGCCACGCCGTAGGGTCGCATGTATGCCTGGAATGCATGGTTAGCAACCTTTTCCTGCTCGTGCACCCGTGTTCCTGATGATTCCGCAAGGAAGGAAGGAAAAAAAGTGTGTGTCTTACGCGTTGGGTGTAGACTTGGGAGATGTTGGCGAGCCTCTTTGCCAAGACGTCACATGGCATCTCGTAGCCATACTTGTATCTGAACTCGGCAGCTTCACCCTGGGCACGCTGAGCAAACGCTCGCGCGTCGGCGATGGAGCCCGTCATGACGCAGCCGACCGAGGGCGAGATCTGGAAGATGTGCGACACGGAGGTAGGGTCGATCAATTTATCCTAACCAGCGGGTTAGCCTTTCCCGAGCGCATGTGGTGCCGTTGGGTGCGTGCAACATACTGGGACCTTCTTTTGCGACAGGACGACGGAACAGTCCTTGCCCCGGACACCTATCGCCATGATGTTTGCGGCAGTGATGGCCTTGAATGCATATTCTGTATGCACACGCAGTGATCAGCTTCTGTACGACAAACTGAGATGAGTCCTTCACAGGTATGACGTCGTCCGTCGTGATTCGTTGTGTGTGTGGTTGCAAGATGATCGATGCGAGGGTGTCGCGACGTCTAACCTGGGTGGGGAGGAGGGGGGATCCATCATACCGACTTGGTACAATCTTCCCTGCTCGGAGAAGATGGTAATGTGTCTGTCGATGCCTGTGCCTATACGAGAACCAATTGTTAGCTGTGAGAATGATGGAACGTAGGCACGGAGCGTAGGCACGGAACGTCAGAGCTCAGCTCGTCAGCCATGATTGGGCATGACATACCCGACATCTTGACGTCTTTATTTGAGTTGTGACTGGAGTCAAAAGATTGTATGGCAAAAGTGCGAATCTGAAGATCGAAAAGTCGTCAATTTCGTCAGAGGAGGGTATATGCGTCGTCGTCGTCAAGTTTCAATCACAGGTGTGTGGTGGTGGTGGTCGGACTAGGAGCTGTCGTCAACGGAGCTCTTGCCTAGGAACGCGTTGGCCGTAGCTTGCCTGGAACCTAGAGCCGTTCCGCCCACTGCAGCCTGCCGCGGGTTTACTGGCTGAGAGGGAAAGAGAGAGACAGAGAGAGATGGCTGGTATGGTGGTCCAAGCTTCAAAATAATTATGTAAGCATCGAAACTCCCAGTCTCAGTCTCTTGACCTACAGTATATACTACCTAGGTACATAGTAGTATACGCTATCGGCTTGCTGATCCCTGCAAATCAAAAGCGGCCCCACGGTGCGATAAGAGCCAAAGAAAAAAGTCCAGGGCAACTTTTTCCCCCGAACAGAAGCGGATTGGCAGGAAATTCAACAGTATATTGATCAGGCTTCAACCACACACAACTACATCAGAGGCAGAATTGAACCCGACGCACGCCCTTTCAAGCCGATCCAGTCACAGCGTTGTGTTTTATGCAGCAGGTTTCCGGCTTTCGATCTTCTTGCAGCGCAACCGTCTAGGCCATTGTGACTTTGGTGGACTCCCATTCCCACCCTCACGACCCTCCCCCATTCTCACTCACATCTTGCCGTAACATTTGCACGACCTGAACTCGCCCTCCTTCGCCACATCCTCTCATCATCATGTCGGCCGTGCCAGCATGGAAGCGATTGGGCCTCAAGCTCAAGGGAGCATCATCTGACGGGAGCCCTACTACCACCGTCGCGCAACCCGCTTCCGCACCTCCTGCAGGCCGGTTCGCCCAGCAGCAGCCCAGCTTGACAAACGCCCAGTACGGCAGCTCGGGCTTCAGCAACAAGAGGAAACCGTTCCCCCCCGCCTCATACCCCGCCCCTGACAGCAAGCGCCCGCGGTGGGATGACCAGGCGAACTCCAAGAAGTCCGTCTCCTTCACCGAGGACACCAAGAGGGCCGCGCCCAAGAAGCCCAAGCAGAAGAAGGCGCCCAAGCCACAGGCCCCGAAACAACCGCACGACCTCACGCCGTCCCTCGAGTACCTCCGGACGTGGGACAAGGCCCGCGAGAGCTGGAAGTTCAACAAGAACCACCAGACCCTGCTGCTCAAGAACCTCTACGCCGCCGACGCGATACCCGCCCGGGACATATCCACATTCTACCTCTACATCCGCGACATAAAGGGCGCCTCGAGGCAGAGGCTGGTCGACGAGGCCGAGGAGATCAAGAAGAAGGACATGGAGGCCGGCGCCAAGGGCTTCCCGGAGGGCACCAAGGGCGCGGCGGAGAAGCAGCCGCAATACGAGGAGGTGCTGGCGGGTCTCCTGCGGGACTCGGGCGAGGGCTCCAGCAAACGGAGCTTCGACGAGGTGAGCCTCGTGGACCGGACCCTGGACAAGGACGTCCAGCACCGAGTGGTCAAGCGCATGCGCGCGGAGACGGTCGCCAGGGAGCTAGGGTCCTCGGACGACGGGGAGGGCGCCGCCGCCGCCGCGCCTGCAGCGAGCACGGCCAACCCCTCTTCTTCCAGGATCATAGTCCCCGTCACGGGCGGGGACGTCGCAAAGGCCGACGGTGCCAAGCTGAAGGCCAAGAGGAGGAAGAAGCTGAGGACGGCCGATTCTGACAGCAGCAGCTCCTCCGACTCCGACTCGTCGTCGGACTCTGACTCTGAGGACGAGGGCGCCGAGGATAAGAAGAAGGGCAGCGGCGGCAGCAGTTCGTCGTCGTCGTCAGAGTCGGGCTCAGATGACGAGGCGGAGGCGGTCAACGGAGCTGACGACGCCGAGTCGTCCTCGAGCAGTTCTTCCTCGTCGGCGAGCCCCGAGGCTGGCGCGGCGGTTGCGAACGATGAAGATACCTCCGGCAGCGATGGAGACAGCGAGAGCAGCGACGATGACAGTGATGATGACGCTTAGGAGGCGTGCACTGATGAGAATTGTTGGATTGGTTGGACGGAGGGTTGGATGACTGCACTTGTTCCACGGGCCGAAGTATGGCTGTTTCCGTGGGTGGAAGAGTCTTTCATGCCATGGGTAGATGACCACTTGGTTCCCTACTTGGAGGATCGGCTCCTCTGCATGTTGCAGGTTGTGACGTTTCTGCAAGTGTGTGTCAGTGAGGTTGTGTATTGAAGGACGGACACGGAGGCGTTGATACCCCACAGGAAAATCTCGGTCGCAAGAGCCGAGAGATTTTGCGCCGCTGCGATGGATACGTAGCCCCTGACGAGTTCATCACATTGTAATAAATCAAATACGCCGAACACTCCCATTAACAAGTGCATCCATGTCGCGCATCTCGTTGAGTCAGTCAGGCCAGGCGAACAGACCACCGAGCTGACTGGTATCTCGGGGTAAGTAACTGGTGTATCTGTTCGCATACCTGGCACTGCCTACTGCAACGACCAAAACGGGATTTAAATCACAGGAAGCTCGATAGCATCTGCGGGACCATCATACAGGCCGCCAAACCAACTCATGAGCATCAACATCGCTTCTGTCGCTTGCCTCGTCCTTGTCTCGGCAAGCTCGCTTGTATTCGAATATATCCATCCATTCACTGATGTTCCACGACCTGGACATCTCCGTGGCGTCTGCGGCTTCATTATTTTTCAACACGTAAATGAAGGCCCCAATCGGCTTTGTATACCGTCGGCTCTCGAAGCTATGTCCATCTGCCTTCGTGGTCTCACCCTCCAACGCCGTTATCTCACTAGATTGATGAGAGTAATCCAGACTAGTATAAGGTCAGCGACTGCTGATATATTGCGTATACTTCTGGCTTGGCTTCGGAAAAGCTTGACTCTTATAAGGATAGTTCTGTGTACATCAAACTGACTAGGGCCCGCACCCAATTCAAAAGTTGATGATTTACATCTCACTCTCCAACATATGGCCACAGCAGGTCTTATATGATATGGTGCATAATCCCCAAGCCGTCATAACTTGCGGGTATATCTCACGGGTAATAAGGGGAATCATACATATAATTTTCACGCACCCGGCGAATTCCTGACCAAACAAGGCAGGGAGGAAGTCTTGTGTGTATTGCCCTCACTCGTCCATCTGTCTACCTAGGTGGTCGAGACTCCTCTCCCCCAGGCCTCCATCTAGATCTGGCCCCCAAAAAAGCCCCAACCTCGTGGCTGCTAACCTCGCCCCTTCAAAAAGGCCGACCACTCGACGATGCCAGGCCCATGGGCCCCCCTTGCGGGAGGCCCTGTGGTTCCTTTCGCTGCCCTGCCGGGACTACTTGGGCATCTGCCCGTTTCCGTAGCAGCCGTAGCAAATTATAAGTCCGCAGTATCTGCACTGCCACCATTCGTAGACCTGGAGGCTGCAGGAAGTACAGCGCCTTACCACACCGCCGTTGCGATCACCTTGCTGGAACCACTGGTGCGGACAGCGGAGACCTTGAGCCATCTTGTCTGTCTTGAGGATCGAGTGGAGGATTTTCAAAGGTGAGTTTCTATGTGTGGAGCTCTGGACTGAGGTGGATGGTTAATTGCTTGGTTGCTGTTTGGTGGTGTGCGGCTTGAATTGTCTGCTTGGTTGCTTCTTTATTTTGTTTTGTGGCGGTGGAGCAGTATGTCCTCGGTGAGTACTGTTGTTCTTGTATCTTATCGATGTCTCGATGGTTTCAGGACTGGTGAATAGTTTGTCTGAAGAGAGAAACAAAAGTATGGTCTCCGGGCTCTGCGGAACGAGGTTTATATGCTGCCTCGAGGGCTGATTCACGGCTTCCTCGACGTCTTCTCGGTGGTGAGGATGAGTCCCCTAGTCACAGAATCGCATTGTCAATCATAATTGTTCAATCTACCGGTCAGTTACCAAGGCTGTTCGCGAGAATACCTTAGTCGAGTATGTATTGACTAGTCCTCTGTGCTTATGGCTCAGGCGAGGTGTTAGTCATCGAAAGGTTCCGTCCAACAAGACACAGTTCTGGCTCGAGTTCTTCTGTGAGTGATATCAGTGCCTTCTGAATCAATATGTGTAGCAGATACCAGGGAAACTCCAGCGGATCTGGTGTTAAACCGCTGGAGCTGGTTCGAGGACTTGACTATTGTGAGGCACGTACGCACATCAATACATTCTTGAGCACCTACATATGTACTGATAGACACAACAACGGCCAATACACGCTACGGTGGACATATAATTGTTAGGCCATACACACAATTTTAGAGGAGGCTGGCCCACGCGTGAATCCAAAAAAGGTGCTCAGGAGCAACACTTGATATCAACATCCAGCTAAAGCATACTGACTCCCTTTTGCCCCCTCAACCTCCTCGCCCCCCACCAGCCAACGAGGGAGGGCCATCAGGGAACTCTTCAAGGTGTGATTCTCACCCGCACCTATCGCCTGGCCGGTCACTTCGACACCGGCTCTTCCCCGGCATAGAACTGCGCCGGCGTTAGGCCACCGCAGGCCACGCACAGGACGGAGTCCATCCACACCGATTCCGAAGTGTGGTTGTTGCAAGATGCAAACTCCTGGCCGATTCTCCTCCTCACCTCGTCGCACATCTTCATGGTGGGCAAACATATGGGCTCGCCCGTAGTTCCTGATCTATGGGCCTTCTTGCATCTGCTGCACCGCATTGTCTTCCAGATTGTCTTACACATCGTTCCTGGGCTATCCGTGTTAGCTGGGATACAGTCGTACAGGCCACACGGGAAATGGTTGTTTTGTACCTTTTGTGTATGTGTTGTGTATGTGTGTGTTGGTATGAGCACTGGACAGCCTAGACAATTGTCGTTTACAAGTTCCTGGTTCGCGATGAGGAGGAAGATGTCTTCGTATTGATTACTCTGGTGGAGTCTTGATCTGTTTGGCTTATTGGTGCTTTTATTTCTGGCTTGTGTGTTCTCGCTCGTTGAGAGTTGGCTTGTGTGTCTGGGAGACGAGACTGGACGTGGCCGTTCTTCTCGGAAATCGAAGGGGCTTATATACTCCCCAAGGGGAAGAATCACGGCTTCAAAGAACGCTCTGACGACCATGGCGGAGTTACCAGCAGTCGAACTGCCACATGGTGGCCCAAGTCTGCCGGATACTCACAGACACGGCACATGGAGCGGGATTCCCAGTGACGAGGACACTGAGCAGAATGACAACTCCTGCTGGTCCGGATATCTGGATGTGCGCAGGTGGACAAGTCCTTCTTCACATGCCTTGCCAGGTGACTAGGAAACAGGTTCGATCCGTTTTTGGGAGAGGGAGCATCGGTTGTCTCGAGAAGTCGGCAGAGAAGAGCCGAAGCTTGTGCATCACTACATATGTATGTACAAGGCAAGGCCACGGCATCAGTCACTGTTTGTTATTCTTGTGTCTCAGCGAACAATTACCACATCGCGAAGTCAGCTGAAATAACCAGTCTCTATCCAGGTCGAGTTTGATCAGCCTCCCGCGGTCTCTCGAAATGTCAGTATCTTTGGGAACTCCAATGTGGTCAATTGATGGGCAGGCACCAGGACAGCTGGCGAGGCACATACAGTTTCATGGTTTCACGAAGTCGTGCTCGAGTATAGACAGTGAACTTCCGACTATTGGAGCAGCGCCTTCAGAGCTTGGCTGTGGCATCTGCTCCTCCCCAGGTTTGGGGTTCCTGAGCCTTTGCATGGTAAGTCAAGCAGTTCCTCGAGTAAGTCAGGGGCTTATTAATAGAAAGAAACATATGTATTACAGATGTAATCAATAAGAACAGAAGTGATAACAAGCACTGTACCCAATGATCAACGATCATTCATTGGCAGGCCGTAAAGTAACAGAGCACATGCACGGCACCAAGAGGTATATAGAAGGAAGGAACAAAAGGATAAAACAGAAGCAAAAAGAATGTTGGTCAAATCCTTAGGGTGGAACGGCGCCACCCAGTCCAGGCTTTATAAATTACCCTCACGGGCGTAAGCCTAGACAAAGGAGTACCAGTCCATAGGAGTCGAACCCGTAGTCACTGCAGTATATCACCGCGTCTGGTCCGAAAGTGTATGGTGACCGCGATATACCACTGGACTATGGGAACTGGTAGACTGCTGGGAAACGCAATCGTTACAAGGGTAGGGCGAGTTGGTGGATAGGTGCGCTGAAGAGCTTGATCCATTTGGTCATCTTTGATTTTTGGGTATCATATCTATTCTAGACATTACGATCTAAATATCCTTGCTTCGTCGAGCTCACTGAGCCTTGATTATCATCCTCTACAAAGCCAAGCCAGCAATCGTTACGCCCCGCCCCCCAACAGCTTACGAGAATCTCTGTATTACTTACTCCTGTGTGAGTGCCCAGTGTAGGTGGCGGACACTGACACGTCTCATCCGGCTGCTGGGTCAAAGGGGCTTCCAGGCTTGTCATCTACCTACCTCTCCTGGTCCTTGTTGTGACCCGACCTCTCCTCCCAAGACCTCGCTGCTTGTCTCGCAGAATCTGCAGCGTGGTCGCTGCCGAAGAGCCTCTCGGGCGTGCCCTGGCATGCAACCTTTCCCCCGTCCTCTCCCCCATCGTCGGGCGCGACCTCATCATCGCCAGCTCCATCGTCTTCGTCCCTACCGTCCATCTTCCTCTTCCTATGCAGTCCGTTCCGTGTTGACTCCAGCAGTACCAGGTCTAGGCCGTCGGTGACGGCAGTGCTCCCGTTGCCGCCGCAGCTGCCGGGCCCCTTCTTGCGTCTGTCGGGGAGCTGGATCGTGGCTGGCGCCCAGGGCACCACGGCCGGGCTCGGGAGGGGCTCCCGCGGCTGAGACGGAAGAGCCGCCGGGTCCAGACGAGCCTCCGGGGCGGAAAACACCTGCCGGGGCAGCGGAGGACGGCGACCGCACGCCGGCCAAGGAAGGCGGGACCCTGATCGTCACCGGGCCCACGGCATGTCCCGCCCCACGGACAAACAGCTCCAGGGCGTACCTGTCCGGTGGGTGAGCACGTGGTTCTCCGACCCCCCGCCTTGACAGCCGCCGGGGGGCCACGCGTCAGGAAAGGAGAGAACAAACTCACCAGGCGTCATTGGCGGGGTTGTGAAAGCCGGCCCAGCGCGGTTGTCTGAGATGCTGTGCTTGCGGATTGGATCCAGAGAAATATGGGAGGATGACGAGGGAAGCTTACTTGGTGGATTATGGCGTTCTTTCCAGATTGGCCTTGACGGACCTAGAGATCTGGAAGTAAACGGGAGAAAGTCGCGAAGGTTGGGCCAAGGTGGTGCGCCGTCGAAACCATGGTCAGGCACAGTTTGGTCGCGGCTGAACGTGAAGGCTCGCGAGGTTCGCAGAGGTTGGGGGTGATTTATAGGACTCACTCTCCAAAGTGAACTCAAGTCGTCCGTACGTGCAAAAGGAAATATCCATCGCATGGCTTGGATGATACGCGTCTCCAGACGCGTCTGACTGTAGCGCATCATCAAACTCACCGGAGCTCAGGCCGTAATGTATTATTGATCAACGGAGCAAAGGGCCCATTCTTCGGCGCCGGCGACACGGACCCGACGTGGAAGGTGGTTGGATTGTCAAGGCGGGGCCGGCTACTATAAGTGTAGCTTAAGTTGATGGGTGAAGATAGCAGGGTGTACCGATACCCTGAGTAGGTAAATACTACCATCACCCGCCCACTGGAGCCTTTCTAGCCAAGAGTCGGCAGAATATCTCCAAGTGAGACACGGGCCAAGACAGATAGATGGCTGTCGTTGCCCTAGGTAGGTCGTCGATATACTTACTTGGTACTGTATTGCTGCGCCAGCAAGGAGTTGAGGCACATTGCAGACCACAAACTCCCAACGATGGCGAGGCAAAGGATAGATTCTCACCACGGAGTTGATCATAAGTTGGTTTAAAGATCTTGGAGTGATCATGCAGGTGATGAAATTTGTTCATCCTGCTCCTCCTCGTCAATTCATCAGTGGAGATCGCAGTAGTAGTGGCATTTGCCAACCGTTCTAAGTAAATACATGGAGGAATGTTTCTGCAGTCCCCCTTTCGGGACGCATACATGCTTTGTTTTAAGTATATCTTCCCCAGAAAAGAAAAGAGAGAAGAAAAAGAAAAAACACCCAAGCAAGCAAGAGATCCCCCCTCGGTCCTGAGGGAAAATAAAAACGCCCACACCAATGGAAGATACATCATCGTCGTTCCCCCCTTCCCCGAGTCTATGAATGTGGTTGGCCGAACTTGGCCCGCAGAATCCAGACCGACCTTACTCTCACCATGGAGTTGTTTCGGCGGTTTCTACCCCAGTGCCAGTTTCCAGTTGCCAGTGCCAGTGCCAGTGCCGGTGATTAAAAGAATGAAAATGTCGCTCATGATGCCGCAATGGTTCCAACAAAATTCCAAAGCAAAAAAACAAACCTTCTCCACCCCAAAGTAGATCTTGGTCGTTACGTGACCCCGTCAAGCAGAGGTAACGTCCAAGATGGCCGAAGCCTCCATGACACCCACAATCTCACCCGCGTCCACCACCCCAATAATCGGCTCGGGCGCGCACACATCCCGCTCCTCATCCTCATCCTCCCCCTCCCCCTCCCCCTCCTCACCACCCACCAGGCCCCTCGGCTTCTTCCTCCTCCCCATCTCCCCCCGCAGCCACTCCCCCGCGGCATCCAGCCGCGTCCCCGCCCCCAGCGAGGCCAGGAACCCCGCCGGCGCCACGCCCAGCCACGGCATCTGCCCCACGCCCAGCGCCAGCTCCGCCGACGTCATCCGCCGCACCCGGCTCGGGCTCACCACGTCCCCCCCGACCCGCAGCCACCCCGTCCCGCACGCGTACGCCGCCCGGAGCACGTCCCCGCCCGTCGTCGCCCGCGCCCGCGCGGCCGGCACCCGCGTGATGTCTGCGATCGGCACCATGACGTCCCGCACCGTCCGCACCGCCGCCGGCGTCGTTGGCGTCGGCAACCCGTTTTGCTGTTGCTGCTGCTCCACCGCCGCGCCGATGGCGCCCCCCGGGTGGTTCCGCGCGAAGGCGGCGGCGGTGCCCCCGCCGCGGCCGCCCGCGACGGAGGGGTTGAGCTCCCGCGCGCACGTCAGGGCCAGGGCGTCGCCGACGGCGAGCGACATGGTGGTGCTGGTGGTGGGGGCCGAGACGCCGAAGCTGGCGGCCTCGGGCTCGTGGATGGGGGCGGGGAGGAGGACGGTGCGGCTCAGGGGGGCGCGCCTCCTGCGCTCCGCGGCGACGGGGGCGTCGGCGCCGGCGGCCCCGCAGCCGGTCAGGACGATCAGGGGGAGGCGCGGGTCCAGGTGCGGCATGAGCAGGTTGAGCTCGGGCGTCTTGCCGGAGAAGGTGATGAGCATGAGGGTGTCGTCGGGGCCGATGTGGCCCAGGTCGCCGTGGAGGGCCTCGGTGGGGTGCATGAAGCTGGCGTGGATGGAGAGCGAGTTGAAGGTGGCGACCAGCTTGCGGGCGATGTGGCCGGACTTGCCCACGCCGATGAGCACGAGCTTGCCGCGGGAAGTGTCTCGTTGCCGCGAGACGATGATATCGACGGCCGAGTTGAAGGCTGTCCGAGCAGCGGGGTCGGTAGAGTAGAGGTGGGTCAGGAAGGCCAGTGATGTGGCCTCGGTGTTGAGGACATGGACCGCGTTGGCAAGCCTGTCGTCGAGAGCCTCCTGCGAGGAGGCACATCCTTGGTCTGATACGGAGGTCCTTGGGGTTGCAGGGGTCTCCGGGGGTGATGGAGTCGCCGGCGAGGAGACGACAAGGTCGTTGTCTAGGCTGAGTTCCTCGATGGGCAGGCACAGCTCTGGGCCGTCGCTGGGGGTGATGGGCGATGGGGGGGAAGGAGGAGGGATTAAGGGTGCGTGTTGTTCCTGCCCGAGGATGTACACGGCGCTGTTGTGCACTGGGCCTGCCATCTTGACTGAGGGTGATCTTGTTCTTCTGTCCATGATAAGAGAGAGAGAGAGGGCCGGAGGATCTGATTGTAGCGAAGCTGTGAAGATTGGAGATGGAAAAGGTGATATATCGGTCTTCTGCCGGCCTTTTGTGGAGATTCCTCTGAATTTGCCGTGTGTGTGTGTGTGTGTGTGTGTGAATGTGTACTTTGGCAACTCGTTCGCAGGCGCGATGCCCAGACGGTAGTTGAATGAGGTTGAGACGAAGTGCGAACAATGGAAAGATTTGGACAATGTTCCTGTGTCAGGAGGAAACGTCGTGGATGGTTATGGAAAATCAAGATAAAAAGTGCGGCTGCAGGTACCAGATATCTGCTCTCAGGCGGCCATGGCGATGCGATGGTGGACTTCCAAGAATGGAGATATAACAAGGCCTGATATCGGGAGGATAGGTATGGATCTCGGCCGGGTCAGGGTGGTTCTTGCCAGGGTACACTGGGTATCTAGGTAGGTAAGTATCTAGGTACCTAGGCAGTTTAGATAGCGGGCCACGAGCTGATGAATCATATAAGGCGCCCCGCGTGTCAAAGAAAGGGCAGAAAAAGGGCAGAAAAGGGCAGAAAGGGCAAGGGGCTGGAGTTTGCTGACAGGGGGTCTAACGGGAAGGGGGAGGAGCCGGCGGATCAAAGAGGATTGATTAACTGGGGAGATTGTGATGAGAGCCTGAGAGCCCAGATCGATGGCGTACTACCACTACCGAGCTGAGTCTTGTCTCGTCTCGCTCGTGTCTTGAGTCAAGTTTGAGGATCCCTGGAACGTCCGTCCCTCGGTGTGCCTTGGTGTTTTTTGTGTTCTTTGTGTCCTTTGGTGACCCTTGGAAAGTGTACCTAGGCAGTTGATGTGTTTCCCCGGCCAAGAGGACAAAGAGAGAAGTGAGTTGCCGGAAAAGTCAAAAGGTAGCAAGGAGGAGGGGGCCAGAATGTTCAGAGGGAGGGAGGGAGGGACGGAGAGAGGGCTGGGGGACGGAAAATGGATAGATTGTAGAGGCCGAGATTCGAATGCTGACCTGAAAGATACACAGATCGGGGCCCCGTATTGCGTATTGCGTATTGCGTATTACCTATTACCTTTGGTATGTATATTCTGCCAGTTTTAGCCAGGTATGCATGCTGGCTGGCGCTGGTGGTGTACTGAACCCTGATGAACCATGACCACAAAAATTAAACCAACGTCGAGCCAACGACGAGGCTAGAGGAGCGCTATCCATGCAAACCATGCAACCCATGCAATCCATGCAATCCATGCAATCCATGCTATTCATGCTTTTAGACCGACCCGCCGGACTCCTCGGCATGGAGACCTACGGATGGAGCCATCTCCGGTGCCTCTCAAGGAGGGCCAATCAACCGTTTGTCTCCCACTCTCTGGTTCTTCCTTCCTGAAGCGCCCGATATCAACGGTAACCGGTGTGGATTGTTGACAGATTGTTGATGATTGTTGACTTGCTTGGCAGGGCCGATTTCAGGTCGGATCGGCTCTTTTTTCAAATCACCGCATCATCCCGTTCAACCGTTTTGAACCCTTTACATACTAAATACTAGGGTTTTTCCCCTTCCACCTTTCAGGAGGATGGCAGGTGATTTCTGACAGCTCAGATAAAACCTAGTTGAGATGGATGGCTGGATGGACGGATGGATAAGGGCACTAAGGTCCCTGTTTTCGGTGCCCGGGAGCATGTGGAAGTCCACATGCAAAGAAAGGAAGGAAAGAAAGAAAGGAAAGGAAAGAAAAGAAAAGAAAAATGCTTTTCTCCATGTTCGAGATGCGCATGTGGATTCGCGATCCAGGGATCTGTCTTGCGTGATGGGCAAACGGATCTGATCTTGACGCGCTGGCCATTTATTTGTAATAAGGGACCATGAACCATGGGTACTTGAGCAGGTAGTCTTGCACTATCTATCCGGGTACCCATGGTAGGTATCTAGGTAGGTATTCAGGTTCCAAGATATGTAAATCTGGCCTCCAGGAGAACCAGAGTTTGTTAGCTTGGTACATTAACATGTGCTTGTCACCCCACTTTAAATACCTAGATAGCTACCATACCGCGCGGACGGGTCTTTTAGAAACTGTTCACGACCATTTTTAGCTGACGTTCAGCGGTACACTGTACTAAGGGTAAGAAACCATTTCTGAGCCAAATTAGTTCAAAACTTTTAGACGGTACCGTACGAAAGCTAGGTTACCGTATAGAAGTAACATTGATAGTAGTAAAAGGCCGGAATTACTTCGGGCTTTTTTCTGGCCGTCGTAGAATTGAAAGGGGGTCTTTTTTCTCTTGTTACATTTCTCTTCTCACGTAAAGCGAGGTAGCTACGTCGGTAAGGAGCTGTAGATTGATTGATTACTTGTTGACCAGGACCTTGAACCTTAAGGGAGGGGGGCCCGTCTGGTGGTGTTCTTTCCTTGAATGTTCACAACCTGCCTACCTACCTAGGTACCTAGAGGAAGGCACGGTCCTTCAAAACGATACAAAACCTCGAAATGATTCAAAGCTTTGAAATGTTTTGACCTAAGACCATGGCAAGCTGACGTTGAGCGGGAAATGGTTTTAACGCCCCTATACCGTGCCCACTACTATTTCAGAAAGGGTCGCCTGCGCGGTATGGTACCTACGGTAGGTAGACAAGTACCCAAGTATCTACCTAGGTAGGTATCTAGGTAGATAAGTATGTACCTAGAGGTACAGTAGCTGGAGTCAACACCAGAAAGTCCTAATATCCATCCATATTTACCTGATATTGCTATCGATATTAACCCATCACATGTGGCAGAACAACTACTGTATAGTATACGTAGCCTATTGAATATCTCTAAGAAGTATCAGAGCGCGGCTTCTCCAATCCCGACCGCACGTGTTCGCTGATGCCTGCAGGACAGGACAGCCAACTACACAGTACACAGTAGTGGCCCCAGGAAAGTGACACACCTCAAGAGCTCCCCTCTCGGCGATTATCACGATTATCACGATTATTATTCCGGGCTTTTGTCGGCTCGACTGGTTTCGGTCAGATATCATAACACATACATACCTACTACAGTAAGCACCTAAGTAAGAATACATCCAATACTACATACATGTCTATCTACAACTCACATATGATCAAGTCAAGACTACCTAGGTAATTTGGTCCTCAAGCCTCATCAATACGGTACACCACGACAACACATCTTATCAACATCCCGCCAAGCCACCGTACCGTAAACAACAGCAGGCCCCGGGGAATTAACCATATGAGGCTCCATCCTGCTTTTGCAACGAGGACTACCTACTTAAGTAGGCGAGCAACGCCAGGATGGACCAAGTCCCCGCTTATTCCAAAACAACCCTCGGCGAAATCCAGACAGCAGCCAAGACCTGCCAGATGATACAAAAAGCCACCCCCACCTCCTCCCATCCTCATCTCAAAAGGCTGCGAAGGGTGACACTCATCTCATTGGTCCCGACCGTTCAGATGCTGCCTGCGCTGACGAAGCCCTTTGTGCCATCAGCGTCACAAGTGCAACATGCTCGCCCCCCCCCCCCTTCTTCTCCCTCCCGCCTTCTCATCACCAACTAACTCAGAGACAGCCACCCAAAAAAAGAAGCCACCCCCAAGACTTCGGGTGATTATCCATCCTGGCAGGGGCCCGATGCAACACGGCCGTGGTTCATGCTGGGCGTTGTAGGGGGTCTTTTTACTTCCGGGCCAAGACATCCCCGTACCGGTGCCCACCCCTTACGTTTCCAGCCTCTAGAAACGCACCCCCCTCCCTCACCTTTCCGAACACACGTTTCAACGTCTTTTTTGTGGACTTTGGGTGGAGAGGAGTATTGCCTGAGACAAAGAAAAAAAAAAGACGCGCGCCCGGTAAGGAGAAACGTGTGCCTGCCTGCGTGGGAAAACGCCGGTGCAGGGAGCCAGCTGTGTTTTGGCCGGTCTGGGGGGATGGAAGGACGCGGGAGACATGTTGCATGGGCTTGAGTTGCCGAGAACTCGCATGTGTGCCTATCCTTTTCTCCTGTTCGCCCGCCTGCGTTCAATAGGCTGTGAACAAGTCTCGTCCTCCTGTGGTTCTATCCACCATACTTGTGACAGGTCCAGATAGGGGGCTGGGTGAAACTTCAGGCAGCGTCCCGGGGCACGACACCGGACGGAGCCACGGGGGAAGGCGGCGATAGCAAGATGGAGGGGGAGGGCTCGAGGAATAGTCACAGAAATGTTTGGAATAGGGGAGGGGAGGCGACCTAGGAGAAAGGCAGTTGAGGACAAAGGACAGACAGACAAGTAAGCATGTACAAGTGAGCCTATAAGAGCGTCCTTTCGAGAACTACTATCAGTATCCGCCTAGAGCTGCTAGAATATTTTTTAGTAATTTCGTTAGAGGGGGATTAAGGGGGTATCAGAGATTAACTCTAGCCGGCCCTTCGCCCGGACTCAAGTATCTCCTATCGTAGATATAACAACTCTGCTTTAATCTGACAGTGGTCTTGTCGGCGTGTTTTGTTACCTCGTGATGGTAGCCGACCGAAACGGATCGGGTGCAGTTATATACCTACTCCGAGAGACCAGATAAACATTTCCTTCCGTGCCCAGTCACCTGCGGTTAATAGTCCCTGCATAAGCCCTGGAGGTGATCACCAACCCAGAGTTTGCGGTTGGCATTGTCACATTGGCGGCGGCCTCTGAATATCCTCCTCCATGGAAGAGTGGAAAAGAGGCTGGTTCTTTAGTTCCTCGCATAAGGCTGTAGACCAACAAGAGATCGGACGTAGGTGGAGGAACACCTAGGTACAGTATATACGATGCTCGGTGGACCAAAAAGGCTCAGTTGGAGAAGAAGTACATAAGTAGGTAATTAGAAGCAAGACACTTTCGGATGATTGGGATAAAAGCATACTTTTTGTTTGTTTGATTGTCTAGTCAACACTGATGGCCAAAAGCCGACATCATCACGCTGCTGCAAGCTTTCAATCATCCAAATGCTCCTGGGCCGTACCGGTCGCCAGCGACTGACGCGTGGTCCAAAGCCTCCTGGAGTTCTGTCGCTTCAGCATCGGTCAGCTCCACGAACTTACAGCTCTCCTCGACTCGATGGACATTGGTCTCACCAGGGATGGCAAGCAAGCCTTGACGCCTCACGGGGGGACCTCTGAAGGCTCACTTATCATGCCGAATGCGGTAGAGCCCACAGGTTTCCCTGCTATGGCCTCGGGATATTTGCAGGCGGCATTGCGAACTCGTGAGCGAGGTATGTAGAAGCACGAGATAAAAAGAGGATACGGTTTCTTGATATTGACCTGGATCGAGTGGAATGTGCTGTCTCGTTCTTCACTTTCACCTATGTATAATCAGGTAGGTAAGCACTTGAGCTTCTCCACAAAGCTCGGTTCTTTGCTCGGCCTTTTCGTTCATGGAACACAAGTCCACTTGAGGCTTTGTCTGGATGAATTTGTCAGTCCCTTGGAATATTATATTCGAGACCGAATATGCGGACAGGCATTGAGGCGCTGTACACAGTATGCCGTCAGCAGCGAGGCGTTGTATGCAAGTGCCGTCAAGACATTGGCGGACTTGCATGTACGCCGAAGCCGGGTCGGTGGTCGAAAGTTGGTTGAATTCTGCCCTGGAAATCGGCGTGATTACATCTTGTCGTTGAATCCCATTAGCCAAAGAATGCCTCATTCGAGCAGCAAAAAGATATCATGGCGCCGAGTTTGGCATTTGCAAAGATGACAGTTCCAGGAAATCGGAATCTAGCTGTGGGGGGGGGGGGGTAGATGTTAAGGAGCATTGTAAAAGCCGAGGCTATTAAAGTAGGCTGTGCATACTTTGCTTCTACTTACCAAATGCGTCGTGCCATTGTACGTACAGGAATGCAAGTATATAACTGGGATCGTCTTAAATTATATTATATCATACTATGTTGTCAGGGTTGCGGAATTAGTTGGTCAAGTCAGTGGCCTAATTAAGATTAACTATAGTACCTAGAAAACTAACCAAAACTACCTAGGTAATTATGTTGACTATAATTAGGCCTAATTAAAACCAACTATACTCTAGCCCAACCTAACTGAATACCTTGAAATACGTACGATTCTTACTACATATGTAGTTTCTCACCCAACTATATGATACAATTGTTAAGCCAAATTTGCTTCAATTTAATACATTCTTCAATAGGCCGATCTCACTAATACAGAAAAGCTGAAAAGGAAATCTAAACTTCGAGCAGCCGCCGTTGCCCCGAAGACACGGCGGCTTGCCACGTCGCCTTGGCCACGGACCGCATCCAATCTGGACGTATAGCTAAATCACCTGCGGCGCATACTGCGCAACGACGGCGCACTGACGCCGTTCGAGATTACGCAGGACATGTTCACGCTGGACGTGATGGTGGGCCTGCTGGAGGGCTGGTGGCTCTCCGACGACCCCCTTACTACTACTCTATCTAGCATAGGTAAGTTAGAGATAGAGAGAAGTACTCTAGCTAGCTACATAGTAATCAGTACCCTAGGGTAGTTATATACCCCGGCGAGTAGTAACATATTCACATCCTTAGAGAATCTTAGCACACTAAGTATAGCAAATAGCAAGAGAAAGATATCATTATCTTATGAGCCCTTCCTAAAACCTTTATAGATAACAAGCCACACATAAAACACAAAAGCCTCGTCTCGTAAGTCATAAATCATCATTGAAAAAATATCACCAGTTTCCGCCCAGGTTCGTCAGAACATTTGTCAGTTTCCCTCCCCCCTCTTCCAGGTATATCTAGAAGCAAACTATGATGGATATCCAACGAGAAAGAAGAAGAAAGAAAGAAAACCAAGAGTGAGACAAGGAAGGAAGAAGGAGCATCAAAAAAACAGAAAAACCATCAAGAAAAAAACGGGTCATCATAAACAAGGTCATCAATCCACCTCCCGCCTCCTCCGCCGGCGCCTCCTCCTAGTCCCCCCGTCCTCGTCGTCGTAGTCGGCATCATCGTTATACTCAAGGTCATCAACCCTCCTCCTCCCCTTCCCCCTCTCGTCGCGGCTGATCTCGCTCGACTCGCCACCGTACCCGACCCTCCCGACATCCCTCCCACCACCACCGCCGCCGCCACCGCGGCGCCTCCCCCCCTCGTCCTCACCCCCCTCCGCCCCGCCGCCGAGCCCGTGGCCCCCCAGCACCCCGCTCCCCAGCAGCCGCCCCGCGAACCCGAGCCACCCCCCGACCCCCTTGGGCGGCCCGTCCCCGATGAGGTCCGTCACGTCCCTCATCAGCCGGTCTACCTGGTCCGGGTCCGTCCCGCCGACGCCCCACGCCCCCCGCGCCTGCGCGCCCCCGGGCTTCGGGCTGCGGTACTCAAACTCCCCCTTCCTCTCCGTCCACCCCCCGCCGCCGTCGCGCCCCTGCGGGCCGAGCCGGTCCGGGAGCTGCTCGACCTCGTCCTCCTCCTCCCCGGTCGACTGGTCGTCCGACCCGCCGCCGCCGCCCCTCCGCCGAGCGACGTCCGTGCGGGGCCGGTTCGAAGAAGGGTCCGAGTTGCTGCGGCGGCGGCGCTTGCGGAAGCGCCGGCGGGGCACCACGGCGCTGTCGTTGTCGTCGTCTGCTGACTTGTCGTCGCCGTCGTCGTCCTTGGAGCGGTCGTTGTCGCGCGACTTGGAGCGGTTGGCGCGCACGCGGAGGAGGGTCTGTGAGGACTGTGGTGATAGGGGCCCGAACTGAACGTGGGATGGGGTCCTGGATGGCGATCTTGTCCTTGAAGGGGACCGGTTGCTTGAGGGGGATGGGCTCTGAGATGGCGGCGTGTGGGGTCCGACTCTGGATAGGGCCGATGAGGTCTCTGAGTGCGCACGATTTGGGCTTGGTGTGCGAGGTTGGGTGGGTTTTGGTTTTATACCATCTGCAGGAGAGGGAAGCAAAATGGTCAGTTTCTACATCTTGTCGTCCGTGTAGCCCTTGTTTTCCTGAGCATGGTGAGTTTGGTTATTTGGGGGGGTGACAAAAAGAGAAGAGAAAGCCCGCTTAGGCCAAAGGTGACGGTCCTCCCCTCTCCCCGCCATCCAACACGCTGACATCTGAAGATGGCTATGGCGGTGGTGGTTGCTGACCAGGCTGAGAAGGAGAAGGATGTGAAGGTCGTTGTTTTTGTGTGGTTGCAAGGTTAGGAGGATTCATGACGATTTATCACCGGAACCAGACGCACCCTCTGCTTCGCGGCGTTCAGGCCGTCCGCGTTCGCGTTCGCGTCTACGTCGACGTCCCCGGTCCTCCCCGTCTCGAACATTGACATCGGCATTGAGAAAGGAAGCAGCGTCATCACTCACATGCTCGGGGTCGTCTGGGCGGTAGCCCCCCGTTGGTGGCGGTGGCATGCCGGTTGGCGTCGCTGCCGAGTTTGGCGGAGGGCCTGGTGGCGGCGGGGGCGGTGGCGGGTACGGCGAGTAGTCTTGCGGGTTGTACGGTGCTACGTACGCGTCGTGGAGGTTGGTCGTGGCCATGTTGGGGTGTTGTGTGAAGCCTTGGCGGTACGTGTCCGTCGCGGTCGTTGCTGGTGGTACTGCGGGGCCTGGAGGAGGCGGTGGGCCGCTGTAGAAACCACCTGATGCGTGCGGAGGAGATGGAGGCCGTTGAGAGTCATTGGCGTTGTAGAACTCGTCAGCGATGGATTCCTCGTAACCTGGTGAGGACTGTCAGACCATGAGTCTATAAGGGCCGAGTGCAACTGTTGTCATCATGTCAGTACAAGCTGGGATCGGTGTCACTCACGTCTACGATCCCTCTCCCTATCCCTCCGGGCTCTGTCCCGCTCCGCCTTGTCCGCCTTTTCTCTTGCTCTCCTGTCTCTTTCCTTTTCCTCACCGTCCTCTCTATCCTTTGGTCTTTCTTTACTCCGCTCTATCCGTACGGGGTCCACTGGTGGTTGCTTCTCTTTTTCTTTTTTCGCATCATCATATTTTTTCAACCCAATCGCCGCCGCGCCCGCTGCAGCGGCACCGGCAGCCATCTCCCTGAAACGGCTCTTACTCCGCACCGGCTTCTCCTTCTCCTTCTCCTTCTCTGCCTTGGCCTCCTTCTCAACATACTTATCGTCCCCCGAGAGATCGTCCCGAGCCCTAGACCTAGACCTCGACCTCGAGGTCGATCTCTGCACCTCCTGCCTTTCCTTCCTGCGCCTCCTCCTCTCATCGGCCGACTCATATCCTGGCTCCGGTGGGCCCGCAGGTCCGTACCCCGGCCTGTCGTCGTCGGGATATGGCGGCTCGGAGTACAGTGGGTGACCGCCGTACTCAACCAAACCTAGTTCAGGATCAGCGGCTGCGGCGGAGGTCGAGGGAGGAGGGGGTCTAGAGCGCGACCTGCTGCGCGACCTGGAGCGGGACTCCGATCTGGACCGGTCCTTTCGTGATCGGGATCGCTCCCGCTCCCGCATGTCGCGTTCATATTCTTCATCCGAGAGTTCCCTCTCCCGGTCTTCCTTCTTCGCCTTCTGGCGGTTGTAGAGCTTCTTGCCTGCCGCGCCGGCCAGGCCGGCGGCCACGATCTCCGCGCCCGTCCGGAGGCGGGAATGGGATCGGGACCGCGACTTGGACCCGTCGCGCCCCTTGGACTTGTTCCGGAGATGGTGAACTATACCGGCGACAGCGGCGGAGCCAGCTGCGGCCTTTGCGATGCCCGAGCCGCGAGAGCGGGATCTCTCCCCTCGGCTGGGGGTGCGGCTGTAGTAGCTACTCTCCGAGTCGCTCTCATGGCGGTTCCGGCTGCGTCCGCGACGCGCCTCTTCCTTGTCGATCTTCTGGGATTGGTAGTACTTGGCTGCACCGGCCACGGCCAATGCTGCGGCCGCCAGACCCAGGCCGGTCTTGATCTTGGAGTGTCTGTCATCGTCATCACGGTCATCACGCCCCCGGGATCGTGACCGGACACGTTTTTGATAATCATAGTAGAGATCATCGTCATCAGCGTACCGATCATTGTAAGCTGAGCGAGCACGCTTGAATACTTCTGTGCCCAAGGCGCCCAGTGCTGCACCAGCCAAAACCTTGCGCCCTCGGTGGGTGGGTGCGTCGCCATCACCGCTGCGGCGTGATGCAGCGAGAGCGGCCAAACCTGCGCCGGCGGCGGCGCCTTCGGCGAGGCGCAGCCTGCTGTGGTGCTCGGGCGACCGGCTGCGATCACGGCGGATGATGGTTCTTCTTATGTAAACGTCGTCGTCGTCAGATCTATAACCGTCAGAATAACGGTCTCTAGAGCGCGCCCTGCGGTAATCAGCGACGTCATAGTCATCATGGCGTTGGCCGTACCTGTCCATTTCTCTGCGCCTGTGATACTCATCATCTTCTCGTCGTGAAACGACCGGAGGCGGCGGCTGCCTGTAAGGGACAATGATCGGTGGCGGCTCGGGAGCTTCCTGCACGATGATCCTCTGCTCGGGGGCACGTTGGCGGATGATGACAGGAGCCGGGTCCGGAGCTGGCTCCCAGTACTCGGTCTCCTTGCGGTAGCGCTCGACGTCGCCGTAGGGGGTTTCGTCGCGGCGCTCTTCAATGCGGCGCTCCACGGTGACTTCTGTGCCGTCATCACGTCTTTCTATACGCCTCTCAACGCGGACATCGACGTTATCGCGGTCCCAGGGAGAGTGAGAGTGTCGGTCCCAGTCGCGCGGGGACATGGGGCCGGGGCCGCGGCCCCGTTCGACCAGCTCGCCACCTCTGGGACGCTCACGCTCGTCCCAGAAGTGGTCCTCTTCCCGCTCGACGACCTTCTTCTCAACGGTCCTTGACCTGTCACGATCATCGTGCCAGCGGTCGTCATGGCGCTCAACCTCTCTTTCCTTTTCGTATATCACAGAGCGGCCATCGTCATGGGTGCTCCTCCTCGTCACGTCAAAGAAGTCAGGCAAGGGCGACCTCTCGCGCTCAATCACCTTCTCCACCACAGTGGTGTTCCTCTGTTGGGGTGGGTCAAAGGCAGACCGCGGCCTCTCCGGGAGATAGTTTCTTTCCGTCCGCCTGGTAGTATCGACCTCGACGAAGTCGCCCGAAGAGCGCCCTGGGTGGTGGGAATGGTGCGTGTTGGAGGAGAATCTTGAACGGCGGTCGTCCTCGATGTAGTCGTTGTTGTCAACATGATCGGCCGGATGAGGGTTCCGGCGGTCCTGGTTGACCTTGTAACGGTGGACGGTGGGCGCACGGCCGTAGCGATCGTCATCTCCTGAGGGGTCGTCCCGCTCCCGGTAGGTGCGGGACTCGCGATAGACCGATTCGGGCATCGTGAGATCAGATGCGCTCGAAAGGGTAGAGAGGAGGGGGAGAGGTGTGAGGAGATGTGATCAGTCAAAACAGGAAGAATTTCGTGTGTATCAACACAAAGCTTTGAATTATGAGAATATGGTGGTAAATGACTCGAAAAACAATGGGAATCAAAAAGTAGTAAAATATGAAGGGCCCATGTGAGGTCAGCGCCGAGAGGCCGGGGCTGAGGTGGGTTATGGTGGTGGTGTTGGGCCTTTTCTGGGATCCGGGGTGGTGTAAAATTGGGATGGCTGGGGGGGGGGGGGCTTCAGGCTCAACGACGGATACAAAGGTTGGATCCGCTCCAGTACACGCCCAAACTCTTGGGTCCAGGTGCAGGTCCAGATCCAGATCCAGGCAAGTTCAAGTTGTATGTAGGAAGGATGGGAGAGGGCTGGATGTTGTTGGTTTGCTTCTCTAAAAGTCCAACCTTTTCATTCTGGTTCTGGTGCTGTTCTCCTCCTGCAAGGGTGAATGGCTGATAGCTGCTGGCCACGAGACGCAGGGGAGGGGGTATCTTGTGAGTGTGGGAAGAGGCACAGCTGACGACAGCGACAGAAGAAACAGAACAAGGTAGAATCTGTGGCCATTCACCTAGAGAAGGAAGAGGGGAGGGGCGATGACACCGTACTTCGGTCCCCTGGATTTGCCCAGGTGTACTGCATGCATGCTGAAGCAGCAGTAGCAGCAGCAGCAGCAGGAGGAGGCAGGCTTCTGTAAGTTCTAGACTATCTACCTACCTAGGTACGTTGTAGGTACCTACCTAGGGTAGGTGGATAATCTTGGGGTATATGTCGACCTTTCTCAGTGCATACCTACCTAGGTAGATACACTATGATACCCACAGTATACCTGCTTAAGTAGACAGCTGCTAGATACCTAGGTAGGTATCACCAGACTGGTCTGGTCCATTTATATCTGGGGCGGCCGGCCTCGTTCCCGGCCTGGTCTGACTGAGGCCCCGAGATGGCCTCGTCCTCAACTTGTTGTCCTCGAGGCCGAGGATGAAGCTAGGTGTGTCGAGTCCCAGGATCAGGAATCCCCCTTTCCTCTACCTACCTAGGCTGCTACACAGTAGGTAAGCTGGCAAGTACTTCTGTTTCGATTGTTAACTAACTTGACCTTGGCTGCTTGAGGGGGCGCGCTGAAGATAGTGTCCCACACCATTTCCCAGAGGACCTCTCATATCGTTCAGAAGGAGCTGGCCGCATAGATATGCGACCACTTTGCAGAAACTAGACCAATCCCCACACTCTGCCTTCACCCAACCCCTCCTCTTCCCTTGATTTGCTTAGTAAACAAGGAGGCACGGAGGATGATGATGCTGGCCTCGCAAAAAAAAAAATTGTTTACCAAGCTGATGCACAAGACAGGCTGGCTGGTAAGGTAAAGATGCATTTGAGGCTCTGGAGACGAGGGCGGGTTCTGTTGAGAAGCCCACCACCAGTCAGTCGGTCGTCATTGCTGCCCAAACGTCGCCGGCTCATCCATTAAAGACAGAGACAGCATATCTTTCAGGTGCCTTAGGTGCCTTACTTAGCCCTGGCACGGACATACCGACCACCCAGCAGCAAGTAGACTTGTGACCGTTCAGGTTCTGAACAGGTCCAGTTGCTCATGAGGAACAAAAACCTGACCATGACCTGCATGCGAAGACAAACAGGAGGGAACCAAGGTCATAGCCCCTCTTCAGTGACCCCTCCATACTGCATACTAAGAGCAGCCAAGAGAGACCAGCAGGCTCAGCCATCATAAGCCCTAGAGGGGGGAGTTAATCAGATACTCCTGGTTGTTTTCCTCCCAGGTTTACAATAGTGTGCCTAATTATTCCTGAGAGAGAGAGAGAGGGGGGGGGGTGGTTGAACGAGAACCACAAAAACGAAGCATCGCAGAATTTCAAGACGAGAAACCTTTGGTGCCCATGACGTCAAGGGAGAGCGGGGGGTTTGTTGCCGCCGGAGGTGGGACTCGTGAGGGAGCTTGGGCCAAGCAGAGGGCAGCCCGACCTCTCTCGTCAACCAGACTGACAGACTGCCAGAACTGCCAGACTGTCAGGGCAATCAGGCCTTCCTTGTCAGGACCCGTAGAAGGCATCATTTCTCGTCCGAGATGTTGTCCATCCAGCCATCTCTCAAGAACCCGTGCCACTCGTATCAGCCACCTGCAAGTTGGGAACATCAAACATCAGCCTAGCGAATGATCGACCTCAACGGCGGCTCCAGGGCTTCAACGTGTCCACAGTGAACAAAAAGAATGTTCCGTGGTACCCACCATCACTTACACCTGAACGGTCCACATATCTATCCTCTTCACGTCTGCGGCTCTCCTCATCCGATCCCTTTTCAAAGCCGCCAAAGCGTATTTTCCCCCAAATGCCTTCTCGGCCGCCGGTTTCCGCATGTTCCCATGTTCCAACCCTTCAGTGCCCCTGAGCGGATCTGCCACGTCTCACTCTCAGGCTCCATCAAGGTACGTGTGAGTTTCATGCAATTCCCCCACCGGCCTCGAAAATCAGCTGTACCATTCCCCGGCAGCCCCGGGTTCTGCTTCTCGTTGTACGAGTCTGCTCGTGGTGGTTCGAGCACCGCGGGGCTGTTTACCATTGTTACCCACCTGGGCCGTTATGGAGAAAGGCTGGTCTGTGGCACACCTCAATGCTCTGACCAGAGTGTGGGTTTGCAAGGGCTGGAATCATATGGAGATGGCCAGCAGACTAACAGGGGGGATATTCAAGCATTGGCGTTAGTCTTTGAATCCTTGGTGGAGAATTCGCTCGAGTCTGACTCTGTTCGCCGAAGAAGGGCTGTTGCTAAGAGGTAGAATCGGTATGGCAACATTGAATCGTTCCTAAACAACAAATCCTTTGGCAGTACCTACATTCTCCCCTGGTGTTTACATACCAAGGGCAAGTGTTATCACTGTGAAAATTCCTTTGGCGGTAGGTGGCTGTCGAGTACATGAAACGTCTTCATCTAAGAAGCTGATGGGTGTATATGTACTTATGTGTATTGATTCGAGTAGGAAACCACCAACTATCACGGATTAATGTCCCGTACTGCGTATATCTGCCCATATAAGTCTGTTACATTGGCAAATACATGTCAAGCTCTCTCCGTCTGTCCAGAAATAAGGCCCTTCAATCGTTGGAGGCTAAGACTCAGGCACTCTCGCTCATAGGAGGCAATTTCCATAAGCTCCGTACGTCGCTGCTCGACGGCGTCCACCAGCTCAGGGTTGTGCTGCCCATTTTCCAGTCGCTCCAGATCGCAGCCATTCTGCATCTTTCGTTCCTTCACTCGGGTGTTGAGACAAACCTGTCGACGGTGAAGTTCAGGAAAACTAACAGCTCTGAAACGGGAGAGAGTGCCAGTAATTTCCCGGAGCAAACGTTCCAGTTGCGGTACTGCGTACTGCTCGCGCTGGGGCCTTTGTCGAGTCGAGTATCCTGGAAGCGCGTCTGGATCGAATTCCTTATAGAGTCAAACCCAACACCTCGGTTCGACAGCAAGCACTCGTCCTCGGTAACCCTTTCGAGGTATTTATCGATCTGAAAGTTAAGCGCCGAGATGACCAGCATATCGCATACTGTCTGCGGCGATATACCGAAGCCAGCCGCATTGTTGCACGTCGTCCATGTCAGTGGAATATATTCCAAGTAGCTTTTACCATTGTTGCCTCCCTCGGCTGGGGGCTCTGTGTGTGGGGAAATGGCAAGGTCATCAAGGGCGCGTCGGAGTCCGGGGGCAAAGAGATACCCCTCGACGATTGAAGCGCGCAACCGCCATTGTGGCTCGTCGCTAAAGATGGGCAGGCGAGAAAAGAAGCGCGTGAAGCCGTTCAGATCTTCGCCCGCTGGAAAGGTGCCTTGGAGCAGGCCGCATACTTTGTCGTCCCATGGATTCAAACGAACATTGTAACGAAGCGCGGCCAGGCAGTAGGCTTCAGAGAGGATGCTAGAACCATATGTCACTTTCTCGACCCAGACGACCGCGGGCGAGATGACGGCTTGCTCTAGGAACCCAGTGCCACGGCTGATGGCCTCACGTATATGGACATCAAGGCCAGCAGGTGCACACCAAGGAAGATCAAATAGCCGTTCCAAGGTCAAGACAGCATAGGCAGTAATCTCGGGGCTTTCTTTCCAGCTTCCTGATTTGTCCTGGGCACTGAGAGTGCGCACGATGATTTGTAGGGTGATCAAAGGAATGCGGTCCCTCACGAGTTTGTTGAGACTTGGTCCAACAACATCATCAGGATTTGAGCCCCAAAACTTCACAGCTCCGACCAGTGCTTGGGCAAGAAGCATCATGCAGTACTGGGGTTCGAGATTCTGGAGAGATGGTGATTAGTTTGCGTATAAATTGTATATTGGCGTGAATATGAGAATCCGTTACCCATTTATCAGTCCACGACCCTTCGTACCACTTCCGACAGACAAAGGCTAGTGCCTTGCTAATCTGTGGCAGGTATGAGTTGGGGGACTTTGAAGAGAGAATGGCAAGGAGCACGTTGCAATTCGCGCTGAGAGACTCGTTGCTTTCGAGGTCGTACGTCTTGAAATGGCCCTCTTCCTCGAATGCCTCGATCATTTGGTCGCACTCAGCATCGCGACCCAGAAGGTGTAAGCAGAGGATGGTCTTAGCTGTGTCATCTGCGTCGGCGAGGACGTTAGGGGCTGTGTACACAATTATCAGTGAATGGCGAGCCCCGCCCTTCCGCCCCCCTAGATATCTCAGCCATAGGCTGGAGTCTTACCAAAGCCAACAACACCCCGACCATTCTGTAGGTTGGCCGCCAGGAAGTCGCTCAGTCTTGAAATATGTTTGGATTCAAGATCGTAGTAGTGAAGCTGGGTAGGATCGGCCTCGAGCAGAGTAGTAAGAGCCTGCTTGAAATATTAGACGTATCCGATAGTCAAATAGCGACGTATTGAAAAATACCCAGGTAGTCTCAAACACAGGGGTAGGAAAAGCTGAAGGCACGCCACCCCTTCCAGCGTCCACCACGAAGCGAAGATAGGCCTCGGCCTCGTCATCCCAGTTGCTAACGCTCATCAGATACGCGGCCGTGGACGTTGGTGATCCCATCATTGACCCGTTGTTAAGGTGATGGCAAATTCTATTCATATCCACCTGGTTAACAGAAGCTTCAAGTGAGTGCAGCAATGTTGTTTTGTGTCCCGTATAAAAAACAGCGGGTTTGATCTTTTCCACCTTGCGCTTGTTCAAGGCCATTAGGGTTGCGCGGCCCAGGAAGTCGAAGTCATGCCCTTCATATCGCAATAAGTCCAGCAGAATCGGAACAAGAACCTCGAACCCAACGTGCACCGCGGACTGGACGTCCCAGCAATGCAACGCGTGGTCCAGAAATTCTTTGCCTCGCGCAATCCTGCTCGGCACATCATCCAACGCGGGTACCCCGTCAGTGACAGAACTATTCTGGCATCATGATGCCAGGAGCGCCGCCATGGTATTCAGGATGCCATCGACCTCAGAAGGGCCCGTCCTGAACCCTCCGTCCGAGCCCTGGCTTTCCAAGAGAAATTGGAAGCACTCGGGGAAGAATCCAGCAGCGTCTGGGCTCCCCGTCCGCAGTTGTATTTGGTTTAGTGACCAAGGCAACCCATGCCGTGTCGTAGACGGACTTCGTCATGAAGCTGGATCCATGATATGGCGTGTCAAGCGATTCCGCCAGTGTTTCGAATCAGCTCCCTAGCCTTGTCGGCCAGTGTGTTTTGTTTCCTCCTGTCGACTGAATCGTCCATGGTGGAGGAGTAGCGATGTCATTGGTAATGTCAGGGCTAATAGTCAAATGTACAGTACAATTGAGGCTTGATCTGAGACTTGTTGGTGTGGTGGAGCGACTTCAGGTTGCTTTTCCTAGACGCTGTTCCTATTGTAAGCAATGGTGTACTTACGTATTCGTGGTTATCGTCTTATATGGGGCATGCTGCTGCGGGCCCCCTTCATGAGCTTGAACTGCCCTGTCTATATACATAAGAATCCAAATTAACGGATCAACTAATACTATGGTGTAAAAGTCACGATAACATGCCCTTATTGGGAAATCTGGTGTTAACCATTCATTGTCGCACCCGGACACAGTGGCAAGAAACGAGACAATATGTATAGCTACATGTAAATCGCATTAGCATAATCCTTCGAAAAGAGGCCATACCTACCCCTATGTAAACTCCCAAAAGTTTACGATCGGTGTTGATTTGTGACACCTATCTGAAGGGGAAAATGATTTGACGGCTACCTACTTAAGTAGGTACATAACATGACATCGATTGATTCAACTAGTCGGTGCGGAGGTGCCTGTTGTAGATGCCACACAAGGATGTAAAGGGCTGCATACTACGGCAAGTGGCCGAGGAATGTGTACTCAAAGTATGATTAAGAAATGGTAGCATGAGTATGCTGCAGGCAGTGTAGTATGACATGATTGCCAGCAGCCTCAAATGATCCACATGTGACAGTGTGACGGGCTCTGCTTGCGGCTCAGCATACTTGGAGAAGCCTCGGACATTGGGCTTAAAGTACTTTACCCGTGGGCCCCACCCTGACGCTGTGCTGCCCACTACGTGCTACGCCCGTAGTAGGTGCCAAAATCAGTCCGCAGCTATTTTAAGTCTATATTTTACACTCTTCAGATTTATATAGGGAACATACTAAATTTCTATATTACACTACCTAAAACTAATATCTTTACAGGTTATATTCAGACTATATTAAAAAACTATTATATACGAGATAACTAAAAGCAATAAAAGCAACGATATATAAAAATACTTAAAATTAATTAGATTATAGCTATATAAGGTTATCGCTTTTATCGCTTTAAGGTTATCGCCTTAACTACTTAAGCTATACCGTATTACTTTATTAATAACTTTTCCGGGCTGTTTTAAAACTTTCTATACCTATATTATATACTAATAACTTTTTTATCTTTCCGACTATTATATTAAGCTATCATTTTAATCTAAAGCTATTATAACCGGTTAAATAAGTAGTAATAACTTTAATAGCTATAGGTTAAAGCGTACTATAGGTACTTCGGTATCTTTTTTACCTTTACTTTAATTTACTTCGCTACTAGCTTTAAAAACCGTAAGCTTTAAATAGCTATTACCTACCTCGATCGTAAAGCTATTATTAAACGTTAAAATAGTATTTAAAACTAATTTATTAGTAAGTAACTAGTTATATAAAAGCCGTAATAAACCTTCCTTATACCTATTAAGATTAATATTTAAAAATAAAAAAATATAATCGTTTACTATTATAAATATATCTTTAGCCGTTATATATTATAAAACGTCCGTTTAAACAGCTAATATTATAAGTATAGCCGGTATTTATAAATTTAGCTTATCGTTATTTTATATAACCTTACCTGCCGGCTATAAATCTAAGTAATAATATTAAAGCTATCGCCGTTCTATAACCTTTATATTGTTTAGTTTTTTCTTAACGTTATACTAAGCTTTATTTAAATCTTACTTTTTCTTTATTTTATACCTATAAGCCTACTCGGCTTACTACCGGTCTGTTATAACCGCTATTTTTATAATCTTCCGAACCTTAACGGCCTATATCTTTACTTTTATCGTAATACCCTTTTACTTAATCTCGTCGATTGTAATAGAGTTTATAACGTTACCTTCTAGCTTTACCTATAACTTTCTTTTTTTATTCTATATACTTTTAAACTACGCCTGTTTATTCTTTTCGTCGACGTTTAGTTTCCCTTTAAAATATATAGATTTTAAAGCTATATAAGCTAGATTTTATATAATACGGCGTATAAAAAAGCTTATCTAGTAAATATATTAAAATAGCAGGCGCTCGGTACTATATAAGCTATATCGGTTATATTTAATAGAAAGGTTAAGTAAAAGGCTAAAGTAAACAGGTTAATTCGAACTAAGCTGTTTTTAAAGTATTTCGGCGAGAATAATACTATAGTTAAAAAGCTAAAGGCTACTTTTAAAAAAGCCGGCTATAATATAAAAGGCTATAAATACCGACTTTATTATAAGCTATACTATAGTTAATAAATACTTAATTAATATAAATTTTCACGCTTTTTCCGTATACCTAAAAGGCTTTATAAATAAAGTTATTATAAATAAATATAAGGTTATTTTTATAAACCTTCTTTTATAAAACCTATTAATACTATACCTTTAACTACTAGAAAACGCCTATATCTATCGGCTATAATAAGTATATTAAATAAGGTAGTAAAAAAATAACTAATATATTAAACTATAAATAATAATCTAAAACGGTAATACTATAATACTTTAAAAAGCCGTCGATAAAAAGGCATCGTTAAACTTTAGCCTTATTTATATATAAGCTGTTACCTATCTATATAAAGTTATTTTTCTACCGCTAGTTAAATATAAAGTTAAAATTAATATCGAACTAAGCTTAAAAGGTAATATTACAGCCTTTAAAGTAAACGTAATAAGGAAAAGAGTATTTATTAAAGTAACGTACTTAGTTTATTATATAAACCGTATTCGAAAAGCTAATATCGCTTTTAATAAACCTAATATCTTTATCTAAGCTAAATTTAACCTAATAAAAATTCGGCTATTACTTAAAAATATAAAAGGTAAGGATAGTATTACCTATAACGTTACTATAACTAATTAAGGTTATAGACTTATAATTATTAAAATTATATATTTTAGCTATTTTAGCTTACTTTATTTTAATTATTACAATAACTATACGGCTAGCTATAACGGCGATACGGTTACTGTATTCGTTAGCGTTTTATACGTTTAATAAGATAAGGTTATATTTATTCCGGGCCGTATTAATAATATCGAAAAACCTGTTAATATCGTAAGTAGCTAGTTCGAAGCCTTTCTAAGTAATTTCGATAAGTTTAATAATAACTATACGAAACTTAAAGTAATCGTTTAACTACTATAAGAACTAATAGCTACCGACTATAGGTTAGCTATATAAGGTATACGCGTAGTTAGCCGCGCCGGTAACTATACTTTTAAAAACCGGAAAACTTTTTTAACTAAGCTGTATTATATATTTTATAATAGCTTTATCTTTTTAGTCGTTAAAGGCTTTAAGCTAGCCGATAAACCGGCTAAAAAGCTATAGCTTACCGTATTACTTAATAGAATATATATACTTTCGAATAACGCTTTTATTATATAAGGTTTAGTCGGTAAAAGCTTAAATAAAGGTTTATAATAGCTTTTTCGGCTTTAGATCTTTTCGGTTTTTAAGCCGGTTTTAGCGACGTTTATACTATATAGCAAAGTTAGCCTACTATTTCTAATATAAGGCGTCCTTGTTACGTTAAATATCTAAATACGTATATACGACCTCGGCGTAGTAAGAGGGTAAAAAGTCGTTCTTTTAAAACTACGAAGGCGAAGGTAATAATAGTATAAATACTATAGTAAAAAAGTAAAAAAAAGCAGGGTTAATAAAAGGTTAGTATAAATTATTAGTAATACTCCGCGTTTATTATAAAAGTAAATGTTAAGATATAACGGAACTTATAAAGTGCTAATAAATTTAGTAGGTAGGCGTAAGTGTAAAATGCGGACTTAAAATAACTGCGGACTAATTTTAACACCTACTACGGGCGCAGCACGTAGTAGGCAGCACAGCGTCAGGGTAGGGCCCACAGGTAGTTGTACATAGTATTTACCTACCTGGTACATAGGGCGACAGTTCCTGCAAGCACCTGGGCCCTCACTTACTACCTAAGTACTTAAGCTCGACTATGAACACTCCACTTCACCGTGCAGACGAAATCTCATTGATGCATTCTTTCCTGTTTCACTAGTACCATATCTGCTCGTACACGACATATCTTCGTCTCAACCATGGCACAGCTCTCATTGTGGGCCTACTGGTGCCTCAAGGTTCCGGTCCTCCTTCTCCGCATTCTTACTGTTCTCAAGGCGCGTGCGCCACTGCGCCGTGATCGCCTGCTCGCTGAGACCCAATACCCGGTGCGACGCGAGCGGCTCCACATTCCCTCTCGTGACCCCGGCCGCTTCATCATCGCCGAATTGTACCTCCCTCGTCCTCCGCCGTCATCGTCTTCCTCGCCCGCACCTCCCCCAAGGCCAACACCGGTGCTCGTCAACTACCATGGCAGCGGCTTCGTCCTGACCAGGTTGCTGGGCACCAACTCGCTCTTCTGCGCCCGCGCCGCCCACGACCTCGGAATCCCCGTCCTCGACGCTGACTACCGTAAGGCGCCCGAGCACCCCTTCCCAGCCGCCCTGCACGACGTCGAGGACGTGCTGCACTGGGTAGGGGCACGCTCGAGCCCTGCCAGCAGCGACGGCGACCTCCGCTTTGATGCCGCCCGCGTAGTCCTCTCGGGCTTCAGCTCGGGCGGCGCGCTCGCCCTGGCCGCGGCGTCGGCGCTCCGCAGGGGAATCCTGCAGTCCTCGGGCGTCGGCATCCGCGGCGTCGTGGCGCTGTACCCGCTTGCGGACCTCACGCTCCCGTCGAGGGAGAAACTGGCCCCCCGTGACGGTATCAGCCCCATGGAACCCTCGGTTCTAGACCTGTTCGTCGATTGCTACCTGCCGGACCAGGGCGACCGGGCGGATCCGCGCGCGTCGCCGGGTAAGGCAGATCCTGCCGAGTACCCCGGGACCGTGGCAGTTCTGTCATGCGAGGGCGACAGGCTAGCGCCTGAAGCGCTGGCTCTGGAGAGTCGATTACAGGGTTGCCCGTCTGTGAAGGCAGTGGGCACGATGCTGATGGGCGTGGGGCATGGGTTTGATGCTGGTGTGGAGCAGGGGACGCTCGAGTGGGAGAGACGTGAGGAGATGTATGCACTAGCAGTGGAGACAGTCAAGGGAGCAATTGAGGAAGTCTAGGGCGTGTGTTCACACCCGCACGAGAAGACACGGCACCCATTTTGGAATTCAAAAGACCGCTTGAAAGTGCCGGACAGGTTGCTCATCAAGAAATTGAAGGGTTGCAAGTCGCTCAGCAGAGGTTTTATCTCAATTCCAAGGCCAAGACAAGTTGTGGGGTTTCAGTGGAGGGGACATCATCATAGAGGTCACGATATTCTTTGCGAAAGGTAGAACGTAAGGACCCTTGATCGCGAGGTAACCAAGCCCGGTTCAACGCTGGTATGTCTTCAGCCCCCGACCGGCTTCATTCCCGACGATCACAAAACCAAGGCGTTATACAACCTGCATCCATCCTTGTGAGAACCCTGGGAGGTCCCTGGAGTTCATCTATCACCCGTTCGACTTGCGGGCTTCAGACCCTGGAGGCTCACAGTAACTCCCGTCATTTCATCCAGCGAGCTGCGAGACAAACTCTACTAGATCGACTTGAGGCGGGGTGCTGATGGCTGATATGTAAGAGTGCCCACATATGTCACGACATGGAGATGATTATTTCATACCAGAGATCAAAGGCCTCATCTATGAACGAGAAGGTAGCTGGGGTAGCTGGAAAGGACCTCGATGGCTACACCAATGCCGAGACTTAAGAGATTATGTCGGGGAGAGGTGCCAGTGGCAGTCCCACGTGCATCTCAACAGCCCTAGTGTGTAAGTACGGGTCCAAGCCAGGGCAGACAATGTCCCTTTTTCAGCCGGGACTCGACATGGTACATAGTCACTATTTTCGCCGCGGGCAGACTATGGGGAGTTGTGTCTGGGGCATCACCAGCGTATACTTTTGAGGACATGACATGTCCCAACTCTCCGGATCCCACCATGAAAGAACAAGGACGTCTGCGCGTCTCTAATCATCTCTTCCGGCACGACCGGTCTGCCCAGAACCATTTTGATATTCCGCGATAACGTGGCAGCATAGTGCCTCCGGCTAATCTCCATCACGCCCGAAGAAGACCACCGGAAGATCCTCGGAGTGTTGCCGCTACTTCACATGACAAGCATCGCCCAGATGATACACCTCCCCATTGCCGTCAACACGGAGGTGGTCATGCTGCCGACGTTCAAGATGAAGGCAACGCTACAGCGAATTGAGGGATTGTGTATTCGGATAACCACCAGGTCGAGGACTGCGCTGTCCTTCAGTTCCCTGGTGGCTTGGCGGGAGAGTGACTAAAGGGCTTATGTGGTCCTCAAGCCGGGTGCGGTTGCAAACCAGGCCCTTGGCGAGAATAATGTGCGGGAATTTGAGGAGAGGAAGGTGCGGCATAAGTAGATTAAAGAGGTTAAGTCTACCTAGGTTGCAAGAAATCCCCAAGAGTGCAAGTGGGATGATCTTGAGGAGAGGGATCGGTCGTGGAGTGGCACTCGTGGTGTGGTGGTGAGGAGCGACGGGGCGGCTGTCCTCAAGCTGAAAAGAGTAAGGGGGACAAGCTCCAGCTCTAGTGATAGCGAATCGAGTTAGACAATTATGATGAATGCATTATAGACTTCAGACCGACCATAATGTCTACCCGTAGGGACCTGTGCTGGAAGAAGAGAACAATAGAACTGACATACTCAGCGGTTAAAAGTGGACTCTCCCGCTTACACGGGCTGACGGGCTACTTAGTATACCTACCTAGGTATAAGTACTTAAGTACTTAGTAGGAGGTAGTATGTGGAGCGACTGAAGAACCCTGAACCCTGACCCACCATGACGTTGATTGGGGTCCCTTGTTGTCCCCTTCAGTGTTGTTGCCCCCAACGGTCCCCAAGTCTTTCCCCCTCAACAAACATGCTCCGGTAGTCCAACTCCAGTACTTGGGGTTCAAAGTTGCGCTTCAACTTATTCTGACGTACCTTACCTTACCTGACTATTGCATCTTGGTTTGAACTACCAAGCACCACCAAGCGCCGGCACGAACACAGCTCGACTTACCAACAACCAACATGGCAGAAAAGCGGGAGAATAATGCCCACGTGGACGTGGATTCGGCCCATCCCCATCAAGCCCTCACGCGACGCAACATGCGAGATTTCAACAGAGCAGAGCGGCAAGAAGAGGCCCGGAAGAAGGGGGTGCCCACACCGGCCACGAGGAACAGCGGACGGGAGTACCGAACCTCGCAATCATCGCTCAACCGAGAGGCTGTCCCCGACATTGCCCAGAAGTACAACACAGAGGCCCCTGCGGAGAAAGCGAATATCAACAAGCCGGTCTTCCAGGCGACGGCTTCAGACAGGGTGCTGAAACCCCATGCTAGGCCGAAAGCACAGCAGAAGCCATCCCCTGATGGGAAGCGGAAGCTGGTCGACGAGAAGGCCGAAAGGATGAAGATGACCGGGCTGGAGTTGATAGCGGAGAAAGAAGCCAGAAAAGATAAAGAGCAAGGAGGAGAGGCTAGGAAGAGACACAGCGCCGCTGAAGGTCCGAATCGACACCAGCCCGGTGTCGATATACGGGCCCCTCGCGCATCGACGAAACCATCACCAGGAAAGGCCACTATGCCCGAAGGTCCATCGACAGATGTGGCGTCCCTATTCCCTCCGGAGTTCCCACGGTTCCAGTCTGTACAGAACGTGAACGACATTGGTGCATATCTTGCCAATGCGAGTTATATCGTGTCTGTGGGGGGCCCACCGGTGTCCGATCTCAAATACGGGGTCATCCTTGTTCCACTTGGCGAGGAAAGACTATTGTTTGGGAAACAACCAGATAACGCGGAGACACAGAGCCTTTCAGAGGGTGGACCCGAGGTGGAAGAACCGCCCCAATCTCGACCAAAAGAAGCGGGACAACCGGGTCTGCACGCTCTGGACGAAGATAGCGCTCAGTTTCGGCGGCCGAGGTTCGCATCTCGTGAGCACAATACCGAGTCCATAGCCTCACCTGCTGTTCAAAGTCCGGTACATAATGGAGGAGACAACGTGCACACCATCGGCAAGGGCAAGGCAGATGAAAACGATCAAGGGATAGAACATGTCGCCGACGGCGACGTGTTAGATGTTGAAGGTGACACTCAGATGAGTGGACAGGATCATCCTGCTCCAGATGAATCAACAAGGCATGCAGATGTCCCCAAGAAGAAGGGGCAAAGGAATACTACGACCGTTACTACAAAACCACGACGGAATTCCCTGAGGCAAACTGCATCAAAACCGCAGGGTGTCGTGAAGACGACAATCGGGGACGCGAGGAAGGCATTCTTGGCAGCGGAAAACCATGAAAACCCACGGGCGCTACGTTCTAGAAAGCCACTGCCAGGTTCAGGAACCCGAACCAGCACAAGGCCATGACAGGAGTAGCGAAACGAAGAGGTTTGATGACCTAACCAACAATCCCATCCCACTGTTACATGCAACGGCGTGGATGAACAGAAACACCATGGCTGTTGTTTTACCGTCTGGTCATGAAGGCGCAATTCTCATGTGTATGTGTTGTGCATACGTAAGGGAAACATGGGTGGGTTTGCGGAGAAGACCTGGGAACTGTGGTCTACATGTGCGCAATCCCCCCCTGGGCCTTGTGCGATCAAGGAAATTTTCTTCCTAATTGCGTGATTGAATTCCTGGAAGGGGGGAATAGTTCGAAGTCCTCAAGATACACAACACGGCAGTCTGGGTAAACAACCCCCGACTTGACGTGCCATATCTATCAGTTCCCACGTTTCACGATCACACAGCTTGTCCACTTTCCTGGCCCGGCGACGACCAAATCCACTGGGCTTTATAAGCTCATTTAAGGTTTCTTGGCGAGCAGTATCCGGCCTGCATAATGTGGAGATATGAGACGCGCCTCAGCCCTTTGAGATCTGAAGCGGCGGCGTTGTTGTCGACCTCGTCTCTGTAGTCCGAGGCTCGAATGGCCGGCCTGATATGGTGGACCGCTCGGCCTCGTGAATGGTGGAAGTAAAAGCTGAGCAATTGGGATGAACCCTTGTTGATAACAGCGATACTTGATCTACCCCAGACTTGCGGTTCCAACCTGACGACTCTGTTTATCTATTTGGTGTTGCTTCCCCTGAGCCAACATTGTCGATCACAACTTTCAGAGCTGCAGACCACGGGATAACGTCAGCACTGTCCTGGATTGTCTGGGTATCCCCTACTATATTTCCACATGCTGACGCGTCTCTGTAACTTCGCTCGGTGTGTGGCTTGACCCAAGTCGCCTCGACGGTTGGGCGCTAATTCCTGCTTTGCAAGCGAGTGGCTGCCGTTGTCAACTACGCATGTGCCGTCCTCCCGATGGCCCGGTACGTGCTCGCATATCTGTTTCAAATGAAACACCAATTACTTCCCCACACCGGTCGTTACTTGTTTCGCGCTTGTACCCCTGTCCGGTTGGAAACCAATAATATAGGCGAGGACAGCCTGGTGGGCCACAATCTGGACGACACAGGTCGATATGGGATAAGGCTGCCGGCACCTCAGCCCCTGGTCTACTACGCACGTTTCTGGGGGTTGATCTGGCATGTACACTACCACACCTCATCACCTTTTCTATTGCATATGCAAGTGTCTACAGGATGCTATTGGAAGCCTAGATGTTTCAAGTATGCACTCGGACATCTTGGTTGCGGTATTTGTTTATCAAACACTTGAGACAAGCATCACGTCAGGTCTGGGATGAACGTTGCCTCCATGTCGAATATCGGGTCTTTGGCCCCCTTTCCCTGCTCGCTCTTCGTGTCTAGCCAGTGCTAGAGTCGTGAGTCTGGCCGGGATATGGCCGCAATCTTCAGTTACAGTGTATCGTTTCGCCTCTGACTTGGGCTCGTCAAGCTGGAACGGCGACAACGGCGTCTCTATACGTGCGTGTCATGGATATCATGTCATTGTGGGCGCGACGCCACTTTCACAATCCCCGGTACAGGAGGACCACCACTTATGCCACAATGCCACAACGTACACCATGCCTTTCCCTGTCGTTCACCAGGCCTGGGCCATGTCACAACATTAATACCACACGGCGGAAAAAAGATTTCCGCTTCCTTCCTATCACGGAGGAGATGCCCCTGCATTAGGTGCTCCCTCCGAGCGTCTATATGGCTGCAGGGGTCGATCTTGTAAGTAACATTCCGCAGTACCACAGCACACAACTACCGGCAGCTCGCAATTGCTTGTGTTTCAGCGAGAGGCTTGTGGCTGAAGGGCCTCGATGCTGCCAGTAGCCCAAGTGGGTGTACATGGAGGGTGAACAGATATAAGTATATCCCATATCCCCACGTTCTCTCCCTTCCCTTCTAGACCTCATCATCTTCAGCCCAAAGACTTCCAGGCCCACCAAGCAGCCCTCCTTCCTTTCAACAAGCGTTTTGACAGCGTCTTGAAAAATACCAATCGTTTGATACGACTGTTTCTTCTACACACGGATCTCACTTCCACCCCGTCACTTTTCGACACAACAGACAAAAACCAACTACACAACCAAAACACACGGCCAACATGAAGTTCTCCCTCATCGCCCTCTTCGCCGCCACCGCCCTCGCCGCCCCCCGGCGCGGCCACGACGGCGGCCCGGCCCATGTCCTCTCCGGCTTCTCCGGCTTCCCATCCGACCTGCCAACCCCGACCGGGGGCGGCGTGCCCTTCCCCTCCGGCACGGGGGCCTTCGGCGGCTTCGGCGGCTTCGGCGGCCACAAGATCATCGGCCCCAACGACCCGGCCGAGGGGGCGCCGACCGGCGCGCCCGGCGGGTTCCCCTCGGGCGGCCCCTTTGGTGGTGCTCCCCCGCAGCCCACCGGGGCCCCTGGCGGTTTCCCCTCGGGCGGGCCCCTTGGTGGCGCTCCCCCGCAGCCTACCGGGGCGCCTGGCGGTTTCCCCTCGGGTTTCCCCTCGGGCGCTCTCCCGCAGCCTACCGGGGCCCCTGAGGGTGGGTTTTAGATGGTGGAGATCGATATCGCGGCCTGGTTGTTCGGGGTGGGCGGGCGGTCTCGCGTCGGCAGCATGAGCTCTTGGAACCCTTCGGTGTCGCCACGAGCCCCGACCACTGCCACTTTCTCGGAACGACTGGCAGCGCCGTCACAGCTCTGCTTGCTCCACCCGCGTTTTGGTCGGGGCACACCGAATGAGATAGATTCTTGGGATGTTGTTACTAGTTACTGTTCCTGTCTGCTTCACACTGCGGGTCGTGAATAGACCGGACGGACGTTGGGTGGGTATGTGGGCTCTTGGTGGGAAGGAGGATCATTGGAGCGTGGGACTTATTATTCTATGTATATCTGCTAGTAGGTCGGGCTAGACAATAATAAACGGATCCAGCAGTATCTTACTCTATACTCTATACCGTTCATTCGTTTCTCTGGAAATGTTTCGCATTGTAGCCATGATTCTGTATCCTTGGTTAGAAATCTATGTATGCAGCGTGCTAGTGATGCTGCCCTGCTTTAGGACAAGCAACCCTACTCACGGAGGATGTCGTTCACATTTTCTCGATTAAACATCCTGTAGCTCCGAGAGAGGAAGACGAAACCGTCGTGCTGAATCTTGGCGAATAACACCAGGCTCGTGTACATCGTGCAGCTTGTCACCATTGCCCCGAAACACACAGCTGGATGACAATATCTATTCTGTTTGCATGGACTTCACTTCACCTAGGTATCAAAAAGTCTATCCCGATCCCTATAACTCCTCGTGTACATGTTCCTCTTGCATGACAACCTTGTCCGGGCGCCCGCTATCAGCATGCAGATCCACGCCATCCTTCTTCCTCCACTTCTCCCAAACAGCCCAAAACTCCTTCTCCATGCCGCTCGCCATCTGGTCGGGGAGGATGACAAGGTACTCGACGTACAGGTTGCCGAACTCGGTCTCGTGGTAGACGCTGTCGCCGTCCTCGTGCCACAGGGGCATGCCCTCCCCGTCGACCCGCTGCACGTGGCCCGGCTGGACGATCTCGCCCCTCTTGCGGCCGATCTTGACGACGTGGCCGTCCAGGTGCGTGATGTTCCTCTCCCAGTCGCCCATCCAGGCCTCCCGCAGGCTGATGGCCTCCTTCCAGAACAGGTCGTCCCCCTTCCTCCTGAAGAAGACGCCGTCCACCCGGTCGGGGTTGTCCTGCTCCAGGTCGGGCTCCTTCTCGACCAGGGTGACGATCAGGTCGCCGGCCTCGTACTCGGGGCTCGCGTCCGCCTCGTTCTCGTAGACGAGCCTCGAGTCGCGGGCGGCGCCCCTCCCCACGGCGAGCGGCACGGTGGTGGGGCTCCGCACGACGCGGGCGCCGGCGCACGCGGGGCACTTGTGCTTGATGAACTTGCCGCGGCCGGCGCAGCGGTCGCACTGGGTCTGGACCTGCTGGAACATGCCGGGGGCGAGCTGGTGCTTGGTGACGCGGATGCCGTGGCCGCCGCAGTGGCCGCACGTCTCGACGGCGCCGTCGGCCGAGCCCGAGCCCCCGCACTCCTCGCAGATGTGCTGCTTGTCCCACTGGAACTCGGTGGCCCGGCCGTTGTAGAAGTCGCGCAGGGAGATGCCGATCTTGACCTCGACGTTGGGGCCCCGGCGGAGCCCCTTGCTGCCGAAGTGGCCCCCGCCGCCGAAGAAGCGGCTGAAGACGTCGAAGGGGTCGTGCGCCTCCCCGTTGCGCTGCCGCATCTTGAGGTACTCGTGCCCGTGCTCGTCGTACATCTTGCGGGTGTTTGGGTCGATTAGGGCCTCGTAGGCCTCGGATACCTCGACGAATTTATCTTTGGCGGTTTCATCGCCTCTGTGGGGGTGTTAGAAAGTTAGGTGTCCTCGAGAGGGAGGTGGGAAGGTCGGCACCGGGGGCAAAACGTACGCATTCTTATCTGGGTGGTACTTCTTGGAGAGTTGTCGGTACGCTGACTTGATTTCTCGGTCGCTGGCTTGCTTGCCAATTCCGAGTACCTGGCGTGGTTTAGTATACGTGTCAACCACCTACTTAAGTAGGTAACTGTTCTCATCAGGTCATCTAACCTTGTAAAAGTCCTCTTCACAAATAACCAGCTGCAAGAAAGCAAATAGGAGCAGCAAAGCTGCCCCTCGAAGAAGCATCTTGGGGGCCTTCTTTGCCCAAGGCCAAATTCTAGAGGTCTTTTCTATAGAAGAATAAAAGAAAAACTTGAAGGTGGAAGACCGGAATTGGAGGTGTGTGAAAGAGCGACAAGAGGTGAGGTGTCCCAGAAGGTAGTTGTGGAGGGGACAATTGCAAAGGTTGGGCTTTGTCCCAAGATAGTCGAGAGGTTCATGGATGGAAAACACCAGCGTGTTAAAATGCTGGGTGTAAGTCCGGACGTGGCTAGGACTTGGATTTTGATAAGAGTAATGTTAGTGCTGACTGGCGTTATAGTGCAGACTGTGCATGAATACTAGTCTCTACCTAACAGATAAGAGCTCAGCAGGGTCCCTGAACACATCCATGGATACCACTGCTCCCGACCAAGCTCCTATATTAGGCATATTTATGTTGCATACCATTCTTGAATTTTATCATTTAGTAATTGTACTGTCTCTAGATACTGATTTGCTCTTCTCCGGTCGCTGTTCCTCGATTCATACATGGCTGGACCTCGAGTTAGCATGGATGCTGTCATGGCAATTAGCAGGCGGGCTCTACTGTATGTATTTACTTAGGTACTTTACTGTGTAGTACTGGGAGCTTGCGCTGCCTGCCGGAATTGACATGCTTGGCCATCTCCAAATCGCCAATCCGCCCCCACAAGCTTTTGGCTCCGGCCCCGAAGCTTGGAGCTTTGACATCCTTCATCCCCAAACCTTGAGTTTACACCGTTTAACTACCAACTGCCCGGGAAGTAGAACGCCTGCTACAGTCTAGCCCATCTTCGACAAGGAGACTTACCCGCGGAGAGGCAGCCCACTGTCGAGAGAGGGACAGAAAGAGAGAGAGAGAGATCATCCCCGTCGGATACCCTAAAGATGGCTTCCAAGAGATACGCGCTCGTTCCTATGGACGACGGCCTTGCCGATGCGCCAGGGGCAAAGAAAAGTTCCAAAGACCACAAGAAGAGTCGGCATCACGACGACAAGAAACAGAGGTCGTCCCGCCACCACCGACGGCGCCGTGACGACGCCGACTTCGACGACAGATGGGCTGACGAGTCGGCAGCGGAAGAAGAGGAAGAGGCTGATTTCAAGGAGTCTGCTTCCAAGCGTGTCAAGTTCAGCCACGACGACGATGACGACCGGCGTGAACGCAAAAGGGATAGCCGCGATGACGATCCCGCGGACCTCTCCGATAATGCCCGGGCAGAATTGGAGGCGCGCCGCGACAGGGAGGAGCGCGATGCGCTTGACAAAAGACTGCGTGAGAAGGAGAAGGGAGGCTCTTCCAGCAGGAGGGAGGAATTCTCCAGGAGGAGGGAGGACGAGAAGCGGGATGTCGACGAGCTACGTATCCGCTCGCGGCAGACCTACGTTGCAAAGCGAGAGACTGAGAAGCTGGCACTTCTCAGGAAACAGGTTGCCGACGAGGTGGAAGAGGAACGGACGAACCCTCGCCTGACAGAAAAGGAGAGGCAGCAATTCCGGAGGAATAGGGAGACCCTGCGGCTGGCCGAGGAGAGATTGCGCATCGACGACCACAGGGAAGGGTACCACATCCCCGAGGATTACGTCACAGAGAAGGGCAAGATTGACAAGAAGAAGAAGGAGGATGCACTATATAAGAGATATGTCGACAGGGACGAGTACGGCCAAGAGAAGTTCGTCACAGAGCATGAGGAGTGGGAAAATGAGCAGGCCCAAAAGGCCAAGGCTCAGATCCTCCGGCCCGAGTTAGAGGACGACGGCACATACGAGCATCTGTTCGACGACTCGCAATACGTGCAGTGGATACAGGCCGCCAGGCTGGATGCTGTCAACCCGGGGATGACACAGGAGCAAGTTTACCTCGCCGCACAGATCGATGCCGCCGAGAAGAAGCAGCTCTCCATCCAGGAGACGAGGAAGAGTCTGCCCATCTACGCATACCGAGACGACTTCTTGGCCGCTTTGAACGAGTATCAGATACTAGTCGTTGTCGGAGAGACGGGCAGCGGTAAAACTACCCAGCTGCCGCAGTATCTCTTGGAGGGTGGTTTTGTGAAGGACGAGACCAAAGTTGGCTGCACTCAGCCACGACGAGTTGCCGCCATGAGTGTCGCTGCTCGTGTCGCTGAGGAAATGGGTGTCAAACTAGGCAGTGAAGTCGGTTACTCCATCCGGTTCGAGAACAATGTGTCAGACAAGACCATACTCGAGTACATGACCGATGGCATGCTTCTTCGTCATTTCATGACGGATCCCATGCTCACTGACTTCTCTGCTATCATGATTGACGAGGCTCACGAACGAAGTGTGAACACGGATATCCTCTTGGCCTTGTTGAAGGATCTGGCCCGCGCACGTCCAGATCTCAAGTTACTGATCTCTTCGGCTACGATGAACGCAGCCAAGTTCGCCAGCTACTTTGACGACGCACCCATCTTCAACATCCCCGGACGAAGATACCCTGTCGACATCTACTACACGCCCCAACCGGAGAGTAACTACGTTGCGGCCATGATCTCGACAGTCTTCCAGATACATACCACGCAGGGAAAAGGAGACATATTGGTATTTCTCACAGGTCAAGATGAGATTGACACAGCGGAACAGCAGATCAACGACATTGCAAAGAAGTTGGGCAGTCGCATCAAAGAGTTGATCATCTGCCCCATTTATGCCAACCTTCCGAGCGAGCTCCAATCCAAGATCTTCGAGCCAACTCCGGACAATGCCCGCAAGCTGGTACTCGCTACAAACATTGCGGAAACCTCTCTAACAATCGACAACATCGTATTCGTCATTGATACTGGATACGAGAAACAGAACTACTACAACCCTGCAACTCGCATGTCCTCTCTGAACGTCGTGCCTTGCTCCAGGGCAGCTGCCAACCAGAGAAGTGGCCGAGCTGGTCGTGTAGGACCCGGAAAATGTTTCCGTCTGTACACCAAATTCTCATACATGAACGAAATGGACGAGTCCCCAACACCGGAGATCCAGCGGACAAACCTCAACAGCGTCGTGCTCCAGCTCAAATCACTTGGTATCGAAAAGCTGCTCGACTTTGACTTTATCGACCCCCCGCCGACCGAAGCCCTCATCTCGGCCCTCGACAACCTCTACGCCCTCCAGTCCCTCAACCACAAGGGAGAGCTGACCCGACTGGGCCGCCAGATGGCCGAGTTCCCCACCGCGCCAGAAGTCGCCAAGGCAGTCATCGCGGCGGACAAGGAAGGCTCCGTCGAGGAGATCCTCAGCATCGTGGCCATGCTCGACGAGGCGTCGGCGCTCTTCTTCCGGCCCAAGGACAAGAAGATCCACGCGGACTCGGCGCGTCGGCGCTTCACGGTCAAGGAGGGCGGCGACCACCTGACGCTGCTCAACATCTGGAACCAGTGGGTGGAGAGCGACTTCAGCCCGATCTGGTCGCGCGAGAACTTCCTGCAGCAGCGGAGCCTGACGCGGGCGCGGGACGTGCGCGACCAGCTGGCCAAGCTGTGCGACCGGGTCGAGGTGCAGCTGTCGAGCTGCGGGGCGGGCAACATGCGGGCGATCCAGCGGGCGCTGACGGCGGGCTTCTTCAGCAACGCGACGAGGATGGACCGGCGGGGCGACGGGTACCGGACGCTCAAGAACAACTCCAACGTCTGGGTCCACCCCAGCAGCGTGCTCAAGGAGCTGGACCCCCCGCCCAAGACGGTCATCTACCACGAGCTGGTGCAGACCAGCAAGGAGTACATGCGGAGCTGCCTGCCCATCGAGGTGGGCTGGCTGCGGGAGCTGGCGCCGCACTTCTACAAGAAGCACGAGCTGGACGCCATGGAGGAGAAGAAGATGCCCAAGGCTAGGAAGTAGTGGTTTTTGAGGAGTTTTATGGGGCTTGAGATGGGAGTAATTAGAGGGTGTTAGTAGGGCTCTTCTACGGGAGCGCCCTCATACTTAGTGAACAGGTGGAGCCGGAGACAGGTTGATTATTTCAAAAGAACTAAATGAAAATTTTCGACGTCCTATTGTGGTGCAACCCGGCGTCTTCAGTTCCGAGGCTACTGGTTATCATGGTGACCCTCATCTTCAGCACCCTCCACGCCCTACAATGACAAATGCAACGCCCCCAGCCCTTGGGTCAATTGTCTTCGATAGACCGTCACCTGCTCCTCGGATCGCCCACAAATCTTCCCGCCCCCTCTAATAGATAAGGAAGGATCCTCATGTAGACGGACGGATTGACAACCCGTAATAACTCCTCCGTCTGTTTGACAGAAAACCAAAACACAACAGCCGCGGTATCACCATCTGACTCCTCATCATCAGTGCTAAAGGCCAGGAAATATACCTTCACCATGCTGGTTCTATCCAGACATCAACCAAATCAGTCCAACCCTCAACAGCGGGATAGATGTCTACCTGACAGAGTGAACACTGAAACCGCCATCATCTCCCTTGCTGTGTCACAGCACTGGGCCCTGTGGTGGCGTCTTTAAGTCGACCTCCACGGGGTTTAAATCCCTCACAAGGTTGCCTCTTGGTGACGTTTTGCCCAGCGGTAGCGCACCAGGGTGGAAATCCCGGAAAGGGGTAAAGTGGCCAAGCGATGACAGCCTCACGGGACCGAAGAAAAAAAGACAAGGCGATGCCCCATATTCCAAACACGGCAGCGGTTCCGCGAACACTGCCCTCCCTGCCGGAAGGCGGTTGCAGAGCAAGGGTTGCAAGGTTCGGGTCGATATCAGAATGCCAGGGGCTCTGAGGAAGGCAGCCCAGAAATCGGTCGAAAACTAACCTCTAGGCGTTGGAGTTCCTCTCGTTCTCGTACTGTCGGACCTTGTTTGACTGGCTGTGGTGTTAGATAAGGGGGGCAACCTCGTCAGAGCGACACAACAGCCCTCCACCCGGGTTCGTGACCTACCCGGTTCACCTTGGCAGCCTGGATGGAAGATCGCGTCCATCTGGGGAGCGGATGGGCATCAGTATTACGCCAACGGTGTTTGTCCACACTGGCGGGGCAGACAGGGTCTGGGCGCGGGCGACTTACACGAAGAGCACCGTCGCCATGGTGAATGCGGCCAAGGGGGCCATCAAGTTCTGGCTACGCTGTCAGTTTTCATGTCGCCCGTGTCGTCCACGCTGATGGGGACAGAGAGGAAGAAAGGACGCACCCTTGGGCTGAGGTTGCCCCTGCGTGAAGGCATGGTCACGGCACAAGTACGCTATCGGCGCCGGATGTATGGTCCCTGTGGATTTGACCCAGGCTTGCCACTGGGTATGATGTTGGATGAGGTTTCGATGTTGCGAGGGTTTGTCCGGGCTTGAGAGTGGTGTCGAGCGGCGCGGAAGGTGGCGCCACCTGAGTGGGTTGGTTCCATCAGAATGTCCGGGCCGTTCCGGGGCCGAGTCGGTGGTGCAGTTACGAGCTCAGAGGGAAGAAAGGGGCTAGGGTTAGGGTATATGGCAGGAGATACCCCCATTTAGCCAATATGGTGTTCTTCCTTTATCCTCTGTCACACTGCCCAGAAAACTGTTCTGGGTCCTCTAGACGGCAGGACACATGGCGGTTTAATGTTCCTCTCATTATGGGGCCTAAGTTCAAAAGCCGGTAAGTGTAGATACAGAAGGAGTGCATGTCTTTTCCGGTGGGTATGTAATCTGAGCTTTCTAATCAGCTACAGAACCTGCCTGGAACTTTTATCATATCATTGAGTGTCTGTGACAGAAGGGAAATGGTCACGTATGGGTGACCCTGAGGAAGAACAGGCGAGTACGAATCGGATAAATGGTCTTCAATGGCCAGACGAACCGAACACCTCCCAGAAGACATGGGGTTACAGAGCCAAGGGATCTTTCAACCGTGGTGATTACATTATCTTGTATTAAATGCGAAGATATGTGGCATCCCGGTAAAACCCGACCACATTTGTGGCTTCCTGCAACCCTTCAATACTGCCGCGGGTTGTCCATCATCTCCACTGCGTCTAGGCTGTGATGCGGCAGCTCCCCGGGCACCTGAGGCGGCACCTGCGCAGCCTGGGGTGCATAAGCCGGTTGAGGAGGGTAATACGGCTGAGGGGAGTAGGCCTGCGGCGGCTGGGGGGGATAGGGCGTCCGAGGGGCGCTGGGGTAGCCCGCATACGACGGCTTCGGCTCCGAAGGCACCGCCACGGGCATCCCCCCTGCGGCTCGCCTCTCCTGGAGCCTCTTCCTCCGTTCCCAGAAGCCCCATGCCAGCGCGCCCGCCAGAGAAACCCCGAGGGAGACGCCGACCCCGGCGCCCACGGCGGTGTTTGAACTACCAGTGCTGCTGCCGCCGCCGCCGCCGCTGCTCGAACCGTCCGAAGATCCTGGTGAAGAGGTGGCACCGGTCGAGTCCCCGACAGGACTGGGAGTTGCCGAGGTGGTGCTGGAGGGAGATGTACCGGAGATCTCGGTGGCGTTTGCCAGGCCTGCGTACCCGTAGATCATGTCTCCGTGCTCGATGGTGAAGGAGGTCAGGTTGTTGGGGCAGGCCAGCTCGCCGCCATCGTCGACCTCCGGGGTGCCGCAGCAGTAGCTGGACCAGCTGCCCATGACCTCGTGGAAGATGCCTATCGTGGCGCCTATGCCATCATAGGGTGCTGTGTGGTTCCCAAGGTTAGCCGTGGCCAGCACCGAGACATATGCCTGGGGTCCGTCCATCTCCCCCGGGGCTCACGCACAGTCAGTACACTGCGTAGGGCAGCTGCCGCCCCAGTCCGGGTCGGTGCAGCTCCCACGCGATAGTGTGTATGGCTTCCCGCTGGTGTTGATGCAGAAGCCGTTCTCGAGGCATATCCCGTACGGCCCGCAGCAGTGCGTCTGGTCGGATGAAGAGCACGGGACGTCTCCGGACTCCACACCGTTCGGATAGTAGCACACCCGGTCGTCCGCCTGTACTGCGTTGTTGAGAAGCAGGGTTGTGAGTAGTAAGGCGCCGCGAAGAGAAGCCATGTTGTATTATGAGACCTTATCCGGCTCGAGAAAAAAGAAGGAGAAGAAGGGGAAGAAGAGATTAGATTATTAAAAGTCTAGAACGCAGAAAACGCTTGCTTCAACGATGCCAGGGCTGAGGTAAAATGGGGGTTGGAAGGGAGCAGAAGGAAGTTGATCGGGATGCATGCAGCTGCGAATGGCGTGCATGGGAACAGGGAGCCTTTAACCGATCTTCTCATCCTGCCATCCTCCATTTTTTTTCTTCTTCTTTCTTCTCCAGAATCGTAAAACGTACACCACTTATCAATTGACGTTGCCTGGTTCGATAGGATCGAGGTTTCCGCGGGGCGCTCATCTCTCCTCAGATCCTTCGCTGCTTGTAGTGTATGGGGCGGTACATACTGCATGTCATGAGCCCCAGTTGCAGTGACACCCTACAAATGCAGATATGTCGACCCACTTACTGAACACCTTTGGAGCCTCAGCCCTCCAATTGCTTAGGCGGAATGCAGGCTGGGGTTTTGTGTGTGTTTTTATTGAAGACATCGACATGCGTGCGTAACTGACATGTTTTTGGTATGAGGAACTCATCGATGGGAACAATATACGGCGTGCACTTAGATATACACCACGGCACCTTCGGTCTATCGCTTTTAGGCTACTCGCTTAGTCGGCAAATCTCCGTTCGTATATCCGTGTGGGAGCGTAACCTGTTTGGCGGGTTCAAGTAAGTAGATGGATGAACCGACCACCCATCAACGGTTACAGTTCCTAGTCAACTACACAAAGTTTATAGTGGTATCTGGTTTCTTGGTCTGGGTTGGGAAGTTTCTACTAGAATACAAGGCTCAATTCACAGCTTTAATGTTGCAGTCGATGTTTCTCCAGGGTTTCTTCAAGCACCCCCAAAAGAAATATCGCCCTGAAAGAGGTTCTTACTCTTCAATATATACCAATGAGATATTTGTTTCTCCAAGGGAGTCAATAAAGGCCACATGATTAAATCTGATATATTCCGGGAACACCAGGGCTCTATAAATATCGACTCTCCTGCCTCACATGCTAGAGGGTCTAGGGTACTTACGTATTTGGTCTCGCAACAGAGCTGGAAACCTGGGAATACACGTGCTGATAGCTAAAAACGCCTGTATACTTACCTAGGTACTTTAGCATATGTACTTAAGTATCTTGATACGTCGCCATCTCTATAGAACATCAGCGTCACCTTGAGCTTGTAACCATTCTGAGCTTGCCCGCTACTCAACGATCAATCGATCGAACCCCGAAGCGACAACATCATTGAAGCCAGCAGTGTAAGTAAATAGTTTTCTTCCTTTTCCTTTTTTTCCCTTCCAATTGGATGTTTTGTAACATTTTGCGTAGCTGGCCCCAATACCCAATAGCCATGGTCGACGCCTACAAGCTCCGCCTCTCTGCAACAGAGTACGCCGAGGCAGAGTACCAGCTATCGAAACTTGTCGCCAAGGAGGTTCCGGTCGATGAGGATGAGAGGTTTCTGTTCTTTGCTGATGTGGAACGTTGCGAGGAGACCGCCCGTGCCGCAAGTGCAACAGCTGAGCTCATCTCCCAGCTGACCCCCGCCACAGTGAAGAAACCCAAGATTCTAACAAGATGTCCTAGGCTGCGACTGCATTCGACGAACTTGTAAAGGAGTAGCAATCCTCGTGCAAGGACCTCGATGAGGGAATCGCATTCACCGGCGCGAGCCGCACCACGGACGGACCAGACCAAGCAGAGCAGACTGCCACCGCCGAGGATGCCATCGCAGACCCTCTCGACACTCTCAACAACGCGGGCCAGAAGACTACTCAAGACACTGCCGAGGATGCCGCCAGACTCCCCGGTGCTTCCAACCAGGTGGGCGACACTCATGGTGTCTCAATCCGCGGGCCCCTTTTATCCACGGGCCACCTGCGAAAGCTGGTCCGCATCCAGGGCAAGACCATCGAGTCGAGCGTCGACAGGGTGGACCGGAAGCTCCGGAAGCTCACGGGCCTCATCAACTCCCACCACGAGATGACGAAGGCGCTGCCCGAGGCGCACGACGACATCAAGCAGATGCTCTCCAGGCAGGTTGACTGCGTCGGGAAGCTACACGCCAAGCTCAGCCACGTTGCGCAGGTGTTGGGCGGCCGCAAGGACGAGCCCAGCGAGGATGAGGGTGCTGATGATGATGATGATGATGATGATGATGAGGGACAAGGTGCTGGACAATCTGAGAGCGACTAATCTTGTGTTGATGTGGAGGACTTTGATTAGTGTTGCACTATGTGCTGCTGATACTTATGAGACAGTTGTTTCCTGCCCCCAGCAATCAGGTCATGATCTTGCTAGGCTTACGCCGCTGCAGATGTAATTGATGACTCTTGTCACTGAACTTGTTGCCTTCTATGGTGCAGCTGGGGATCTACGTTAAGAATAGTGCACACCGAGTCTCGACGGTGTCGTTAGACAACATGTGAGCGGCCTGAGCGGCTGAGCGGGAAGTCCCGGCAGCAATATTAATATCCATTCTCGGTTAGCCTCTATCTATGTAGTACCACATACAGCTTAGTGCGGATGTATAAGTCGGCTTGATGTCTCGGTTCCACCTCATGACTCTTGACGCGATGCTCTTGTGCCCACGCGTGTGGACCGTTGAGCCGCTTTCCATGGCTTTGGTCGCGAGTCCTCGTTGGCGATCATGTCTCTGTGCCTCGGGTCGCCCAACCATGCCACTTGTAGCTGCAAATTTTGTTACAGGCCTCTCACGTCCCTCCCAGTGACTACCGACTAAGGTTAAGAATGGTACAGGGGTCGTTATGGAAAGCGACGGTGAAATCGGAGAATGAGGAGGGTGCTTCTTTGCATGAGTTGCCGAGACACCCCTCTAAAGGACCCGCAGGCGAAACGCAACCTGAACCTGCCAATGAGTCTTCGGCTGAAGACGACGAGACTCACGATGCGGAGGAAGTCGAACATGCTCCAGGGAGCCCGGAGTCACAAGGATCGGCCGAGCCATGGCTCGACGAGACTGCAGATGTCAGGGATGACCGGAATTTTGCCCCTTCGACAGCCAGCGAAGAGCTGGTCAAAGCCGAAGACTTCTCGGACAGCTCGTCATGCTCGACGAGTTCCCCGAGAATCAAGCCCTCCCCGAGCCAGAGTCCAAATCTGGTCAACAGCGCTTCGACGGCTAGGAGCCCGTCGGCTGCCGCTGCAGAGACTGGCACCGCACATGGCTCACCCCAAGCAGCGCAGGCCTCATCTGGAAAGGGGGAGACCGGCGGCAGTCTGGACCTGCGGGCTAGTACGGACCAGTCCGCCTGCGAGCCCACGCAACCCGTGACGACTACAGCTGAGAACGGCGGCAAAAGGCGGTTAGATGGCGGTGTCGTGGGGAATGATGCCGGCATGAGCAAGCGCAGGAAAGGCAGCCATGGAGAGGATGCAAGCGAGAAGGAGAATAGTGTGGCTCATCGTCAGCCTTCTGATATTGTTCAACCGGAGACAGGCAAGCGATCAGCTTCTTTGGCCAGTGGATCGGGCCCTTCAGCAAATCAAAGTCAGGATGGGATGTCCGGCGTCCAGAGGAAATTGCCTAGTAACGCCGGCGCAGCACCTCAGTCTGCTGGACCCTCCCCTCCTCCACCGAGTCCAGAGTCAAGTGCTCTTCGGCCCGGGGCTCGTGACACTCGTGATGCCTCAGGCTTACCGGTGGTGTCTCATCTTGAAGGATACGCTCTTCTGACCATGGCCACGCCCCGACGACGGTATACTGAATGGCAGGGTAAGTAACCGTGACAGTCGCACTTTCTTCGCGTTATTAATACTCAGGCATGTTCTACTGCTGACTGCATATCGGGTCTTGTAGATCCCCAGAGCGGCTTCGTGAGTCCAGCATGCGGAGCGCTTCTACCTGCCAGTTACAAGAGACTCCGTCAAGCCAACAAGTGGAACCCCATGTGGACTTGGGCTTGCCCCCTGCGGAGTTGCGACCTCGTCTTTGGGGATCTGGAGAGATTGGGTAAGCACTTTGTAGGTCTGTCCACAAGTCTGATGCTACACCTCGAGAAATGCTGAACCATCGACAGGCAATGGCCCACAAAGACTGTCTATTACAGGACGAAGGTGATGGGACTTTCTCCATCAGAGCGTTCCAACGGCGCGGTGCATACCGCAATGTACCACTCGTGGTTTCCAAGAAGACTCCCGAGACTGTACGTGGGGTTCCAAGTTCAACTTCTGCGTCAACTGCTGCTACTGCTGAGGGACAACGAATGCGAGCGATCGTTCCCGATGCCTCATCATCAGGCACCACGACTATGAGGCATCCACCTACCGAACCATCCCCGAGGGGGGAGCTAGACCTGGACATGTGGCGGTATCTCGCCTCGGTGGTCCGTCTGTACTCCAGCAAGCCGCCACCCGAACTTCGACAGCAGTGTACAGAAGCCATGCGGGCAGCAACAGCCTCAAGCGTGTCGGCACGCCTTCTGCAGCTCCCCAAGCAGCGAGATGTCCAGTGGGTCGCCAACGGGTCGCCGCGCGAGTTCCAGACGAACGGTCAGGTCCAGGCTCTGCTCATCCAGATCACGGGCAGAGAGCCGGCTGTCCCGTGCGCCGAGGTAGGAAGACTCCCCGAAATCTTGTGCTGTACAGAGTGACCCTGCCCGGTTTTGGGATCCTATTGCGTCCTGGTGTGGGATGTTCCGGGAGGTGCCTTTCATGCTTGCCTTGCATCTTGAGACAGGCAAACCACACCGAGAGCATCTCACTCTTCCCTGGTCCACACGATGATTTAAAGGCTAACTTTGGGTATGTAGTGTTTCCAAGGACGTGGACCTTTCGTCGGCTGTGTCGTGCCACCGTCACTGGATACAGTGCCAGGACAGCTTCCACGGAAGACCACTTGTGCCAATTGCTTCTACTGGCGATGGGATTGTAGTCAACCTGGCAGTGACAACGACAATAACTTCTATGGTCATCGAGCAGCACAAAATAAGCCCTCATTAGGCACGGCTACAGCTTGGCGAGGGCACGCCTCTGCTGGCGTTCCGGGCCTCGGCATGCTGACAACACAGTACGGCTTCAACGGCCACCAAGCTGCTCCTACGCAGGCGTCATACCAGCCACCGCCGTTCCCATATGGGTGGCACGCTCCACATATACCACCAAACGCCCCTGCGTCTTATCACCATCAACCGTTGCCTCCACAACATATGGCCCCTCAGCCGGCGTACGGCCAACCACCCCATGGGTTTCCGACGGCTCAGATGAACGACCAGCCGCCTCCGGGCCATCCAGCCAACTGGCAGATGCTGCCGCCGTCTCCTGCCTACTCAAACCCTTCTCCGCAGACTCAAACTCATCCAAACCTACACTGGCAAGCATCACAACCGAATGCTCAGCCTCGTCATCCGATCCATGTACAGCAGCTCCAAGTCCCATCGCAACAAAATTACCGTCCAACTGCGCCTACACCGAATACCTCACAAGTGCCAAGTTCTACTCCAGCCACAACGGCGGCAATGACCCAGAACCCATCGCGACAGTCAAACCCGTCAACCAGACCTGCTCCTGCTCCATCCCAGATGTCAACCTCCACTCGTACCACGACGGCAGCGATAAGCCAGGGCCCCAAGCAGCCGCCAGTCCCTTCAACCACGCGGGCCCAAAGCAGGGTGTCGGCGGGGACTCCGCCGTCAGCACCACCCTCACGGCAGCCGCATGGCACGGTAGCCCGGGCTCAAGCGCCGAGCAGGAAGCCGTCTGCAGCGAGAAAGCCGGCCCAGAATGACGGGCCCAAAACCGTCATGGAGGTCGTCCAGCTGGAAGAGTGGGAGGAGGCACCAGGCCGGATCCAGTCCACGACATCCGCAACTCTCGACAGTAAGTCCGGCCCGCACCATGACCATGATATCCCCAGAACAAGAAAACGCAGGGACAGACGACACTGACCAAGCCCGGCACGCAAAACAGACATCGCCTTCTCGCGTCCGTACCTCGCCGCGGGCGCAGGGCGCGCCAGGGACGGGGTCCGGGTGTGCGAGGGGGCGTCCTTCTTCGCGCGGGGCCTGCGGCCGGGCACGTCCTTCTCGTTCGGGCCGGACGGGGCCGCCCGGCGGCTCGTCTCGGTGGCCATGGGGAAGCTCCACGTCCGGGTCGACGGCGAGCCCATCTTCGTGCTGGGCACGCACGGGCTGTTCAAGATCCGGCCCGGCGCGGGCTGCGTCATCGCCAACGAGGCGAACGTCACGGCCGTGGTCCATGTCACTTCTATAGTGGTGGATGTGTAGGTTTTGGGGAGAGGTAGTCTCGGCGTATGGAAGTATCTTGAGACCGAGGCCGAGGTTTTTCAGACTGTCCTTTCACTATCGTAGTATACCCTAGCCTGGATCCTTCGTATGCCCTGCTGGAATCTATATAGCTCGGGCTACATGATGTGTGCAATGTGTAGGGTAAATGAGGATTTGTTGATTGTAATAGCAGGAGAAACCATCGTGGAGGTTTAAAGTCTTCTGCTTCCTGTCTATATACTATATCTGCCTACTTACAATTATGTGAGCCGTCCAACAAAGCAATGAAGAGAACAAAACATCATCATCATCATATCGACCACCACACCTGCCCACCTGATGTCTCATGTCCACAGCTTCACCTCCCTACAGAATGCACACTGGCATCTGGCTAAAATAAAACTTGGAAGGAAGGAAGCCGCCATTGTTGACCCGAGTACTTGCGGTATGGCAACGAAACCAGCAACAACCTCTCCAAAAGAGAGTTATCCACGCCTCTTCGATGGTGTCGTCAGTCAACCCATCCTTGGAATCGAGCGAGTCTTTGACAAAGCTCACGAAGTGCGGAAGACACTCCCAGAGAAGTTTCAAATGCCCCTTTTGCCAAGGCAATGCATCTCCCTCGACTGCATTGTAGGACTGTGTTGCTTGGTCTCTCGTATATTTTTGCTTGCTTTCGACAGACTTTGATACGGATTTGGAAAGGTGCGCTCGGACGAGGTGTCGACAGATGCCTGGGTAGTCCGATTCGAGCTTATCAAAGTAACCTGTTGTCTCGTCATAGAATTTCTGAACTTGATCGAGGTCTTCGCCCTTATAGTACTTGGTCCAGCTATCAGGCGTCATGCTCGAAGCCATAACGATTTGTTGGAGGACACCCGGAAGTTGTTCGGACGATCTCTGTGTTAGATGCTGCTGGACCAGTTTCTTGAATTCTAGGAGCGTGTGGCGGGGTTTGAAGATGCTCGACCACATCCCAGGCCCTATTCCAACGAATTCAGCGGGCCCCTCAGCAGTGCCCATGTTCCGATACATGGGCGATACTAGGGCTACCAACTCCATCATCTCATATATGCCAGCCGATCCTTCTTGGAAGATTGTGGCCCAGTCTCCAAAAGCTGCGAGGCTAAGTGTCTCGTTCATAGTCTGCACTATCTCGTCTCGTGTGCCGATGGCGAATATTCCCAGATCGAAGGGGGGGGGGTAGTGGGCAAGGACGAAGCCGAAAATCAAATATTCCATGCGATAGTCCCACAAATCATAATTAATAGTGTTGAACAAGTCTTTGCGTACAGAGTCTGCGTGCCATTTTGATATGCTGTGGCTCACTGTGAGTCCTAGGCCCCGAACCTCCACGGAGGAGAGAACTTGCGAAGCACTCTCTGCGAGTAATCTGCCCTCCTGGGGTTGGAATATCTTCCAAGACATCCCGAGGCGGTTGACAAGTCTAACGAGGTCAGACAATGTGGACGTTGCGTAGGGCCTTGTGATATCGGCTGGCACCGAATCCCAAGACTGATAGGACAGGGAGACGATTGGCCAAGAGATCTCTGGGAAATATGGAATCTCTGGGAAATATGGAATCTCAGGTGGACTTCCAGTCTTTTTTTGACTTGCGAACTTAGTGAGCCGCTCAAGCTGTTCCAGGATAGACACCCATCCAGGAATAGTACTCTTCTGCTCCTGCTTAATGTAAGGCTGCAAAGCTTTATCATCCACATTGAAAGACTTTTCTTGAAGGTTAACTAGATCCTTCAGGTCTTTCTGATTTGTATCTTTCGCATTCTTCTGTCTCCAGTCCAGGCTGATATGTGGACTGACGAAGTATGTCTCGTAGCGACCCTCGGACCAGTGCCATTTCCATATGGTGCCCTTACTCCAGTTCCCAATGGCGGCTTTAGAGCAGCGTCTGGTCCCCTCCGCCGTAGCGAAGAGTTGCACCCAGAACTGAGAGAGGGCTACCAATAGGGCGATGAGAGACACCACGAAGGCGACTATCGCAAGAATCGTCTCTGTGCCTGCCATGGCGGTAGTACGTGAGGTTCTCTAGACCCGGGGTTGATGCGTTGGGTGACAGTGGAACAGGAGTTTATAAGATAATAGAGAGAGAGATGTGTGTGAATAGGTTTTGATCTGAAGAGGGGGCGGGCAGCTCATAAGGTCTGTATTGATAACTCCTCATCAGGCGGGGTGTGGCTGGCAGCCTGGCTGGCTGATTTGTACGACGTCGGGGATACTCTTCACCGACCGCGCAGTATGTTGTCAAATGCAGAACGGATGCGCAGCAATTGGTCAAATCGTAGCATTTATCTACCCCTCGGCCGTGTGATAAATTGTGGTATCATGACGGTACTGGCAAGGCCCCTGCTTTGTACTAGTTCTCGCAACTTCTATAGGATGATACTTCGTGAGTCTATTCGCAGTTTTCACAGCTGTGTAATCTCGTACGGGAGTTATAAGAAGCAATATATACTTAGGTAGCTGAACCACCCTTGTCGGTACATATATACGGTCACCAACCGATATTTATCACCCCGGGTGGGGGGTGTACTTAGATATAGTGCAGAAAGAATGATAAACGGATATGCTGAAATACACAAGTATAGAGTTGAGAACTCAAGGACCAATTAACCCATTGTTTTCTTTTTGTGCAACACTTAGCAATAGGAAATAAACAAAGTCCCCAAATGAAACACATGTTGTTTGCGGCCTATAAATAATACAGGCCCAACATGGCTTTGAATGCTTCCTATTTCCCCGTTTAGGAGCAATAACCACTTGAAATACTGTTGCTGGCCGGCTGAATACTTGAATATACTAATATAATTGGTGATACCCTCATCAGCTTTGCCGGCAGGTCACAAACAAAGGGATTGAACACTCCTACACGGAGGCTAAAAGAAAAGCGTTTTTTAACCGATTATAAGCTAGAGATGAGAAGCTGTAGCTGACACCGTCGACATACACATAAATGTTGTTGATACTCTAGATATGCGTCTCCCTTCATGGTATGTTGTTCGGGCTATAATTACATATGCACTTAGTACAACATCAGGCTACAGCAACAGGGAATAATCAATAAATTCAGGCAAGCAGAAGTCATACAAATATTAGTAGATAAAACATGAAAAGGATTGCTTAATCATTTGGAATTTGTTCATGGCTTTCCTTCTGCTGTTGCGATCAATGAAATGCAGTCATGTATAGCATACACTTCAAGAATAATCAGCTATCAGGAACATCTGAAAGAATATCCCCTTACCATCTTGTTGTGTTTAGCCCAGGCTAACATAGACCCGCTTACAGAGAGAAACAAGCGAGGTGGAGAGAACCAGTCTACACATCTTACTCACTCGACCTCGCCGGACCACGAATCACACCACACACTCAGATGAACTTGGCATAATTTACAATTGTTTCGATTCTCCTCTCGAGACAGAGAAAAAGGCCTCTCCCACCTGGACGCCTGCCTGCCTGCCTGCCTGCCGGCCTGTGGCAGGTGGAAAGCAATGATGCTAAACAGAGTGACATCTAATGTAATACAAAAGTTCTCATTCAAGGAGTCGTAGTCAAGGGTATCGTATCTTGATGCACTCGCGCATATACCAGAACCAGTCCCCGACCGACGAACCGCCCCGTGTTTTGGTTTTCCTCTCCACTTTTCCCTTTTCTTTGTTTCCCCTTCTTTCGAGGATGGCTTCGCAATAACAGCAGCAGAAAACACCGTGCCAAACTATCTTGCGCCCCCCCAAAACGATGTTCATTCCTTCAGGAGAACCAAGCTGAAAGTACTCGATCTGTCGAGAGGTCTTGGGGGGGCACGTATGCTACTCAGACATTTTGCTCTTCTCACAGCACCGGACCTAAAGGGTCCTCTCTCCCCGGCTCAGCTGCGAGACTCCTCCTTAAGAGACACCCTTTGAGGGCATCCAGAGTCAAGCTGTAGCGTTGTAATTGATGCTGTGAAATGTGAAACAAGAATGGGCTTGTCCCATGTGCTAGGGAGTCCTCGACCCAGCGGGTGTGTATTACCAACACGGCTCGTCGCATTGTGTTCCCGTGCCATCAGCCCAGGCCAGGTCACTCTGCCCTGACAAGGTTGATCAGGAATCCGGAGCCGGTGCAACCTTCGACTGTCTTTCCGCTGAACTTTTGTGTGTGTGGATATGACGCTTATGTGATACAGCGCCTAGACTCAAACAAAGTGGGGATCCCTCTCCAACGCCTCCTTCTTGGCCCTGCTCTGCTGGCGGGTAAAGCTGAGCTCGCGCATGACGAACTCATATGTCAGCATTGTGACCGTGGCAGCCGGGACCGCCCGCATCATGTTTGTGCCCATGCCAGCGTAGAACGCCCTCCATCCCTCTTCTCGAAGGATGGTTCGGAATGTGCGCAGAATACCTCGGTACTTCTGCTCGTGATGCTGTTGTTGCTCAGCCGTCTGCTTGGGCACGTTCTCAGCGGCTGAGAATGGCTGGCCAGTAGGCTGCTTGATGCCCGGGATACCGCCAACATCGCCCGTCACTGAGGCAGCGCCGTTTCCTGGCATGGGTCTCCGCTGAGTCTGGAGTCGTGTTCTTATCACTTCATGTGGGTACGTAGCGCTGCTGGCTGCGATCTTGGAGAGGATTGAGGCGCATAGGATACCAAACCAATGCGCTTTGGGGTCGCTGGCGGTTGGTGAGGCGCCCATACCCTGGCCTGTGAACCTCGTCTTGAGGTACTCATAGGCTGGGAACTGGACAGCAACGTGGGTCAAGCCTAACAGGGCGGGCGAAAGGCCTGAGTAGAAGGCCCGAAGTCCCTCGGTGGTGTACATCTTCCTCGCCGCATCGATGGTTGAGTGGTAGTGCCATGGAGAGCTCATCGACATGGTCGGTCGGGATGTAGGTGTGTTGGATCCCCTGGGGAAGAGGGAGAAACCTGATCTGCCATTTCGGCCGGACTGTGACATGAGACGGGTCTTGATGACCCAGATGGGATTGGTGACGATGGTGCTGCTGGCTCCGGCTATGACAGAGGACCAGAAGTTGACCACGAAGGTATTGCCTGACAAGTTTATTAGCGGAGCCATAGGCACAGGGTGGGGAAGTCATGATCGGGAGCAGCGGGGGAAATATATGTGTAAGACTGCCCGAGTCGCATAAACAAATAGGCCACGTACTTTGGTACTGACTTATCGCTGTCTTGCTCTTGTTGTAGATGGTGAACCAGACAGCCCAAGTTGGCAAGTATCCCAGTATTATGGGACCGAGACCTCTGTACATTCCTCGCAAACCCTCGTCTCGCCAAATCACAGTCGCGGTGCCGACCAGGCCATTGTACATGCGTTTCTGGCCATTTTGTGCTGCGAAGCCGCCCTGGGCCTGAAGCTTTGTCTTGATGACGTCGAGCGGGCAAGTGACCACGCCCGAAGTGAAACCTCCAATCGCTCCGGCCAGGGCGTTGAATTGGGTATCGGAAGCGCGGGAAGCCCAGCGCTCGAAGGGAGTAAGGGTCGGTGACGTCGACTCGAACATGATGGGCAAAGATGAAGTTGGTACCGTCTGGGTTACAGGGGACGGCAGCTCCACAGTTGTCGGGCAAGAATAGGTCGATTCGGAGGAAGGGTAAGACCCATACTCTGCAGGTGTAGGTACGGCGAGGTTCTGGTCGAGCGACATTCCACTTTGTCAAGAGAGGGGCAGACGGCGGCGCGTTGACGCGGTTCGGAGGGGGGGGCCTCGGCCACAGCTGAGGTCCCCCAGAAATGAGGATGTGTAGTAATGAAGGGGAATACTGGTGATGTCGCTGATAGTGGTTCTGAGTCGAGGTATCGGTATTGAGGTAGGAGAAGTGGTCGTCGTCGGTCTTGGGTGTTGGAAGGTCTTTTTGGGAGGATTAATGTTCAGCGATCGCGGTGTGCGGGGAAGACTTCCCACGCAGAGGCCGTGACACTGCAGCTAACGATTGTCGCAGGCCATTGACCTTGGAAACCGTAGCTTTAGGAAGTATCGATTGTCTGAGTATGCCCTCTAGTGATCAGTGGGCGTCGCAGGAAATGGTTGTAAGGTGTAGAGGGTGTAGGAAGGTGAACAGAGAGATAAAGGTGGTTCGTCGGCAAGGTCCAAGGTTAATGTGGGTGGGATTTTGGTGGTGATTGACAATGTGAGCGACGGACTTGGTCTGGAGTAACTCGGCTGTGGGGATAGCAGGGAGTGGTACTTTGTAATGGGACTGTGCTACTTGGCCAAGTAGGGTACTTGCAGTACCTAGGTACCTTTCTGGGTAGGTATGGCTACCTAGGTACCTAGAGAAGTACTGGGCAGCCCTGAATTACAGCACGTAGCTTGTGGTACCCTGGGATCACTTCGGTGGAGGGGTTCGGAATTATGTGCCTTGCTTTTTGGTGATCACGACAATTGTGTACGGATGGATCAATGTCACATGTACAAGCCTAGATTGAGGTCTTGTGATGTGATGAACAAGCCTATAATTCCTTTGTTCTACCTAGGCAAATCCTCAGTAAGGACATGTACCCCTTCAACCGTACTAGTATATACCACAGTACCTACCTAAGTACCTGGGCAGGCAGGTCGGGTACCTGGGGAATGGACTACTGCGTCACTAAAATCACAGTGGTCATCAATCGCTGTCGGCTAAGTGGTAACCTTGGAACCTTGGAAGCCGATGTATGTAAGCGATAACGGCCATTACCTCATAGCCGAAAAGGCCAACCTCGTCATTTTAGCGCCTTTATTGGCACCTCTCACGTGACCCCTTCTTTCCTCTCCTCGAACCTTTCCCAGCTTTCCGGTTCCTCTTCGGCGTGGTCCGTGCGTCGACAAGGCTCGTCAATCAACGTTGTCTGATTGCACGCGCGCCAATTTGAATCTCTCGCTCTGGGTTTGAAGCTCTCACCTCTTCACTGGAAAACCACCACCAACCCGCCACTCGCACCCCCCTCCCACCACGCACACCCCAGAACAGCCAACATGTCTACCCCATCTCTGGCCCCCTACATCCTCAAGCGGCCCTGGCTGCACAACTTCGTCAAGCCCATGGCCAACTGGTACGCCAATGCCTCTGGCTACCGGCAGATGGGCCTCAGGTACGGACCCGCCTCTACCCGATGACCGACCCGACTGATGTTGCCGTTTGCACGTCGCGACTACAACAACCCCCCCATTCCTCCCTCTGCCTCCTTGCTGACACTAGGGACTTGCTTCCCCCCAAAACCTACAGGGCCGATGACCTGATCCCCGAGGAGAGCCCTACCGCCCAGGCCGCCCTGGCCCGCATGTCCGAGAAGGAGCGCTACGACCGCATCTTCCGCATCCGCCGCGCCGTCCAGCTGAGCATCGCCCACAAGCTGCTGCCCAAGGCCGAGTGGACCAAGGTCGAGGAGGACACCCCCTACCTGGCACCCCTCATCGCCCTCGTCGAGGCCGAGATAAAGGAGCGCGAGGCCCTCGACACCATGACCGTCCACAAGAGCCACTAAACCCGGGAAACCGCCTGGGTTTTTTTTTTGCCGACGACAAACTTTTGACGGGGATTGAGAGCGAGAACGGAAGGGAAGGAAGGGGTTGTGGAGGATGTCTTGGACGCAGGCTTTTATGGCTTGGGATATCATCCGGGCCGATGTGCAGTCGATGGGTGGAATTGACTCACTGGAAAATGGGGCTCTGTATCATACGACAAAAAACACATCGAGAGGAACGGGAATTGAAACGATCATGAAGCAATAGACGGACATGGCCTTTTTTAGACGTTGCTCCCTTTCTTCCGGGCCTTTGGAAAAAAGGGTGATGCGACTGGCAATCGATCCCTCCCGGAGAGGCAGCCTGGAGGTTTGACATGGTGTGTGGTCCACGGCAAAAGCGCGTGTAAATAGAGGCCGCATACTTTCTATGAAATCTGGTGTGATCACTTACCCATCTACGAACGTACTGACCCTGATCTTCATCGCATATGAGAGTGACGACATTCACTTGCTTCCTGACAAGGGTATGAACTATCAGCTGAGGCTAGGACTTATATGCCTCTGCACAGGAAACACCGGCAGTTGAGTGGAAGAACGAAGAGGATGGCTCGAGGGCGAGCATTTCCCTGGATTCCGAAGGTGAGATCCTACGAATTCCCTTACACAATGGTCGGTCGAAACTCCCCCAGAGACAATGGCACGCATGGAACAACAAGACAAAGAGACTACCAGCCCGCTCCTCAGGGATCAAATATCACGTCAAAACTACTCATAACACACCTCGATGTTACGAGTAGAGACATAAGAGTCCATCATCGCCTGCCTCAGGAACGCCACATCCCCCTCCGTGAGCTCGACCTCGACCTCCTTCCCCCAGGCCCACGCCTCCCACTTCTCCCCCAGGAACCCCCTGAGCCGGCACTGGTCCGGACCATCACCGCCCCCACAGCAGCACATGACCGTGTCACCCCCGATGTCAACCGCCTCCATGCAGGCATAGGGAGGCTGCTGCTGCCCCTCCCCCCCGGCCCCCCTGATGACCAGGTACAGCGACGTCGTCATGTACTCGTCCCTGCCGGTCCCGGCTTTGTACCCCTGGATGTTCCGGGACCAGCGGCTCGCGATGTTGTTGGGCCGGCGGTCGTGCGCCTTCTTCTTGGCCTCGCGGATCCGTTTCCATATGAAGCGTTGCTCTTGTGGGCTCAGTGCCAGCCTCTTCCTCTTCCCATCGTCTTGGGCCATCCCTGGTGATTTGTTGGGTGGGCTGGCTGGCTGGCTGGCTGGATGATGGGAGCGGATGTTGACGATCGATTGGATGGTATGTTTGAGCTCTTTGCGGAGGATGAGGGAATGTGACTTACCAACTCCGAGAAGCTGCTTCCGTCCGTATGTGGACGATGTTATATCCAGTAACAATCCCTTTCATCCCCGATGCTTTGGCCGGGAGGCGTCGCCAGGATGATGGAGAACAATGCTGCATTGTCGATATGGTCAATATGAATCGAAGAACCCCTTTCAACCACCGCCGCTCTGAGTTGGAATATGAAACAGTTCATCTCCAGTCCCTTCTTTGTCCGACTGCGAAGCCCTCCTATTGTCAGTTTCATGTTGCGCAGGTCGAGGAGAGAGCATCGCCACCACCAGCTACTAAACCCAGAGCTCAACATCAGCTGCGTACTCCTCATCGCCTCGGTGCATAGTCGCAAGCCTCAATCGACGTTTCACCCATTGACACCTCGCCGCGCTAGAAAGGAGTTTCCGAAAATCACCAAGAGAAGCACAGCATCTCAAGAACCGCCACGCTCAAGGTTGTAGGTATATATTAACTCGGTCTCTCAAAGGTCCAGAGCAGCCGCACTGGCCGTCCGGACACGTCTGTTCATGCTCGCCGTATGTCCAGATGCCATCGTGCCAACGTGCTCCCCCAACAAAAACCCCTGGCTATGCACAAGAACATCTCGAGTCATCTCCCTATACATTGGGCCCCCCCCTCCCGGGCCATCCGACTGTGCACATCGGGCCTTGCGGTAATCCCTCGACAATCGGCCCGTCTGTCCCTCCTAAGAAAAAAGAATACTGTATCGCGTAACCAAGGTCCATGAAGGCGCCTGAGACCAAGCAAGGTTGTGAAGCTCAAACATTGGGCTCGCCGCGGGTCAAATGTTCAAAAGGAATGTCTGCTGCCTTCTCGGGCCATCGGGCGGGTGATGTCATGAGCGTGACCAGGCGTTGGCAGGGCTGTCAGTCGGGATAGTGCCGAAGGAAGAGGGCATCGAAGTCCCAGCAGACCCGTTCCATCCCTTTAGCAATCCAGAAGTGAGGTCCAGAGACAAGAACCCTCCAGGGTTATTAGCAAAACCGCGATCCGCCGGGACAAGTCCCAAGCAAGGTTGGCGCGGAGAATGTATACCAGAAATATCCGATGTACGACAAATTGATGATCGTATGATAGAACAGAAAGAGTCAAACCCCCAAATCCCCCCTCCCCTCCGGAACTCCGTTTTCTTGTAAAAGCCCTGCCTGCCATAATATAGAGGGTAATGGCGTGCATGGCGTCTGTATCATGCTCTTCGTACAATGCCTGCGTCTCCTGCCGCCAGATATCTGTGGGTGGAATAGTCAAATCAAGTCGGTCGGGTCTCAATAGAGAACCCGATAGAAGTGAAATCGTGAGGTTTTTGTCATCTCGAAACTATGCGTTGCCGGGCTTCTCAGCCGTGTCAATGTGCCATACGACATAGTTGGGCAGACCATAGACCTGGTATCCTGCTCGCTTGGCCATCTTGGCGAAACCTTCTGTCTCGGCCTGGTTCTCGAAAGCGTAGGCTGGGAAGTTGATTCCTGATAGCGAGGACAAGTCAGTTATCAATGTCCCAATGCGGGGAATCCTGCTACCACAAACCTGATCTGTGGACATCAGCCTTGACAAGAATGTTGACACCGCCAATTCCATCAAGCTCCATCTCGACGTCCTTGTTCTCCCTCCAGTCGCCCATCCGAGCCATGTAGGTGCGTCCGGTATCGTACTGCTTGTAGCCTAGAATTTCGACAGGTTAGCCGTCGTGATAGCCAGACAAGCAAGCATAATATGTCTATACCTTCAGCGAGAACGACGTCTTTGTCAAGTTTCGCAGTGAGTTTGCGACCCTTGGGGGACTCGACCCAGGAGTTGTAGTCGACTGCACCCGAGTTAGTATATCGAATTTGACTTTGTTTCAGGGTTGTTCGTCTTACAGCGTCCTTCGATGTCAATGTCATTCTCGTAGCGGTGGAACCAAATATCTACCAGAGGGTCAGTTCAGTCCAACCGTCATAATCGTCTGGTCTTCGTTGGCTGGGACGTACTAGGAACAATGATATCCCTGTTGTGGGCTACGAGATCCTCGATGATCTTCTTGGGGCTGTCAACGATGTCGACGTCGCGCCAGTAGACCCAGGAGTGGTCGGGCTTCATGGCAGTGGAGAGCAGGTAGTTGCGGGCCTTGCCCATGGCCTTCCGGCGCGGGCCCTGGGCTTCGAAGCCGTGTCGGTCGGTGACGTCCTGGCTGAGGTGGAAACCGAAATCCTTCTCGACGATCATTGCGTTCCGGAAGGGAAGGGTATCAGGGCGCCCCTGGATCCTCTCAAGCTCCATGGCCAATACAGCCATTGTGTCGTCGGTGGAGTCGCCCACGAGGAAGGCGACGTCGATCAGATGGTGAGGGTAGGTCAGCTCGGCGAGCAGCTCGAAGTACTTGGACAGATAAGGCGCGGCATCCTTCAGTGGGGTCAGGATGAGAACCCTTTCCTCATTCTGGAGAGCGGTCTTGGTCGAGATGATGGGGTTGAGATCGACATGCTCGATGCTGGAGGAGTTGACTTCTATCGGCGCGTGGGGGTTGAAGAGGACGGGGGTTTGAAGGTGTTTATTCCAGGATACCTGCTCGTTGATGGACATTTCCATTGGGGGTTTCGACGGGCCCCAGCAGTAGAAACTGTGAGTGAGTACGACGAGGTCAGCAATGGCCAAGATGGGCGAAAAGGAGAGGGGAGGGCAAGTCGGGGGAGGTCCTGACGCACCTTTGCATCTCGGAACCTGCGCTGCTGATGCCGCGCCATAATAACAATATGACACCAGTGACGGCGACACATAGCAGGAACCTTGTCCTCGTCACGAAGCTCCATATGGCTCTTGATGGTGGAAGCTGTGCCCTGGCGGCCTTCCAGTTGAAGCCGCCCTTTGGGAGAAGCATAATGCAGAGACGGGGTGGCCCTCAGCACCACCCAAAATCCGGAGTCGCGACGGGATCAATTGAGGCCAAGTTGCGCAAGTATTGGCCGTTAGGGTGGGTGGGTTGCCGGAGAGCTAGTTGGGCACGGTTCGTGGTGGTAGTAATGGTATTGGTAGTTGTTGTGTTGGTGTTGGTGGTGGTGGAACGCCGGGGCTTTGGGCTAGATGCGTGTGCGTGCGTGGTACGGAACGAAACCAGATCAAGAGGCGGCAGAAGATTGTCCGTCCTGCTATTGTTTTCCAGGTCGGTTTTCGAGAACACCCGTGATGACGTGGGTTTCGTGTCCGTTCGTGTCCGGGGCCGTGTGGACCGAATAGACTAAGCTTTTAGATGGGGGTTCAAGTTCGGGATGAAAGTATATGAAAGAAAAAAAAACCCAGAGATTCAGAGATGGCAATAGTCGAGAGCGGTTCGCAAAGGCGATGGATCAGATGGATCTAAGGAAATCGGATAAGAGGTTGATATTGGATTTTGGTGTGGTTGGGTGTGATGTGGTGTACCAATGTGCCAATGTGCCTTTGTGGCTTTGTGGCCAGGTGAGAGTACTGTGGTATAGGGTGTGTGAGCCCCTAACAACCTAGAAGCCACCTCTGTAGCAGCCTAGGTACTGTACCTAACACTGAAAGAAAAGTCAACCGTTTCTTGCTTGCCAGTGCCGGGCGCTATTACGGAGCCTATCAGCAGAGGGGTGCGCGGGATACGAGTTCCAAGAGTTGCCCCCAACGCTGTCTGCATGTGTAACGGAATCCTACCTAGGCTGCCAGATTCCAGGTACCTAGATACCCCTGAGTAAAAAAGTTAGGTAGCGTCTAAATGCTTACAGGTATTACCTGGCAGGCTGGCAGGCTGGCAGGCCGTTCTAGTTGCCCTCCAGGCCAACAGGGACCTAGAAGCCTGCCGAACCTTGCCGTTTGATGATCCATCTGGTGGACAGGTGGACACTTACAGTACAGGTACTTACGTAGGTACGTAAATACTTACCAGGTTCCTAGGTTACCTAGGTAGGTATTCAGTATTTCTGATCGTCAGTTCGATACTTGTCGAGTTTCTTCAAGCAGCAGCCCTTGACAGTTGTTCCTATGCATCACAAGCCACGGGCTTTCAGGTTATATATTTGCACGTGGATGACGGAGCAAGAGGATGCGGAAAAGCGGAGATGGAATCAGAAATGGGGGACACCAGTTGACATCTGGACATGGGGAAGATGGAGTTCAGGCCAACCTCTGGACTCCATGGCCACCCAACCCGATCACCTGAGCAGTCAAGCAACCTTGTAAGTCAGTGGCAGGCAGGCGGTCTATCCTCTGTTTCTCTCTCTCTCTCTGATAGCCTCCAGCATCCAGACTCTAGAATCTAGACGCCGCCAAAGTCTCACTCATCCTTGGGCAACGCCGTGGTAAACTCGTAATGAGCTCCAGAGTGGCTGGCTGGTTTGTCTCGCTTCTTTTTATATCAAGCCCGCGCGATTCATGCGAGATCCTTAGCTATGTAACAAACAGCCATTAGAAGCATCCACCCCTTTCTTCCCCAGAAGCCTTTTTGGTGGACTCAGCCCTATCTTTCGCACACTACTGCAGACTGACCTCCGATCAATCTCATTCAACGTCTCGAGGTTTGCCACCGGATGCTACTTATATGACAACGTCCCTGAACGTCCTTGAGCTGCCCAACCTACCTGCCTACCTAGGTACGTACATACTGAAGTACCTAAGTACAACCTACATACCTAGGTATCTAGGTACTTTTATGGAGCTGCTACCCCGATAATTGCGTGCGCCAGGCTGTTAGTAGGACTGCAAAGTGCTGATATGATGCCAGCAGTCTCACCGTGTCCCGGAATTCCGGATGTACACTACCTAGGTACCTAGTAGTACGTACCTAAGTAGGTACTTAGTAAGGGCAGGTAGATAGTAGCCACGTGAGTTGGTGGCTCACAGGCGACGCCATGCCGACAGGATGACATGAGTAAAGCGCGTCTCACCCAGGATCTTTGTCTTCACCGTTCCTCTTACAATCAATTCCTCCCATTTTAACCTCGAGTTCCTCGTGAGAAGATTGGAAGTGCTGCTGTCTACCTACTTTGATCGAAAGCCAATGCTCACCTGGGCAACCAATGACGTCGACACTTATACTCTATAAATGAACCGTGCTGAGCTGAGCCTATGTTCATAGCCAGAATCTCACCTCGCATTTCTAATCCACTGTCTCCGTATCTCTCTTGGAGCCCATCGCTGCTACTCACGGCCACTGTCTTCATCTCTAAAGGTCGCCGAGCTGTACAGGTTGGGTCTACACTACTCACCTCTCGCTTCACGATGTCAAGCCGGAGATCCGCGCGTATAAGTGCCCTCGCCGAGGCCAAACCAGTCAACGATGTGCCGCCCACTCCTGCCCCAGCAGCAAAGGCACGCAAGAGGAAGGCATCACCACCAGAGGAAACCGCCCCTCCGGTTACACCAAAGAAACGGGCACAGAAGTCTACTGTTAATCTGCCGTCCACGCCCACGGCTACGCCCAGCGCGGTCCGCCTCATGGCTGAGCCAGCGGCTGGTCTTAATGGCACCCAGACACCTACCTCTTCGACAGCAACGTCACAGACAACGCCCAAGCCTAAGCCCCGGACTGTAGCCCGCCTTGCCGACCCAAACTCGACTAATGCCTCTCTGCTCTCACCTGAGACGTCCAGGGTGATATCGAGGTCGCTAGGGAAGGATAACCCCCTCAAGCAACCGAACTTCAACACTGCCGACATTCTCAAAGATGCCTGCGCACATCTCATCAAGGGTAAGTAGTGTTCTGGTCAGCATTGGCCGTCACCTGCCCTGTTCATTTCTTGCGCCATTCTCCGCCCTCCACTTTCATAGGAACATTCACTTTACTAACTTCCACCATAGTCAACCCACGCCTCAAACCGCTCATAGAAGCTCACCACTGCCGGATCTTCTCCGCAGAAGGCCTAGCCGAGAAGATCGACCCCTTCGAGTCGCTAGTATCCGGGATCATCTCCCAGCAAGTCTCCGGCGCCGCCGCAAAGGCCATCAAGGGACGCTTCATCGAGCTGTTCGACTACGACCACCACACAGCCGCAGACGAGGCGCCCACCACCACCACCACCACCCCCAGGAGGAGGTTCCCCACGCCGAGCCAGGTCGCCGCCTCCAGCATCGAGGCCCTCCGGGCCGCGGGGCTGTCCCAGCGCAAGGCCGAGTACGCCCGGGGCCTGGCGGCCAGGTTCGCCGCGGGCGAGCTGACGGCCCGGTGGCTCGCCGACGCGCCCTACGGCGAGGTCGTGGAGAGGCTGACGGCGGTGCGGGGCCTGGGCCGGTGGAGCGTCGAGATGTTTGCCTGCTTCGGGCTCAAGCGCCTGGACGTCTTCTCGACGGGCGACCTGGGCGTGCAGCGCGGCATGGCCGCGTTCGCGGGCCGGGACGTCGCCAGGCTCAAGGCCAAGGGCGGCGGGAACAAGTGGAAGTACATGGGCGAGGCGGAGATGGAGGAGATGGCGGCGCCGTTCAGTCCGTACCGGAGCTTGTTCATGTGGTACATGTGGAGAGTAGAGGAAACGGATATTAGTATGTTGGAGTGAGGTGGAGAGAGCGTTTGGCTTATGTGGTTGTAAATTGCCAATCATGGCTGGTCCAGCGCCGGCAATGCATCTGGGAATGCCGAGAAGCGATCGATATGATACTCTGCTTCGACGAGCTCTAGATCCAAACGTAGGCCCACGGGTTTCTCTGGGGACACACGATGGAAGATGTGACGGTGCTTGTTATCCAGCCATGCCTCACCACGGGGGTTCAACGACAATGTGTCATTCGCCGCCCCGAAATGGCAATATATGATAAATGAACGGACGTATGGGCTTGCATGTGACTCGGGTCTGCTATATTGAGCTGCAACATGTATAGTGTACAAATACAAGCGCGTCTTGCTGCATTGTGGCTGGTCGCTCCGTCAGTCTGTCCTTGAAACGCAGACCCCCTGTTGATCATGAAGCGGAAACGATTTACTTGTTTACAAGCGCTCGTCCCCGGAGCCCCGGTTGGTGTTACGCACGAACGACAGCCCTTGTTTCTTTTCATATATATCGAGGCACTTCAGCGGCATATACAGGACTGTGAGAGGGTGTGTGTATCTAGTTGGTATATGGCGTCGGGAATATACTTCTAACCGGCGACTACGCTACATATTGCTTTGTCCTACAGTTATTTGTCCAACGCGACGAGTCGAGTCAGGGCGTCGACGTAATACTGTTTACAAAGATCAAGTCATCAACCATGGCCTCGGAGCTACAAGTGCTGCCTTACACGATGACGATCTGTTTGACATCACAGCTAGACATGGTTGACGCTGTGGGCAGTCTCACTGACACGTCGTATGGCCGCCATAGGACCATGCGTTGCCATGTGCGGACTTACCTGTGGATTGGGAACATCGTAGATAACGTGCCAAAGACGTGTGTGCAGTTGATATGTTTCGGCCGCTGTCCCACAGCACCCAGAGACAGTGGGCACTGGCCACAATCACCAGATATATACCCCGGGAATACCGAACATGATCGACAGCATGGCCCGAAGACAAAGAGGATGACGAGAGCAACCGCAAACTCGGATGAGTGTGAAATTTCCCATCCGCCTGCCTGCCTGCCTGCCTGCCTGCCTGCCTGTTTCTGTCTGCAACCGGAGTACAGCCTCGGTTGCACGGCTCTGCGATATCTGTATCGCGCCGGGCGCCGGCCTCGTTTTCTCGCTTCCTCGCACAAGCTCGGTCAGTGCATATGCTTGTTCGACGGCCTGGCGTCGAGACTAGGCTGGTGAGGGTGGACAGACAGCACGCGGCATGGAAGCACTATGCTGTTCGGCCCTCCCTCCCGCCGCAAGCTCTCCGACTACATACCTCAGTTCGCGATCATCCTGACCGCTTCAATACAATCGACAGTGTCGGTTGTTGGGATATACTGAGCTGCCCAGGGTGGATAAGACGTTAGGCTCGGAAGCTCCACGCGATAAGATGACAAGCCTCAGTCATATATGATGATGTTGCCAATGTGAGACGTCGGTTTCTGAGATGCGTTGCAGTCTGGGCGCTCCCGGACGCTTGACTCGGCAGATCTCAACCAACAGCGCGAGCGACACCGGTGACAAAGCAAAGCTGAACAAGAGGCCGTGTCACCGGTGACGCCGATCATCCATCTCCGACGGGACGGTTTGCGAAAAGCACAGACGGTGCTCTGGGGGGTGTTTAAGCTCGCCACGGGTGGAGGCCACGAGGATTATAAGTTTTTCTTGGAGATCCCTCATCTTGATAATGAGAATGTTCATCTTTCTGGAGATGCCCGCCCACCCGACCTAAATGACATGGCGCCGGACAAGCGTCGCTGAGAAAGGGCTAGATGGCATTCGAGGGAACCCAAATTCAAGATTCCATCGTAATATGTGGGGTTTGTATCCATTTATACCAGCATGCTCAGGTTGCACGATGGCCCCGGGGTCAAGCGAGAAATCAAGGAAAGCCAAGACACAACCCTGCCAACGAAGGCCTCCAGGGGAAACAGGGATGGGCCAAGGTTGGAGGGAGAACAACGAAGGCTGCGGGAAATTAGCCAATGGGCTGCCTGGTTTCCAACTTTCCAAACCGAGATCGTCGGTAAAGATGGGAGGGGGGCGTGGGTATATCGGCTAAGAGCAGGGTAGCCTAGATATGTGAAATGAGAGGACCACTCTTTGCTCATTAGGTTCACGATAACAACCACTGGAATGTCAAGATGGCAAGAGTACCAGTGCGGCATCGATCATGAAGTGGATTCGACTCCTGCCTAATGGCTTTCGCACATGCCTTGATATCCTGCCATTTGAGAAACATTGCCATGTGAGGAAACTCGACATGTGGGCTGTCTGGCAGATCTTGATGTTCTCTCAGTATCCTCGTGGAAAGAGAGGCCGGGTTGGATTCACATATACCATATGGCGGGGGGGGGGGGAGGCTTGTGTGCAGCCATCGCACCGGCAGTCGTCGAAATTATATCCCGTCGCTGCGTCTCGTGCATGCAACTGGCTGAGCACGACACTGAGCTAAGCTCGATCCCGCAACCTTGCACCGAAAGCAAGATTCAATACGAGAGCTCCGGGGTTTGTGTCGCACCTGCATAGAGGCTATAGCTGTGGCCTTTCCATCGCAAATTCGCAATGACAAGCACCCGTTTTGCTGCTGTGAAGTGAATAGGAGTAATAGGAGTCAAGCCGGATGCAGTCGGCCGGTACTTATGTAGTTGAGTCGTGATCATTTGAGGGCTTCCCGCCTGGCTGGGTCCTGCAAGCGCCGTTCACGATGTGAATCTCTCCACCTTGCGTAACGGCACGGAATGTAGGATCTTGACACCCGGCAAAGGGTCTTTCTCGGCATCGTCCCTACATGGTGTATTGCCGTATTCAGTATTGGCATCGACGGAAATTGCCCCCAGCCCAGGTAAGCCATTATGAGCCACGGAGGAGGATTGCCCCCAGGGGCGGCCGTGATCTCGGGGGAGATGGGGCTAGTGGATTAGGAAGGTGAGGTCCAACCCCGGCTGAACCATCGAGACCTCAGCAGCGACCATTGCTGTGGCAACCTGTGTAATGCGACCCTGCCCATACATAGGGTCTATAAGTACCTAGGTATGTAGTAAGACTCGCAGTTTGACCGACCTCGGTCACAGACTGCTGCTTGCTGCTTATTAAAAGCCCCAAGGGTTATTAGAAGCGGTGATACGCACTTTGGACATGAAATATCATACCATAGTACACTTACTTCAAATGAGTATGGGTTAGGTAGTACGATTTTGACAGACTGTACACAGTATAGGCTGTACAGGTAGATTGATAGGGCGTGACGGTGGTGGTATCGGTGCAAGGGGCATGATGCAGTGGCTTAATGGTGATCGCTACTGTGGTAGAAAGCAATCTCGCCAGTGTTATTGCGGATCCATTTTGCTTCAGCAGTCAGCCAGTCTGAGCCGGTCTAGTCTGGAGGCTCCGGACATGGGGCATCGTAATCCTGGCACAAAGCAGCCGATGCCGAATTATCCAGAACTGGACGGCAAAAAGAATCCGCAGTTGACGTGGTCCGGGTGGGCTGCAGAAATCATGCATCATGCTGCATGGACATCCATAGTGTAGTCCGCAGGTAGACAAGACAGCAGGATGGCAGGATGGCAGTAGCAGGTGGCAGCGCAGGTTTGAAAGAGACCAGTCGTAGGCTAGAGTCTATTACACGTGTGGGCTGATGGAGTTGGGCGTGTTTGATGTCTCGTCCAGCAGTCCAATTGATACCCGGTGATGAAGATGGGGAGCGTTATTTGATGCCGTGTTTCCCGGGATCTGGTGCGGCGAAGATCATGATGGACGCTCCATCTGGTGGTCCGATTCGATTGCAAATAAAAAAGCCCGGCGTTCTGGCGTTCTGGCGTCTACGGACATAGACCGGGGGGGAGGGGGCAAGCAGGAAAAAGAGGAGTTATGACGACGACGACGACGACAGTCCAGCCACCACAGGAGCCACACAGAAACAAACAGCAGACATGCAAGAACAGTGTGCATCCGTCGATCCACCTGCCATATTCGAGTCTGTGTCTGATATTCTAGATGATAGCAATACGATAATGGATGTATCGATGGGGTTGAAGTGGCAGAGTGATGGTTGACTGAGATTCAGATACGAATCCGTATAAAAAAATCAAAGAAAAGAGGATGGTCTGTCTGTATCAGATTGCAAGATTGCATGGAGCATTAGCATTGAAGTTGGATGTACGCAACACGAAAACGGCACGTATCGCGTACTGTGTATAGTATTGACTTTCCCTTGTTTGTAGGCGGTTTGCAGGGGGTCCCCACGGCGTTCCCTGCCCAGAACTGCCCTACTTAGTACCTAGGTAGCTAAGTACCCCGTGAAGGGCCCACTATGCGTATTCTCGAGACACACCCCACCTCCAGGTGATTACCGTACGTATTTCGCAGCAACTTGGGCGCTGGGAGAGTGCAAGCTGGTGTGCTGGGGTGCTAAGGGTGACAACGGACAGGGGACGAACCAGTGGGGTGGTCCTATATAGTACCAGCGTCACCCGCCCTGGTTTTTTGTTAGCGTCGCAGGTTGAAGTCTCCCCTTCGCTCCTCCCAATCAATCCCATCCTCCCCTTTTTTCCCACCCCCTTACCATTTCGCCTCTCTTTTTCCTCCTCGAAGCCCGCTCCTTGCATACCAAAACACTTTAATCCAACCCTTTGCCCGGTTTCACCTTCCACTCATTCTCTCTCTTTTCTCTCTTTCCTCTCGTCCTTCCAACTTCACCTTCTTTCATTCACGACACTCGCTATTGTCCATAATTCCCCAAGGCGAAAGAAATATAAAAAAGACCACTCGTGTTACTCGTGTAGTGTAATCTTTTTGCTCACCTTTCGATCTCACCAATTCCTCTCGAATTCCGAATCTCAAACCTCACTGGAATTCAACAGATCTCAGTTTAGGTAAGTCTTGGTCAATCTGTTTATCATCGTTGGGGGGCACTAGCAACTGCCTTCGGTGATCTCGTTGCTCCCTCCCTTCTGTTGCACCTGCCTACCTGCCACTGTTTTGTTTTGTTTGTTCCGCGTTGGGTTTGGCTCGGATTGGATTGGATTGGACCTGGATTGGACCTGGATTGGACCGGACTGGATTGGACAAAGGTTGTTGGCTCTACTCTCAACGGCTGGGAACGACGACCTAACAGCAACAACAACACCTCGACTACTCGACATCGGAAAACCGAACTGCAACTGCTGCCATTGGATTAACGTGGCTTCCCAACGTTTCCGCATCTGCGTTAAGTCGACCGGCCTGACTCGCACAAGGCTTTTGATCGGGGAAGAGACATCAAACATCAATTGGAAAGAAGCCGTTTGTGATTGTTTGGCACTTAGCTCTCTTCTAGCTGGATCAATAGCCCGCCATTGTCTTTGATCCCAGCCAACACCAGCCCGAAAGCTTTTGGACAACACAAACACAAACACAAATCATCTCTAAGTTGGATTCTGGCCTTCGATTCTCAGCTCTGCAACCTGAGCTCGTTCAACCGGTTCGACACCGCGCAGTAATCATCAGCAAACATCTTTCTACTATTAACTGGACCGTCAAACCAATCATAACTTGCCATCCATTCCGATTCGAGCCTGCGGACATCTCTTGTTGTTTTTCAACCCAATTCGATACAACAGACGAGACTGATATACACGGAAAACCACGAGTTCACCGTTGCTAACACTTCGACCAGAAGCAGCAAAAATGTTCTCCAAGCTGACCTTCTCTGCCATCGCGGCGGCCAGCCTGGCTTCTGGTATGTTGACCACCCAACCTCAAGCTTGTTTGATCAATTCATTGACAGTAGCGATATAGCCGCTACAACTGCATCATGCACCCAGTCTACCTTCACAATCAGCACGGCTGCTCAGGCCACCGCCCTCGCAGACTGCAAAACCGTCTCCGGATCTATCCTGATTCCTGAGTCGTCCGACAACACACTCGACCTCTCCGGTCCCTCTACGATTGACGGTGACCTGACTGTGAAGAACAACCACAACATCATCACTCTCACTTCTACTTCCCTGGAGTCCATCACCGGAGCCTTCACCCTCCAGAACACCACCCTCCTGTCCACCCTGCAGATGGACGCTCTGACGGATGTTGGTTCCATCGACTGGACGTCCCTGAACGCCCTGAACGAGATCACCTTCACCAAGGGTGTTAGCTCCGCCGATTCCGTCGTCATTGCCGACACCTTCCTGCAGAACCTGGATGGTATTGACTTGGAGTCCACTGGCACCATCAACATCAACAACAACAAGCGTCTGACCAAGTTCGACACCTCCCTCAAGCACGTCTCCAAGCTCCTCAGCCTGCAGGCCAACGGTGTCTCCCTGAGCGTGTCTATGCCCAACCTGGTCTGGATTGCCGAGATGACCCTTGCCAACGTCACCGAGTTCTCCGCTCCCTCGCTCGAGGTTGTCAACGGCTCTGCCCGATTCGACTCCAACTACTTCCAGAGCTTCTCTGCCCCCAACATGACCAAGACCGAGACTGGTGACATCTCCTTCATCAACAACGGCAAACTCACCAACATCTCCTTCCCTTCTCTCACCACGATTAGTGGAGGTCTGACCATCGTCAACAACACTCTCCTCGAGGAGATCAACGACTTCCCCCTCCTGAAGGAGGTTGGTGGTGCCATCAAGCTGGGTGGTAACTTCAGCGAGTAAGTTCTACTGCTACCATCTCATAATCCCTCAAGACCATATGCTGACTGACATTTCTTGCAGCGTTGCGTTCCCCAAGCTTGGTGACGTCAAGGGTACCTTTGAGCTGTCTTCCACCAACGACATCGGCGACTCTTGCACCGACCTGAAGAAGGATGCTCCCGACTCCCAGGGAGGCAACGGCAACATCCAGGGCAAGTTCACTTGCACCTCCAACAACAAGGATGCCAACACTGGAAGCACCAAGGGCGACACCACCACGAGCAGCAGCGGCAGCAGCAGCACCTCCTCCAGCAACTCTAGCAGCGCTGCTGTCAACGTGCACGTCAACTCTGCCGTCATCGGTCTCAGCTTTGTCGGTCTGCTGGCTCAGCTTCTGTAAGGTCTTTCCATTCACGAATGGAGTGTCTGGGCAGCTATGATGTGGTATTTCAGAGGGTTAGGGTAAACACACTGGAGGCGTTCTTTCTTTTAAAACAATTCCCAGGATGATGAATCTTTTCTGCGTCTCGAAGTCTCGTCTTTTAGCTCAGCAAGCAAGTCATCCACAGTTGCGCGGAACATGGAGTCTTTACGTACAGGGAAAAACCACATTAGACTAATAATTCCTCTTTCCAATCCGTTAAAATTATGGGTTCTCTAATGTGTCATGATGCAGCGCGTTCTGGTCTGCTTCTGGTCATGGAGAGGGGTTGGGGTCGAGTTTGAGTTTGGATGTGAACATAGAATACAGCATGTGATGGATAATTCCTCGAAGTGGTGGTAGTGACAGGAAACGATAAATGAAAATTGCTGGAAGGGACTGGCAAGTTGTTTTCAGATGGAGGACGGATTATCGGGTAAGGGGCTCAATGTGTTATAACAAGGTGCCCTTCCGGTCTCGTACATTTGGTTATTATAGACGAATCCCAATCCAGCTCAATGGTCCCTTCCAACATGTCTTCACTCGTGGAATATATATGCTGCCTTTCTCAACGCCTATGTGAGGAGATCCATGACACGAGCTACTGGTGTCTGAAATACAGATCTCACCATACTGATTCCTCATCAACACGGAAGTTCGACCCTACTTACGTATGCAGTCCCGCTCAGCTGTACTCTCCCCTCTCAAACTTGTCGACGTCCCAGAACCTCGCCGCGATGGTATTCCCGTTGAACACACGGCCCTCGAGCGCGTTGACGGCCCTGAGCGCCGACACCTGATCCGTAAACTTGATAAACACCTGCCGGCCCGCGACGTCGATGTACAGCCTCTCGACGCGGCCGTACTTGTCCCCGCACTCCTCGCCGATCTCCTGGCCGAGCCCGCCCTCGACCTCGGCCTGGAGGCCGTCCATGCCGTCGAGCATGTTCCGCAGGACGACGACCTCGCCCATGGCGCCGAACTTGCCCCTGTCCTCGTCGGCGGCGACGGAGGGGGCCGCGGCGCCGCCGACAATGCGGGCGCGGCCGCCCGGCTCCGCGAAGCCGCCGCCCTCGGCGTCGGGGCGCCTCCGGCGCCGCTCGACGCGCACCTGCAGCGGGTCGACGATGCCGGACTGCCGGGCCCCCAGCCCGCTGCCGGCCGTCCACCCGTACTTGCTCATCAGCCGCTGGGCGAAGCCCTTCTGGCCTGGGCGGTTGGCGCGTGGGGCGGAGGCGGGGTCGTCGTCGTTGTTGTTGTTGTTGCTGTCGCCTGCGCCGAGGCCTGGGGCTGGTGGGAGGTCGACGTTGTCTACGTCCATGTCGTCGTCGTCGTCGTCTATGTCTTGCGGTTGTTGAGGGGGTGGCGGGGGTGCTTCGTAGCGGACCGGTGCCCGGGCGATGGTCGCCCCGCCGGCTGGTTCTTCCGGCGGCGGGGGAGGCGGCGGTGTGGGCGAGGTCGTGGGCGGTGCAGCGGCCATGCCTGACAGCGCGAGGCGGCGGGCGAAGACGTCGTCGCCTGTTGCGTCGTTGGGTACCGGGGCGGCGGGTTGCGGTGGTGGAGGACGTACTGCTTGGGCCTGTGGCGACGTCGGCGGCGGCGGTGCGAAGGAGTAGTCTCCTGGGGGGGCGAACTGGTCTGTAGGAAGGGGGAAGGTTATGGTTAGTTTAATGTATAGGCCAGGAAAGGAGAAGCAGAAAGAGAGGGGGAAAAAAGCACAGAGAGGGAAAACATACTGCCCATAGCCGGCCTCTCGTCCTCCCCCTCGGAGTCCTCGTCGCTCTCGTCATAACTCCCCTTCCTCCTCCGCCGGTGCGCGTACAGCACCGACTTCCACTCCTGCACCTCGCGCACCCGCTCGTCGCTCCGCAGGTACTCGTCGACGTTTGTGGGGCGCGACGGGTCGTAGACCTCGTCCCAGTCGGTGCCGCGCCGGTCGTCGTAGTCCGAGTGCCTGGTCTTCTTCTTCTTGGCCCGGCGCCCGCCGCGCTGCCGCTTCTCCCCCGCCGCGCCGTAGATGTACTCGTCCTCCTCGGTGGCGGCCCAGTCGGCGAGGGTGGTGCGGTGCGGCTGGGCGGGGGGTGGTGGTGGCTGGGTCGGGCCTGAGGTGCCCGGGGAGGAGGTGGTGGAGGTGTCCTTGGACTCGGCGGGGTTGGCGGCGGTGGACGTGGCGGGGGCTTGGCTGGGAGGTGCCGGTATGGACTTGGGGAATGCTGGCCGGGCTGGTTTCTTTTGGTTTATCTGTGGTCGGCGTATGGGTTGGAAGCGCAAGGCTGTGTGTGGGTGAGGAGGGACCATGTGTTAGTTAGGCCTGAAATCGCGACGAAAGCGTCCGGCAAGAGAGATCTCAGCAGGCTCCTGCTGAGGATGGGATATCAACCCGCTCTTGACGTACCTGAAATGGCATCCTTCTTGACCGGCGCGGCGTCGTCCTTCTCGCCATTGTCATAGACCACTGGTGCGCCGGACACGGTGGCTGAGGCGTCGGCTGTTGGGTTGAGTAGGTTCGCGTAGAGCGACATGCCGCCGCCTTTTGGGGGCGGTGGCGGGGCTGCCATGTCGGCTTTATTGAAGAAAAGTGCTTGTTATAGACTCTTTGAGGGGCAGAGAGCCATGGGTCTGGCCTGGCCAGCGAGAAGGTGGTTTGGTGAAGATTGAAAGTGGTTGTTGGAGGACGGGGATTTGGAAGTTGACAGCCTCGCGGCGCAAGGCCATTTCCAGTCAGTTGGAGCTCAACCGGGTGGGGCTAAGCTTGGGTATAAGTCGCTGGCGACTTCGGCGATAACCACATTCAGAATGTGTTCTACAGATATCATTTTCAGTTGCAATGTATGTTTTTTCAAGCTCTGGCTAGTTCTTTTCCTTAGGTGTTGAACAGCTATGAACTTAAAACTGAGAAGTGCTTCTTGGGCCCAAGCCACCATGTCACCTTCAGTCACATCTCATCATTCGGCAGTAAAGTATTTCACGGAATAGAAGTTGAACCACCTCGTTCACTAGATTTGTGATCAATACCGCGATATGAGATACATTAAGACACATCAATCACTCATCCCCTCAAATTTTAGTCAAGCTTTGCCGTGGTGAAGGAACGTCCGTAGCCCGAATACAATATCCTCCAACAGCTCAGTACAGTGACACGTTTGATACTTCTCATAAAGGCCAAACTTGAATATGAATGAAGAGCCTGCTCCTCACTTCTTCTCTTCAGTTTCCTCATCTTTGGTCTCCCCGTCCTTGGTCTCCCCGTCCTTGGTCTCCCCGTCCTTGGCCTTCTCATCCTTGGCCTCCTCAGCCTTGGCCTCCTCATCCTTGACCTCCTCGTCTTTAGCTTCCTCAGCTTTCTCCTCAGCTGAAGCACCATTCGGATTCTCTGCCTTCTTCTCCTCCTTCTTTTCTTCCTTCTTTTCCTCCTTCTTTTCCTCCTCTTCCTCCTTCTCCTCGTCCTTCTCCTCCTCGTCCTTCTCCTCGTCCTCCTTCGTCTCCTCAGCAACATCGCCGTTGGTGGCCTCTGATTCAACCAGCTTCTTCACAGCCGCCGCAGTTCCTGCAGGACTGCCCGGCTCAGCAAGAAGCACCTTACCCTTCTTGTCCACGACAAAGACGCCCCTCTGGGTGCTGCTAGGCGCCTTCTTCAGGCCAATGGCCTCGATCAAGCTGGCACTGGGGTCACACAGGAGCGGGTAGGGAAGCTTCTGCTTCTGCTTGAAGGTCGTGTTGCTCTTGGGCGAGTCCCGCGAGAGACCATAGATGGCGAGGCCACCTGCAGTGAGGGGCTCGTACGCGTCCCGGAAAAGACAGGCCTGGTTGGTACACCCAGGGGTGGAGGCCTTGGGGTACGTGAAGAGCACGACTCCGGAGCCGGACTTCTCCACGAGCGAGGCGAGGGTGGTGCTGGTGCCGTCGTTGAGGGTCACCTTGCCACCGAAGGCCGCGAGGTCGATGGTATCGCCGACCTCGGGCTTCTTCGCAGCCTTGGCGCCATTGGGCTTTGGGGCGGCGGCCTCGGGCTTCCCCTTGACGGCCTTCTTGACCTTTGCGGCAGCCTTGGTCACCTTGGACTGCTTCTTGGCTGGCGGCTCTGGGGCTGGCGCCGGAGCGGGAGCCTTGCGCTTGCGGAGCTCAACGGGCATTTTGAGGTTGGGGCGTGAGGAACTTGGGTGGTGTCAGTTTGGAAATTTCTTTTTCACGTGGTAATGACATTCATCTGATGCGGGCAAGGCCAGAATCAAATATGATGAAAGAGTCGGAAAACCTACGTTGGGCAGATAATTGGTGAAACAGATGAAGTGCCGTGTTGCCGGCTGAAAACAAGGAGGATACGGGATTGTAGTCGCGTATAGAGTGCAACCGGGAGGTCGTTGGTGCAATTGTATTTGGGCAATGGCTGAGGGAGCTGTAGAAGAGAAGAAGAGAGAGGAGAGGAGGACAGAAAGGACGGAACAAACACAAAGTGGGTGGGAAGAGGGAGATATGGGAGGTCAAAAGGCAAGGCGAGGTAGGATGGATGTCGTCTTGGGTAAGCTCCAGCCAATGAGGAGTTGGGCATGGGGGGAGCTTCTCACACTATCATCCATCAAGAAGTTCCGGCTCAGGGGCGCCCATTTTCTCAGCATTTTCCCCAGCTCGGCCCCAAATTTCTGGTAAGGCTCAACAACCCGTTGCACCAACATCATCATCATGCGAGATCCGAGAGGGCCATGTCTCCTGGCCTCTGGAAAAACAATGGCTTGGACCGTGCAGGCTTGTTAACGCCGACCGACCTTCACCGGTTTGACTCGGTCCTCATCACTTGCGAGTTTGTCAAATTGATCTCACATCCAAGAGTTTCCTGCTACAGAGGAGAGGAGATAGAAAGGGTCTGACTCCCGCAAATAGGATGGGGGGGACAGCGAATGATGCATCTTTTACGGTCAATTGTCATTTTCGCGTTAGATATTAAACCGGCTGGAAAACCCAGCTACGAGAGGAGTCGCCTGACTGTTTTTAGAAGATGGAGGGAGGGTGTGTGCTCCCCAACCTTCGAAATCTTGAAATGCGAGTGTGAAGCTCAGACCAACTTGATCTCATTTGGAAGCATTGACGTTGCCAACCTTGCCCGGTCGTCTTATATCCGTCGGCAAAACCCCGGGCCGTGCCGGTCACATCCCCCAGCCAATCACATCGCTCCTCCTTGGCGACTGCCATGGACATGAGGCTCGGGGGCCGACTTGCCTGTTGATATCGACGACGACAACCCTACAGTAATCATTGAAGCTGACAACATGGCATCCAAGGCCGTGGCAAAGGCCACCGCTGGTGGCGTGATGAAACTATCACAGGTAAGCTGCCCACAGGGTTGCCAAACACCATCGTAGTCCCCGCTTATCGCATCACCACCGCTGACATCCACCCTCTTACACCACCTCCAGAAATACACCCTCCAGTCGTCCGGCATCTGGGAACGAATCCGCCGCTCCCTCGCCATCGACCCCAACCGCTCCAACGGCGTACCCCTTAACCCGTACTTCCGCTGGCCCACGCCCGGCGGCCTAGACCCCCTGTCCTACGACGACCCCGTGACCGCGCCCGCGGGCGACATCGCCGACAACCCCTACTGGAAGCGCGACACGCGGCGCAGCTACCCCCGCATGAGCGTCGTCGGCCAGGCGGACGCCGTCGCGCTGCTGACGGTCGGCAACGCCGCCAGCCCCAAGGTCGAGCTCGTTGGCGAGGAGGGGTCCAAGGCACTCGTGGCGGCCGAGGCCGAGGGCCAGGAGAAGGGCCTGGCGAGGGCGTTCGAGGACAAGGGCGCCGGCCTCGCGAGGGAGCTGCTCGTCGACGGCATGCCGCCGCTGCCGAGCGGGCAGAGCCTCAAGTCGGGGCAGTGGGATGTTCATCCTTGGGAGTTGAACGAGGACCAGAGTTACCCGGACAAGTAAGTGGAGCCATGGCTGGGGAGAGCGGAGCTGTTTATGAATCGGGTGCTAACTATCTATTTTGCCAACTAGGTACCCTTGCCGGACGTTCCAGTGATTGGGAACTCACGAGGCGGGCGACGGATGATTGTACGGGTTATGAACATATGGAACCAAAGATGAAATGGCATGGGCGTTTACCTTATACACTTGGTGACATTTTACAACTACACAGTACCGTCGTCCGTGATCACCGTAGAAGGGTCTGAGTCAAATAAATCAAGCATTCTGACTGCAGTACTTTGCAATCCTCTGACTCAAGAAAGCTGCTCAGACAGCCGTCTCCTGAACTGTTCAGTGGAATATTCCAAGCTTGCAATACACGCCCTGGACCCTTTTCCCAACCGTATAGTAGCAATGTACCAGTCGTATTATCTGCTAATATTGTTGCCACTGTCGAGTACCTATTGTTTCTAGGTGTTAATTAGTCAGGACATCAGGAACATACGGACCACACGCGCCAAATGTACTTACAGGTTTTCAACTCTCCTCAGCGGATACGTTCTACTAGGTCATCGTATGCCTCTCCCACTTCTGGTAGGTTCGGCCGCCTAAGATTTCAGATGACCACCGCTCCTCCGTTGCTGGACTCTGGGAATTTCTGGGCTGGCACAAAGCTGCGAGGCATGGTTGCTCGGGAGATCCACCATCGAACCCCATATTCCCATGTAGGCACATGCTGAGGCTGTCTCCGTGAGACGGCTCGTTCGTAGGGATTGGCCCCGTACACACGGGGAACTCTTCCCGTAGGGCCATCTCAGAAGCTCACGGCCTCCTTGGAAGACGTAGCCGCAGATGACGAGGGCTGGCTACCACCAGCACCACCAGCACCACCAGCGCGGCCACCCTTGGCCGCATCACCCTCCTTGGTGGCGGCATGAGAACCGGCGGCATCCTCCCCGAGTTGCCTCTCAATTACCCTAGCCTTCCCCTGCGCCCTCTTGACCCGATCGTCGAAGTCGTTAACCGCCTCGTCCGTGTTCTCGGTCGACAAGGTATCCGGCTCGACCAGGGCGTGGAGGGTGACGATGTTCTTCTCCAGCCTCGCACCGCCGCTACTCAGAACAGGCAATCTCTCTTCCTCCCCGGAGGCGGGAGCTCCAGCTGCTGAGCCCTGTTGGTGGGAAGGGAGTCTGTTCGCCCAGACAATGGACCTGGCGTTGAGCCGGCCTGCTTCGACAAACTTTTCAAACCCCTTCTCGATGCCGAACGCGCGACCCTCGATGCGCCCGGCACGGTCACCATCTGCGACGCCCAGTTCGTAGCCTTCGTTGTAGTAATCGTCCTCCAGGTTGAGGAGGTTGTCGAAGGCGTCGTTGGCAGACATTTTGGGCTGAGTTGCGTGAGTGAGTCAGAGGTCTGATTGATCGATCAAGGTTGGCGTTGTCTATCGTGACAGGCACTTGATATACCAATAGGAGTTGCTGACTGAGATTTTTGTGAGTTCCGAGGGGATTGTTTGGTATTAATGTTGTGAATTCTCTTCTTCAGAGGTTTGAGAATCTCATCCAGGATACTCCGGGATTCACGGAGACGGTCGACGGTAGCCGGCCCGAATCTCGGCACCGTACTCGGCAGCCCCCAACTTCCTCTTGGATGTTGGCCCATGTGAGATGTGAGATGTGAGCAGGTGAGTTATGGTAGACATTGGTTCACATTAGTAGCAATCTAGCTCAGTACCTTGGATACACAATACAGTTCGACACGAATCACTCGTGTTTAATATGCACCCTCAATTATACTACCTACCTAGGTAGGTATGTACAGGGCGACCTCGACGATGAGGCTGCTGAGTCAGCTGTGTGTACATAACATAATTGTGCCCCACTAAGCTTTTGCGAGGTGCTTGAGAGCTCCGGCATCTTCTTTCTGGTTGACTCACCTAACAAAGCACCAAATACTATTGTTAGTCGCAAAGCTGCTGCTCCCCGCCCGCAGTCCACCTCTTTAACGATCGCACTCGGTTCAAGGCGGAGAAAATACAGTTGATTCTGTTTCTTCAACCTACACTTTCGAGAGCCACATCGCTACTGAACTCGAAGACTTTACTCGTACATTTCGGACGACTCCCCACCATGACGGTACCGCAAAAGGGCCACGCGCCGAACCTGGAGAAGTTCCTCAAGTCGCTTAAAGGGCAATCGATTGATGCTTCGATAGAGTCGCTCGCCTCGTGAGTGCCTGAGAGCTGACTAAACTGCCCACCTGAAAGCGCGAGCTAATTCCTCCATCTTCATGCAGCCTTCTCAAGCGGAGACAAATCGCAGGTCCCGAGGCATGCGCCATCGCGACAGCACACATCCTCCTGCACGTCGTCGCAAAGTCAAAATGGTCCACTGTCGACCAGCTCCTCGATCGCATTAAGCATGTTGGCCGGAAACTTGTCCTGGCGAGTCCACAAGAGCTGGTGATTGGCAACATTGTCCGCCGCGTGTTGGGTCTCATCCGCGACGAGGCCGAGGAGGACCGCGCCGGCAATGGAGAAGACTCCATGTCCGAGATCTCGACCCTTCCTGGAGACGAGCCTCAAGCCCAAATAAACTCTGCCGACGTCTCGCCACCCCATCGTCCGGCTCCCCCTCCTCGCATGGGCACCCTCACGTCCACCGGCTCGTTCCACGTCCCGCAGTCCATGTTCAACCTGCTCGCCAACCAGCCAAAGCTGGACGGAAGCCCACTAGGGTCGCCCTTTGGCAGGGGCTCGGGCTTCTCGACGCCAATGTCCCACGCCCAAGTCGCCAACATTTCTGCCCTGCGGTCTGAGGTTATTGACGGTATCGACGAGATCAAGGATGAGATCAGCCAGGTTGACGACCAGATTGCGGGCTTCGCCGAGGTGCAGATACATCCAGGCCACCATGTACTGGTTTACAAGCCCAGCCCAACAGTGGAAAAATTTCTGGTCACCGCTGCGAAGAGGAGGAAGTTTACTGTTCTGATTGCCGGCGCAACACCCCTAAAGCCAACGGACGAGCCCCCTTGCGCCGCTCTGCGAAAGCAGTTGAGCAAATTCGGTGTCAACACGATCAACATCTCCGGAAGCGGGATCATGGCATACATGCCCAAGGTCAATATGGTTGTCCTCGGCGCCCAGGCTGTGACCGCTAACGGCGCAGTCATCGCTGATGGAGGTGCTGCCATGGTTGCGAGAGCCGCCCGCGAATACAACAAGACCGTGATCGTCCTGGGCGGAGTCTTCAAGCTCTGCCCTGAAGATGAGCCGGATCTGGATGCTCTTGTTGGTGTTGGCGATCCCATGGACTTCGTCAGTTACGATGGCCACCTGGTCGACGTTGAGGTTGAGACCACAAGCTCCGAGTACATCGTGCCCGAGCTGATAGACATCTACATCACGAACTTGTAAGTGGAAGGCCGATCTTGTGCAAGCGATAACGACTGCGATGCTAACTAATGAAACAGGGGACCACATTCTCGGGACCATCTCCAAGGTGTGGTCGCTGATCACTACAAAATAGAAGACGTGGACTTCATCATGCAGTGATATCAGTCAGTCGGCATGATATGATGCAACTGCCTGGTGGTAGGAATTGCATCGGACACGACAGCTTCTGACAGCCTTGCGAGCGCCGAATACTCGATTGGATTGATTCAACGATACGCGTGTCCCTGGAAGACCTCGGAACCTTCTTGCCTTCCAAAAGTCTCTGGCAACGGTAGTGTGTATACCAAGCCGTAGAGCCTCAAATGCTGCCTTACGGGGCCGCGTCAGCTTGCACACTAGGCCTGCGTCTACCTGCAGGCAGAAGTTCGTAGTGAGGTGGGGGAGAGCCAAGGGCTATTGGAGAGCCGTGAGGCTGTCTTTGAGGCAGAACAGGTGCAAGCGAACCGTGTGGCGCAATCCCTGGGCATAAGACGGCCTAATGCTGCTCCTGGGTGGGAAGTCTAACCGGGCGGCCTCCCACCCTTGGGGCCATCCATGCTCTCTTGGTACTAGCCCACGAGGATCGCTAATGAGCTTATCCAGGCCTCGTGTGGGAACCAAATGGGTTTGCGCCGCGGAACGTCTTGGAAGAAATCCTACGTCGAATCCGGCAAGGCTGTGTGACGACGCAGTCATAATGAGAGGACAGCGCGGGGCCGAGCGCCTGATTAGAAGATGAACGAATAATACCCCTCTTAGGATGAGTTGTTCAGCCACGCCATCAATATCAGAATTGATTACTCCAAATGTCCGAGCCGCCGACTCCCATCGGTTATCAACTGAAGTATTTCCCAAGTCTTGCAAGACCTATCCTGAATTCCTGTCAAGCTCAGCTTGTTTCCACTTTTCGAACATATCAACAATATCTTACGTATCTACGGACTTGCTACACCAAGCCAACACACCCTCCACATCTCCCTTATTGTAAGACGCCGACACATTACGTATCCAAGATGACGCCGCATCTGGGCGACGCACCAGACATTCCTCCGCCGCCGTACTCAGAGACGGACATATATTCTGCTTCCAATGGCCACTCTCCTGTGGCACGGTCCCTGGTTCTCCCCATCCGCCATCGCACATCATCATCCCCATCTCACAGTAACTCAAACGGTGTGCCAGTCATGGACGATACTTCATCGGCCGCGTCCAACAGCGATGTTATCTACACGCCTCCCCTGACGCCTAGGAGCTCACACTCCCGCTCATTCAGCAGGAACAACTCGGGCAATGATAACCTGTTAAGCCCAGGCTATCCGCTGCATCAGCAGCAGAACACCGTTAGTGTGTCGTCGGACCATCTGACCAGCACATCAGCAGAGGCCTACTTTGAGTCACGGCCAGTACCACCAGCCTGTCGGTCTGTGGAACACATCATCCACACCGTTTTCGTCCGACCCGATAGCTCGCCAGATGACTTCCCTTACCAGCAAGCATGGGCCCATCGAGATATCAGGCCAGAGGATTGGCAGACGTTTCTGAATTACTTGATGCCAAACCACATAACGGAGAGCAACGAGGCTGTCATCGAGCGTAAGCTCCGAGCCGAGGGCCTTGATGTGGATGATGATGTCAGGTCTGCGAGGAGTGCGAGGAGTGCAAGGAGTGCAGGGAGTGAGAAGGGTGCCAGAGATGTTGCTGCTGGGGAGAGGACGCCTGTCGAGGCGCAGTTGGACCAGCTCCGCGCGCCAGGCGTGCAAGAAACAACGAACGTGGAGGAGACCGTGAGGGCATGGAACGAGGGCTTCTTTGGCCCGAGAGGAATGGCCATCGCCCTGGAGCAGGCATCTTTGGCGGGGGATGGACCACCGCGGATGCCGGGAGCTTGGGAGCCGTCGTTTAACGACAGCAGCAACCCGGACCCTGCAAACACGAATGCACCCATGCCTGACCCACGGCCGAACCATGGTGGCCAGTGGTGGCGTGGCAACCCGCCTGACCGGCGACCCAACGACGGTGGCCAGTGGTGGCGCTTCAACCCGCTGGACAGGGGCAATACTCCATCCCGTGGCCTCAACTTCGGGGGGCTCTCCATCGATGACGACCGCGTCGCCATTGGCAACAGCTTCGTTGCTGATTCCAACGGCCTGAGGATCGGCGGTATGGTACTGGACAACAACGGGGTGCGGATCCACGGCCGTGACATCTTTGGAGGCGGCGGGGCGGGCCCCGGCGCGAGAGTTCGGACTGCTCCCCCGGCTCCTGCGGCACCGCCTGTGCCGCCCATGGCCCCCATGCATGCTATGCCGCCCATGCCTCCTGTGCCTTCTATGCCTTCAATGTCGCCACTTCCTCCAGGGTTCTTTCACGACCAGACCGCCTATTACAATCAGATGCCCCCACCGCCGCCTCAACCTCCTCGCTTGGGGGTGCAAAACCGTGAACAGGAGGGTACTAACCCCCACCATCACCACCAACACGGCGGTGGCGCGAGAGGCCGCGGCCCGTGGCTTTCCGGAAGGGACAGCTCCCGTCGCCAGCGATCGCACTCCAGATCCTCCTCTTCGTCGTCATCCTCCTCCAGCAGCAGCAGCAGCAGCTCCTCGACCTCGTCATCGGATTCTGACGCATTATCGGTCGGCTCGCTCCCCGACTGCGAAGACCTCAGAGACAGCCAGCTCCCCGTGGCCAAGGCATACCTCGAGCAGTGGCTCTCGAGCCCCGAGAACTTCGTCACCAAGGAGAACGTCAAGGAGGCGAGGGAGAAGCTCAAGGCCGCAAAGAGGGGCGGCGGCGGCGGCGGCGGCGGCGCCGCGGCCGACCCCGACGCCGCCACGCGCCAGCAGGTGCGCTCCCTGGCGGCGCGGTGGGGGGCCCTGAAGCGCGAGCAGAGGGGCGCGCGGCGCGAGGCCAGGCGGCGGAAGAGGGCGCACCGGCGGGCGGAGAAGAGGGGGCGGCGGCAGGCCAGGAGGGAGGCGAAGCGCGCGAGGAGGCAGGCCAGGCGGGAGGGGAGGCAGGCCCAGAGGGAGGCGAGGAGGGAGGACAAGAGGGGGGGCGGCGGTGGCCACCGGGGGGGCCGCCGCCACGACCACGGCCCCGGACACGATCCACACGGCGGGGCGGGGCCCTTCGGCGCCCGCGCGCGGGGCTGGTTCCCCGGCGCGGGGCACGGCCCGGGTGCTCGCGGGCGCGGGCCGTTCCCGTTCTTCGGCGGTCGGGGCGGGGGGCCGCCCGCGGTGCCCGTGCCCGGCGGGCCGGGGCCTCATGCCGATTTCCAGAGGGGCGTGGAGGACTGGTCGAGGCGGATGGACGGGTGGGGACGGGACTTCTCGGCCTGGGGCGGGGGGCCTGGGGCGTGGCCATCTGGCAGTGCTGGGGAGCATGATGTCAAGGGTGGACATGTGCACGGTGATGAGTACGGTGGTGGTGAGCAGGAGGCCGGTATTGCTATGCGGGACGACGAGGGTGGAGACGGCGCGCACGCTGTTTCGGGGGCCATGTATGCCGCGCTTGAGGAGAAACAGAGGGAGTTGCAGGGCAAGAGGGATGCCTTGGCCGGGCTCCAGGAGAATAGCTATGGGGAAGACAGCAACGGCAAGAAGGAGGGCGCGCCGATGTCGGTTGTGCTACTGCCAGAGATCGCGGAGCTTGAGGTGGTGGTCAAGTCGTTGACGCTCAAGGCTGATGAGCAGTTTGCTAAGGAGCTGTCTGCTCTGGAAGGTTAACAGCTGAGGCTGGAACCCGGAAGATATGGGCCAGGCCAGGGGGAGTCTCTTTCCGGCTTATAAAGAGACCGATCATCTGGCAGTGATAGCTACGAATGTGATGATGCTTTCGCCCCTTCAGTGTTTGCAGTATTTTTGACATTTTTGTCTAGCCTGTCCTCGTTGGAGCTCTCTATGCCAAAGAGACGAGCCCTTGGGCTCATCGGTACACCACAGTAAAAGTCGCTCAGACGAACCTCAGTCGCTGCGATCAGGACGGATCCAAGATGTCCAACCACGCCGGAAGCAGAGCACCCGTTCTCCTATGTTAATATCTAGATGGCCCCGACAGACCAAGGCCCCCCAACCTCCGCAGTCCCCTTCCCCCTCTCCCATGATAACCCGAGTCTTAAACGTGTTTGCTCTCGTCCCTCTCGACCAGCTCGCCCACGCCCAGCCCCCTGCCGACCTTGACCTTCTTCTTGTCCTCCTTGCCCTCGCCTCCGCCGGCGGCCGCCTTCTTCTTGGCGCCGCCCTTCTTCCTGGCGGGGTCGCTGCCGACGTCGCCGACGGGCTCGCCCTCGTCGACGCCCTCGGAGGAGGAGGAGGCGGCGGCGTCCTCCTCGGCGTCCCGCTCCTCCCGCAGCTGCTCCCGGATGGGCGCCAGGTCCAGCTTCATGCCGAAGGCGTCCTCGCCGTCGGCGTAGTACTTGGCCTCGACCTTCTCCCGCTTGAAGCCGAGCGTCTGCTCGTAGAGGTGGATGGCGGCCTGGTTGGACTCGCGCACGTGCAGGGAGACGTAGTGGGCGCCGAAGGTCTCGACCATGGCGAGTTCTGTCCGGCCAGCCGCCTCGTTGTTAGCTATGAAACCAAACCCCGTTTTTGCTCCCTCCCGCCTTTTCGGACAGGGGAGACTCCAGGCTGTTGAACAAACACCCTGGGCATGATATATGAGGGCAGTGGTGGTGGGCAGTGGTGGTAGTGGAGGGGTTAGTGGTGTGACGTACGGCTCTGTCGCATCAGCTTCTCGGCGATGCCCAGTTTCCTATGCGTCCGCATGACGCTCAGGCTGGTGATGTGGCCGTGCTGGACGCCGTCGGCGGGCTCCTCCTCCATCTTGGCCAGCACGTAGCCCACGATCTTGGGGTAGTCGTAGGGGGTCTTCTTGGGGCGGGCGACGTCGACGGCGACGAAGCTGAGCTGGGGCCATGATAGCGCGTGGTAGAGGTAGTATTTGAGGAAGTAGTTCTCGGGCAGGTTCTCGAGGTTGGCGTGTTGGATCAGAGGCAGGTCCGAGGGGCGGAGGACGCGGATATCCATGGTGGGCGGCGGGTGGGATGGTTTGGAGCTGGGTATGTTTCTTTTCTTTTCTTCTCTTCTCTTCTCCTTCTTCTTCTTCTTCTTCTTCTTCTTCTTCTTTATCGGTCTTTCTCCTGTCGGCTGGGTGGTCTGGGTGCTGCTGTGAGTGTGATGTTCGCGTGCGTGTGTGTGAGGCTGGCTGTGTATGCGATATATGCGACGAAAGTGGTTCAAAGCTCTTGCCGGCCGACAAGTCCAAAATGCCAAGCCAAATGGAGGGGCACATTTTGGGGCGTTGACCTGAGCTTGGAAGTACCTTTGTACCTGTACCTGTACCTGTTCCTGTACCTCCACCTCCGGCTACTTAGTACCGTGTACTTAGTTAGTACCGGTAGCCGGAGCCTCTGAGCCCTGTGAGAGTACTTTGACCCGACTGGAGCGCATATCTAATCAATGGGGCCTATTAGGCCCGGTTCCACACTGCAGCTCTCAGTGCCGCCTCAGCGCCTCTACACACTCTACACAGTAACAGTAACCGACCACAGCGGGGAAGTTTGGGGTTGAGAGAACCTTGGAAGCTGAGAGACTGAGTGAGCCACCCACGATGTTACAACCCAAGGCTCGGGTTCGGCCTCGGCATTTCTGTACTTATATTTCCGTTGTAACTAGAGACTTCTTGCCAGCTTCCAATTGATAAATTTCCCACGTCCTGCTCTCGTTTCTGTCTGATTAGAAGCCATCCTCCAACTTGCTATAGTGACTTGGTTGACTTGACTTACACGGAATAGCCACTCACCCCGAGAACCTGACTTAGACGTTCCGGCTCAAACTTCAATATGGCAAGCCGCATATTATCAGGGAAGCTGGGAATAGTGACGGGAGCGTCGAGGAGTATGTATATATCATATACACCATGCATGCCCTTCCTCCAACCTCGGGTAGGCCTTAGCCATTGACGTCTCATCCCACAGGCATCGGGGCTGCCATCGCCGAGAACCTGGCCTCCAAGGGGTGCAACGTGGTTCTCAACTACACCTCACAGTCCTCGAGATCCCTCACAAAGGAGCTCTCCGAAAGGCTCGAGTCCAAGTACGGCGTCCAGACCCTCGGCGTGCAGGCCGACCTGGGAACCCCCCACGGCCCCTCGGCCCTCGTCGAGGCCACCAGGACGCACTTCGCCTCGTCGCCGCCGACCCCCGACTACAGGTTCCAGATCGACATCCTGGTCAACAACGCCGGCGTGGCCATCAACGGCAAGCTGCCCGAGGTCACGGTCGAGGACTTCGACTCCACCTACAGGGTCAACGTCCTCGGCCCGCTCCTCCTCATGCAGGCGGCGGCGCCGCACCTGCCCTCGGACCGCTCCGGCCGCGTCGTCAACCTCTCCTCCATCAGCTCCGACTGCGGCTTCCTGGGGCAGTCCGTCTACGGCGGGTCCAAGGCCGCCGTCGAGGCCATGACCCGCGTGTGGGCCCGCGAGCTGTCCGAGCGCGCCACCGTCAACGCCGTCAACCCCGGCCCCGTCGAGGGCCCCATGTACGCCGCCAACAGCGACGAGTTCAAGAGGGCCATCAAGGGCTGGATCGAGCACGCGCCGCTCATGCGGGCCCGGCCCGGCGTCGACGCCGACGACGTCGTCGAGTCCGCCGCCGCCGACGGGGGGAGGCCCGCGTACACGAGGGAGATCGCGGGCATCGTGGGGATGCTGTGCACGCCTGATGCCAGCTGGTGTACGGGCCAGGTTGTTTGTGCTAATGGGGGGTTGTTGATGAAGTGAGGGTAGGGTGTTCGTGAGCTGATGGGTAACGACCCAGGGAAAGCTCGAACGGGTAATTGTGCTAGAGCACCGATAACGCTGCTCTGGGTACCTTTGCATCTTGTCTCTGGCTGTTACCATTATCAGCGAGTCTTGAGCGCCTGGGGGGCAATGGTGGAGGGATATAGAGAGATGCGAGTGGGGAGTTTTCGGCCTGTTGTGTGCAATAGACCGCTGTTTTATGCCGATATGGCATGCATTATTCTCGGGCGGGGGGGTTTAAGCTTTATGGCATTGGTTATAGCATTGGTGTTTCCGAGTCCTTCACCAAACCGCACCACCAGGGTTTGTTCTCGTGTACCGCAGTCCCTGCCCAAAAGTCATGTGTTACCAGCGCCCAGACCCGTGTCTACATATCCCGCCAGTTTGTCAGCAATCCTGAGCACCGCCCGCTGGCCCCCAAGTAAGTCGTCTGCGACAGCACCATGTCAACGCCCTTCCTCATCCCGGAACAGCCACCTCCCACCAGCCCTCATCGCCTCCCGGTACCGCTCATTCACCAACGCCTTGCGGATCTCCTCAGCCTGCCTCCTCTCCTCGGCGCGCTCCTGCGTGTTCGGGAACTCCACGGTCCAGAACCCGGGCGGGCTCGGCATCCTGGTATACCTCTGCCGGTGCCTCCCGAACTTATTGGCCAGCTCCCACGTCTTGGCCTGCAGCCACGTCTCCTCCTTCTCCTCGCGCGTCATGGTGCCCAGCCTGTAGGCGTCGTCGCCGAGGTATTCCTCGAGCAGCTTGATGTCCTCGCCGCGGGTCGTCACCGAGGGGCCGGCGGCGGAGCGCTCGGCCTCGGCAAAGGAGCGGAACGTCTTGCCGCAGCAGTTAGGGTCGGTGCATCCGGCCAGCGCGGCGCGTTCGGCTAACGTCATGCCGCGGTTGACTTCATCGTAGACGTAGGTCAATCCGTCGTTATATCTTGGGTTGGGCTTGAAATCCTCTGGTCTTAACTTGTCCATCGGCTTGTTCCGGAGAGGAACCTTCTCTCTGTCTGCCGATCGGCCGCGCGGCATATCATCGCGCAAAATGGACGGTTTCTTTGGCGGCCGTTCTCGAACCTGGGCCGTCTTGGGCGAGAGAGTGTTGACCGTGCTCTGCTGTGCCATAGTCGCGGTTGATGCGTCCTTGAATGTGGACTTCTTCCCGTGAGGTAGCTCCCGCGGCGCGGGAACCTTCAGGTAGTCATCGTGGTCATCAGCGGGAGCAGGGCGGGGCGTTTTCGCTCCTGGTGGTACAGGTCGAATGATGGGTCTTGGTGTTTTCACGGACGGCGAGTCCAGTAAAGCTCCCAGAAGGCTTCTAGCCACAGGACGCTGAACGGTGTCCAACTCCGCATCTCCGTCGTCCGCAAGGTCCTTAACCCCCACATCGAGACGAAATGAATTGTAGCGCTTATACAGTTGCTGATCGCCAGGCGTCGCTGACCACGACTGACGCCCGGGTGCTTTTAAAAGCACTGAGGGATACGTGCGTGGGGTCAGTCCCGGGCCTTGTACCGGTGCGCGAGGTGTGCCAACTGTGGCAGATGGCACAACGGTCTCCCGTCTCAGGATGTCGGACAAACCTGATCCAGCAGTGCTCTCTGCGTCTGTGTCTTGGTCTTGCAGCCAGTCATTCGAAAGGCCTCTGCGCTTCCTTGGTGTCGGGATATGAGCTTCGTCTTCGAAGTCAAGATTCTCGGTGGGAGCGAAATTATGAGCCTCGCCGACACACTCAGGACCCGAACTGCTATGCTCAGACTTGACTCTCTGTAATCTCTTATCATTGGGCTCGTCCTCTCTGTCGTGCTTCCTCTTGCGGACTGATCGCTCCGAGACGAAAACAGGGCCATCTGACGACAGCTCAGCCTTTACGACGACCCTGGAATCATCATTGCGGTGATCCGGGAGTCTTGGAAGCTCGATTTTATCATCCACGCAGCCGTCATCCTCGGTAGACTCTTTAGGATTGCCCTCAGGAGGTTGGCTTGGGACGACCAGGGGAAGAGCTGGTCCAGCACAGGCGCTTGCCAAAGTTACCATAGACGCCGTGGCATGTGGAATGACACCCGTGGGCTGCTCAAAGCTCGATTCTGGACTTGGGTTCTTTGGAGCAGGCCCAGCAGCATCCAGACACCCATCTTCTACTGATTCCCCTTCGCCTGTCCCATCCGGCAGTGTTTTTGAGGCAACCTTTTCCCCGAGCCGGCTCTGTGCTCGCGCCAGTTTCTTTTTCAAGTGTTCAATGAGCCTGTCACGCGAGTCCACGCTCTCTGCCCATCTTTCGATGTCCTCGATCCTTTGTTTGAGCTTTGACCTGTATTCATCGCGAGACTTGCGCAGAGCTTTGTATTTCGCTGTGAGATTATTGTACTGGTTCTGAAGGTTCGAGGCCGTAGTGACACCCTGGGCTTGGGGTTTCGCAAGAGCCGGGTTCGAGGATTTGTTCGGCGACAGCTCTCCCAAGACTTTACGACTGTTCGGGGAAATCGACCCTCGGTCCCTCTGACCTTGCCGAAACCGTTGGATGTCTTCCTTCAGAGACTCGTTCTCCTGCTGTAGACGATCGACTTCGGCGGCGCGAGTTTTGAGCTGTTGCAGTTCGCCTAGGAGCTCTTCATCCTTACGATCACGCTCCTGTAACTCTGGCTATGATCTTAGCACAATCATTGGGAGAGGATCCCCAAGGCAATGATCACATACCCGTTCGTGCATTCTCATCGAGCTTGACATACGCGGCTGCCAGGGCCTCCTGGATGGCAGACCTGCCGCTCTCGAGCCAGGTTGACATTCCTGCTCGATAATATGTGATCACCGGTACATCGAATTTGAGGCTTTCGCGGCATTCGTTTCGTACAATGTCAAATTAGCGCTGGTTTGCTGTCATGCAAGCGAATGGGGAGAATGCCGAATTGTACAGTCTGTGTTGACGCGCTCCTCTAGGCTACCACGCGAATCGTGACGCGTAGGTGCAAGAGCCATCAGCCGCCGGATCACATGCTCACGTGGCACGGACCATCAAATCTGGTGGACCCGTTCTATGCAGGGCTTCCAAGGGTTATCGGAAGTTTCAAGGGACGTCTCGTGTGCAAATGCTCATGATGGTCAATGCTAAATGATTGCGTTACGATCATCGCCCTTCCCCTCCCCAGTTCAATCGGCTTATTTGGCCTCGAAGGACTTTCTACATGGTTGTACGTAGGCCTTCTTGAACATACCTAGGTACTGTGCCCTATGAACTGGCCGTATCAGTCTGGCAGTTTGGCAGTCTGGTTACCTGTCTAGGTACTTAGTATCTATCAGTCTCGTTAGGCCGTCCAGCATTCAGGCTATCCTGGCATCCAGGAAAATGTTTGCGGGGAACATCATTATGCTCTCAGCGGGGGGGCATTCAATCCGGAACACCAGCCCCGACGCCATTGACTTTGTGTGACATCAGCTGGTTGCAGCTCATTTGCCAGTGGTCGACGTGTTTCTCGATCATTCCTACCAGCCTATCTACCAAGGCATGGAGATATAGTGACGCATGTGGCAAGAAAATCATATCGGATAAGGCGAGGCTAGGAGCAAGAACTTTAAGAAGTCGATGCGCAGTCTCCCAATTAATTCACCAGGCTAATGAATACCTAGGTATCTACAGTACTGTGTAGGTAGCCAAAGTACCTAGGTATGTATTACGGTATCTCGGTAATTGCCACGATAATCAGGAGGGTAGAGAGGCCTGGATACTCGAGAAAGTTTGATGGACAATACGGCTCCATACAGCAACACGGCAACCACACGGCGTTTCTTAAAGTTTCCAAGGTAATCTCTAGCCCAACGCCCCCACTAGAGCATCGGTCCGAAATACAGAGTATTTTGTCAGTCGGGCTGCCTGGGCAGAGTTGATGATAGCCTCTCTCTGCCTGGTATCCGTCAGTCCGTCAGGCAGTACGGTCTATCACCGTCGCCCTTCCGTAACCCACCGTTCTCACGTGTCGCTTCTGCAAGGGACCTGCCCTGCTGCTGCTGCTGCGGCCAGTGCCACAGCCCACAGCCCACAGGTCACAGGTCACAGGCCACCGGCGGCCACGAGAAGGTCAATTGTGATTGTCAATTGAGGAGACCTCGGATCTCAGATGCAGGGTACCTAGGTACCTAACCCCACCTTCCAATTCAGGAAGATGGCAATGTTTGGAAAATCGGCAAATTCTACCTTCAAGTTCTAGGCTAGGTACATACATAATACGTCGGTGATACCTAGGTAGTCGGTGAAAGGTGAAACGGACATTGGAGGACCAGATGAATTGTTTCAATCAATACCGGTGGATGGGTCACAGTTGATATAACCTTGTGCCTTTAAACTGCTTGGTCAGCTTAATTATTGATATCGGTTTGATATCAAGGTGTACGATTCCATTTCGAACAGCCTGCAGGATAGCGAAACATCTCCACCACACCATCTGATAAAATCCCTGCATCCTTTTTGCTTGGACCCTGGAAACTTGCTGCGAGCTGCGAGCCCGGGGAACAATTTCCCATTCAATCCACCGTCGCTATCATTATCACTGGCCAACAGCCAGGTGTCCAGGGGCCGGTCCTGGCAGAGGGCGGGCACAAACTGAATTTTCTTCACGCGCACCTGGGCATTCGCCTGCAGATCCCCCTCCGGATTCACACTTCGCCTGGCGAATTATCTGCCCTGTTCTATCAACCTTGGCATCTTGTAGGGAAAAGGGCGGCCTGGCCAAATTAGCCCTGGGCGGACTTTGCTCCCCAAGCTCTTCTGGACCTGCCTTACCTGCCTTGCTTGTGGTACCCCTCTTTCTATATCTACCTAGGTAGGTACCTAATGCAGACGAAATCTACACTAGCAGCCTAGCCACAGTATATACAGTGGCAAGTACCTCCTTCCCAGCAGGTAGGTACCTAAGTACCTCTCCCCCTCTCACGGCTCTCACGGCTCCCTCCCATTCCAAGGTTGATGGCCACCTACCAGCTTTAACCTGGGGCCATTTGGAGAGAGCAGCAGAGAGTACCTAGGCAGCTAGGTAGCGTCAAGAAGATTTGTCTGCGTGTCACACAAATCTAATAATTTGCTTGTCTCACTTCTTGCCTCCTGCTCCCCCCTCAGGGCCAACCTGGCAACAGGTCAAGTCGGACTGTCGTAGACCTCTCGTATCAACATCCCCTCCTTGGAAGGCAGCTTGCAATGAGACGAAGAAAGTAATCAAGGAGAAGAAGATAGAAAGAAGAGAAATAGAATTAAATGCACCCCCCTCTAGTGACAGTTTTTATCTGCTTGTTATATTTGGACACCCGGAAATCAATTCCCAAAGCCAAATTCACTTTCGCATTTCCAAGCCCGAGCGCAAGCGCAAGCGGGAAAAGAAAATTCGGTTCGTACCTGCCCCACGAGCCGTGCAAGCAAACGGTTTTCACCCCACCTCCACCTTCCCACCTTCTACCCTCTCTATCTACCTACCCTCCTTCCCTCTCAGATTTCCAAATACCAACTTCGACTACTCAAACCTCAACAATCCACCAATTCCAAAAACTCGTGATCTCTTTGCAGACCACATCCCCATACACTTAACCACCAACTCATCAACCCAAACCCAAACTCAATATGGATGCCAACACCTTCGGAGGCGGTGCTCCCCGCGCTTGCTACACTTGTAAGTTTTGCTCCCATTCATGTTTCTCTATCTCGCCCTGTTACGGTTGCTTCACCAAGTCGAGCGCGAACCCTTTCCTGCCTCCAAGCAGCCCCGCGACAGAGGCAGGAACATTTCAGCTTTAAGAGATATGCCCCTATGTCCGTTGCGATGGCCGGTCTTGTTTGCAGCTGTTGCATCATTCAATACCTGCCATCCACGCAACGAGCGGCTTGCGCATTTCCCTCAGCCTTCTGAGGCCAGCCTCTCCTGTGCTGGGCCAAATGGTTCATCCATCTCAACGCCTCGGTTTCGAAGCAAATCATTCCTTGTGGCATCTCACAGCGACTGTTTCTAAAAGCTCCTTTGCAGGGCGCAACTTCCATCCTTGCGTTTATTGAAAATTGGTGTGGTGTTGAGAGATCTGACGAATGTGCGTTTTAGGCGGTGCGACCGATCACCAGGTATGAATGTTCACAGACGGGGACGAACATCTTCGAGAGAGAGTATATATAATGTCATCGCAGACACTGACAAATGACCTACCAACAGGCTCGCGAGTGCCCCAACCGTGGACCCGCCAAGTGGTAAGTGCCAAGCTGCCATACCTTCCGCCGGTCAACAACAACTGCTGACTGATATTGCTTCTAGCTACAACTGTGGAGGCGAGGGTCACATGAGCCGTGAGTGCCCGGAGGGTGCTAAGGACCCCAAGACCTGCTACCGATGCGGTCAGCCCGGCCACATCTCCCGTGACTGCCAGTCCGCCGGCAACCCCGCCGGTGGCCCCAGCGGTGGCGGCCAGGACTGCTACAAGGTTCGTTCTTGTCGTCCATATCTCGATCAGACTTTTCAGTTTACTAACAAATCTTCAGTGCGGTGAGGTCGGTCACATTGCCCGTAACTGCCCCAAGTCTGGCGGTGGATACGGTGGTGCCTACGGCGGTGCCGGCGGTGCTGGTGGCTTCGGCGGCGGCTTCGGCGGCGGCCAGCAGAAGACCTGCTACTCCTGCGGTGGCATTGGCCACATGTCCCGTGAGTATTTTCCAAAGATGCTGTCGCATACTTTCCAACACATGTACTGACTTCATTAGGTGACTGTGTCAACGGCTCCAAGTGCTACAACTGCGGCGAGAACGGTCACTTCTCCCGTGACTGCCCCAAGGGTACCTCCACCGGCGAGAAGATCTGCTACAAGTGCCAGCAGCCCGGCCACATCCAGGCCGAGTGCCCCAGCGCCTAAATGAGCTGCGGCAAACAGACGACTAATTGACAACCGACCTGATGCGTTGAGTGGCGATGTTATTCGCCCTCACTGAGGATGGAGGAAGGCTGTGGACGCGCGATGGGAAGCGGAGTTCCGGCTCTTGTGGAGCGGAACTTGGACAACTTGAACGGACCTGTGGTGTGACGGTCGTCTGGATACCCCGGATCATGATTAATGGCTCTTTGTTATTTTTGGTCGTGCTTTTACGATGCTGGCCCCAACATTTCGGGGTCAAGGTCCAACGCGAGTTGAGGAATGGCCATGGTCTTCCAAGACGGGTGTCTGGCATATGCATCGAATTTCGGTCTCGACCTTTCGTCGGGAATTCGGCATAATGATTTGCTTTTTCAAAATAGGGGAACACATGGCAAGGGAACGGAATCTGCACTCTAGTCGAGACCTGATCAAAAGGATCTTGATAGAGGGAATTGATGACACGAAAATGACCCATTTACAAACAAAACTCACTCTCCATATGCCCACGTGCGTTACGCTTCTCTAATACGTTTCCATTTGACATGCGTTTGGTCTACCCTACTTCTGCATTAAAACACATCCGGAACATCTAGAGCCATCTGCCAGGTCTCGACGTCCACGTCTTTTGGCTTTGCGGACCAAGGCCCCTTAGCCATCAGCAACTGCCGGCTTCTTACTTACATCACCTGCAACACCGTCATCACTACTGTCGCGACTATTCCGCCCGTAAGCCGCAGCAATCCTCCTCCCCACGCTCTCACCACTCCAGTAGGCTCCAGTTGCTGTGCCCAGCGCGACAAACGGCGCGGTGTGCTCGCCTGCCAACCACACACCCTTGCTAGGCCACCCCTCTCTCATCGTTCGTATGTCCTTGTCGCCCTCCTGCAGACCGATCTGGAAGTTGCTGTAGCTCCCGTTGCCGGCGAGGTCGTCGGCCAGCCACGTCGTGGCATAGCTGCACACGGGGGTGCAGGCCGGGTCTGCCGCGTCGAAGTTGGGAAGCCTCGAGTAGTAGGGGCGGAAGAAGCCGTAGAGGAACTTGTCCCTCTGCTCGCCGGCGGGGAGGGACGTGACGCCGTCGACGATGTGGCGCGACTGCGGGCCGTAGGTGTAGAACAGCAGGGTGGGGTGCGACGCCTCGGGGGCGAGGGAGGCCAGCTCGACGACCTCGATGGTCCAGCGGCCCGGGTTGGTGTCCCGGGCGAAGGCGGGGGCGAGCCACTGGGCGAAGCCGCGGACCGAGCGGCCGGCGATGGCGGGGTCCGGGCCGAGCCAGAAGGCGCGGGGGAAGGAGATGTAGACCTTCTCGAGGCACCCGTAGCTGATGCTGCCGATGGCCTTGGCCAGGGGGGCGGGGAGGGGCGGGTCGAAGGCCTGGGGGTTCTTCTGGAGCCAGCCCAGCGGGCTGGTCACCACGAGCTCGTCGAAGGAGGCGACCTGCTGCTCCTGTTGGGTGCCGTCCGTTGGCGATGAGAGGGTCACGCTGACGGGACCGGAGGGGGTGGCCCGGGCGTGGATCTTGGAGACGTGCGTGTTGTATCTGATGGTTGCGCCTGCGAGGGCTGGGGCTGCGATGTGGGCGAGGATTTTGGAGTACGTGCCGGCGCAGTAGAGGTTCTCTGTGAAACCGTCTGTCAGCTATGGCGAGTACACAGACATGAAGGGATACAGAGGGGCCAAATGGTAGACTTACCGCCTTCTATACACTCCTCCAGCCAGAAGAACTTCAGACTCTGCCTCTCAACCGGGCTGCCTACGAACGCACCCCACAGGTCGGCCATCTGGAGCACAATCTCCCTCTTCCTCTGCCACTTCTCCGTCGTCTCGGGTATCAGCTCCCTCAACTTCACCTCAAAGAAGTCCCGCAGGCTCTCACCCGGGTCGATCTCAGCACTGTTCTTGTTCGAGTGCTTGAAGGCCGCCTGGACGATATCCCACATCATCTCCGAGTACCCCTCGCCCTCCTCGAGCCCGTACAGCCCGCCGTCCTCGTCGAAGACGTGCGACCCCGTGTCCCAGCTCCCCACGACCGTGCCCGTCTCCCTGGCGATGTCCAGGATCGGGTTGGCGGTGGTGCCGTGGATCCAGTTGGGGCCCACGTCGACCGTCACGCCGCTGGCGAGGCGGTCCTGGTAGAGGCGCCCGCCGACCCGCCCGCGGCCCTCGAGGACGGTCACCTGCATGCCGTGCTGGAGGAGGATGTCTGCGCAGCGGAGGCCGGAGAGGCCGGCCCCGATTATGCCGATGTGGGGTGTGCGGCTGGGGTCTTGCATTTTCTGGATGTTTTGTGTGAGCCTGTGTGTCTGTTTTGTATTTCTGGAGTGAAGTTGCTCCTCTCATGATGGCGTTGACACATGTGCTTTTGGCAGCCGCATCCTCCGCCCCAACTTGGCCATGACTTCACCGTATCGTCCCGTGATACAGTCTCGCCAGGCCTTGGGAATTGAACCAACACTCTTTCATCCATAGAGAATATACCGAGATGGTATCTCACCTTGGACTTCGATGCCACACTTTCCATGGTGTGTTCGAATTGCTTGGGACTAAGACCCGATATGCTCTGGAAATGTATCGATCGCAAGTCCTGATAGATCCGGGACAGATGCTGTAGACCCGGGCTGGTATATGTCATTGAATAAGCATCCATGTTGATTAGGTGTCTGAAACCAAACTTGCTTGACTACCTAGGTACCTAGGTATGGAAAAAAGATGTTGCTCGATATGTAGATACTATATGTCTTGTTCGTTGTGAACTCAGGGGTACAATGCTCCTTCCGAGGCCGTGAGGGGTGGTTGCTGTGGGAAGGAAGTAAACACAGAAAAGAGTAAATGTATAGCAGACTAGAGGAAACCACATCGGACAGTTTATAATGGAATATGAGAAACTGGGGTTGTGACCGTGAGAGAATATCTGCATCCGGAGTATAAGTGGCGTAGCCACCTGTGCAGGAGATACGTATTGTGGAGTTTGGTCCACCAGTATATATGGCTCTCACGATAATCCATTAGATGATTCTCTGAGGCCGAAGAAAGGAAGGACATGTAAACTTCAAGGGAGAGCCCAGCATGTGAGATGCAGCGAGCTGCCTATGTATGGCCAGCATTGCTGGCAGAGGACCCCGTGAGATGGAGGGCGTCGCACGTCCGCTGACATGCACCATAAAGACGACTTAGCTAGACCAGTCCATACTGCACATCAACGCAGCCGCCTTGGGCCCGCATTCGACTGTTCAAGGCTTTTAATGGTTGTCCGCTTGGCGGCCATAAGGCTCTTGGTTTTATTGCCCGGGGCTGAGAAAGGTTGGGGTTGAAACACAGGGAGTATGGGTGTAGCGGAGACGTTGACAGCCCCATCATCATAGATATGCCATAGTATCAGACATGGCTGAGCATCTGGACTGGAGATACTGGCCGAGTAGCCAATCGCATTCCACTGAGCAGTCATGCCTCGAGCTAGTTCGGCCGTCGTTGGCCGAGAGGTTGATATCTGAGAGAAGTAGGGGGGTTGGATGAAGGGGTGGTCTAGACTCGGATGACAAAGGTGCATCTTTCTCGCTATATAACAAGTGGAATATCAAACGTACCGTATCTTGGGCACTGCCGTTCTCTTTCTGGTAATCTGAAACGAGGCTAATGTTCTGAACAGTATCGATTTCATCAAAGCCGCTGGTAGAGTCCAGTTTTGCAAATGAGAAATGAAAGTCGCAAAAATAGGACGCCCTCAGCTGCTGTAGCAGCTTATACGTTCCTACCGAGTGCTGTGAAACGCGTACTCAGAAACGACGCCCTGTGAGTGACAAACAGCTATACTGCTTTCCGATTCGAGAAAATGACGTTGATAGCAGCCAAAAGATGTCTCGACTAGGCGAAAGCATCGCACGAGGGTCTTCTGGTGACCCGTCGTTGTCGTCCGTGATTGGTGGCTCCATCCTTGACGAGCTCCACTCAAGCTTCTTATCTCGAGGTTGGCGAGTTGTCTTGACCATGCCAGCTTGTCCGTAACTGGTAAACATAGAGATACGTGTCTCTGACCCGGACCTGGCCCTGTTGATCAGGTCCGACATGAGGACTACAAGATATATGCCATTATATGCTGGCTGGCCCGTATCGTGCGGATATGTCTCTTTGAGCTGAGCCAAGGACCCCACCATGTTCACATGCTCGAACCGCCGATCTGGGGAAGCTCGAGAGACATGGCCAATAAAATTTGACGGGAAATAAGCCCCGATCCCAGTTTCCCCGGCCCCCAAGTGTCACCCTCCCAAGGGAGAACAATGCCGAGGCAACTTGTTGACCGCATTCTGGATTAGGTGCATGTAGGGGTCACCCGCCGAGGCATACCCATTCGCCATGTCACGGCTTCAGCTTCGACTTCCTCCTTGACCCGTTCTCATTTCTAGTCTGTCTTCTCCCTCCATCCCAGAGAGTCCCAGAGCCACAATATCCCCGAAGACAAATTCAGCATCTGTGCCTCGAGTGATTCCACCTATCCCCACTGAAACCCATCAACCTTCTCGTTTTAATTCCCGACCCTTGCGACCCTTGATTGCCCGGCCATCTCATCAACCTTACTACCGGCACTCTACGCGACCTCCACAATGGGCTCCGTGGCTGCTTCACCCAAGACCTTCACCCGTGAGCAGGTGAAGAAGGAGGGCAACACCGAGGACCAAGTCCTGTTCATCATCGACAGCAAAGTCTACGATGTGTCCGACTTCCTCGACGCCCATCCCGGTGGCGAGGCCGTCCTGCGGCAAGTAGCCGGAACAGATGCAACGGAAGCGTTCTACAACCTGCACAGGCACGAGGTCTTGACCGGGAAGTACGCCGAACTCGCCATTGGTACCATCGAGGGCGAGACGCCCGAGGTGGTCAACCCTGGCCCGGGCGAGTTGTCCAAGGTGCCTTATGCGGAGCCGCTGTGGTTGACTCCCCTGTTCAAAAGTCCGTATTACAATGATAGCCATAGGAGGCTGCAGAAGGCGATCCGGAAGTTCACGGATCTACACGTGACGCCGGAGGCGCAGGCCAAGGAGAAGGATGGCACCTTCATCAGCCAGGAGCTCATCGACCACATGTCGAAGGAGGGTATACTGCATATGCGTCTTGGGCCCGGGAAGCACCTGCAGTCCGCACCCAGTCTGCTGGGTGGTGCCGTCAAGCCCGAGGAGTTTGACTACTTCCACGATCTCATCGTCGGGCAGGAGATGGTACGGTCATCCGCACGCGGTTTCCAGGATGGAAACATGGCGGGCATGACTATTGGTCTGACGGCCGTGCTCAACTACGCCAACGATGAGGCCTTCAAGAAGAAGATCGCAGATGAGGTCTTCAGCGGCAAGAAGAAGATCTGCCTGGCTATTACGGAGGCGTTTGCCGGCAGTGACGTCGCGCGGTTGCGGACGACGGCTAAGAAGACGCCGGATGGGAAACACTACATTGTCAACGGGACAAAGAAGTGGATCACCAACGGTGTCTTCAGTGACTACTTTGTGACTGGTGTTCAGACCGACAAGGGCCTGAGCGTGCTGCTCATCGAGAGGGGTGAAGGTGTCGAGACCAAACTCATCAAGACGAGTTACTCCACGGCCGCCGGCACGACCTTTATCACTTTTGATAATGTCAAGGTGCCTGTGGAGAACCTGCTTGGAAAGGAGAACCATGGTATCTATGTGATTCTCAGCAACTTCAACCATGAGAGATGGACCATGTGCTGTAAGTGCCCAGAATATACCCATCTACCCTTCTAGACGACATGAAGCTTACTATTTTGTCCTAGGCGGCACCATACGATACTCTCGGACCATCATTGAGGAGACTCTCAAGTGGGCACACCAGAGGATGGTGTTCGGAAAGAGGCTCATTGATCAGCCCGTCATCCGGCTCAAGCTGGCCAAGATGATTGCTCTTGTTGAGTCGCACCAGTCGTGGCTGGAGACAATCACCTACCAGATGTGCAACATGTCCTATTCGGACCAGTCGAAGCATCTGGGTGGGCCTATCGGGCTGCTGAAGATGAGCTGCACACGTGTGGCACATGAGATTGCAGATGAAGCCGTGCAGATCTGGGGTGGGCGGGGACTGACGCAATCTGGGATGGGACGTGTTATTGAGAACTTCAACAGGGGATACAAGTTCGATGCCATCTTGGGCGGTGCTGAGGAGGTCCTGGGAGATCTTGGTGTGAGACAGGCCATGAAGTTCATGCCTAAGGAAAGGCTGTAGGCGGTGCTTGAAAGGACATATTGGCCCCTCCATTTGGTAAGTACAATATATGGCACCAGTTAGATACTGGCAGGTTTCCAGTGAATGTATATAGAAGTAGGTTCGAATCCATGAATTCGACTTATTGCATCTCTTTGTTTCCATGCCAGGCATGCCATGACAGCCTTCGGGGAAATTGAGGGTATTCGGAGTGCATCGGAGTTAAGCATTGGTAATACCACGTAGCTCCTGTGGTACAGGATAAACCCCAGACAAAGCACTTACGCAGGTCTCATACCGTGGCCCGAGCGTTGAGTCACTGCACTTCAGCGGCTGCGACAAGTTATAGTGGTAATGGAGTAGTAAGCAGCTCCCGCCGGAAGAGAATTGGGGGGGTGTAGGGGGGATTGATGCTACCCTAAATTTTTGGCCGAGCCCGCAGCAACAACATCTCACCTTCCCAAAGGTTGCGCACCGGCGAGCAGTTGAGCTCCACCACACATCACACACCCCGTCGTGGTTCACTCTTCCCTTCGCAAGACCCAGGTGTCCCCAAACCCCAAGGTCTTCCCAGTTGTAAGTAAGCCCGTCTACCACAGCCTGCAGTGTGCTTCTGGCATTCCGCAGTCGACGAGGCCGTCGGAGCTGAAGCTAATCAAGGATCCTTCCTGCCCACCTTAGAGTGACGAGTCAATCCGGTTGCGCATCTCCTCCCTACGACAAACGCTGCCCGTCGCATCGCGTCTGCACACGTCACGGTTCCAAGACTCGCGTCTACCGACAGCTCCAAGGCTGAACCCGATCTGCACTACCTATCTGGCCTGCCTTCGAATTTCCTAGTTCGGCACTTTACGAGGAGCTCTGTTGCTGTCTTCCCCACCACGAGGCAGTGACCGCTCCTGCGATCTATAAGCTCCCAAGCCGGCGAGATGAACCACCATCATCTGCCGGCTGGGTCGCCAGCCATGCCAGGAAGGGGACATGGAGGCCCACCTGGATATCATATTGGAGGTAGTCCCGTTCCAAATGCAGCTCCTGGGCTGCAGGTGACGCCGACTTCAGCCTCGGGACCACCACCAAGAGGTGGTCGCGGCAGGGGCCAACACTACAACCAGCACCACTCTCCTGGCCACTTCCAGCAGTTCCAGCAATACTCTCCCAACCTCTACAGCCCATATGCGAATTCTTACAACAACGGCTTCGCCTACGCTGCTCCACAATACATCCCCCCTCAGTATGGTCAGAATGGTGTCTTGCCTCAAGCCTACACCCACGCGGCATACCCACAGCAGTTTTATGGCCACCAGCAACAGTTGCCTCCCCAGCAGTTCTACAACAACCCAATCCCACATTATCCCGGGCCTCAGTCTCCATCATTCAGTCTCCCATACCAGCCGCCACCCCCGCCTCAAGCTATTGTCTCCGTTCCGCCTACTGAGGTTCTTCCAATCCCGCCCGTCGTTCCTCCACCACTACCAACCACACCGGCATCTCATCATTCTTTGCAACACACCCCGATTCCCATAGCGCAACCCATTTACCAACCCCCCGAGGTGGCCGCAGGCAGTATACTGTCCCCCGGACCAACCATCCCCCAGGAGGTCGCGCCACAACCCGAGGTTCCTGCGAAGACGCCCGAGGCTCCTGTAGTGTCAGCGACTTCTGCGTCCACTTCTGCATCTCGGGACGAGCATCCTTCGCCCCAGTTTTCTCCTATCGACCCTCGTCCTGAAACTATTGCACACAGAGTAAGTCATCACTCCCAATCCCGGTCGAATATCCATCACGTTTTATGTGCGTCCAGCTGACATTCTCCCAGCTGCCATGGACTACCCACCCTGATGATCCTTGGATCAAGAGCAAGAAGTTCAAGAGGAAGAAGAAGGTGCTGCCAAGAGACGCGGAGGGTGTGGCCATGCGACCCTCAAAAGCTGCTCCATCTGAGCCTTCCGCAGTGCCTGCGAAAGCGCAAACAGCACAAGGCCAAGAGACGTCTGTGGACTCCGCCGTTGCTGCTGATCTGCAAGATGATTCGAGTCTTACGGAGAGGACCACTTCCACGGTTGATGCTGCTACAGACACTTTGACCACGAGTACACCCGAGTCCGCAGCTCAGCCTTCCAGTCCTTCTCTTCAGAAGTCCTCATCTGGAGCAACCCAGCCACCCAAGACCACTCCCCGGCGTGTAGCCCCGGCAGTTCCAGTTGTCCCGGTCCTGCCCAAGGATGGTGCCGTTGTTAACAGCAACCCATCCGCCAGCAAGAGCCAGGCAACTGAGAAGCCAGTCGACGAGTCTCAAACAACGACCGAGGAACCTGAGCAGCCAGAGGAAGATGAGAAGCCAGCTCCGTCTGCTGCTGTTTCCTGGTCCGCCCTCTTCAAGCGTACCTCGGCCGGCAAGCCTGCGGCGTCTGGCGCAACCCCACCAAACGGAACGGCAGTCAGCGAGAAGCCCAAGCCCGTAGCTGACGGCGCGGCTGTGGTCACCAAACCTAGCTCCTCTTCTTTGGCCGATATGCTCAAGGCGTACGAGGTGAGGAGTAACGACAAGATCTACTTCATTGAGCCTCGTGCGCTGAAGAACAGGGGTACGGATTGCTACATGAACTCGGTAAGAATAAACTCCCCCTGAACAACGTCTTCCTAGTTGTCTCTCAAGATTATGTGCTAATACAGTAGTTTCACAGGTCCTACAAGTGCTTGTCTTCTGCATGCCATTCTACAACTTTCTCCAACAAGTACGCCAAAACGTTGTTCACAGTTTCAAGGATACGTCACAAACACCCTTGATTGATGTCATGTAAGTTTGGTGAACATGGTCCTGCACACTCACCAAGTACTAATCACGCTGCATAGGATCGATTTCATGGCTGAGTTCAAGGCCGTTACGTCTGCAGATGACCTGGACCAGCTGCGTAGGAAGCTCAAGAAAGAGGACTACCAACCGAATGGCGACTCGTTCTTGCCTGATATGGTTTACAACTGTATCAGGAAGTTGAGTGCATTCGCAACGGTTTGGGTGAGTAAAGCCTACGTCCCTTCGGAAGTCTACAGCGAAGATGACTAACGGACTCTCTAGCCTGGTTCTCAACACGATGCTCAGGAGTTCCTCATGCTGCTTCTGGATGGACTTGATGATGAATGCAAGAAGACGATTACTGGACCAGCGAAAGCGGCACCTGGCTTCTCTCACGGAGACGACGACGACGAATGGACCGAGGTTGGACACCGCCAGCGACATGCTGTTACTACAGTATCTGGGGAAATCCCGGTGCCTAATCCTATCAGCAAGATCTTCGACACTGGGTTCCGACTAGAGCTACGAGTTCCTGGCAGCAAGGATTCTGTGCGGATAGAGCCACACAAGTGTATTCCACTTGCCATTGGCGATCCATCGGTCAAGAACGTTGTTGACGCGTTGAAACTCTTCACTGCCCAAGAGACCGTGGAGATGGGTAATGCTCAAGGTGCGCAGGTCAATGGCAGGATGCAGCGTTCGATGCACGTTCTGCCACCAGTTCTCACCTTGTTTTTCAAGCGCGACAAGATGGTTGGAAATGAGTTCCAAAAGATTTGGAAGTCAGTTGGATACCCTCTAGAGCTTGAACTGCCACTGGAAGTCCTCTCCAGGCAAGTCCGGAGCGAGATTTTGGCTGGAGGCCGTGAACTTCCAAAGTACAAGCTCATTGGTGTCGTTTACCATCATGGCCACAGCGTCACCAGCGGCCATTATACCGTCGATGTTTGCCGTCAGGACGACCAGGAGTGGATCCGGTTCGACGACACGCAAGTCACTCGCATCAGCGGTGAGGATGTTGTGGCAGGCGGGGCGGAGGATGTTCCTGCCAAGTCGACGGGATCCAACAAGGCAGAGACCACTAACGGCGCGGCCAGCAACCGCTTCGCCGCCATGGAAGAGGATGATGCCGGAGAAAACGACGGCAACTGGAAGCAAGTCGGCCAAGGACAAAATGGCACCAAGAAGTACAGCAGTGCTGCTAATGGCAGCACGTCCGGCACTAGCACGCCCAAGGGAAAGCCTGCCAAGAACAACTTCAAGGACAACAACAAGGTTGCATACGTGTTGTTCTATCAGATGATGAACTAGAGGTAGGACTTTGGTCCTGGCAGCCCGAGCGGGGCGAAGGGCTCGAGCGTGTCTGACCCAAACAACCTGGCACGACAGCCAGGGGCCGACCAACTTGGCCAGGTTTTCTGCAAGGACGCTGTAGACTTGACTGAAACCGCTGCAACTGAAGATGCTAGCAGTGAAGAGATGACGATTAAAGAGAGGAACAAGAAAAACGCCCTTGCAGGTGCGCAGGGCGAGGACACGGAGAGCTTATTGATGGATCGGCTCACTGAGGTAGAAGAGACCTGTGTTCGGCTTGAGGGGCACATTAACTTACTGGATCGGCTCGGCGAGCTGAAGGCAACCGCCGTCCCCTCACCCTTCAAATCGAAGCAAGGATTTGGAACTCAAGGCATGGAAGAGCAAGAAATTAGTGTTGACGAGATGGCAATTGAGTCCACGACACCAGCGGCCGAGGGCCCTGAGGATGGCGCTCCCGCCCAGGAAGAAGATTCAAATGGGATCGAGCTGTCAGTGATATTGTATGAACCCGCAGACTTGGAATCTCCTACGAGATGTGCATACGAGCAACCTGCTGAGGCGGATGGTGATTCCTCGTCCTTGGTGACTTCGGATAAGGACAGATCAGATCCTGTGGGACAAGAGACAGAGATACTAGCCAGAACAGAAGATGACCAGCCAGTTGTGATGGTGGCAGGCAACGAAACCCCCATTGGTCCGCCGAGTATCACTGCAACCACCGAGGCTGTTATTGACACTGCTACTGAAGATTTGGAGGTACTGAAAGTCAAAGAGAAGTCGACGAAAATCGTGGTGGAAGACATGCATAAGGAAACCCAAGAAATTAGCAGGGAGCTGAAGGAGAAGTACAACGAGTCAATGAAAGAGCTGGAGAAGACACGGGAGATCTTGGAAGCTTCCTATCAAGACTTGGCCGGGTGGCAAGAGTGGATGAAGCAGCTGGGCAACAAGGTGTTTCGTCCACTGGTGTTGTCGCGCGAACTGCATTGGCATGCCGTGGACTTTTTCCCACTCTTCACGAGGCTGATTGAGGACATTGAAACCCACCATAACGCCCTCGACCGGTTACACACCCTGGAAAGTGACGTGGATTTGTCGTTTTCGTCGCAGTTTCATGGCAAGGCGCAAAGTCAATTCTCCGAGTGGCCGGACGGTGTCCAACTCGAGCTGCTACATGGGACCAGGCAGCAGCTGACCATATGGTTCCGTGAGCTATACCTGTATCAGAGCGCCCTACTCAGCTACTTGGACTGCTTGCGGACTCACATGGCTGTCGTGGACGAACTCGTCGCAACGTCACCGCGAAATGTCGTTCAAGGCTTAATCAAGGGGTGTATGGCACGTCCGAAGATCGAGGGAGAATCTCATCTGCGTTATCTCGAATACTGTACGACTTGTATGGCTGACATGGCCAGGGAGATGGTGGACTACCGCTTGTGGACAGGTGCTGTCTAAGGCTTCTGAAACCAGCGGCGTGTGGGTGGGTGGATGGTTGCTTTGGGCGGTTGGCATAGCGAAAAAAAGACAAGATCAGCGTTGAAAGATGCAGATATTTGGGTGTTGAAGATATTGTAAATTTGAGAGACTTATTCCTTCAGAGACCTGACTTTTCCCTGATCATGATGCGTGACTGTTGTGTATGGTAACGTCTTGACATGGTGAAAGCGTGAAATGCACATATGAACGGGAAAAAGGTAGACTGGCTATTACACCGTCCTTTCAATGCCGGACTAGATCGCTATTTCCCACTTAAACGTAGATCAAGCTATTGGCGGGAATACATCTATATATGGACTATCGACACATACAATAGCCTCATAGCCTTATAGCCTCACCTCAGATCAACGTCCACTCACTCCAACCACCCGGACGAAGCAAACACGTCCTTCCAGCTCTGTCCCTCGCCACCGGACCTCTCAAACTTCTCGACCGACTCGACGTCGGCGGCGCCAAAGTTGCCGTACAGGTGAGGGCAGCCGTCGTTCTCGTCGGGCGGGTCGTCCCATCTGACCTGGGACGAGCGCGGGGCCAGGCGGATCTTGACGAGGTGGAGGGCGGTGTGGGACGCGAAGAAGAGGTCGGCCGTGACGGGGACCTTGTCTCGTGTGTCAGGTTTTTTTCCCCTTCCTTTCCTATCTGTTTTTATATGCGGTCTGGGGGTCTGGGTTTGAGGTGTGTGTGTGTGTGTGTGTGAGGGAGGGAAGGGAGAGAGGGAGGAGGTGGATGGCGAGGGTGAGTGAGGCGAGCGTGCTGACTCACCTGCCAGGATGTGCTCAGGTGGACGAAGCCGTCGTGCTTGTCCAGGTCGGACAGCGGGTAGGCATCTGGGAGCGGAGACGGGGGCGCCGAGTCTACGATCTTGTAGACGTATTGCGGGATCGTTGCTGGTGCGGGCATGGTGACTGACGGGCCTGACGGGGGTGATGTGGTTGTGTTGAGAGGGTCGAGTGGAAGAAGGTGTGCGTAGCCAGAAAATCTCGCGTGGTGTTGATGTGAAGCGGGTAGCCGTGGCTCAGCTCAGCAAGCCAGTCCACCTACATAGGAGTGACACTCTACTCTGGCTTAGGTCAGACAGTTAGTTATATTTCAGCGATATACTGAATAGATTTCGTAGCCTTTTATGCAGTCCAGTCAGACAATACGTTGAGTAAGTTCGAGAGGCACTGGGAGGATATTTGGTATTATTATGAGGTATCATCATTCGCATTTGCCATACCGGAGAGGCCAAGGCGCATTTTCAGAACGCCAGTCCCCGAATCTTCTTGTAATACTTATGAACAGTCATGAATTTCTTTTTGATGCTTTCTTTTCTTTCACTCTTCGCCTTGTGCGTGCATCTGCTGCTCTCTCCTTTCTGTTAGCCTGTCAGGCTCCTGACAGCCAAACCTCTCGTTCAGCCTCACAACAACCCGCCATCCGCCTCAACAAGCCACAGCTTGGCCAAGTCCTTCGTCAGCCCCAACCTCAATATCCTCAGCACATCCTCCGCCGACGTGGAAGAGTCCAAGCCGGACCTCCAGTCCCAGCCCCTCTTCAAGCTACCCTTCGGGGCCAGGGGCCCTGACGTGGAGCTGCCCGGGGGGGCCCCGCCCGCCACGGACCGGTGCAGCTGCGAGGCCAGCATGGAACTCCCCGACATCACCATGCTCCCCTTCTCGGTCGACTTCCTCATCAGGTCCGCCGGCGTGGAGCCCTTCAGCAGGGCGGGCGCCGACGCCAGCACCAGCTGGAAGAACTCCTTGCACGTGTCGTAGACCCTGCCCCCGACGGCCTGGACGTCCTCGATGGCCTTCAGCAGGATGTCGAGCTGCTCGAGGGTGATGAGCGGGGAGGACCCGTGCTCGCGCTGGCTGTGGTTGACAAAGATGAGCGCCTCGCCGAGCAGGGCGAGGAGGAAGTCCTCGCCCACGATGGCGTCGCGCGACGAGTCGTACAGGCCGCCGCGGATGTTGTCGTCCGAGGAGGCGATGACCATGGTCAGGGCGGCGGCGGCGGACTTCTGCCGCCTCGCGATGGGCAGGGACTCGTCGTCGCGAATTTCGTAGAACTTCCTGAGGGTGGCGTATCCCGCCAACATCTTGCCGAGCAGCTCGGCTGCTTCGAGATCCTGCCTGGCGAGCTGCTCGAGGGTTGTGTTGCGCTGCTTCAGAAGTCGGTGGAGGTAGTCGTCCGTCTCTGCAACCGGCGGGTATGCTGCGGACTGGATGAGGGAGTAGGCGATGAGGAAGTGCATCACGTCCCGCACCTTGCCTGGTCGGTGGGCGAGGGCGTAGTACCACATTGCCTCGCCGTAACGGAAGCATGTGTCCTTCAGGATGTCGCCAAAGTGCTGTGTCTGTTAGCTGTTTGCTCACAAGATGCATCGTCAAGACCGGCTCAACTCACCTCTGCAACTTGCTCGGCGAACTGGGCCATGCCAAGATCGCTGAGCAACCTCCACACCTTGTCAACCATCTCGCTGGAGTCGACGTCGATCTCGTCAAGAATGTTCTCCACAAGCTCGCCCACCGTCTCCTCTGAGCGCTGAGGTGAGTCCATCCGACCCAGGACGTGGATCGCAACCTCCCAGCCGTCCCGAGAGACACCAGAATTGTCCGTGACCGACGAGATCTCCTTGTAGTTTGCTAGCTCTTGTGCGTACTGCATCAGAGTGTTGTCCTTCGTACCGTCCGCCTCATCAGGGTCCGTAGGGTTGATTCCAAGGACCTCCATGTCTTCCATGTCCAAGTCCTCAAATGCGTAAAGGGCTGAAGGCTGGTGCTGTGGTAGCCAGCGGCCTAGAGATGCTATCTCTGCCACCGCGGCAGCTACCGGAAGTGACCATGTCCTCAGAAGGGCGACGATTGCCTTGGCGTTGTCCTCGAATACGCAGGCCATGCCCACCTCGACAGGATTCAGTGAGTTGAAATGGAAGTCAGACGCCACAGCCGTGTGGAATACGCGAGACAGACGCTCCATGTAGCCTTCAGCACCAATGTTCTGAGATGCCAGTGCAAGGCTTTGAGACGTGGAACGCTGGAAGTCCTTGTTACCCTCAGTCTCATCCCACCAGCCAAACAGGCCGATCGTCGCCTCACACCAATCCTGGGCAGTGTCGAGGATGACCTCCGGAGCACCGAGAGCGATCTCGAAGATGACGTTGAGGTTCTCATATATCTCCCAGGGTACTTGGCTCTCTGCTTTCCGAGCGGCTGCGGTCATGGATTGTAGGCTCTCGCTCATATCGACATCCTCCACAACCGTTCTATTCTTCCCCTCTGCAAAACGCCGAAGCTGCTCCAGCGCTCCTCGCGCCTTGATGCGGAAGATGGTCCATTCGTTATTCCAGATCTCCCAGTTTCCAGACTTTCCAGGACACATTTCCAGCATGTTGATTGTGTCCTGCGTTGCCCACTGCACATTGTCGAGTGCACGGCCGGTGTACTCTAGCTCGCCTCGGCGGTTAGCCCTGACGGATTCCCAGCCTGCGTTCTCGAGGAGCTTCTGCGCGTCGTGGACCTGGCCTCGTAGAAGAGCCATGCAAACCGTCGGCCAGAACATACTATGACTGGCGGGACAAGGCTTGCATCTCAGCACTTCTTGTACCTGGGTAGGGTAGGGGTTGTGGTACTCGGCGAGCCAGCGGAAGAGCGTCTCGGGTAGGGGCTCGGTTACCCTGCCATTCTCGCCTGTCCGAGTGTGGTGTACCTGGAGGGCAAGCGTAGCAAGGTATGTGGCCTTCTCAAACGGAGGGGCTTGTGGCGCGGGGCCGATCTCAGCAGCATGTTCCTCGGATTCTAATGGGAACGCCTCGACATACTGCTTCCACAGGCCAGTGAGCTGCCCAGTGACTGTAGCCAGCGCCTCGTCCAGTCGCTCCTCGTCCTCTTCTGGCCCCACGCCGTCTTTGTAGAGTCGTGTGACCAGGTTCTCGGTGTCCAATATCAACTCTGGTGGCTCGTTGATGCTTGCATAGCCAGACTCGCTGTATACGTCTTTTGCAAGTGTGGCGAACTGAAATGAGTGTCTCCGAGCACCTGGACGCCCCGCCGTGGCACGGAAGATGCCCTCGGCCTCCCTAAAGACTCGCTCATCTGCCGCGGGCGTATGCAACATCATCAAGTCGGAGATATCGCCTTCGTGATCTCGGTCAGCCTCGTTTTCCATGTCGAGCCACATATCTCCTTCGCCTTGGCCGTCGTCTCCACCTTCAGAATAATCGTCGAAGTCCTCCAAGAAAGCCTTTGCCGAGCGGTTTCGTGTTTGCCCGGCGGGCTCTTCCTCGTACTCATCCTCCTCACCCTCATCATCTGTGCCGTTTCCATAGTCCACCTCGAATGAGCCTGTGCCCTTCTTAGCTGGCGTATTCTCTTCGTCGTCATTGTCGTCGTCGTCCATGACCTCTTGCCTCAAACGCGACTGTCTTCGCGATGCGTCGGAGGGGACTGGTCGACCCAGAGATGTAGTCGATTTCGGTTTCTGTTTCGCTGCAAAGATGCTCCTTGGAGGCGCGGGCGCAAAAGGGTTCTTGGGAGCAGAACCAGCAGGTTTGGCAGCGAAACGGTTCTGGACAGGAGGAGTCTGGTCTTCTAGGCCGCTCGATGCGAAAGGATTCCTGGTATTGCTATGACTCGCACCCTTCATCAACGAGCCGCCCATTAAATTGGCTGAAGGCGTGCCGACGGGAGTGCTGCTCGCATGGTCGGATGGAGCTGGGCCGGCAGGTGTAGTTGATGGCGTCTTGTTGCCGAAGTCGAATAAACCCTTGCCCCTGCCATTGCCCTTGGCAGATCGGCTGGTATCTGGGGTAGAAGGGAAATCGCTCGTGTCGTAGTCGTCGTCGTCGGGGACTTTGAAAGACATGATGATGGTGTGAGAGAGTGTAGATTTGGATACCTAGGTAGTGGAAGGGTTGGTCTCTTGGTGATCAAGGTCGGCAGGGCTGAGATCAAACTACGTTTGTAGAGGCTGCACGGTTGATCTCGTCGCGCATTAGGAGATGGATCGAATGTAGGCGAGATAGTTCGTATTTGTATCCCTGTCGCCGCTTGAGCTTCTCGTCTGGTTTGTATGTGTGGATTGCGCCTCCGAAATGGTAGGCAACAGGAAGCTTTGGGAGACGCGACTTTTCCAAGAGCTGCCACAGCAATTCGCGACGGAGGAACGAGGGCCAGGACCCCTGTCAAAGCTAAATGCACGGGCCACCTGCACTATACCAGGTGCATAACCTACCTGGTTATTACTCGGGGGTCCGGGTTAACTATTTGAGTTAGCAAGTATCGTCAAGCTTCATCAAAAAAAAAAGATTGACGACCACCGACCTTCAACTACTCGCGAGCTATCGACCTCTCTCCATCCCTCGACCCACAATACAACAACTTCAAACCCACTACCACGTCGAGGTCACCCATCTACATTCAGTAATAACCATGGCGTCACTACGGACCCTCAGCTCCACGAGCACCTCCATCATGCGCAGCGCCCTTGCGCCGCGCTTCAGCCTCAACCACATCCAGACCCGTACCGTGCTCACAATAACTGCTTTCGAGAAGGCCATGCAAGAACTCCGCGGAGACCGCTGGAAGGAAACTCTCAACATCAAGCAGAAGACTTACGTCGAGTACAAGGAGAATCGCCGTGAGTTCACGGCGAAGAAGATGCAGGCCGAGCTAGGAGACAAGTGGGAGGCTGCCGCCGCCCAACAGGCTGCTGAGCAATATGCGAGCCCGGTCTTCCAGAACAAACTTCGGGACTTGAAGGCGAAGCTGTCGCAATAGGAGTCACGTGGGGCAAGGCTACCCAGCTGCTTCGTGTATCAGGACAATGGTCTACTTTCTTACGCGACGAAGACTCTTAGCCAGAGACGGAAATAAATTCTGTACCACAGTGGATGTACAACAGTGGAACGGGGAACCATGCTCAGCATGGGCCTCACATTCTCTTCCAGTCGAATGCCTTCTCCCATGCAGCAGCCGCCTTTAGCACGGTCACGTCTTCAAATCTACGGCCCACGAGCATTATGGCCGTTGGTAGCTTCACTTCCGGGCTGTCCGCAGCCGGTACAAACCCGCAGGGAAGTGACAGGGCCGGGTGGCCGGTGGCTGTGTGCCGTCAGTACGGCACTCGCAGGATACGTAATTCGACATAACCATAGATCCTGATGGGAGGGGAGCTTACAGTTAAATGGGCATGTGTTGTGTGTTATTGTCCGAGTCAGAGCAGCGCCATGCAGAGGGCTGTCCTTCGTGCTGTCGTCTCCCAGATTCGGAGGAGGCGTAGCAACTGTCGGCATCACCAAAAAATCAACGTCTTTGAGAACCTTGTCATATTCATCCTTTGGTGTTTGTTATGTTAGCCTTGACCCTGTGGAAATATGTTGGGAAACGCAAACTCACTGTGAGGCCCTTAATGAGGTTCCCTATTCTCCCCTGCAGCGCCGGACCGTACTTCTCCTCACAATACAGCCATCTCATGTACAGGTTCCGAGCCGCGGGGCCCATGGCATCGAATTCCCGCTGGCTGAGCCGCTTCGGTGTGATTAGCGCCCCCCGATCAGTCATGGCCAGTTGTTTCCGGCCGTCCAAGTCGCCAAAGATGGCCTGTCGTCCTCCAGCAATGGGCAGGCCACACGCCCAGAGCACATCTGCCGTATGATGCGACGCGACAGAAACCTCCTTGACCGTGGCGCCGAGTTGCGAGAATTTGTCGGCGGCGGCCTTGACAGAGGCAACAACGTTGGGGTCTTGATCCGGAACCTCGAAGCCCTCCTTCAAGATCCCGACCTTGAACCCGCTCAGTGCTGTGCTCGAATCCTTGGCAACGGTCTCTTGGACGGCATCCACGAACAGGGTCTTCGGGCTGCCCGCTTCAAGTCCAAAACCAGGCTGGCGGTCATCCCACCCATCCGCGCCGGCAATGGCCTCCAGGAGTGTCGCGCAGTCAGGTACATTCCGCGTCATGGGCCCGGTGTGGTCAATGTTTGCATCCAGACTGAGGATGCCGGTGTACGGGACGAGACCCCATGTAGGCTTCAGACCGACTATGCCGCAACAAGTAGCTGGGATCCGGATACTGCCACCCTGGTCGCCCCCTATAGCCATGTCGACCGATCCAGTCGCCACGAGACGACCGGATCCGGAGGAAGAGCCGCCGGCGCTGTAGTAATCAGCGTAGGGGTTGTGTACGCGGCCGGTGCAGGAGGACTCGGACGTCCCTTCGAGACAGCAGTTCTCGCATGCTGACTTGCCCAGGATCACGCCGCCAGCATCCAAAATCCGGGTCACGATGGTCGCATCATACTCGGGTGTCCAGTCCACCATGGCTGTTCCGTTTGTGCACCGCACCCCTGCCACGGCGACGTTGTCCTTGATGGCGAATGTCTTGCCTTCCAGCAGCTTACTCTTGGGCGATGTCGCCTTGATAGTGGCCTAGTGCGGGCTCAGCAATGGTCATGATCTCAGCTGCTGATGAAATGTGAGGAACTCACCCTCGTCGCCCACCCGCCCCCATCGGTGTCCCTGGGATTCGGAATATGTATGTCTGTTCGGGGATACTTGCTGAGGTCTGGTCTGGGGAACAACACCTTATCGTCACCCAGACTAGCAACGAGGTCCTCGAATACATTGGTCATAGCACTATAGCCTTCTGCATGGCCATCTTTGAGCTTCAGGCCTGCCTTTGAGGCGAGGTCTGTGATATCAGCGGCAGTCACATTTGTTGGAGACATGACACAGGATGATTCAGCTGGGCTTCAGCAATTCTGTGGTATGGCTGCAATAATATCTATGTCTCCGTCAGGTAGCTTTGGTGTTTGGCTCCCTGAACAACGTATGTGCTATCATTTGCCGCTTTGGAGATACAACTGATAAGAGAGGATCAGCCCAGCAGCCCACCATTGCAATAGCTTTGATGGAGTGTCACCGAATTTGTTATCCCCACCGGCTGCGCGGGGTATCGTCAGCCGGTGATCAACACCTGCTCGGTCAGTATTTGACCATGTATCGTCGAATTTGACCCAAACCCCCAGGTCTAATGTTTCGGAGCTACGCAGAAACGGGGTCCATCTCCAGGTGCTATCTGTTCCTCTGTTGTACATATGTGGCCCAAGCCCAGAGACGGCGAGGTGAGCTTGCAAAGGCCCCATGCCTTCGACATTCGTCTGACCACCCAAGCTTCATTACCTAAGTGCTTTTATCGAATCACACATGTGGTCACACTTTTGGCCTTACGCATACCCCCGGCTGGTCTTTGGGGCGAGAGCCCCCACGGCGATCGCAGTCAGCGAGCTGGGAGTGCAGAGAAACCGATGGCGAATCTTGTAATCTGGAGACGATGGCTTCGGCTACGCTTCGTATCGGCCCCCTCACACATACCCCTAGCTGTTGCAGGACCAGTGTAACACAGCCAGGTATTTCTGAGGACTCAAAAGTAGCGCGCAATGAAGGAGGTGGTCATCTAAACCCGGTGTAAGCCGCCCGGTTACTTAGTAGGTAGGGCCGGCGTCGTTTTCTATTGGCAGGGCTTCAAGCCTGACTACCTAGGTACTGCGTGCTGGCTGGGTGCTGCGGTTTACGACCTTCTGCTACAGCAGCCTTCCGGTGTCCGTCCTTCACAGTCCTCAGTCGTATTTCAGCCGCACATCGTTCCAGGAATCTCCAAATATCGAGTGGGTCCCCCGCAGAGCCGCAGCAGATTCAATAGTGCCTCATGTCAGATGCAGTGTTCCGTGGTCGACGCAGTATTTCGGGAACCGTACCTCGAGCAGGAGCATTACGAGACTCGGTGGGCTGAGGTCAGCGCCTGGCTGGGAAGACGTCCTGCTGATCATCTTCTTTTCTTGACAATGTCGCGTGGACAAAATTGCGCCCCGCCCCCCTCCAAATCTTGGCCCGATAGAGGCGCTCTTCAGACGACCATCGAATTGAATATCCAACGATGCAACCCATAGAGCTCACTCTGAGTGCTGATCGCCTAAGGCTTTGGTTGTCCAATACATGACCAATGTCACTGGGCCCATCGAGTGGCCTGATCCCAATGGGTTGGAGGCCAGTGTTCACAGAATTTACAGGGGGTCAATTTCCATCTCGTTCCCTAGGTTATCTGGTTTTTGTACCCAACAAGAATGCTCATCATCCGAGACTGCTCCGTATGTCATCAAGACGACATTCATGCTTTCGATATGGCAATTTTCAAGAGATCGCAGAAGGATCTCTTGATTATAAATTAGAGATGGATTACATAGATACATATTTATGGTGAAGTCGAAAATCCCATCGCCTTTCCACACCCTTCATGTACACACTTAAGTATCAAAACATACAGGCTCATATCCGTCGCCACATCACACCTCAAAGTTCTCTCTCGTGAATTTGCCAACGTCAAGCACAACTAGCAATGTCGTCTGGCGTAAGTTGCCGACTTGCCATGATTGTAAACTTGTCATGTCGTAGCTCGACTTGGTAGTCTTCCCCCGGAAAGAGTTTGTTGAGGAGCTTCTCCAGCTTCGTTGGGTTGAGGTATCTGGATACATATGTGACTTGCTTGCTCGTAGTCGCCATGCTCGATTGTTGGGATGGATCTGTAGCAGAATGTCAGCAACAGAATACACAGTTCTCTTGAGTGTACCGTACTTCTACCTCACAGGCTTCAAAGTTTGATTTGGCTTCTGATGGCACTGGCAAGCCTTTGGCGTTAACTAGTAGTTGTATCTTGAGAAGGCGGATGAGTGTAGACACCTGGATAATTGGGCTGAGGGTAGAGGTCTTGGACCCAGTTGCCTTTATGTCGCTCCATTGGAGCCTACATATGGGTATCTGATTCGAGGGCGTGCAAACATACCCAGTACGGAACAAGCGGTGGCCAAGCCTGCAAGATGCCAATAGTCTGATGATGCATGGGCTGCTGCATGACCCAACATGGCTAGAGGGCTTGAAATCTTACCCTGCCCCCACGCTCATTAATCCCTGATGGGAATAGCCATATGTACAGGAACATGTATCTCGTTTTTATTTTTTATTTTGTCGATAGCTTCATCGTAGTATATTTGTGTTAGGCGTGTAGGTTGTGTTTTCCCCTGAGATACCGTTTAGAACTAAAGTCTCGCGGAATTAAAGTGAGAGAAAAAGACAAATGGGGGCTTCCACTCAGCCTGAAATGCCTTCTACAGAAGGCGAGCACTCTTTGTTATAGCCAGCACACCCTTCAATCTTATGGGAGCAAGGCATAATTACCGAAAGCTGGCTGGGTGTTCCCACTCATACATATGTAGCCAATGCAGTGTGCAAGCCCGGGGTAAACGATACAGAGCCTTGATATCATGTACACTGGTTGGTTCATTACTGAATTGTGCACGTGGCGTCAAAAGCAGCTCGGGCAAATACGAATTTTTCTATTTTATCAACTTCGTCAACATGGCACCTGCAAGGCTTGACCTGATGTCCCTTCACCCACACCCACAGGACCATAAGGGTTCCGTTTCTCGGGGCTGTAGACGGAACAGGACAGCCAGCCTCAAGATTATTGGTTACAGGTGCGTGGCCCCTGGTACAGCATATAAATACAAGTTTCTCGAGCCTACTGGCAGAAAGGAAAAGAAACGTTGGGCTCCATTCTATTTACCTCATGAAGTTATTCGAATACCTCATAAGCACACGCCCCTATTGTGCAACCTCGGACTCGAGTCTTGGTCATGTCCCTGCCACCTGGGCCGGGCCACTCGGTTAGTACATTGTTGTGTAATTACGTGCATTACGTGCAGATCTCCCATATTGCGACCTGGGATGAGTGTAGCTGACAATACTGGACATAGGCATCTGGAGATAGCCAACAATTGCCTCTAAACTTGCTACTCAAGAATTCCCTCCTTAGGTGTGCTTACAATCCACTGCTTACTTTCTTGCCAGATGACGAGCTTGACAAAGTCATGACATCTGAGCACGTTAAAGACTACCTGTTGAACAGTGGGCAGGATACCCTTCGCTCGAAGTGCTCGGAGGTCACGGAGTACATCTGTGGCCTTCCGGGACGGTCCAGCACTCGTGGCACGTCCCGCCGAATCTTTGCATTACTGCTTATCATGGATGAACCAGCTAGAATTCTCGACATCATGGAAGGAGCAATCGATGACACCGATCTCCCATTCTATTGTGTCGATTCTAATGTGGGGGACTGCTTTTTGGCCAGGAAGACCGGCGGCACACTTATTCGCATCCAGAGTCTCTGCTCTTGGCCTTATATTCTGAGGTCCACGTTCTATAAGGACCAATGGCGTGTACAGGCACCGGTATTTTTCAAAGCAGGTCGAGCTCTAAACCGCCACCCTGTTCATCGATTTGAAAATGATATCATCTTTCCGTGGACCGGATACGACAAAGAATATGATGGGAACTCCGAAGTTGCTCGAATCAAGATTCATGAAGCCCATTGCCGGTTCGAGAAACCATGCGTAAGTAAGTGACCAGATATACACTTCAGGCTATCCGGCTGACCATGTACGTACTGTGACTAGGAGAATCGGACATTCGCATTAAAGTCTCTTAAGCCCCTCGACCCCCGCAAACCTACAGAATCTCAGAAATATGCAGAATTCTGTCTTGAAGTCGAAGCACTCTTGAAGGTGAAGCCAAGACGCCACCTTGAGGTCGATCTTTTCACGACCTTCGAGCACGAGAAGAGGTACCATTTGCTTTCCAGATGGGCGGATGGTGGAAACCTCGATAATCTCTGGAGAACAGAACATCCAGTTCCAGAAATCACCTACGAAAAGGTGTGTTGGTTGGCCCAGCAATGTCAGGGGCTAGCATTTGGGTTGGAAGGGGTTCACAACACAAAAATGACCGCAGAAGATGTCGAAGCATTTGGATTCCAGCCTGCTTCTCCAACATCCTCCCAGACTGATGGATCCCCTTCAACTACCGGGGAAGATGACCACGGCAAAGATTATGGAAGACATGGAGACATCAAGCCGCAAAATATTCTCTGGTTTAAGCAAGACAGCAATCGATATAATCTTGGAATGCTAAAACTCTCGGATTTCGGACTCACGACGTTTCACCACGCACAAACAACGCAAGTTACTCCGCGTAACATTCGGGTTACTCCTACTTACTCGGCCCCTGAACGCGAGATCGATGAGAAGCTTTCTCGACCATTCGATATATGGTCCCTAGGATGTATTTTCCTCGAGTTCATAACCTGGGTTCTGCTTGGAGCCGAAGGCCTAGACGGGTTCAGTCAAAAAAGGACCCTGGATGGAGGCTCTCGAGATCCGAGGATCAGCTTGGACAACTTCTACACAGTCATCAAAGAGGGGGACCGAACACACGCCGTGGTCAAACCGTCTGTCTTGAGTGTGAGTAATTCCAAACCCCCGGGTAATTGCATACCTAAATGCCATATCAGTGGATCACCCATCTCAAGCAACAACCTGGATGCAGCGAGTTTACGTCCGAGTTCCTCAATTATATTCAAGGGGGAATGTTACTGCCCGATAGAAGGGACCGTGTTCTCGCTGGAGCTGTCAGTGAGCGGTTGGGGGGTATGTTCAAAAGATGTCAGGATGATCCAAGCTATGCGCTGTATCCTGGGGCGACGGAAGTTGGCGATATCGAGCGAAACACTAGACGCAAGCGTGCCTTGGATGATTCCAGCCATGATGGTGGCAGTGGCCTCCATAGGGGTACCCAGGTGCTTGCAAAACGCACTCGCCAGAGCCGGAGATGACCAGACAGTTGTGTTCTGATAATCTGCGAATTATACGGATGCGGGACACAATAAGTGATCTCGACACCGAGGCCACGGGCCTCTTGCGAAAAAATCGGGTTCTCGGAAGCAATGTCTTTTGAACTGTTCTGAGGCTTTCGACTCGAACGCAATACATCAATGCACCACCACTCACATACCTGAATAAGGGTATCATATTGGGCTCTCCCCTCTCCTTTCTGCATACCAAGCCACTGAAAATCACGCCGTGCTGCCTATTATGATCAGATATCTCGCCCGTAGCATTGTTCTATCTGAGAAACCAGCCTTTCATCGTCGTTCAGGGTCTCTTAGAATGCATCATATCCATATACACAACTCTGACAGATAGGTTTGGGTGGTTCGATTATTGATGCGCAGTCATCATTGCGCAAAACAACCATGGAAGCATTGCACCTCGTCATCTCCCCATACCTTTCTCTTCATAATGGAGTTGCATCTTGCTCTTGATATCTGCAATCTCATTCTACAAAGTCCATATTAGGGCTGGGGGTAGTAAAGACTCGGGGATAGTGATTTACCGAGCTCAGTAGCCTGGGCAGCTTGAGTACAATGTGACTAGTTGAAATCTTCAGATTATCAGTAGGCGTCAATCTGTCAGGTCCTTGACGACACGTACTTCACACTTCCAGTCTTTGGAGCCCAACCTCCGGTCTAGTTCCTGCGCAAGAATTTCAGAGTCGGTGTACCGCATGTCCACGACTTGTCGAAAGAAGTTAGGCATCTCGGTGGAATGAATGCTGGTAGCCTTATTGTGGCCTGGTTTGGTACCCCGGATTTCTGCGTTTTCTAGAGACGTCAATGTTGGCAACTGAAGCCTTGGAACCTTGGAATATTGTGTCACTGTGTCATACCACCGCCTGAAGTACCAACAGATGTGAATACGTACCAACAGATGTGAATACGATTCAAGAATGAGCCGATCCCAAGCAGCAAAGCCCGCAGACCCGCATAGTCGAAGTGTAGAATCAGGCTAGGTGAAAGCTGGTTGCAGCCCCTGTGCAGCGGCGTTGCCCGGCTAATGACTGTGTACAAAGATTGATCAATTGATTAGTAGACCAGTCGTTCAGGTTGGTGAGTCATATTGCATAAGGCATCATCGTAGGCGAATTGCGGTCGGCTGTATCCGGAGGGGTGCAGACGTCTTACATATATACCCTAGGGTAGTCGTGCGACTTGACCTCGCCGAGTTATCATTTGCCACATGTTCACCAAAAGCATGCTTACACTGTAAAGTAGGTTGTGTAGTACAATAGCGGTGGGCGGGCGTATTTCCTGTCCTCAACATTGCCCGGTAAGGTTCCATAATGTCTAGGAGGAGTCTTCTGACCTCAGCTATGCGGCCGTACATAGTAAATTGATATACCAGCCTCTCAGTCGATACATCATTCATCTTCGAGTGCAGCTGTCACAACAATCGTCAAGTTCAAACCAGTTCACTATGGAGTGGGTGCAACAAGGTTCGCTTCTTCGACAGGAAGACATGAGGGTCCTCAAGTTCTGCAGCATGGAAAGTGGAGTATTCAGCGGAACCAAGGTTGATGATGTAAGTCTTATTGACTTCGCGGCTTCTACCCCATCAACTGATATAGTCCGGAAGGCTAATATTCGATTCCAGGGATCAGTTATCTCACTGTCTACGAAGCTGGTAAAAGATGAAGACTGGGATCGATGGCTTAATGAGGTGGGCATATTTCGATGGTACCAGTGCTCTATATCAAAACACTCAAACGCTGATCGGTTCAAACAGAGACAGGAGGAACATCCAGATCCACATCAAAGCAGTATAACACTGCTGTAAGTCTCGCCTCGCTGGCTGGACGCTGCTATGCCATTGATACGAATTCTAAAGCCACGATAGAATCGGAGGGAGAGCGAAACTGCGCATTCCAGGCATGGAGGTCGCATGTCTGCCATGCTCCAAGACTATATGGACCAGAATTGTGGAAGTATTTCAGATCCATCGCTCTATCTCCAGGGTCATAAATCGGAACACCACCGCGACTTTCTCTGCCCTCCTTATGAAGAATTCGCCTGCAAACCGCCCAGCATTTGGTAAGTCACAGAAATTTTAAGGGAACATCGGTTCCTACCGGCGAACCCGTTGGTTGATAATAATATGGCTTTGTCAAAGAAAACACTGACTATTAAGCAGTGTATAATTGTAGGTCATCAGCTGCATGGGAAAATGATCTGGGTCTCTCCGTTACATTTTCTCCTTATCAGCGAACCACCCGAGGAGTTCTGTATGGGTGTTGCGAGGAAGTTCGAGACAGATTCATTGATCGCCTTGAAAATTGTGATTTCAAGGTTTATCATCCTCTCACTCTTACTACTATCTTCGCCGAAATAGAACGGAAGAGACAATTTGACTTGGTGAACCCCTTAATCACCAAGCTGGTTGAGCGTGTTGACGGTCTACATGTCGCAGACGAGCAGCAGAAAGATACCGAGCAGCCACGTCAGGGGCGTCCGTCAGCCTCTTCAGAGGGGATTTCTCATACAGATGAGACCCCAAAAGATTTTGTGAAACTCTGGCTCCAGATCAGCTGGTTGAAGAACGGTCTCGAGGACTGGAAACGACAACTCCAGAAAATGATTGCACATTGCGATGAACTACAGCGCGCGAAGTTTCACATTCCAGAGAGAGTTTTGGAAGGTTCCAGAGAGTCAACTCCTGTCAACGCCATCTATGCTGTGGACACATTTGATGAGAAGAGGGAAGACACTTCCTCAACTAGTATCGACGAACTCGGTGGTCTGGAAGATGCTGGGAATCGCATCCACCAGAAGCTTCTCGAGTTGGAAGAAGAATACAACGAAAAGATCAGAACTTGCGCAACCATCATCGACGGAATGACTCTAGAAGCTCAGCTGGTCAGTTAAAATGCATATGCCATTGATTACCTGAGGATCCATTGGGTCGAGGAGCTAACCACCCCCTTTTTAGGAATGGAACGTGATCGGCCGAAAGGATACAAAGACACACTTGAAAATATCCGAGTCGAACTTGGTAATTGCCGAAGCAACCAAAAGAGATGGACAAAGAATGGGATCCATTGCTGTCTTGACCATGATATTCCTGCCAGCTACATTCGTTGCTGTAAGTATGAAAACCAAAGCCGGTGGACATAGCCATTTTCATCTAACTGTCACACATTCAGACCGTATTTTCTATGACATTCTTCAACTGGACCCCGGAGCAAGGCCAAGCGGTACTATCACCCTATATCTGGGTCTACTTTGTCGGCACCGCTATCTTTACCGGTCTGACCATGGGATTGTGGTATATCTACAGCAGACGGAATGAGAAATATCCCGTCGAGAACGGTGACGTCGAAAAAAAGTGAAGAGGTAGCAACCAAAGATGAATACAAGAGTAACTAGTATGAACGAAAGTATGGAGGCGTCTCATATGTTCCTTCAAAGCAATAAGCCAGGCTGACTTTCTTGAAATGAGTGGGTTTGCAGACTTTTATATATATACTCTCTGTTAATATCGCTCAGCTTTCAATGCAGCTAGCTATCATGGTGTGTGGCGGGTGTTGTGGTGTTCATTCTGGAGTCATGTTTAGCCAAGTAGATCTAGGGAGCGAGGAGATATCTTCCAGAATACGAAATGGACGTATGACAGCCTGAACCAGTCAAGACCTTCCTATTCAAGTATGCTGGAAACACTACCCCATTTCTAAAACATATCCCGCTCAGCAAGTGATGCTGGACACTGGCTCCTTCGGGACAGTCTACAGCCTACCTAGTACGTATAAGTCGGCGATATCCACTGAACACCCAGGCATAAAATATGGTCTGCAGTTGTCAGTAGTAGCTAAGACGTCCGGCAAGTTCGATTGGTTCGAGCAAGGCTCAGAACTCAGCCTCAAATCATGATACTCCCTCGGGATTCGAGGTGTCCCGGTGTACGACATCGTGCAGAGTGTGCGTTCTGGGGCAACGTCGGCTTTCACATCCCCCGACACTCCGTCCATCTCCGTTCACGAGATGGTTAGATATTAATATATAAGTTGGTCCTCGTCATGAAATCTAATATCTGTTTGTTGTATGATTGAGAAGAATTCGTTAGAAATCAGTGCCTCATCTTTGTTCTTTGCCCGTGACCCCCTGAAAGTCCACCCCGTGATCCACCCGCGTACATCCCCGAGAGACATCCCCGGAACTATTCAACATGGCGGCCCCCCCAGAAATAACCTTGAAGAACCTCAGCGGAAAGTTCACGCTGGTAAGTCTTCAAGTTTTGTTTGTCGATCGGGTCATGTTTTCCTGAGCTTGGCTAGATTCTTGGTCAACCACCGCCCTCTAAGCCACCATCAACCACCAGTGGTTATATTCATTCCCTAAAAACAGTGACACTAATCCACTCACCCAGAACAAAAATCTCTCCGACAGCAACGACCCCATCCTGAAGATCCAAGGCGTCGGCTGGATCCAGCGCAAGGCCATCAGCACGGCCTCCCTGACGTTGACCCTCAAGCAATACGTCGACGAGGCCGGCAAGACGCACCTCGACATGGAGGGCAAGCCCTCGGGCGGCCCGGCCCAGATCGAGCAGCGCACCCTGGACTGGGACGTCGAGAGCGAGGTGAACCACCCTCTGTTCGGCAAGGGCAAGGCCCGGTCCAAGTGGGTCAAGAAGGACGAGGTCACGGACGAGTACCTGGCCAAGGGGTGGGAGGAGGGCAGCGACGAGTTGATCCTGATGCAGACCACCCTGGATGCCGGCAGCATCAGCACGCTCGTGCATGGCTTTGAGCTTGTCGATGGGAAGAGGCACTACACACGGCATGTAGTGGTTATCAAGGGGGGTGAGACGGCCAAGGTCAGGCTGGTGTATGACTATGCTGGTTCTGCTTAGATGGGTCTACGATAACCTTCGAGACGTGGTAGCTGTTCAGGAGATACAATCGGAAAGCTTCAATCGATGCAAAGCATACACCCTTTTCATCCATGTCTGCTCGAAGTTGTGAACACGAAGAGTCGCGACTACTGTACATTCGTGACCGCAAAAGGTCCTTAAACCTCAATCAAGAGAGGGAAATCAATCTCTGGTAATTTGAAATACATCCACCGACTACCAAGTAACCATGGACAACATAGGCTACGCAGATCTAGATCTTCTCAACCCACTTGCGAGATAGCTCCGTCTCCAGCCACCCCTTACAACAATGGAGTCAAGGCAGACTATTCGATCTCTCGCAGCGTAATCAACGGACAACATTACAACTGTATGCCCTCTCTTCCCGCCCACGTAGAGTAGAATGAATTTAGGCCCAACGGCCAATTGTAATTTGAGCGTCGGTCTTTGTAGAACATAATGACTTGTCGAGTCGGGCGGACTTCATACACAAAAAAGGTGATAACAACGGAGTCTATAAACCAGCCTCCGCCGCCCTTCTCGCCTCCTTTTTTCTTTGGTAAGGAGGGGGTTTTCTTCTCATTTTCCCGTTTCTTCTTGTAGAAACCTTGGTACTTAACGAGACTTGCAGTGTATTCGTCGATTTGATCCCCAAAATTGTCCATTGAAATCACCGGCCGTTCTACTTTGATGGTATTAAAGCACTGCTGGGTGAAGTTCGCCAGTTTTTCATATACCACTCTTCTCTCGTCATCCGTGGTCTTGGGATTGATCGATGACTGGTAATCTACCGCATACTTCTCCCAGGTCAAATAGCCCTGGATAAAGGCGTACGAACGAGACCGGCCGGCTGCGCAGTGGACCAGAACCCGTCTCCCAGCTCGACGATGCTGGTCGATGAACTTGATACCCGCAGTTGCCTCAGAGATAAAGTCGGCCTTGGAATTGTCTTCCAGCTCGATAATCTTCTGGATTGGCTTGGAACGGTCTCCGGGGTTGTACCCAAGCTCTCTTTGACGAGCCGAACGGAAGTCTATTGGGTGGATGGACAAGATTGCCTCGATCTTGCGGGAGGCAAGTCCTTCCACATTTGTGGAATCAACGATGTCGCCAATGTATAAGGCTGGGAGGCATTTGTTAGTGAGCACCGAGTCCGGAATCCTTGTGAACCTCATGTCTTTCCCATTCGCCGCCGGCCTAGCATTCTCCTCGCGATTCCTAATCATAACCACATTTTGGATCGCCTCACCAAGCGTCATACCCTTGTGGATAGTGTTGACCCCGATGATCGGCTCCCTCTGAGAGCCTATTTTCACCGTGGGTACCTTGCGTGGATTCTTATTGATGGAACTAACACCAGGTTCGTTATCCATTCTGTACCTGGCTGATAGAAGACCTCGACGCGATTTGTCTTCGAGGCAGGGGTATCCCGTGAATATTGGCCTCGGAAGATGAATCTCATCCTCTACCAGCTTTTCGTAAATAGACTTATCGCTTCCAGTCACGCTTTGCACGGTCGGCCTTGGACTTTGTGGGCCTTGAGACGTTATCTGGGTGGCTTTGGGAACCGCTTGTGGGCCTCCACCTGCTGCCACACGTCCGCTGTGCTGGCTTTGTGATCCTGATGGCATCCCACTGTGTTGAGGTGGCAATGGTTGTGTGCTCGTCTGTCCTGTTTTGGTAAGAGCTGTTGCTTTCGTCACTGTAGCATTACTTCTACCCTCGACAACCATGGGCCGGCGAACTGTTGTCGCAGGGGATGTCGGGATTTGTGCATGAGGCGGACGCTTGATAGAGGGTTTTGGCGCAGGCGCACGAAGTCTCTTACTGACACACTCTGAGGACATCTGATTTCCGGTTGTTTGTTCCAATCTCAAGGAATTAAGTAGAGCCTTGCCAGCAAGGTATGACTCAGATGATCGAAAGATAATGTGATTATTGTATATGGAAGGTGGTTTGATCTGATGATGTTTCTTTAGTTACGTCAAAAGCCCCATGAAAAAGTCTCCTGAACCATTATATACATTTGTAAACAATAGTAACGCATCGATATCGAGTAATTCTATCGACGCACGTGACTCTTCAAATCCTGAAACTGTTCAGGGTCTTCTATAGGGCTGCCGTGGGAAATGTTTTCTGAGTATAAATCTAAATTCATAGTATTTTGACCACTGCGGAAGTCAACTGGACACAAGCGATCGAAAGTAGGTCATGTCAAGTGTTTATTCTGGGACACCCGGCCGGACGAGGCCCGCCTTGTGAAACCAATACCAACAGCTGGTGGTGATTATCGGTCACGGGTCTGGCCGTCCACATGAGAGCTTGGTCGGACCTACTGTCCAATCCTTTATATTTTTATTATTTGGAACCCACTCCTGAACAAGTGGACCCGAAGCACTCCGAAAACATGACCTTGGGAGCACTTGAGTTGTTGCTAAGATCGTCGTCGATGCAAAGGTTTTAAATAGTAATTCCAGTAATCCATTGTGCCTGCCAGCTTGAACGCGCGCTCTCTGTCCCGGGCCGTGTTGGAGATGACCCTCGATACGTATTCCATTTAGTTTCATGGTAATTTTCCATTGTAAATACAGTTCATAGGACCTGGGAAATAATACGCACTTCAGAAAGTGAGGTAGGAAAGTTAATGTGGGTGAACGAGACCCGCCCATTTCATACTAAAAAATAGTACTATCTTACTAGTCAAGTAAAGTAAAACATTGAATGGATCCTGCTTCTATGTTCCCCTAGAGAGAATTGTTGAAATATGTAATATAGCCTTAAGTTAAGTAAAAAGCATCCGCTGTACGGCGAATCTTTTGTCGCTCGTCTTCCCACACATATTCTCCATCCATAATTCCATGTACATAAGCGTCGCCAACGACCTTAAAGCAAACCGGATGATCTTCGTTACAAGTGATAGTCTCAGCTCGCTTAGGGACCGGATGATCTGGCCCAGCCTTTAGAAGATCGATCCTAGCGTTCTCATCCTCCTCTGATATGATTAACTGCCTACTTATTTCATCCTTGCACTGTCTCATGGCCGACGACGGCCTGAGTAGAATTGGTACCCTACTCCCAAGAAGGATGAAAACGCCATCTCCAACTTTCATCGACCTAGGCCCCGTTCCAATATACCCTTTTTGTGTCCGGAAGAATCTTCTCGAGCCAGATGCGCATTGCACCGCTACCTGAAAATCATCCTTCCCCTGTTCACGATTATCGTCCGTGACCGTGCTTTCCTGCAAGGTCCCCCCTATGATTGACGTCCTTCGATTGTTGAAAGGGTTTACCTTACGTCGCCAGCTCCGGTACGCTCGCAGTCCCTCGCTGCCCACCCTGCGAAACTCGCCATGCTTTTCACTCACCGACCCTCCAGCCTCGCTAGAGAAATACATAGCGTCTCCGCAGATGGTACGCCAGAAGGCGTCACCGAGATCATCCCCATTCACGTACTCGTCGTTGTCCATCCAATTGAAACTGCGGCCCCACTCGGCAGCTGTTTCCTGCATTATATTTCCATGCGCTTCCAAGCCATCGGATCCCATGCCATGCAGAACATTATTTTGGGCTTTTGGTCGTGCAGCCGCGATTTCCTGCGAATCCCGCCCCAAGAACACCACGCGGTCAACGTAATACCCCTGTACTTCCAGAAGCACGCTGCCGTGCAGCCGTACCCGTTCCTGCACACTGCTGGACGCGTCGTACAGGGTGGCGTTGTTAAGCCTGTACTGCTCGTGCAGCTCAGGCGGGTGACTCCAATCTGTGACCCACGACGGCGGAGTTCCCATGTCGATGTGGCTGCCAAGAGTACCTGCCAGAATGGCAAGTGATTTTGATCTCTCGATCAACCGCACTGTGATCTCCCAGAAGACTTCCCACGGCTCGAGCCTGTAATTTGGCACCATAGGTATGGATCGTCCCCAGGCCTGGATGAGTCCCACGAGCGCATACACCTTGTCCCTTCTGTCGCTGGCATCGCGGTCTCTGAACTTCCTCAAAGTTGGCAGTAAAGCGAGGGGTTGGTAAGGATTGGTCCAAGTTCTCCTCGTACTGTCAATCTCGCTGACCACGCGGCAAAACTGTTCAAGCGGTTCCCCGTAAGTCAGATGAGATATGGAACTTAGGTTCTCGATTATCCGGCCTGACATATAGCAGGCTGCGGCTTTGGAAAAAGCCTCCCATGGAATCGAGATGTTGCTGTAGCAGACCGTTGCCCTCTGTGCCACCACGGTTTCTTGTACAACCCATATCCGACGCCACTAATAGTCATATAGGCCACACAAGTCAGCCGGATGATACTAGAATAAATTTTAGTGTGACTAAGGTTGGCTAATACTTACCCAAGACTTCCGCATAATGGCTTGAAGGCCCCGTGTTATAGGTGGTGAGTGATCAAGATGCCGGAGGTACCATATCTTTGAAGCCAGTACACCCTGGGACAACATTGATATAACGCAGAAAGCCCCATAGATATCCCTCGCCTCAGGTGATAGCGCCTGCTTCCGCGCCGCGAGCTGAGACAGGTACGAGTCCAATTTGTCGACATCCCTTTCATCCCCGCTGAACCTGATGCGCTGGCCGACGTCTTCGCTATTGTCACCGCCACGGTCCACGAATTCGCCGAGGTCGTCACCGGTGCCGCGAATGCCTAACCATATAATTACTTCGCTGCTGCCAGCATATATGTCGCGCATCATGTTCACCTGTTGCGTACGCTCGGACTCATTGGTCTGGTCGATGCATAGGGCATCGACCCAGAGGACGACTGGCTGGGTGCGTTGTCGCAACCTGCGCAGAGCATTGTAGAGGTTAGCCTTAACCCCTATAATGAAATTGTTAATGCTAATGATAGCTCGCTCGCCCGGGTTCGTTTCTCCCCATGTATAAGATAAGGCTTTATAGTGGTCTCTTGCGTTTCGCAAAGTCGACTCAAAGAGTTCGCATTCCACGCCTGCAGACGTGGCTGGGAGTAGCCGGACGAGCCGTATAGTGCCGGGAGATAACTTGGTGTAGAGCTTACGGCTCCGAACTCTAGGTTTCGTATCCATGGTCAATATAAGGGAATAGCTGCAGGCATAATAGCAATGGGAGTGAGATAGGTCTCCCTTATTTCGATATAGAACTTTACCGAAGCTTTAAGCATAGGTATTGCAATTCTTGCTGTGCGGGGTAAAAATGTCAGCTGACACTGATAGGTACTATATGAACCTACCCACTTATACTGACAGATTAACTCTTTCCCTACAGAAAGTTATTAACTTTACTTACACCCTTTTTAGCCTATTATAGGGCTATTACAAAGCCGATTAGACTATTCTATAGCCCTTATATCGTTTATACTCTCTATACTAGTTAGCAGCCTTATGTTACTTATAATTTTAAATAGTGTCTTTTTAAATATTAACTACTTATTTAGCTTTTCCCCTTTTTATTTACTTTGAGATTATAAAGGTGATATTATAGTGTTAAGACTAAATACTACTTTATTAAGGTATCAAATTAGTTAACGCTGTAGCTATTATAGACTTCTATTTACTTTTAATTAAACGATTAGAATCTTAACTTCAGAATATATTATTAATAAAAGTATCTTAAGTTTTATACAAGGTTCCTGACAAGTTTAATGAACTTCGAGTATTATTTATAGTTCTTGCTATAGAGTAAGCGCTTATCTCTAATATAGTCCATATTGGTATTCTATGAAATATCGCTTACTACTACTTACGCGCCAATCTTTAGTCTTGAATTCTCTATAAACACGGCAAGCAAATATTTCGCATCATTAAATATCACGAAAGCACTCGAGTGCTGTTAAGTACCTAAGTAACAATTCTTTGCCATCGAGTTTGTTAAATTGTATTATCAGGGCGGCGAAAAGGCGCCGCCGCCCTATCGAATCCAGTATCAGATCTCACTGATAACTACCTAAGTACTCAGGTCCGTAGTCTATATGCCTCTGCCTGTGTCCATCCAGGTCATTCTTGAACAGAGACAGGTTGAAAATGAGTTCCGATCCATATCTCACCTCCTCAGTAACCGATGGCTGATTCTTTAGCCTTGCAAGTGGCCAGGTAGCTCTCCGCCGTAGCCACGGTCAGAACGTCATAGGTATTGTCACTGTCAAAAACCCACAAACCAGTAGCAACAATACCATCCGTGTCGGCCAAATCAGCACACATGATCTGAGCATTATTTGCCACCGCGAAATTCGCAATGATGTTTCCAAATGCGGTAGCAGTATCACTGGTACTACCGTCATAATCGGCAACGAAGTCATCCCACGCTGTTTTCGTTCCATCGTAGAAATAGTACTCGGCCGTGAAACCATCGTAGTCTGTCTCGATCTGCCGGCGGGAGGAGGAGGAGGAGGAGGTACTGCCGCTGGGAACAGCCCTCAAGCCACGAACACCGCCCTCCTTGCCATCATGGAAGGCGTATAGGTCGTAGGCCACACTGTCCAGGGTACCGGTGGCAAGCGCAGCCCATGTGTTCACAGGGGCCTTGGCGACGAATTGGCAACCGGCGGAGCACGAGCCGGAGGCCTGGAAATCGGGGTGAACAGTAACAGTGTCCCCGGCGGCGGCCTCGTCGCCGTCACGCTTGACGTGGCCCGCAAAATACCAGACGGTGAGGAAATTGGTAAGGACTGCAGCCACGCCAATACCCAGACAGGCGGGGAGGGCCAAGGTACAGGTAAGAACGCCCGCGAAGACGGCGGCGTTGGCGGCGATAACGCCCAGGACGACTTCGTCGGTGTAGCCCCGGGTGTGGATGGAGACGTCGGTGATGGAGACGTCGGTGAAGGAGCCACCGGTGGAGATAATGTCTCCGGTTGATATGTCTATGACTGTGACGTTGGTGACGGTGGTGTCGCGAATGGCTACCTCATGTTGTGTAGTCTCGCCGAGGCAGAGGCTGGAGGGGAATGAGGAGGTCAGGATGGATCCTGCGAGGAGCAGGTTGGTGAGGCGGGTCATGGTGGCTGTGATGCAGGAAAGGCTTTTGTGAGAAAGCAGTGTGAGTGATTATGATTTCTGTGAATGACGATATCGAGAACGTACGTCTTCGTAGAGTGATGTCGCCCTCCTTTTATATAATTTGCACCGGCAGCCAGTCCAAGGTGGGTTGCTATGTGTCTCTGGCCAACTCCTTGGCGGGTTGCCGTCCATGAACTTGACCATCACAGAATCCTCTCAACGACTCTCAACTGTCGCCTCGGTGAAGGCATCACAAGCGGTGATCTGCCTATTCAGCCCCCGGATGTGGCTGTCCGTTGTCAAAGCCCTAGACCTTCCATTTGTGGAGTCTTATATCCATTCCTTAGGTAGCCTCTTAATCGCAGGCCTAAAACATCTTGTCATTGGCTACAGTTCCGCGAAAGCTATACCACATATGCAGGTGAGGGTGAACTATAAATTGATAGTGGCCGGCGCAGACATGGAAAATGGCATAGGTCAATGCAGGCAGGTGCGGATACAGTTCCCCCTTTAGCTCAGGCTGCTTGTTGAAATGGGCTGTTACATGCCTGCTGGTGGTGCCATTTCTGGCCCTGTTCTCAAAGCTGTTCGGATATTCCCCAAGTGATCAAGAACAACCATATACAATATTATACTATACCTAGATATAAATATTATAGCCACTATAGCCGTTCTCGAGCCCTTGTTTTTGTTCCCTTTCAAATAATCAAACTGCTCGATTTCATCTGTAGCCGACAAAAACCCAACTAATTACATTAAGGATTACCACACTCAACATTAGAATCAACTAGTTGCGACAAAGACATATCACTGGTTCTGAATACGCATGGCTCGAGAAAAAGACCGGCCGAGGTCTGTATCATTGATCCTTCAGCCCATTCGGGGGTATAACGCTATACCCGAAGTAGGCGGAGCTAAGTTAGTAAGGAAAGGTACGGTTGAATTAGCACTCCGGTCGAAGCCGCTTTGAGAGCTGCGTGTGTTCAGCTCGGGGCTCCTCTGTGGATCTCTTCCTCTTATTGGGAGCAGGAGCAGGAGCAGGAGCAGGACAAGGGGCGGGAGCAGGAGCAAGGGCAGGATCAGGAACGACGGCGGCCTCATGCGGGACCAGGTACGCATTGATGTACTTGACCAACTGGACACGAGGCCTGCCGAGAGCCTCGACGATGGCCCGCTTAGACTCACCTCTTGCGCGCATTGTTTGGACCAGACGTCTCTCTCGTGCGCAGAGCCACCGGGGGTGTGGTGCGCCAGGAATTGGCTTGGTGGTCTTGATGGAGATATCCGGAAGAAACTCCTCGTCCTCGTCTGTGTCCACTTCCTCTCCGTCCTCTTCTGATTCCGATCCTCCGTCACCATCTTCTTCGAGCCTCGGGAAAGGCCCACTTGCCTTGGGAAGATGCGAATTGTGAGGGTTGGGTCTGTAGTACGCAGCGATATACCTGCCCATGCTAGCTTGGCCCTTGCCCAAAGCCTCGGCAACGGCCTTGATAGTCTCACCTCTCTCGACCATCCTGCGCGCGGTAAGCCGGTCTTCCGCGGATAGAGCGCTAGGCTGTGGGGCACTCGGGATTCCAACCTCTTCGGGAGAAAGAGCCAGCTCGCATGCTTCGTCACCCTCATCGTCCACCGCCAGGGGTGTGTAGGTGTGGCTCTGCGAGTAGGCCTGGCCCTTGCGAATGGCAGTCTCGTGCAGGGAAGCGAGCGACCATTGAAGAGCTTGGTTGAGATCGCAGTCCTTCGTGGGACAACTCCACCAGAGAAGCTGTGGAAACTGGAGCGTTTGAATCGTGGGGAAGATAACGTGTCCCCAATACCCTCCCGGATAGAGGCACTCTTCGTAGCTCTGTTCCACTAACAGCCCGCAACCCGGGCAAACGACTTGGACGTTGAGGCACATAATTATTACCTTTGGTGTGATAGCTGAGGTCTGTGGTTAGTAACTCACCTGTGAGTCTCTTGGGAATAGCAGGAGTCTTGAACGTTGTGCAGAAAACAAAGTGAAGAGCAAGTATCCGTTGCCATGGACTAACGAGCAAGAGGGTGTATTATATATGTGTAGCTCAGGACAAACTTCGAGTACGAAAGGCGTATTTCTCCTCGCGGTCCTTGTGAAGGTCAATGGGATTGTTCATTGTGTTGTCCTTTCAGGCTCACAATGTTGGAGTCCTCGTCAAAGAGATTCCAAATATAGTGACATCTACACAATAAAGCCCTTGGTTGTTCCTCTCCAAGTGCTTTGTTGCTGGAAAATAGTCATATGCCTACATATGTAAGCAGACTACGTCACGATGGGCATTCCTATCGAGTGAAAGTCCATACAGAATCAACTACGGGGAAGATAAGATGTTGTAAATCGAAAAGGAAGACAGGGTACTTATTTGGGAGATACCCTATGTGGTAGATGATGAAGTGGAAGGAATGATTCCTGGCTTATGCGTAGCCTGTTCGTGGTTCCGAAGCAGCGTATAATCAAAAAACCAACAAACCACCCATGCGTTGGTTAGATGCTGTGCCGTGCTACAAAGAGGGAGCAAGCAAAGACCCGGTAACTCACAGTTGAGTGACACTTCCAATTAGCTGGCTATCCGGCTTCCATTGCTACAGATTCCTGCTACTAACAATATTAACTTCTAGAGCCAGACATGTTTCGCACAACGACGGCACGCTGATGCCAACTTAAGTGTACTGGTGTATCCTTGAAGCATGCTCCATTCTTACCCAACAATCCCATCACCATTCCTCTGATATACCTACCAACTTCGCTGCCAAAAAGAGAAACAATGCAATGACATTCCCGGGCCTCCGTTGGCGGTTTTTCCCTCACTCCGCTTCGTCATCGGAACCAGGCTCGGATGAGCGATCCCCATACTTTAATTCTAGCAGATGTCCCCGAGCTACTCTGAGCCTCTCTCGTGCCGACACCGCTTTAGTGCTACGCCTCGCTGCCAGTAGCCTCTGTCTCTCTCTCAGATCACCGGTCTCAACGATGAATGGAGTCCGAGTGGCTTGCGTTGTGTCTTTCTGCGTTGGTGCCTTCAGGCGGCCTATTTCGTCCAGTGCTTGGCGATAGTCGAAGTTCCACTCATCCAAGCACTGCCTCATTTCTCTCAATCTAAAACCCAAGGTATCCAAAGCCAGAGAGGCTTCTGAGTTTAGCATTTCCACCTCAGCCCAAGCATCTTTGTTGTTAGTGGAAAATATCCCATCCACGAGGCACATCTTATATCGCAGGTCTGTCCTGGCACCGAGGAGCTTCTGGTCCAGCGTTGAGATGATCCGAGAGATGAAAGTATACTCCCTCACAAGGTCTGAAGCGGTGTCCTAATTCGCCCTCACTTGGCCCTGGATATATACATTTGCGTCACGTCTTTGTGTCAAAGCGCGTTGATATAAGCAATCGTAATCCATTTCCACCATTTTAAATGCGGTCCGCCTTGCGTGCTGGACCTTATTTCCCAGTCTGGTTGACATGGAAGAGCGGCAGACTTGACGAAGCTGCTCCATGATTGTTGCTCTTGCTGGGGACCCTTCGAACGCAGCGAGCAACCGTTTGGCGAAGGACAAGTCGTAGACGATATTATTTGGAGGTTCGATCCAAGATACGAGGTGCAATGCTTCGAAGAAAAATGGAAGCACATTCTGCAGAGGATGTCGCCATCCACTCGCCTCATAGTAGCAGCCTACCACCAGCCCTGCGTCATCAACAGGCTCTGCGGCGTACGCTGTTGCTTCTCTGGTTGTAGTCCATGCCTTTTGTACTTCCGGCTCGTCCGGGAACAGTGTCTGCACAAACTGCATCACACAGAGCCCTGGAGCCCAGTTACCATAGAAAAGCTCTTTGTGGTGATTGTCAAAGGCAAGGGTCATTTCGGGATCGAAAATTCTCAGGAAACGAAGTCTGGGAGACAAGTTAACACACGCCAAGAAGAAATTGAACTTATACCGAAACGGAATAAGCAAATTCTTTTTTGGACCCTGTTGTGGAGAAATATCGCCGCGAAGTCGGCAGATGATTGCAATGCTTTGCGTTTGAGAAGGCGGGAGATGGCTCCATGAAAGAGTTTCAATGAAGTCCTGTGGGTCCACAACGCTGAACTCAGCGGCAAAGAGTCGAACAAGCTGTCGAAGCATGGAATAAATCTTGTAAAGCTCCTGCTGGTTGATTATCGGGGGTATGAGGCATTTAGCTCGCTCCAGAGAGTCGGATAGCCATGTGCAGTCTTCTGTTGCTGTGGCCGTGGCACGGTGAGTGTGTCGGTTTGAGGTCATCTCCGTCTTATCGGTTTGCTCGTGGTGCGAGGCACTTGGCTCTTCATCGTTAGACATCTCGCTTGCAGGCCGCTTAGATCCAGCCAGGATGTTATGTTGGGGGAGGCTGGCCGCCAGACTCTTTGTTTCTAACCGCGGTGAAAGTCCCGCTGCGATTGGCTGAGTTGGTGATATCAACAGCGACTGACCAAGGTTCGAAGAATTGCCAAACTCCGCAATGGTCTTTGGCGTGTCAGAGAACAGCACATCCCGAGGTAATGATGAAAGCTGACCGGCCAGCTGGTTCGAGGAAGTTGACGAGTCACCGCTGCTTCGTGAGCTTGGAAGTGGACGCCTCTCCCTTTCTTCACCCAGTTCTCGCTCCGTTGGATGTGCAGAGGTAGAGGCTCCATGGGGGTGTAGAGATCCCGAAGACTCCAAAACTTCTGAGATTGGTGGAAACTCCGGACGTAGTAAGTGTCCTAACCTCATTCTGGATGCCCAGTGATGAGTTTCATGCTGTGAAACCGCCCCGGCCGGTGTGGGTGGACTGGGTCCTTCCTCTGATGCAGACACTGATGACTGTCCTTCTTCATCCTTGTCCGAGGATTGAAAGGGTCCAGTGGCTGAACCTGCGCTTGAGACTCCGACGTCCGGCTCGAAAGGCTCTCCAGTGGATGGGCCTTGGTGGGACTCATGTTGTTTGTCCCTATCTGGAGCTTGCGCATAGTCGACCCTCGGGTCCTTTCCTTCGTGGGAAGCAGATTTCGAAGGATCTATATCGTCTCTGACAGCGGCTTTGGAGTCCTCGCTATCGGACTCATCAACATCGAATGCCTCACGGGTGCCAGGTAGAACTGCGGAAGGCGATAGCTCGGTAAGCGTAGTGCTATACTGTGTTCTTCTGGGGAGGGAGAGACCGGCCTCGCTTCTATCCGACAGGTAAAAGAGACTCGCTGCGTGTTGGGAGCTCCCGGGCTCCCTCAGGTCGTGGCGAAAAGGCGAAAGTGGCGATGATTGCCATTCAGACCAGGGCGGTCGCAGCCTTGAGCGTGGCCGCCCTGACATAGCTTCGAATACAACAAGAAAAAGATGCTGCTAGGTTCTGTCCTTGGATGTGGGCTAAACATGAGATTTCGCTGGTGTATGCCCAGGTGAGGTAGTGTTGAAATCTGTGGCCGATACATGTGTAGTTTGGAAACAACATAACCCAAGTCAGCGACTTTTGGCCTCTCTTCCCTCGAGGAAGGCATTGCCGTCATGTTATGACGGCAAGTGTTGTTTGATCTAGTTCATCAGCCATTCTCAATGGACTATCATATGAGATGGAAGGAGCCCGCGATAATCTCGTAATCATGAAGCCCCAAGAAGAAGCCCATGTCACAAATAAAAACCTTGAAAGTTATCTAGTTAGCGGTAAAAACGTGGAAGGTTCGGCAGAGGAAGACTCAAGGTTGTTGTAAAGGGGTTCGGGTTAAAATGACTTACACCCTCCACTGAATTGAGATTCACTAGGAGGCGACACAACACACAGGAAGTCGAGGATCCGGACGGATATTCCGTGACATTGCACACAGTATTATTGAATTGTTTAGGTAATCACATTTTCAGTACATATCAGATATCACAAACGCACTGAGGAAAAGTATGTGAAGAATGCCAAGCGGCAGTGAGTCTATTCAGTTAACCTAGGCCGAATCCTCTTGCCTCCTAACCCCGACGTCCCTTGTTCGCGTCATTACATTCCATTCGTTTCTCATGTCGGGTTTCCCACTCAAACGAGGAGGGGAAGGCCCGCACGCTTCTTGACAGCGGCGATGTTCAACGATGTAGAAGTTCCGGGAGTGCACGTGGTGCCGGAAGCAACACTCATGGCGGTGCTCCACTTGCCTCCAGCAACACACATCTGGAAGGATTTGCCGTCCGAAGTGCACTTGTAGTCGCCAGCAGTGCAAGATCCGGAGTCCGAGCTGGAGCTGGAGCTGGAGCTGGAGCCGGATGTGGATGAGCTGCTACCGGTGGCGGCGGCTGCGGCACTAGTAGCGGCCTCGGCGGTGGTGGCCTCGGCGGTAGCCTGGGCGGCCGCAGAAGTGGCGGCCACAACGGAAGTGAGGAAGCCAGATGGGCTTCCAGTATCTGCTGCGGCGGAGGTGGCCTCTACGGCCGCAGATGTGGTCGCGCTGCCGCTAGACGAATCGCTGCTGCTGGACGAGTCGCTGCTGGACGAGTCGCTGCTGGACGAGTCGCTGCTGCTGCTGCTGCTGCTGCCATCGTATGTTACACCTTTAGCAAAGCAGCTGTCTCCGGTGATTTTCTGATAGTTGGGGGTGCCAGTGGACAGCAGCTTCTCGACGTTGTCACCAGGGAAGGGGTACAAGGGGTCGGACGACAGCACCGACTTGCAGGTGTTGATGTCGGCGAAGTTGTACACGGCCAGAGGGGGGTAGTTGTTGAGGGTGTCGCTGCGGGCGCGGATGTTGGTGGACCGCTTCTTGGAGCCGCTAGCCGCCTTGATGGTGATGGGGGCGCAGTTCATGTAGTACTCCTGGGTACCGGACAGCTTGCTGGTCCAGGTCCAAGCGTACGAGTAGTCTCCAGCGGGGATGTCTGAAGGGATCTTCACGTCGTAGGTGCTGAGGGAGGTGCCGTCCTTGGCGGGGCAGCCACCCTCAATGCTGAGGATGACGGACCACCGAGTTGACTGGGAGGGCTGCATATCGGGGGACAGGGCAACCTGGCAAGAGCCGCCACCGTGGACAGCGGAGCCGGTGAAGCTCATGCTGACGGTCTCTCCAGCGGTTGCCGTGTTGGACCGGCCGTCAGTGGAGTAGAACGTGGCAGCATCACCCGAGATATGGCAGGGGTAGTTGCTGGACGTGAGAGGAGAGTTGTCGGGGCTTCCGTAAGGCTTGGGGTTGGCGAGGATCAGATGCGCAGAACACATGCTGCTCAGCGCCAGCGCGGATGCAACGATGGAAGTGAATCGAGTCATCTTGAGGGGTTGGTTTTTGTGTGTTGTGTAAAGTGGGTATCTTTGGTGGGAAAAAGAAGGCGATGCAGATGCAATGAATGACCGGCAATGTAAAAGGAAGTCAAAGTCGAAGTCGAAATCGAAGTCGAAGTCGAAAGTGAAGACGGAGGACGAAGTAAAGCACCAGGCTTATTCTTCTTGAGGGAGTGTAGAGAGATGGAAAGAGAAGGAAGGAATGCTGTTGCTGGATGCCAAGACAAAGATCAGAACATGTTGAATGGAAGGTGGAAGGGAGGCATATATATAAAATGCTTCGCAGTACTTACTTACGTAGATACCTAAGATAGGTAGGTAGGTAGTGAGTGTGGATGAGTGGATGAGTGGATGAGGCCTCACCCTTCAACCGCCAAATACGAAAGGGTCGCCATTGTTTGTGGGGAAGAATAGCTCTGGTGCCTATTGTCCATTCTCAGGGAACAAAGAAGCAGCACTGCCGAGTGGCTGTCGAGGTCCCGTCAGGCACTCACTCCAATGCATTACTGAGATGGGATTTGCAAAGACGCTGGAAAAGATGAAACGAAACAATGATACAGGCTGCCCTTGTCGCTTGCTGGCATGCGCGTGCCTTGCATGAAATCAGGGGTACAGTGAAGGCCACGGACGAATCAGGGCCGCTGGATGGCACTTGGCCCCTGAAGCCCCTGACCACGGAAACAAGCGCGCAAGAGGTGGAACTAGCCTTCTCAGCCAATCATGCCGACAGGTCTGACTTCACACGCTCGTTCACATGCCCACGCTCATTCGTGATTCACAGAGACGCCGATAATTCTTTCAATCCTTTACCTATACTGCGCACCTAGGTATCCACTTCCCATCCCATCCTCTGCCGCCTTGCCGCATCCGACCCACAGTGGCGGGAATCTTGCCCACTGCCCGCTGCAGGGGTAAGGCGACTCTGTTGAGATTCTGCTGGTTGGCGCTTCTGCTTGGCGGCCGCGACATGGCCGATCCTGTCGAAGTGGATGGATAGTATGGGACTGAATGTTGCCTAAATGTTGCATTTTGGGACGAACCGGGCATGACTGGCATCCGCTGGGTTTGTCTGCCTAGGCTGCTAGGTATGGACAACCGCAGGTTTCACCAAAACACCAGTCGCCATCATCCAATACAGTCCAAACCATCTCTACACACACACACACATGGATATGTGTTCCTATGCTCCTGGACGTCTTGACATATTCATGACATCTGGTGGAGAGACGAGAGGATTGACGACTAACCATCGAGATGTTTCACCTAGTGTGAGGTTCGTGTCAAGAGTCCAAAAGTTCTACCGGAAAGATTCCGGAGGAATGGAGAGGGGGATGGGGAGGGGCAACACATGGTGTTCTGGGGCAAAATACACTTTGATCCGTAAGTACTTGCCTTACGAGGCTGATTCATCTAAGAGGCACGCAGGAGAGTGTTTGATCACAGGTATCTGGCCAGGGGAAAGGCTAACAGATTTGCCCCCTCTGTACTGATCCGTACATATACACGGACACACATACCAACAATCATCTGTTTCCTCATTGTCCCTCGTTTGCCCTCATTTGCCCTCATTCGCGGCATGTATAGCAGCATACACCTCCGTCTCAACATCAGTCCACAACTTCAACACCTGGTCATCACCGAAAGGCAATATCTGCGTAGCCACTACGCCCGCCACGCCCTGTTCCCGGTCACACCACCACCAGCAGTTCGCCATACCTGCCCAGTGAGCCGTGGTCTTGCTCCTACCCGTCACTCCGCCGTTGCTGAGCATGAAGGTGAGTCCCCATCCCTGAGGTGGGTTGCCTGGGACAGGGTAGACATCCGGGATCTTGTTGGTCAGCTCGGGCTTTGCAGAACCCATACCCTGGCGACCAAAGTCCGGAAAGTCTGGGATCTGGTTTGTGAACATCTCGGCCACAGTCGAGGGCTTCAAGATCTCAACCCCGGTCTTGGGGCATTTTCCATCGTTGAGGAACATGGCCAGTATCTCTGCGCGTGTCAGTTAGCACAGTGGAGACCAAAGAGAGTTTCAAAGTTTGAAGGGGCAAGGAACTGGGCTTACTGCAATAATCCCTCGGCTTGCCAAACATGCCTGCTCCTCCACCATTGAAGAACCCATCAGCCTCGTCCTTGTTTCTGACTACAAGGGCCCCCCGGAGCAGATGGTCTCGTGGGCGCAGATTGCCGTTCTGGTCACGATGGTTCATGTACGCCAGTTTTGACTTCATTTCCTCCGTGGGGAACATCGACATCTCCTCAATGCCTAAAGGCTTGAAAATGTTTTCCCTCATATAGTCGTTGAGTTTCTGACCCGTCACTCTCTCGAGGACGATGCCAGCCCAGTCGATACCAACCTAAGATCAAGTTAGCCACTTTGTCCCGATCAAAAACACAACCCAACCCAACTTACACTGTACTCCCAACCCTCACCAGGCTGGTATGACAGCGGGAATACCACATCCTCGAACCGGCCACTGAGCTCATCCACCCCAGCGGGGAAACCCCAGTCCCTCAACCTCTCATTGAAGGGCGTATACCCAAAGCCACCAGTGTGGCTCAGCATCATCCGCAAGGTAATCTGCCTCTTCTTGTCCTCCAGCGTCCCGTCCTCCTTCAGCACCTTCAGCGTCTTCAGCTCGGGGCACAGGTTCTCAACCTGCTCCCCGTCGTCGAGCTTCAGCAGGCCCCTCTCAACGAGTTGCATGCAAGCAACGCCCGTGATCATCTTGGTGAATGATGCTAGCCAGAAGACATTATCGACAGTCATGTCTTCATGGCCAGCTACGCCACGGCCGCCAGCTGCGTGTGCGAAGAGCTCCTCGCCATCTCTGCCCAGCACCACGACGGCGGCGCCCGGGATGTCTTTTCGGCGGTCGTTACAGGCCGAGTCAACGGTGGATCGGAGCGTGTTGAGGGTCTTCTCGGTGAACTGCATCGTGGAAATGTCAAGTCGGGTATACCTCCATTCTCTCTCTGTAGGAAACCTCCTGGGTCTGAGCTACATTATATAAAGGTCAAAGTCGTCCAAGATGATCGGTGTCATCTCTCCGTGGCATCCGCCGAAGGTGTATCCATTCGAGCACGGAGGCCATCCTGTGGATCCATCATGCAATTGAGCTGCGCGGCCATGCCGTGGGACGATGATGATGCGTTGCTACTGGAGTCATCTGATGAGGTCGTGGCCTGCTCCGTGCCGAGCAGCTCCGGAATATCAATGCCATTATCTCCCGTGAACCCGAGCCGATGGGAACCCGAAAGGCGGGGGTAGCCAATAGGTATGTGGCGCTATGGCCTGCCTGTATGGATGCACCCCTTTTTTGAGTTACTGCGGATGCGGAACCACATGGTGTCCCCGAACGCAGAAAGATGGAGTGCGGCCGACTTGATGAGGGAGTGCCGATATGTGTTCCCCCATGACGATTGATGATCGGTGTTTAGGTCGGTCTCGTCAGAAGACTTCCAGGTATTGATGAACTGTAGCAGAACAGATTGAGACGATCCGGGGGCTGTGGATGCACGTAGTCACATGCGGCCGTCTGGCCCCACTCAGGAAATAGCATGAAGTGGAGAGAGCGTGGTCTTGGCTGCCATCAGAACCGCAAACAGCGATGGGGCGTGATGCTGCATCGTGAAGTGTTGACAGCATCCCCTCATCCTGACATCAACTGGGAGTATAAAGTGTAACGTAAACAACGAGAAGGCTGGCATAAGGTTTCTATCGAGAGGGGTCAAGTGGTACCCATGTCCATATGCGAGCATGAGCCTCGATGATGTGAACAGTCAATGGGCGTTCGTGTATGATATCTGTTCCTTTCTGAATACATGATAGGCTCGTTGTTTTGTTCAGATAGTCTTTGGACAAACTAGGTTGAGAACCCGGGCAGGGCATAAAGACGAAGTGGGAGCCTTCGGTCAGCTGAGACGCTCAGCCCGGCTATTTGATTTACCCGGTTTTCTCCAAATATGCAGTCTGTATTGGCAAAAGCAGCTGGAGTATTGGGGACTGTGATGAAGCTTGCTTTGAAGAATGTGGGGAAGTGCGATGCAGTTCAGCGTGGTGTAACTCGGGGTCGAGTACTTAAGTTAGGTCCGCCGCCATGGTCCGCCGCGGCCTGGTCTATCGAACCTCTTTCTAGTTTATGTATCATATACGATCGTATATGTCGTCTCCAAATTGAAGCTCCTAATACTTATGATCATATATACCAACGTGTCTTAGATATTATGGGTGACCCAACTAATCCGACCGTCCCGAACTTGGAGAAGAAGTTCAAGACTGAACTCACAGACTACTCCATTAGTCATGGGGACAGGACTGGCCCCTATGCAAATGATCTTGATTTAGATGCTCTGATAGTCGGAGCAGGCTTCAGTGAGCTCTCTCACCACAATCTTTCCTCCCAGATCTGGTGCGGCAGGCTGACCCTGCGTGCTCTTAGGCGGCATCTTCATGCTCAAAACCCTTCGAGAGCGCGGCCTCAATGTTGTTATCTTCGAAGCCGGCAACAACACAGGTGGGACATGGCGGTGGAATTGCTACCCGGGGGCGCGTGTCGACTCGGCTGTCCCTGAGTATGAGTTCTCCTGGCCCGAGGTGTATAATACCTGGAACTGGACAACCAATTACCCTAACTATGAGGAGCTGCGACTGTATTTTGACCATGTGGATAAGGTCATTGGGGTAAAGAAGGACTGTTCCTTCAACACCGTGGTGACCGGGGCAGACTTTGACACGGCGGCGGGCAAGTGGATCGTTACCACGGCAGATGGCCGCACCACCAGGGCGAAATTCTTGATTCTAGGTTCCGGGTTTGTGAGTATCTCTGCCAACGATGATGCAGGAAAACATGGGACTGACCTAATCGTCCATCGATCAGGCCGCAAAGCGCTACATCCCCGCCTGGCCAGGTATCGAGAAGTTCAAAGGCATCCTCCACCACTCGTCCTTCTGGCCCGACGACCATATCGACGTCAGTGGGAAGCGCTGCGCCGTCATCGGCACGGGTGCATCAGGAGTCCAGATCGCGCAGGAATGGGCGCCCGTCGCGGGATCTCTCAAGGTCTTCCAGCGGACACCCAACCTCGCCCTGCCCATGCGCAAGAGGCCTCTCACCGTCGAAGAGCAGACCGCCTCCAAGAAGTGGTACCGCCAGCTCTTCGAGATGCGCGAGCAGACCTTTGCAGGTTTCCTGTACAATATCAGCGAGAAGGCCACCTCCGACGACGAACCGGACGAGCGGCAGAACTTTTACCAGACCCTCTGGGACAGAGGAGGGTTCTACTTCTGGCTGGGCAATTACTCCAACATGATTAGTGACCCAGAGAGTAACAAGGAGGCGTACCAATTTTGGGCCAAGAAGGTCCGAAGCCGCGTCGGTGATCCAAGGAAGCGGGATCTACTCGCGCCACTGGATATGCCTCACTACTTTGGCGTGAAGAGACCGTGCCTGGAGCAGAACTATTATGAGCAGTTTAACCGGGAGAATGTGGACGTTGTCGATGTGTCGAAGAACGGTATCAAGGAGTTCGATGAGACCGGAGTGACGCTCAAGGATGGAACGCACTATGACCTAGACGTGGTTGCCATCGCCACAGGCTTCGTAAGTCATCCCACTGTTCGTGTCTGACTTCAACCACTGACCTCTCTTTTACCACAGGATGTTTCAACCGGTGGAATGACCCAGATGGGTCTCAAGTCCATCAACTCTACTGATCTGGCATCAGAATGGAAGACCTCCGCCAACACCTACCTGGGGATCACTGTGTCGGGTTATCCTAACATGTTTCACATGTACGGTCTTCATGGCCCGACGCTCATCTCCAATGGCCCATCCACTGTAGAGGTCCAAGGCCGCTGGATCGCTGATGCCATCACCAAGGTCCGGCGTGAGGGCATCAAGTATGTGGACGCGACCCAAGAGGCGACGAAGGCCTGGAAGAGCCATATCAACGAGTTGAGCGATGCCACGCTGTTCCCGACTACCAAGAGCACGTACATGGGTGGCAATGTACCTGGTAAGGCGTTCGAGCAAGTTAACTATGCGGGCGGGATCCCGGCGTACAAGTCGGAAATCCGGGCGGCTTTGAGGGACTGGAAGGGTTTCAATGTGGTGAAGGAGGCTGCCGGAAAGGCCACGACTAACGGCACGGCCAGGTTGTAGTTCTCCTAGAATAGGCTTAGTAGACCAAGAGAGTACGGATACATACCTAAGTGGTTTCCTGGTCTTCCGAAGAGGCCACTCGTTCCCCCTTAGAATGTAATTGGCTGGAACACTTGTCACATTGCACTCCTCACAGGAATGGCGCCTGACGGGACGCCCTTGGTCGGATGGGTTGAATGCCTGGCTCTATTTCCATCATCTCTTGCCCTCCGTTCTAATGGTATACAATGCAGCATACATTTGGCTCATGATGTGCCGTTCAGCACCTGCCAAAAAAAAAAAGCTCGTCCATGACTATCCGTCGTTTACTCCTCCGCATCGGCGAACTCAGCAATACCGGCCTTGGAGTTGAGGTAGTGGTTCCTGTTGCAGTTGTCAGCTATTATCCCAGCTTGCCTTGCCGCCTGAGAACACCCTCCGCTTTGGGTCACTCCAGGCATCCGTCTCGGCACCGTATGTGCACTCACCTGTGGATAGCCCAGTCCATGATGTAGTAAGCAGCGATGAATGGGGGGATGACGTAGAGGACCTGTGCGCTGGCTCGTCGCCATGTGTTGAAGACGGCGGAGTGGGCGGCACCGGCGAAGGGGTTCTGTCGGTTGGGAGCCAGACCGTAGGTCACAATGCCCTTTTGCTTCTGGACGGGGGTTCCTGTTGCGTGGCAAGTATCGTCAGTGCCCGTTGCCTTGTTGATAATGTGCCTTGCCCGACAGTCGCAGCGGTCTCGAGGTTCAATCGTTCAAAGACCCTCCAAGACGTTCCCAATGTCGAAAGTCGTTATTTGTGTTTTGCTTCTCCTCCTGGTTCTCCGCTACTCGTCGTTTCTGGTCACTTACCAAAGCCGCCGTATCCACCGAGGTACCTGTCAGAGGTTAGCAAAGCCGTCGCGATGTCGCCAAACAGCTCCCGAAGCACCGCAAAGAAAAGCCGCGGTCCACCACCTGCTCGCGCTGTCAAACTCACTTGTTGTACATGCCGAGGGGCGCATCGCTGCCACCGCCACTGAGAAGGATCTGAGTAGGTCTCATCTTGATTGTAGGGTTATCGATTGACGTGTGAGGAGGGATCAACGGACGGAGGCGCTGTGATTATCGTGAAGAATTGACCGGGCAGAGGCTCTTTCGAAGTTCGGCCGTCGTTGGAAATCGGAACCAATCCATTGGACTTGGAGCGGGCTAAGCCGGGAATAGCTTAGTGCGCCTCAGAGCGTCACCATGTACCTATGTACCTCCGTAATGCGCTTGTATTCCGTACCGAAAAGTTCCCACCGTAAAGCACGGGCCATCTGAAGCTTTCTGGAGCTCAATCAATCACTTATCGACTCCGACTTCGACTCCATCAGATATCAGCCGAGCAATAGCCACTTCGTTCTTTTTTTTCACACACAGCAGAACGACAGTCAGTCCGTCAGTCAAGGCCGCTGTCTTCATACTCCCTACAAGATGGCGCAGTTTAACCCAAACGTCCTCCGGAATATCTACCGGCTCGCCCTCCCAGCAGCCGTCGGCGTGAGCTTGGCCAGTCAGTCCATATACGATGTTCAGGGCGGCTCGCGCGCCGTCATCTTCGACCGGGTGTCCGGAGTGAAGGAGGGCGTCATCAACGAGGGCACACACTTCCTGATCCCCTGGTTGCAAAAGAGCATCCTCTTCGACGTGCGGACCAAGCCCCGCATGATCGCCACCACGACGGGGTCCAAGGATTTGCAGATGGTCAGCTTGACGTTGAGGGTGCTGCACAGGCCGGATGTGCAGGCTTTGCCTAAGATCTACCAGGTCTGTTGTTTTCTTTCTCTAATGTAACCTGTTTGCCAAGATACAGCTCGACTGACCAATTACCTTCCAGTCCCTCGGCCAAGACTACGACGAGCGAGTCCTCCCCTCCATCGGCAACGAAGTCCTCAAGTCCATCGTCGCCCAGTTCGACGCAGCCGAGCTCATCACCCAGCGCGAGGCTGTCTCCCAGCGCATCCGGAACGACCTGCTGAAGCGCGCGGCCGAGTTCAACATCGCGCTCGAGGACGTCTCCATCACCCACATGACCTTCGGCAAGGAGTTCACCAAGGCGGTCGAGCAGAAGCAGATCGCCCAGCAGGACGCCGAGAGGGCGCGCTTCATCGTCGAGAAGGCCGAGCAGGAGAGGCAGGCTAACGTCATCCGCGCCGAGGGTGAGGCCGAGAGTGCCGACGCCATCGCCAAGGCCATCGCCAAGTCCGGCGACGGGCTGATCCAGATCCGAAAGATCGAGGCGAGCCGGGAGATCGCGCAGACGCTGGCGAGCAACCCCAACGTTGCCTACTTGCCGGGTGGGAAGCAGGGGACGAATATCTTGCTGAACGCCGGGCGCGCATAAGCAGGAAGTTGTGCTGAGTAGCGTTGAGAGATGGAAATGCTGGTGAAAGCCTTTGAGGTTGGGTGGTGGGACGGGTATCATCGCAGCGATGAGTGCCGCTCTGTGGGCTGCTTGGAATGCGGCTCGTGTACATTTACACCGGAGATGAGGTTTATGGGATCTCGTCTACTCCACTTTGAATGATTAATGGCAAAACTCCCTTTTTTGAAAGCAACGCCATGCGTGGATTTATACACTACGACGCCTCTCTATGCATTCCTTTACTTGTATCATTTCTGCTGTGAATCAACCGCACAACCCGGAACTACCGCCAAGGCGACAGTACATCGCGTAATAGGGGTAAAGCCCACAATACAGTAGCGAACGGTATGATGTCAAGTAATGTCACCTGAGAAAGTATCACATGGCTCTCGAGTCGGCTGCCCTATAGAGAGATAAGCTCTTGTCTGTAAGGCAGCCTGCGTTGCTGAGAGCTACAGGGAGGTGCAACTTAGAATAGGAGGAAGTCGAAGATGTTACTAAAGGAAAAAAGGGAACCTTACCGGTCCTACTTATTAGGTGAAGGGCCACTGATGAGATTTATTCGTGTCATTGGGTGCTCCTTCGCTGAAAATTTGCTGTAGAAATCTACGCTCCAATGTTCAAATCTCAAGGTCGTAGCTTACTTATGGTGCCTCAAGAAACTCTTCGGTAAGCAGAGCTCCTTGCTCGGTGCCAACCGAATCCTCGCCCTCCTGTGTATCTGGGCTCCAGCCTGGCTCCCTGAGGCTCCCATCGACAAATTTCCAACCATCCGACTTCATCGATGACCATTCCTTTTGGACCTTCAGGCGGGCTAGCTCACCAGCAGCCCTCGCATCCTCAGCGCTGTCGTGACCGTCCCCCGTATCCAATTGGATGCGTCGTTTCAGGTGCACCTCCATGAGGATCTTGAGGCTGTTTCGAATGGGCAGCCCTCTCCTGTGAGGATAAAGCAAAATGGTGTCGACAAGTTTGGGGTGGACCATACGCATGGCGTTCAAGTCGTTCTCGAGGCCGTGACCGATGAGGACAGTGTCAGGGCTGATCAGGGAGAAGAGCAAGTCGCGAGCAACTTCGGGCGAAGAGACTTTTTGCAGGATTTTCCTCTCGCCGGGTTTCTGCTCAGGGGCCTTCCAGTCTTTGGTCCAAGACACCCCCCGTGCCAAGTCCTCCGGCCAGACACCGCTGTATCGCGAGTTGAGATCCAGAATCTCGCCAAAGGGCTGGACCAGCACATCGACCAACTCCGCGCCGTCAGGCCATGACGTCGCAGTCACCCGGATGAGCTCCATCCCATAGACGGTGTAGCCCATCTCGCAGTCGAAGCAAACGGCCTTCGCGACGTCAGGCCTGTCGTTTTCTGGAGCTGCCGCGTAATTCCACACCGTGGCAAGTCTCTTGGGATCACTGGTCTTCCAGACGTGGTTAGCTCCCTGGACGCAACCTGGCGATTCACCGGCATCTTGTTCACAGCACCGGTATCGCTTGGGGACGTAAGAGGTGTCTCCCTTTGGACGATCGGGAAGGTACTGTCTTCCCGGGTGGTGAGTACACTTCCCACCAGAGGCCAATTCACCCGTCTCGAGGTTGCGGCCGGGGAAGACCTGAAAGCGAGCTGTGCATCGGTCACACTTCTCCCAGTTCTTGGACATCTCGACCGCCGCTTTGGCCATAATAATTTGCTCGTCCGAAGGTGGAATGGGGACGTAACCGTACGCAGCAAGGCCGGAGATTGGCGTGACCAGTCTCTTGTTGAGGATTTCTACCTCCTGGTCCGGAGTCAAGCCCGTGTTGATGACGACCGCGGCCATATCGGCTGGTTTCTTCTCAGGCTGCGCGGTCTCTGTGGCCTTCCTACGCTCCTTGATCCAGTCGTCCACGGACATCTTCTTGTGTCTCACAACATCCTGTTTGAGAAGATTGCCGTATATGGCCGCCTTGTGGATGGCGAGATGTTGCTCGCGATCGAGAGCCATCCAGATGAGCTCCTGGGCTGACAGGACCAGGCCAAGTTTCTTGAGTTCAGGATCCTTGGAGCTCTTCTTGGTAGTTTCCTCGTTGAGTCTCACGAACTGGGCATGTAGCAGTTTCAGCAGCTGAAGTCGAACGCTGTGGGAAGCTGGAGACTTTTGGAGGTGCCGAGGGTTCAGAGCCTCGGGCTTCCTGGGTTTGACCGGGGTAGACTTGGGCTTATCTTCGTTGGCTTCGGTTGAGGCTGATACTCCTGAAGCAGGCCCAACATGTGACGAGGTAAGTTGCGTGGTTCCCAGAGTTTTAGTTGGGATTGGCTTTGTAGTCTCCGAGGTTTTTGGTTTCTGGAGTACGGTTCTAGAGACTTGGGAAGGCAAAGTAGAAATAGAACTGGGTTTCGAAGCACTGATTGCTTGATATTTGAGTGAATTCTGTTCGTTGGCGATTGTTGGTTGTGTTGGTTTCTTCAATAGAGATGGGGCTGGAGGTGAAAATGGATCGTAAAGATCAGATGCCGCGATCTCGTCACTCTCATTCACCACTACCTGTTGGTCTTCTGTGACTAACAGGGTATCAACACTCTCGTCACTCTCTTGTTCGCCTTCGCGAGGGCGCTTTCGTCCAGCAGTAGAACAATCAGCCCGCATACTGTTGACAGTGGCAGCATCCCCTTGTGGCATACTGGCAGGCGGGACACTAGGCTGCGGACTCTGTTGGGGCAGCCCGCCATGACCCAATAGGTCATCTCCCTGCCAAACATCACCGACTGGCTCGAAGTTCTCAGTCCTTTGACGTTTCGCCGGGCGATCGTTCGCTCGTGTGCCATCGTCGGCTCCATCAAGACCTGTGTTGAGCGCCTCCTCTCTGTGCCCGAATAGGCAAGCAACGGTATTGCACCTCCCCCCTCCGGCCTCCTTAGGGCAGGGAAGGTGCTTCAGCCCGCTGAACACAGGCACTGCACTGGTAGGGGCGCCAGATGGGCCAGCCATGATGGGCAGATGGGTGGGTGGGCAGCGTTGTTTCCAAGGACGAAGACGTGAAGCTGGCAGGTTTAGATGTGTGTGTGGCTCAATGTGGAAGCTCCTTCTTGAGAGTCAACAAGTGACCCTTCGGAGTAAGGTCAACATGTGTTTGAGTGGCTTATGAGAGGTAGATGCCGATGATTCAGAAGACACACGGCGGGAGTTTGAGACGCTGAAACGTTGAAACGTTGAACGTACCTTTAGACTAGAGGTGGGTGGGTGGTTCTAGCATTCTAGCATTCTAGCATTGTAGTCTGCGCAAGTGGTAGTACGAAGTTGAACCTTGAACCCTGTGCACATGTGAGGCTCAGATTGAGCGGGTCTTTGTTCTGCAGGCTGACGCCTTAGCGCGTCCGCCCCGACAGGAGATGGAACGTGAGATTGAGGGGGCCATTTTCTTCTTTAGTGCTTCCATGCATTCCAGAAATTACACCGATGAAAGTTTAAATATCTGCTCGGTACGAAGGTACTACCCAAGTAGGTATTCATGCAGCTGGGCAACAAAGAAAGGATAACTACCTAGGTACTGTAGCGGGAATTCGTGGGTCTTAGTAATGGTTGTTCCCCTAACATACGATTACAGTATAGCCAATCGTTAGCCTAGGAATTACCGTTGTCTAGAAAATAACCGTTGTCATTTTCTCACCTTAATAAATCGCTTCGGGATTAAAACTGGCTGACTTAGAATTTACCTACCGTCTTCCTTTGCCTAAGGGAATCATTTAGAAATGGTGTTGCTTTAAGATACTTAGATACGACGTAGATCCTAGGTTTGAATGACCGATTGATTCCTCTGAGAGAGAGAGAGAGAGAGAGAGGATGCCGGCGTACCTTCCCTTCGATCATTTCAATGTTGACCTTATTACGGAGAATAGAGGGAAGGTACGAAGACCTTAGGGTAATCTGACATCTAGAGCCAATTAAACCAGGCTATCTTAAGCGTTGTCAGGAAAATAACCGTTGTCTATACTGTAATCGTATGTTACCGAGCAATGGTTGTGTCTGTTAATAACCGTTATTATTCCCTAGGTTGGGCCGCAGCAGTAGATAGTAAGGCAGGTAACGGAGGGATTTAGGAGACAGCGACTGGCGGACTGCTGCGCGTATGCCAGAAAGACAAAGCCATGCAGAAGAAACCAGACTCAACTGGAGATATACTCGACACGAGGGAGGGAGGGTCGACTCGGTAGTGTAGGGAATAACAGAGGGCATTCTCACTCACCCAGACAGCGAGACAGCCCGACCGTCCAAACGGATCGTGACTCCCAGGTCCTTAACAATGCAGGTTGCTTTCCCTGAAACGGTATCATGATGCATCCACGATGACCTAGATTGTCATGATATCCATCCATGTCCCTCATTACAGACCTTCGGACCTTATCAGTTGGGGAAGACACACTCTTCCTACTGACTACCAAGGTAGGTAAAGTACTGTCAGACAAGTCCGGAATGGTTGCACGGCAGTGGTGACGACACAGATATTTAGATAGTAGCGTTCCGAGTTCACGATCCCAATATTCCCTGTTCTCTTCTCTTCTTCTCCTAGTATTATTTCTTTGGTATTATAGACCCTCGACTTCTCTGCTCCCATAGACCAAGAAGCTGTAAGTCGCACTTGAAACTCTGCCAAACACTCGACCAACGTCTACGAACAAACACCAGCCAGCTCTTAGAACAGACAATGATCCAAGGGTCCCACGCGGAATTCGATTTTGCGCCCCTACCGACACGCTCTACCGAGCCTCTACCGAGTACCCATTTACGGCCCGGACCTTTGCGCCGTGCCCAGCAGCCTCTGTCTCATCTCCGGATCTCGTTAACCCCGGAGCTGATCCCGGAGCCGAACGCCGAAGGGACCCCTGACCCAGCCTCGAACCGCCTCTGGTGGCTAAGGCCTAGTACCGCTAATTACAGGAGCATTGTGTCGGTTGGGAGAAATTAGAAGAGAAACAGGTGAGCTCTCGTAAGCCTAGAGCAAGAAGAAAAAAAAGGAGGGAGAGACAAAGATCAGTCGAGCACAATTAGGGTGGAGATCAACCCGCAGCGCACGATACACGTAATTAGCGGTGTTTGGCGAGCCCCGGAGGCTTGTCACCACCGCTGTCCGATTCTCGCTCCGTAATGTTGCCCTTCTCTGTTCAGTCCATTGATCGCTCTCTGATCATCGACGACAAAAGTTATGGCTGAATACACGGGCGGTACGGTCGAGGCTGACCACCTTTGCGTGCTGGTCCATGGTGTAAGTCTCTTGTCTTTTTTGAGAAGCTTTTGACCAACAGAGTTATTCTTCCTACCTGCCAACACAACACAGTCAACCCCTGAGGACGCCGTGCGCTTGCATTGGCCGACGGCATTCAACGTCTTTGAACAAAATCCCAAAACTGTTCTCCAACACCGTCTCCAAAAGGCTTGAGCACAGTTTCACACTCAACAGGAATGCTGACGACGCGATTGATTTGACCTGTATAGCTATGGGGCAACCCGATCCACATGGCAAGCGTTGCCAAGGCCCTCCGCGCGAAACACCCGGCCGACAAAGTCTACATCCTCTGCGTCAAGCGCAACAGCGGCTCCTTCACCTACGACGGCATCGAGCTCGGCGGCGAGCGGGTGTGCCTCGAGATCGAGGAGGAGCTCCGCGCCATCGAGGCCCGCGGCGGCAAGATCAGGAAGCTGAGCGTCGTGGGCTACAGCCTGGGGGGCCTCGTCGCGCGCTACGCCATCGGGCTGCTGTACGCAAAGGGGGTGCTGGGCGGCCTGGAGTGCATGAACTTCACCGCGTTCGCCAGCCCCTTCATCGGCGTCCGCACGCCGCTGCACGGGGGCGCGAACCACCTGTGGAACGTCCTGGGCGCGCGCACGCTCTCCACGTCCGGGAGGCAGCTGTTCACCATCGACAAGTTCCGCAACACGGGCCGGCCGCTGCTGGCGGTGCTGGCTGACCGCAACTCCATCTTCATGCAGGGCCTGGCCCAGTTCCAGCGGCGGACCCTCTACGCCAACATCATCAACGACAGGAGCGCAGTATACTACACGACGGGGATAGACAAGACGGACCCGTATACCGACCTGACCAAGGTGCGGGTCAACTACGCAAAGGGCTACGAAGACGTGGTCCTGGATAGGACGCACCCGGTCGATCCCATACCACCCTACGCCTGGCCCAAGGACACGTTCGCGGAGAAGTTCAACAAGTGGCTACGGCGCGTGCCCTTCATCCTGGCGCTGATCGTCCTGGTGCCCCTGGCCATCATCGCCTACTTCATCAACAGCATCATCCAGACGGTGCGGAGCTACAAGAGGATCGCCCTGCACGAGAAGGGCCAGGCCGGCATCAACATCGACGAGTACCGGATGCCGGTGCTCATCAACGAGCTCCGCGGCGCCGTCGAGGACGCCTACGAGGAGCTGAGCAGCGCCCAGCAGCAGCAGTACCTCGGCCTGTCGGACGACGACGGCGACTCGTCCTCGGACTCGGACAACGGCTCTTCGTCCTCGTGTTCTGCCTCTGGTAGTGGTGGTGGTGGTGCTGCTACCACCGAGGCCTGGCCGTTACTAGACGACAAGTCCGAGGGCGGCGCTACGTCGAGGTTCGCAAGGCGCGCGAGCGACCGCAACATCCTGCGCCGGGAGCGCAAGCAGAGCCAGCCTGGCCAGCCCACGTTGGCCCTGGCGCCGTGCCAGTTTGAGATGATTTCCGCCCTGGACAGTCTCGGCTGGAGGAAGTATCCCGTCTGGATCCACCGTAACCGGCATAGCCATGCTTCGATTATTGTGCGGACGGAGAAGGAGATCTTCAGTGAGGGCTATATTGTAATGAGGCACTGGCTGAACGAGGAATTTTTGGTCTAGTAGGCCTATCTTGTTGAATTGTGTAAAAGTTCCTAGACTGAGGATAGATGGATATATGGATAGAGGCATAAAGGCATAGAGGCATAGAGGGCGCAACAGCGGGTTCCATTTATTGCATGTTTTTTGGTCATTATACCCTTTACACTTGCACGGCGTGTTGGTACATACACACATTATTGGTAGCCAAATCACACACTTTGAATAGTAGTTGGATCACGGCATGTTTCGTCCATCTCCCAGAGACACCATTCCTCGCAGGCGCGGAGCTTGTCGGGGTGGAATGGCTGACTCGATGAAGAAGGGCGTAGACGACAGCTGTCACCTCGAGATCGGAGAGACAGACATACAACGTTTCCCGGGAAGATCCTTCCTGGTTCTTTACGAACAACGCTAACGCCCTTTTGCCGTCCCGAGACTGAAGCTAACGTTGCGATCGCGAGACCGGATCCGTACGGCTGGGTTCGGTCTACCTTTGGGTGTCTCATTGCTCTTGCTCTCGCTCTCGCCTGCGACGACACTGCTCATTCGGTGCACATGTAGCACGCGTATTTCCGCATCTCCGTGATGTTGGAGAAGACGGTGCGGACCGATGTAGCCATGTTGAAGGAGGGATTGACAAAAGCCCCAGGCTTCCGTGTCGCGGGTTCTCGAACAGCACTCTCGATGCACCTTTAATTCTCTGGAACCTAATCCGGACTGGAGCTTCCGGCATGCTTGACGAAGTTTGAGGAAATGACCGCATACAGATACACGATGGACATGAGGGTGTTGCTAAGCTGCCGGCGTCTGACCTTGACTCGGCTTACGCATGCATAATCTTTTTGACCGGGGCGCATGGCAAAAAGTCGGGGTGTTTGGACCCTCAAAGGGGAGCTCTCGGAATGGGGAAATGTTAGACTCGAAATGCTAGAACTTACGATGATGGTTGTGATGTCATGACGTTATGGGAGGCAAAGTGTCATGGATTCCTGACTCGACAGGGCTCGCCTCCTTGGCACTCGGGGCACTTTGAATATCGAAGGCGATAAGTACATAGCCAAGCAGCGGCGATACAATCGTCGGAGATGGTTTCGATGGGTAGGACAATTAGCAGCAGCATGTTGGTCTTTCTCGGTCACGAACAAGGAGTTGGGAAGCCAGATGTATTTCTCTGTGTGAATTGTTGTTGATTTGTAAAATGCCAATCGCATCTGCTGGAAAACGTATTTACTGATGTTTGCGGACAACCAAAAAGTCTCGCCAATTATTCCACCAAAGGGAGCCCCGATTAGCTCCGAAACACCATAATGACAAATAAAGGGAGGAGGGGCCGTCCACCCAAACCGTTCGAAGCGCTGAATTCAGGAAACAACGGGACGACCCCCTTGACGCCGTGCGTAGATAGATAGTGATATGTATGTGTGGTACCCCAGGTTGGTCCAGGGACTGGCTTTCACCCCAGTCGCGGGACTCTGTAGACTGCCCTTTGCCCAGATCGACCGGGTGAAGGGTGACACATTAAGATGCGAAGGGGCAGTCTCTGGGCGTAGTAGATATAGCCCCGGAGTCGATCTCGCGCGATGTTCTCGGCGGGAGAAGACAGCAGCGTGTGCGTCTCTCGGCGGGATCATGGAGAGTCGAGCCTCGAAGCGAAGTGCCGGATAAATCGACCCATCTATATCCTGACGACTTGGGTACGCTCGCTGTTGAGCTGGGCAGCGTTCTGCTCGTGTGCTGCCTTCTTGCACTGAAGAGGTGGGAAGAGATACATGTCAGCCAAAGCTCCTTCAAGTAAATAAATCGTGATCGCTGCTGCCGTCCAGGGTACCGTCCAAGCCAAAAAGCCACCATGGAGCATCATCGAAGGGATCATCGAAGGGATATGGAATCGCTGTACTTACGTCCTCAAGACCCGCGCAATCGTGGCTCTCTAGCATACGGTGCCTTCCGCAGAAGTGGCCGTTGCAGAAACTGCAGTCCCCGACAATCCGCTGGGCAGCTTCCTTGCACTCTGGGCTCGAACACTTGACCTTGTTCCTCTTGGGAGCCATATTTGTTGTGGTGGTGGTGGTGGCGGTGGTGGTTGTTGTTATTGTTTCGGTGAAATTGACGATAGTCGCTTGATGTTCTGATGTGCCGAATAATGTTGGCGCAAGTCGTCGGTGAGAGTTCGGTGTCTTGAGAGTCGACTTATATTAGTCACAGAACAGGAGAGGATGGATGGTCTCGAAACCAAGTGCCGAACAAGGGAGATGGAGATTGGCAATGTTATGTACTAACGTGATCGAAAAAAGGTGAGGTGAGCGGAAGGAAGATGCTGGAAAAGGCGGCAAAGGGGCGGGTGGGTGATGGTGGTGATGACCAAAGCGACTCCAGGGGTTGGCGATCCAAAGGGGTGTTATTAAGTGGCCGGGGGGGCGGAGTGAGGCTGCAATGGTTCGCGTCCCTTGGCTTCTGATGGTCGGTCGAATTAATGCAGTCACAGTTGTAAAAGTAACAGTGTGTATGTATGTATATGCAGTAATCCGTATATGCCGTGACGCCGAGGCGAGATGACGGGATGGATTTCTAATCGGGGACTGGCGAGCGAACTTGCAGGAGATGCGAGATGCGAGATGCGATTACGACTGCGACTGTGACTGCGATGAGATGCGATGCGTCAATGACAAGGCGAGGCAAGATGATGAGGCTCCGCTTTCGGGGGTCTCGGAGGCGGTGGATGTGTGAAGAGAGAGGGAGTACGAGTAAGTGAGTCTCAAGGAAGTACGTAGAGAACAGTCAGACAGTTGGACAGCCAGCACACTCCGTAAACTCCGTAAAGAGGAATAGATGGCACAAGACGTGAAGAAAGATCAAGGGAAAAGAAGGAGGAACAGGATACGAGAGTAGGCTTGTGAGAACCACGACGTCTTAAATATCTAGATAGCTACCTCAGTAGATAGACAGCGTACCGTCAGATAGGACAAGTGCCAGTACAAAGCGATGGCCGCATTGCGTGTGAGGTGGTTTCAATGGCCTCCGAATGGCTCCGTTCCCAGCAAGCAGCTGACGAGAGCATGTTGGAGCCTGCGAGCCTCTTGTCACTTGTCACTCGTCGCTCGTCGCCCGGTCACTCGCTAAGTTCCTACCTAGGGAGGTACTTAGGTACTTAGGAGGATGCCTGGTACCGGGATGCCTGGGGAATCTGGATGTGCCCACTGCAACACAGCGGCAGCCCCGCCCAGCAGCAGCCAGCCTGCCAGTCGCCAGCCACAACCATAGCCCGGCAAGCCCAGTCAGTATTGCCACGACCATGTCCTCAAGTGCTGCCGACCTGACATGGTCATTCCTGCCGTTGAACACGATTGACCAAAAACTGCAGTGCATGTGGTTCCCACCTTTGTTTCCGCTCCCTTTCGGAATCGGGGCCGCCCACAACAAGAACCAATTGAATCGTCCCGTCCCTTTCCTTCCGCTGTGACCTACACAGTACAATCTGTATCGTGCATACCTACCTAGGTACCTAGGTACGTATACGTATCAACAAGCTGCCCACTGACCTAAGTATCCCAGCATCTCTGCAGGGGTTCGGGTCCGGGTACGGCGGGACCCATCTTGGACTGGCCATCATGTACTCAGGTACTTATTACTGGGCCACCATGTGGGCTTGCCGCATCGCTAAGAACGCCCATTCCATCCATCGGTCACACATGCTGCCATTATGTACCTAGATACCTAGGGATCTTGATCATCACCAGTACTTATCTAGGTAAGTAATTAAGGCCTCTCTTGTCCTTTGTTATCACATATCTCCATAAATCATTGATGGGCTCTTGCTGGGCTGGGTGAGGTCCATCTAACGGTCATCCATACGGACAGACGACCAAATTGAGGCCGCCTTCTTCATGTTCCGAGCCAGAACTAGCCACTCACTCAATCATGGACAGCTCATCCTACATGGTGCCCGTCGCTCCCATCGGTGACAGCGCCAGGGATGGACAGGTCGGCAGTGGAAACGTGGCGTGTTCGGAGCCACCTGGACACACATCGCCGACCCGTCCTGCAGATGTGCCACGGCGACAGGGCAGCAAAGGGGGCGACACGGATGGCAATACGGCGGGGTTTTGACGCCAGGACGCCGGCCGTGCCACACAAGTTGGCCTTGGCCGACGACATGCTGCTGCTTCCCTTTTCTGATATATTGCCTGCGGCCGTCCTGCCTTTCTGCCTTTGTCCCCCCTGCCGCTAACCTCAAAGACCTTTCCTCTCCGCCGGGATACTACTGGACTGCATCTGCTTACTGTGCACACAGTAAAGTCACACATCATCCCGGATCATCAACAGAGGCACTACTGGTTCGTCCCAGCAATAGGTCTGGTAGCACGGCACGAGCGTCCTATGACGCCGGCTGCCAACATATTGCTCGACACATATTACTGTACACAGTACGCACGTTCATCGGGATTTCCTTGGACAAACCTGGGACAACATGGACGTTGTTGTCAACGGGCGTGCCGGTCGGCCCACTTCAGTGTCAGTGATCGACAGCGCAGGGCCCCTGCACGCGAGGAACGCGCTACCCTGAGTACATACATATCTACATACACACATATGTAGTGTACTAAAGACTTCGCCCTGCATTCAACGATTGGCAATTCAGGAATCCCATAGAACGGCCCAGAATTGCTACTAGCCGGACACCAGCAGCATATCAGAAAGCATCCCGGTTGTGCAATTCTTGTCTGAGGGGAACGGAGGAGTAACAGCCATGCACTAACAGACGACTGGGTACTATTTACGGATGTGCAATCGTGGAGATAGATATCTGCAGTGGAATTCCTGCAGCGGCAACCGTCAGGGCCCACCCAACTGCAGACGACTACGCAGTACGGCCACCGTCACATTCCTCCGGCTCTGCACTCTGTCCACGCGAAACTGATATGCACTACATGAGGAAACACGCACGACTCATCGTACCTATCGGATTAGGATATCAAGGCTAGATAGGTAATGCCAGGGTTGGGCTCTTCCGGTCTTCCGACTCGTTGTTCCCTACTTGGTATGTATACCACAGCACTGAAGATCATCAGTAGCCGGGCGAGGCGCTGGTCTCAACGATCTCCAGCCCTCAGGCTCCACAGAACGCCTCCTGACGACCTCAGCCAACACACAGATAAGAAACAGCCAGCCTCCAGAGGTGTAACATAGCTCAGCCATGTGGCCTAGATAGAGACCGGTTCTGTCCTATCTGGATTGATCCTTCCATTCGACCAACCCCAGTATCGAAATCGTACGACGACAGCGTTGGATTCAAGACGCCAGTCGGCCAACGGCATCGCCTAGCTGCCAGCGTGTGACCAACAGGGTCAAGGCACGACATGTAATGCACACGGGCGTGGAGCAGGACAAAGAGACCAATTGGTCTGCAATACGACAGTATACGCTTGATCGTCCTGATTCAAGCACAAGAGCTTCGATCAATAAGTGACTTTCCAAATCAGCATCAGCATCGCTTCTTTAACTTTCGGAGGCTATGAGGACCTTGATGGTCACCCCTGTTGCCGCAATCATAAAGATCAACACCCTTCGCCTAAGATTTCCCAACACAATGAGCATTAACAAAAGGAAAGGTTAATCTCATGAACCACAACGCTATGTTTACGAACGCGTCGCAATTTCGATCTTCATTGAAACAGCCCTCATTTCAAGAAATAAATTACTCCGTTTCCGCCTTGACAAGGTCGAAGCCAGGTCTCGCAATCGCGCATTCACCACAGGTGTCGCCGTTCGTATCGCCAAGATCCAAACCGAGGCGATCGTTTGATTCGCTCACAGGGACGCTCTGATCCGGCCTTGATGCCAAAGCACAGTGAGCTACAGAAGTCACAGCAATGGCGAGGCGGGAAGAGGGTTTAGAGTCGGTCTTGGGTGTGCAAGTGCTCTGGTGCGGAGAGGCGGGAGCGGCAGTGATGTGTGGGGATTACTTACCCTGCATGTCTAGAACAGCACGGATGCAGTCGCCGCTCTTCATGAGCTCAAACGCCTTGTTGATCTCGGCCAGCTTTTGACGGTGTGTGATGAACTCGTCCACCCTCAGCCGCCCGTCAAGGTAGTCCTGGACGAGGCCGGGCAGCTGAGACCGACCCTTGACCCCGCCAAAGGCGCAGCCACGCCAAACACGTCCTGTCACAAGCTGGAACGCTGTGGGAGTCTTTGTCAGCTTCCTCCTTCTTTGTTGTGTGTGTATGTCACGGAAAAGCCAAGGGGAGGAGGGGATGTCACAAACGTCGGGTCTGGATTTCTTGGCCCGCTGCCGCAACGCCGATGATGATACTCTGGCCCCATCCTTTATGGCACGCCTCCAGGGCGTCACGCATTACGCCGACGTTTCCTGTGCAGTCGAAGGTGTAGTCGCACCCGCCGTCTGTCATTTCGACCAGCTTGTCGGCGACACTGGTCCCATGGGGCAACTTGGATGGGTTCACAAAGTCCGTCGCGCCGAATTTCTTGCTCCACGCCTCCTTGGCCGGGTTCAGATCCACGACGATGATCTTCCCGGCCTTCTGCGCGACAGCACCCTGGACCACGCTCAGCCCTACACAGCCAGCGCCGAACACGGCAATATTCGACCCGGCTTCGACATTCGCGGTGATCCTGGCAGCGCCATACCCCGTGGTAATGCCACAGCCTAGCAGACACGTCTTCTCCATGGGCGCATCCTGCTGGACTGCCACTACCGAGATGTCGGCGACCACGGTGTACTGCGAAAAGGTCGAGGTGCCCATGAAATGGAGCAAATCCTTCCCTTTGCACCTGAACCGAGTCGTCCCGTCCGGCATTACGCCTCTGCCTTGCGTGTCGCGGATTTTTCCGCACAGGTTTGTCTTGCCTGACTTGCAGAACTTGCATTCTTTGCATTCGGGCGTGCTGCACAGTGGTCAATGAGTGCCCAGTGATGACCACAGTGAGGAGTCAGGAGGGGAAGGTGAGCAGTAGGTGTGGGGGGCACTTGAACTCACTACAGGGCGACGACATGATCGCCAGGCTTTACATTCGTGACACCCTCACCAACTGACTCGACGATCCCAGCTCCCTCGTGTCCCAGGATTATAGGGAAAGCTCCCTCAGGATCTTTGCCCGACAGTGTGTACGCGTCTGCGATGGGACGTCAGCCTGAGCTCGGTTCGTATGTGCGGGCAATTCGTGGCCGGGGTTGAAAACCCGGCAGCGAGAAGAATGGTCTTTTCTGACCTGTATGGCAAACTCCGGTATAGTAGATCTCGATGCGGACTTCGTGGACCTTGGGCGGCGCAACTTCGACGTCCTCAATACTCAGGTCTTTGCCAGCCTCCCATGCCACGGCTGCCTTGCAAGTAATCGTCTGGTAAGTCACTGGTCAGCACCTGTTTTTTATCGAGTCAAAATAATCTTTTTTTTCGTGCTTGATTCAACTCTCCCGTGTTGGCACGTCGAGTATGTCAATGCTGAAAGCTCCACTCCCACAAGGCTATGGTCGGAAAAAGGGGTGTACGATCTCGCGTGAGGGGCTGTACTATACCTTTCCTGCTGTCGATGCCATTGAGACGAGGTACGATGAGCAATGCTGAGCAGAGAATCTATCCTGAGGCACAGTCAGTCAGTTCGAGTAAGCTGGGCATTTTCACACAGTACTATTAAGTTCCGAAATCCCGAGCTTTGTATCAAACCCCACAGCCGGTACTCGTGAGGGGCCGTGAGTGTACGCAACCCATAGTTGGGGATTCGGGACATCTCCAAGCAGAACTCGGCGATATCGCGGCATTCGAGGGATGGGAATTGGGTTCTCCCCATTATGGAGGATGGGGTTAATGTTCATGGGGACATATTCATCAAAGAGTTCATAAGTCGTAAGGAATTTCAAGAAGGCCGGAATCATGGATCAAGTGCCATGGGAAGTATTGCGGTTTTTTCCGTCTCCTAAACCATTGTACAGGTTGGACTTCGGGTCAGGTACTGCACAGCGTAAATGCTGCTATGCAAATCTTTGCCCGAATGACTCCTAGCCTTCAGTGAAGCTGTGCACATGCAAGAACCACACGTCCGTTGCTGCTGTCGTTGTTATGATCCAGCCGTCCTGAGTCCGTCGATCTGATCCGATGCTGCAACGGCAGATGAAACACAGTCCTCCCTCCTTGCATTGCTTGCTGTCGGCGTTGAAGTTCACGCTTAGGTCGAGCCCCACATGCCCATTCCAGGGCAGGGGCCACTGGAAGCACCAGCACCGTCGTTTGGGGCAGATGGACCGTGAAGGTATGGAGGGCCAGCCCATTTAGGGCTGCTGGGGTTGCTGGAGCCCTTCCACTCGCCGAATTCCTTCTGGTAGTCCCTGGTCTCGTGAGATTGGATCACAGGAGCCTTGGACTGGTCTGGTCCCTTGTTCTCCTTGCCAGCTGTGGGACGCAGTCAGTCTATATTGTCAAGTAATGTGAGGCGGCGCAACGATGGATGCCCAGGTGAGGGTAAATCAAGGTGTATCAATGACCTACTCTCTGTTTTGGCCTCGGAAGTAGCCGACTTTTCAACGCCACTGGTCTTCGCGTTGTGAGTGGTGGTGTTGCGGCTGGCCTCCAACTTCATCTCCTTGCCGGTGTTGTTGTCGCCGATGATCTCAGCTGGTAGTTGTGATGTCAGCTCCAAGATCTTCCTGTCTTCTGTATGAACGCTGAATGTGGCCTGGTTTAAGGGATGTAGCGAGTGAGGAAATTAGGCACAAGGCAGGGATGGAAACCTCCAGGCTTAGGTAGCATGGTAGCCACGGTCAGGTTGAACAGACTCTGGAAACGGAGTGGCTGCCGTAATGACGGAGGAATAATTGCCAGGCCAGAGATGGGGTAGATGAAGTAAAGAAGCAACGTCGAAAGGCATATATTGGCGGTGACAAAGACGGGAGACGGAGACTCGAGACTGGTGACAAGACAATGACGGGTCGCCGATGATGGCAGGGTGGGAAGGACAGCGAGCAAGAGTTGGAGCTTGCTGAGCTTTGATTACTTACAGCGGTCTTTCTTGGTGTTCTCGTCGGTGGCCTGGCCGACGGGGGTGGTGCTGCGGTTGGAAGACATGATGGCAATGGCAATGTGGTTGATGAGTCTAGTCGACGATGATGGATTGGGAGCCGATGCTGCGACGTGCTTTGGTGTTGTTAATGTTGGAGTGTTGGAGTGTTGGAGTGTGGAAGTTTCAAATTGTGAAGGTGCGAAGGTGTGGAGGCTGTCAAAAGGTAGAGTGGCCAAAAGGTTTATATCGAAGTCGACGTTCTCCTAGAAGTACCTAGGTAGCATAAGCATGTGTCTGCCCAGCTGTTGCTGTGTTACAGACGCAGGGAGCAAGCACCTGGGCCACCTGTGATTCGCACAAGACCTAGTGACTGGACTTCCCACCTACCTGGGCAGGTACCTTTGTTCCTATTCAAGACCTTCAGTGAGTCTATAGGCTTCTATGAATGCTTTCAGGGATGTCAAATACCGTGTCACGTGCTGGGTGTAGCAGAAGGCTATCGTCGTGCCTTCCCTCCTTCTCTCCACCTGGGCAGTCATAGCACTCCTCTGTCACAAGATATTGTCTTAGACCTCTGCCGTATCCCCTGTTTCTCTCCGTATTCACGTTTGCATGCCCACCCTTCTTTCATTACAGCAGCCCTCTTAGGTGATCTACTTTGATGGAAGTCCTTGGAGCGTGGAGAGATCAACATCCTAGGTGTCCCCTATGTTTCCTCATTATACCAATGAGTCACCATGAAACGACCTTTGTTTGCCGATAGATTTGACAGCGAGGGCGTCTTGGGTGATTTTGAATGATCCCTCTGAAACAGGGCCTGTCTCGCCGCTGTCTCTGTCAATTGATAGGTGTCATATGTCTCGATAAAACCTGGAGGGTGACCTAACATTGAATCCTTGCCCCATTCTTACCAACCCCCGGGGACTCGCATGATCTATCTGGGCAGTATGCAACTTCGCCAGTTTCCGTCATGTACGATTGAACATAACATAGCCCAGTACGGTGTGGTAGAGGGGATATATCTATACGATGGTCACGAAAGCCAAAATGGTGAGAGATATGGGGAAATAATATGTAGAGGCATTAGATAGATGCGTGCAAGTCCTTAATATTACACGGCATTATTCGTGGCGAAATCCGACTTCCCTAGCTCGAGAGTTAGACGGTAGTAATCCAATGCTGTTTCCGAACGAAAACAAATGAAACAGCAGAAATATGTATTCTGAAAACCTCCCAGACCCCACCACCCCCACCATTTACTCAGCAGCCTAGGTAGAGTCTGGCTGGACGCTCTGGGGATTGTGAAAGATGTCGTTCGGATCCCACTTGGATTTTATTCCCTCCAAAGCTGGCAAGTTTCCCTCCCAATACTGCTCTTGTGGTATCCCAGGGATGTCCAGGTCCACATATCCCGGGTAAGTTCCCCTATACGTGGCGTTGGTAGGCAGCATAGTAACCAGCTTGTCGTGGAAGTCACTCAGGAATGACCGGGTGGCATCCGACAGTTTGAGAAGGTCCACAGCATACGACTGATAGAAGAATATCTTGTTGCGGTGAGCGTACCCGGTGGCATTCAAGGGAACGTCAGCAACGGCGCCACCTGTTGCGTCGAAGATGATAAACCACAAGAGAGTGCCCTTATCCAGCCCTTGGGCGTACTCAAACAGGGCTGTGGCGTTCTCCTCTGTAAGTACGTCTTCTTGTCGGAAGCCAAGGCTTTTGGAATAAAAGTCACTTGGCGTGTTAGACAGGTACAGTGCCTCTTTTTCGGCCCAATCCGCCAGCGAGCCGAGCCAGTCCATCAGAACGACAGTGCCGTTCTCTGGAAGGCGCTCTTGGATTCCGCTCGCTTCGAACTCTTCCTGTGTGCCATAGAAAGTTCCAGTGATGATGATACCGCCAGACCACAGTATCAGCTCGGTGCCAAACCGACGGTCCAGGTCCGGGTCGGCCACGAGATCTTGCCATGCCATGTAGGTGCTGGCGAGTTCTGCTGCATCTTCTCCGATGGCGAATTCAAAGGAGTACTGCACTACATCACCTGGTGTAGGGTGTGTTCTCATGACAAACTCAGTTATGATGCCGAAGCTTGCGCCAGCACCCCGAAGCCCCTAGTTTCGTCGTCAGCACATAATCGCAACAAAGTTGTATCCGGAGGTGGCTTACAAGTAAGAGGTCAGAGTTCTCGTCTTCTTTCGCGCGGAGTATGGTTCCATTTGCTGTAACAACCTCGACCTCAACGACATGGTCAAGAGTTGATCCCCACATTCTCGACATGGGACCAAGACCGCCCTTTTTGAATCACACTCGTCAGTCACTCCTCTGTGTGTATCATATCTTGGGGGAGAAAACCTCACAATTGTAGCGTGTCCGCCAATTCCAACACCAGGGCATACACCGTGGGCGAAGGCACGGCCAGTTTCCGTGAGGTTCGTATCGATGTTTCCCAACTTCATGCCGGCTCCGATAGTCGCGTACCATGTCGTCTCGTTCATGCTATACTTCTGAAGGTTGACCAGGTCGACAGTGAGCGCCCCATCCCCTAGGCCAAAATTCGCATAGGAGTGTCCACCCGACTTGGCCTGAACCTTGTACCCATTGTCGGCGGCACACTGGACAGCCGCGGCAACCTCGTCAGCGGAATTCGGACGGATCACGGCGTGAGGGGTGACATCGACGGCGAGGTTGAACCGGTTCACCCAGTCGAGCTGGTAGGAGAAGGTGTCCAAGATGTCGGTGGCGAATGCTACACAGTCTGACCTGCCTGCGCAGATGTTGCTGAGGCAGGTATTTAGCGAGGCGAGGGCGGAGAGGTTGACCATCTTGAAGGAGTTGCTGAGGCTTCTATATAGACCATGGACTTCTGAGAAGGCTTGGGAACGCTTATTTGTGGATCCTTGACCAACTCAAATAGTCGTGATGCTCAGTGGAAGACAGACGTGGCTCGCTAGGATGAAGAGAAGCTGCTCAGCACTCCAAGTCACACGGTGTTTGCCAGCTCTGCTACAGTCACAAGCGACAGTGTGTGACCATTCAAACGATCGTTGCGGATGACGGTGCTGTGCAATCCTGGTACATATAACGCCACATAGTTGGTGCCATGTTACACATGTGGAAACCAGAGTGCTCCATATCAGTCCCCCTGGTTTTCACCGCTTCTGCAGCACTGCCAGGTAACAGGCATGACTACCATCATACCAATTGGCTTTTCTTTCAAACCAACGGGAACACCGGAGATATAGAAAACTGGCTTCACGTGGGCCCTTGGGCTCTCTATTAACCAGTTAACCTTGGGAAATGTGGATCGTGATCACGACTCACCAAGCGCCGTCGGCTTGATCTGTCAGCTTGATAGGTTTAACAAGGCGAATGCCCAGCCTATCAGAAGGTGCAGGCAGCTTCGCTTCGTCACAAAGATGATAAAATTACCTGCAGGGCAAACCCCCCACTCTTGAGGCCTGATCACCTACGTAATAAATAGGCGTGTCTGAAGCGGTGGATAGCTGATAAGAAGCACAACCTAGGTGGATAAACTTGGGGTTAGGGTCGTATATACTCATACCTATATTACTATAAGGCTTCATGTTTTCTTGGATCAACATTTGTACCCGATCTTCAGTAAAATGTAACACCTGCCACCTCTAAGACACACGAACGATATAATACGAGAGTAACTTTGAGTACAGACGTCCTAAATCTGCCAGATTTGGCTACTGAAGACGATGGGAAATAGGCGAGTGTCGCTCATCTCTTTGCATACATGTACTGGCCGTTTCAGGATGAGGCCGAGGATTAATAACAACTTCTCTAGCATAGACTGCCCAGGTGTCGATTAGTTATTCTGAGACATATTCCCTACGTTGTGGCCGGGAGAAGTCACAGTCCTTATTTGGCGGATAATTATCATAGGCGCAACTTCAAGACGAAAACGAAATTATCTACTGATGTAGAACTTGTCAACATTGAAATGGAACTCATTTGAATAGGGTCAACGAGTCAACTGATTGTAATAGTATAATAGAAACCTAAATAAGGCCTTAAGCTCTTATGCATTAGTTTTGTTTTTGCTGTTTCTTCTATCCGGGTACACCAATTTCTCCGTATAATCAGAACCTGACTATCCGCTATAGATTAGTATATACCTAAGTAGATTATCTGTAGCCCTTACCTGGGCTCCATTCCTTTCTGTAAAGACCGAGACTATTACAGAAGTATCACCCAATCAAAGATGGCAAAGCGACAGTTTATACGATCCAGTGGGCTTCATGGCCTCGGACGAGGTCACATGAAATATCAGCGTGGCAGAAGACTCGCTGAGCGCCAGCGTCAAGCTGCGGGAAGAACTCAGCGAGAAGTGGGACGATGGAGAAGACCTCGCGACGCGCGTTGGATTCCCGACGGACCCTGAAAAGCTCCGAAATCTCACAGCCGACCTCGATAGCCTCATATCGTGGAAGCAGAAGCTCCAGGAGAAGTCAGGCGAGCTGAAGACAAAGCTCGAGCCAATATTGGATGAGCTCCAGAGGCTGGCTATAGCGAGCGCCGAAGAAGTCGAGTCGTTCAGCGAGGACAACAGGTCGGCTATAGCCGCAACGGTCCTGCGATTTCTCCCGCACGTTATCACAGACCTTCATGATGTCCTGAACAAGTATCCCGAACTCGGAAAAGCCCTCGGGGGCGAAGTCGCCAAGCTCCAGCAGAGCCTAGTGGTGCCGAGTCAGCACATGGACCAGAAGCAGCTGGATGAGCTTCAGGCGCGGCTGGCCAGCCTCGAGTCAAGGTTCAGGACAGGAGGCCGAGAAAATCACGCTCGAGAAAGATAAGGCCATAGCCGACCAGGCTATCAAGAAGCACATAGAGAGACACGCCACTGACATAGAGCTCTATGAGAAACAACAGGAGAAACTGGCCAAGGCTATAGCGGATCTCAAGATATCGAGGAGTGAGAAACTGGCACTCGATGCCGAAGTCGCGGACCTCACCGGGAAATGGGACCGGGCACTGGAACTGGCGAGCAAGTATCGACAGGACAAGGACAATGCGGAAAGCAGTCTTCAGGCCTGTGAGGCTGAGGTTAAGGAAAAAGACAATATGATCGCCGAAATCAATGGGCGAATGTCGAAGGTACTAGGGACTGGCCCTCCAGGCAGGACCTTGAGCAGCACGACGCGTCTCATGGAGCAACAGGCACAGCAGCTTCAGCAGTCTCGCCAGGAGGAGAGAGACCAGCACGCACGCCAGCTGGAGCAAATGAAGGCCACACACGACGCACTCTGCAACGATCTTCGAACACAGGTCCACGAGCTCTCGCGCGAGAGGAAGGAGGCCATGGCCAAGGTTTCCGGCTGCGAGATTGCTCTCGAGAAAAAGACCAACCGGTGCGAAAAGCTGCGGGCAGCCAACGAGAAGCTGATGGCCTCAAAAAAACGACACAAGGCGAGCCTCAGAAAAAGCGACAGAGAGCGAGCCGAGACACTAGAGGAGATACAAAGGACCCGCAATGACAAGAACCAACTTCTCGAAGAGAGAGACCAGGCTGTTGATGAGAGAGACCAGGCTGTCGCGGAGAAGAATAGCGCCACTCTGAGAGCAGGAAGCCTACTGACTGAGCGCAACCAATGGCAAGACAGGTGCGGAGAACAAAGCAGGATGCAGTCACCACAGGGGGCATTGCAAGCATCCCGTCAAGAGTGCAGTAACCTGCGACTCGAGCGCAATACTCTCCAAGATAAGTTGAATCGCAGATCGAAGGATATCGAGAGTCTCCAGAACAAAAACACTGCGCTTGAGGCATCCTCCCTCGAGAATACTGCGAAGATTGACCGTCTTAAAAAACAGCAGCACAAGTACTAGTGTGATATGGCTGAGAGAGGCGAGGAACCCCATAACCTTGGAGCAAAGACCGCGCAGCTTGAGGCACAGGTAAAAGATCTGGAGGAAAAGATCCAGGAACGAGATGACACTATAAGCCAGAACAAGGTGGCCCTTCGAGGGCAAGCAACGAGTCGAAAGCACTTGGAATCACAGCTGAAAGACGAGATCACAGAGAGGGTAGCAGAAGAAGAGAACCTGACTTGCCAACTGAACGAGGTTGAGAGGAAGTTGACTGCCAAAGTCGAAGATGAGAGCCGTACCAATGCGACCCGCGCTGAGGCAATGGAAGAGCTCATCGAAATGCACTCTCTGGGAGACAGAAACGCCGAGCTGGAGACGCAGATGGACGCACTCCAAAGGCACAGTGATTCAGACTCCACAAGGTCCGCGGAGAAAGCTGTCCGAATCCGCACCTTCTTGACTAACATGGCCGGGTGCAAGGCCCCAAACACCGGGTTTGAAGGTTTCCTAGCAGCTATTTCTCAGGATGACTACAAGTTCTGTAGTATTCCTGCTCCAGAAACTCCATGGAGAGTCCTCCAGTCGTGGATTGGCAGCGACAACACTGCGGACCAATCAGCTGCGATCCATACGCCTACCATGAGCACAGAGATGGCTATCTTCCAGCTTCAAGGAGCGGCCGTCTTGGGATCCCTCCATTCCCAGCGCTGTGAGTCCATCCTGGAGAGCCTTATCGAGAACCTCAGCCAGCCTGGAAGAGTCAGCATACCAGTACTCATCTTGGCCGAGCTCGCCAACAAGGTTGTAAGTTCCCTGGGAGACATGGCCACGCGAGGCTTCGAGTTTGGGCTTGCGTTTTAGGTATTGATGAAGCTCTTGGAGCACCGTCTACCTATCGTAATGCCTTCCACCCCCGGATGGCAAGCCTACAGGGACTCGCTATCGGCTGAGCTTGCAAGCCACCGGTATGGCACTGTCTTCATGATCGTACAGGGCAACTCCCTGCTCTGCGACAGCGAGCTATGCCGAAATTTCGGCGAGAACCTGGCGGTTTGCTCAGACAGAACCTGGGAAAACGTTGCATTGCTTCACATCCGCGATCCAAGCGTTCGGTTGGTTGACAAATCGCGAATGAAGTTTCTCAGTATGGGATTGCGAATTCAACCAGCCGTAGGACAGGTTGCTATTGACCTGCAGCTTTCAAACAACCTATCATGGTTCTTGCAGCACATTCAGGAAGTAGTACCAAGTAGAAGTAGTTATATTTCTCTCTACTCCTGACATCAAACCTTGTCATACCTCGGATAAGGCCTGTAGTTATCCCCTCCCCTTCTTCCTCCCTGTCCTCGCCATTGTCCACGTCCCCGTGCCTGCCCGTGTCCACGTCCACGTCGCTCTGGTAAAGGAGGCCCCTCGTGTTGAGGAGACCTACTCTGGAAACCGGGGTTTAGGTAGTGCGGCTGGCGTGGATGTGCTCGAGCTTATTGCCGAGGAGGGTCTTGGTCGCGGGAGGTTTTCGGGCGGTCTTCCCGAGCCATAGAAGTTCGAGGGGCCAGAGGTGGCTGTCTCGCGCTGGGAGGAGGTGGCTGTTCCTCAGCGGTACCAGCTGCCTGCTCCTGGTAGGTATCAGGAGGTGTTGGACGGTTTGTACCTGTGTTCTCCCTGTTGTTCTTTGAGCCCTCGTCTTCAGCTGTGCTTGGTGGTAGAGGGGGGACAAATCCCTCCACGGCTTGTATTTCTATACCGAATGACCTGAGAGCCCCAGTTGTCAGGAAGGACTCGTCCTCGTCTTCTCCCGACAATTCAGCATTGAGTTGAAGAGCCGTATCGAGCTTAGTTTCCCAACCAGAGTCTGGCTGTGGGAACACAGCTTCGTAAGGCCGCTCTGGGCATTCACCCTCGATCGCCCGATGATAGAACACGGCAAAACTCTGTCCCTCAGGTAAGTCGCTCCGAATACTGCCGCCCCAACTTTCTCGACCGTGCATGGACCCAGACGGTTGCGGCAAACACTCCATCCCCTCCAAGTTAAATGTCCGAATGGTGTCTGAGTGGATGCCGACTGCAGGGTTTCGCAGTCGAACAACTGCAACGAAGATGTATGAGTACTCTTTGCCAGCACGGGCCGTGAACTTGTAGATTTCCTCCAGGCTCAGAGAAACCCATTTGCCTATTGTGAAATTGACCTGGATAATCCGAGGTGCATTGAAAAAGGCCGCTCCTTCCTTGATGTCGTCTTCTTTGACAACCAAGGGGCGCATGACCCGCCCGTCCATAAACGACTGTATTGTATCTTCCTTGCTCGTGTCCCATGTCTGGACAGATAGACTTGCTCGTTGTTCAGGAGTGACGAAGTGTTCGCCTTGGGTCCACACTTCTGTACCCTTCTCTCGGGTGCAGATGGGCTGGTAGAATTGGAATTCCTCATCTTTCCAAAACAGGTCTGTCATTGCGTGGCTGCGGCAGAGAACCTCGAAGGCGCGTGTGTCCTGCCCCGGCGTACGCGACAGTGTGCTTTGCAGTACTTCAAGCGCAGCTTCACGCGCCCGCGAGATGGCCTCTGGGGATGTTCTGTCCAGATTGAAGTCGCCCCAGAAATATTTCAGGACCTTTGCCAGACTTCCTGTCGAGTTCTGGTCAGGCCACTGTTGTTCAGGGACATGGACGTAAACGCGACGGTAGAGCGTGCATAAGGCATCAATTCCTGCGATAAGCTCGCGACCCTCAGAAGGTACAAGCGCGTCCGACGGCCATGTCTTCTGCAGGTTTACAGCTATAGATCCGATGTTGTTCCAGACGGATCGAATGTCTTGTAAGGAGTCCATAGTTGCAGTTTCGGTGGTTGTTTAATATGAAATGTTTCGAAGGTAGTAAGGTAGTAAAGTAAGTACGGTAATTATAAGCGCCTTATAAGTGTTGTTTATAAGCAGCTTTATATGTTTAGGTTTTAGTTAAAACAGTAGAGATAAACTTTGAAGTAAAGGTTTAAAATCTAACGCCTTCCAGGGAGTTGCTAGGCATGAGATGCAAGTACCAAGTACCGAAGCTGTAGAGTACTCAGGTAGAGATTAACCAGGTGTTTTAGTGCTACCTGTAGCTATTAATGAAAGTAAGAGCCCCACAGCGCGTAATCTGTTATACTTTACTGTCGCGTCGGGGACCCTTTTCTGTCTCTGTTCTTTTCACCACAACTCTCCAGAAATTGTAAGTTCAACACCATACCTACTCATCATACGAATCACAGAACTGACGAAACTTCCCAAGCGTACTCATCTATCTATCGAGAATACTCGATTTCATTCAGGATGAATTCTGGATACGGAGCTGGCCCTATGGGCAACAACAACAACAGCAACAACAACAACAACAACAACAGCAACAACAGAAATAACCCCACCAGCAACCCAAACCACGGGTATCAGTCTGGCGGCGGTCGCGGAAGATCTCGTAGATGGCACCGAGGCGATAGGGTAAACACGCCCGCCGCGTTTGGCAACCCATCTCAAAGTTACGAGAATCAAACCACGAACAACTACGGTGGCCCTGCTCAGTGGCAGTCGATGCCTACGCAGCACCCGCACCCTATGGCTTTTGGCGGGATTCCAAGCACTTGGAGCGTCATACCACCTAGATGGCCCTCCTTACCAGCCCTACAAGCCCAAACTGGTCCGGGCAAGCGACAGAGGGATGACAGCGACGATTCCTCTCGTCCTGCCAAGAGAAAGGTACACGTTGCCCAGTTCAGTGACGTAGTCTCGGAGAAGCCCGACTCGGAGGAGCGCATGACAGATGTCCAGCCATGCGGTCGACCCAGGGACAACTTCATCGTTACGGATGAGAATCGGTCCGAAGTGTCGTTGGTCAACCCTACGGGCAACAATCGACACGAGACATCGAGGCAACAGCTTCAATACCACGAGGGTCAACTCCAAGACGGGGGTCACATCATCTCCGTGATGAAAACAGTGCCTCCACCTGGATTAACCGCCAGATCCATCCCATCCCACCCCCAATTATGTGGCGTAGGCGGCAGGGGCTCTAACCGCAACATGCGAAGCATGCGAGTCGTGAAGGCCCAAACTACCATGAGTGGCAATTCGATGGCCCTGCAGCCGCAACAATTGCTGGCTTCTCCTTCCATGGGAAACATGGACAACGATACTGCATCGGATTACGGCGCTGCGAAGGCCCTCTATGTAGGAGGCCTGTACTGCCTCAACTGCGAAAAGGACACCCACATTGTGGTTGATTGCGTCGGACCGCCAAACTGGTCGCATGGGGACCTGGCAATCTGCACTCTTTGCGGAACAATGGACGGCAAGTTTGATGGGCACCAGCTCGACGATTGCAAAACCTTCCAGGACATACTCAAAAGCCACAATATCCCACAGGGAGTTACCCTGAATCCTGAGTTGATGGCGACGCTTGACGATGATAGCATCAGCTTGCTGTTCTCTGTCTTGGTCCTGAAGCGAGTGCGGAAACCTTGTGTGCGCTCCCGATACGTTGATTGGGTCGATGTTCTGATGGAAGCATCGCGACGCTTCCATGGTGGCAAGCAACCAGGTCATTTGACGGGGTATCCCTGGCCGAAAGAATTCTCTCGCACTCTCTCCAGGCAAGGCGCACAGAGAAATGCAGGGACAGGAGGAGCCGACCGCCTGCCTTGGGAAACATACCACTACGCTCTGGCAGACACTCACACCCTCCCATTTGGAGGGTTCGAGGCGATGGACTGGGACAGATTCTCCAAGAAGTGCAAGTACAGAACCCTAACTCCCCAGATCTTCATCAGCACCGACCGCAAGCGCAAGCGCAACCGTAACCGCCAAAGAGCCTCTGGAGGCGTTGGAGGCGTTGGAGAGGCGCAACCATCTGACATCAATGAAGAGATACGACGATTGCGGGAGGAAAATGAGAGACTGAGGATGGCGGCGAACCAGACAAGCAACTAGCCGGTTCAGAGGCCAGACGACCAGCCCATGGCCGACCAGCCGAATCCAGCACTGGGGATGGCGAACCAGACAGAAGACCATCCTATGACCGCCGACCAGTTGATTCCGCAACAACTACTTGGAACCTGGAATTTGGACGCTGTGGCAGTTACAAACCAAGACTCGACGCATGCCCCTGCCCCTGCCCCTGCCACTGCCACTGACCCCAAACTAAGGGATCGCTTCGCAGCAGCTGCGGCTGCGGCTGCGGCTGGATCAAAGGCTGGACCAAAGGCTGGACCAAGGGCTGGACCAAAGGCGAAATCGAAGAAATCGCTTAGGATTAATTCCTCGTTCTCCTTGGGGGGGTTTATAGAGAGATGAATACATGTCGTCATCCGTACTTGTGTCCATATGTATGCGTGCTTCATCCGATGTGACTGACAATCCGATGTGACCTGTTTCTTGCAGAACTATACATCGATCAGGTCTCCCATTATCGTAATGTTAACATTGCCCATTCTGTGAGCTAACATGTCACCGCACGGCTGTAAACAACTCAAAATGTCACGAAGGTTAAGGGCACGATTGTCAGTTGATTTCGGTATCAATCATTTGATTATGTATCTGTCTAGGCAATAAACATCAACTGGCCGAGATTTCTTGCGTGTTCTCAGTCTGACACGTGCAAGTCGAACCCAGTCCTCAGCACATTCTGCCAGTGCATGAGGATGGGACGAGGGTGTTTTCCCGGGCCTATGCGAGCTATAACCTCTCGAAAGACCAGCCCGACTGCCTTCGTGCTTACATAGGTAAGGTTGTCTGCATTGTACACGGCTGCATCTGTAGGGCAGTCTGATACCTTCTGTTGCAGATGCGTATATATGGCGCACATTCCAGCATAATCCTCTCCCTCCGGTGGAGTAGCCTCCAAGTTCCCTTGTAGCCAGCCCCAATGGACGTAATCATCCGTTTTCTGATCGATAGCTATGCCGGAGACTATGTCGTAGGCAAAATCGGGGCTGATATCTTGCTGGCTCATCGGTATGAATGCCAAGTTGTGCAGCCACGCCCGCACCATCACCTTCTCGACGAAGAGGATGTCGTCTGGTTCAAGTGCTGGGTCGAACTCGAGGCGTGGTTTGCCCAGTTTCTGCCACGCTTGCTGCATTAAGGCGAAGTTGGCCTCGATTACACGCAGTATCTGAAGCCTGATGTGAAGCTGTCCATCGCACACGGGTATATATGGGTCATTGACCACGCTGAGGTCGTACGCGGCCATGTTGGGCCGTAACGTGCTCCAGATGCCAACAGCGGCCCAGATGGGCCCTCTTCTGGCCAGCTCTGCGTTTGGACTGGAAATGAACTTTAATAGCCCTTCCACAAAAGACTCCGAGTTCTCACTATCATCGTGCAGCGAGAACCTCAGGAACGCATATATCGGTGATGTAGCATGCGAACCGGGGAGCAGGGTTGCGGCGGCTACTCGCATCAAGGCGCTGGCGCGAACCAGGTCTTTCGGCGTAAGCACGTCCTTCACGGATATAGCTCCCAACAGACAAGCGACATTAAGGTTGCCGATACCGGCCACCTGGTGCCACCACATCGTCATGATGCCAAAGTCTGTCACCTGGGAGCGGTTGCCAATCTCGCCCACAGGCTGGGCATGCTTGTGGACCAAGCCCTTCACCCTCAGACGTCTGGAGTATTCCATGACCATGCTCGACCTTGGAAGGCGGATTGGTGGCTCGGCTTCTCCCACAAAGTATCCGTGTGCGCATAGCTCCATCAGGAGAGCGAGGAAATCACCTGCAAAGGCGGGCGCGGTCTGGGGTAGCTCTGGCAACGAATCGTACAGTTTACGACGTGGCAGGAAGCAGATGACCTTTGGGGTGCTTCCGTTGTCTGTGAGCCTCGCTGCATGCCGCAACTCGGCCTTTGAGAGTCTGATGTCTTCCCGCCATACCATCTGGCTCGAGCGAGTGTCGAAATATATGTCTTCCATGCAGGGCCAGACGAGCACGGTACCAATGTTCTTGAATGTACCGACAAACTCAGTGCCCTGTCCGAGATGTATCATCTTGGTGTTGTACCTGTCCTCGAATAGATATTCGAGCAGCTGTGACCCGTCGAACGCATCATTCCCGGCCGCCTCGAGGTAGGCCCGCCTGCTATTGTGGGTGTGTAGCTTAGTAAGGGCTGCTTCGAATACTGACTTGCTGATGCAGACCGCGACCCTGTTACTCTGTTTAGGGTGTGCCTGGTCGTCTGGTCGAGTGGAATCTTCCATATACTGCGTAGCCTCTTCCGCCAGGGTCGCAATAACGTCGTCTAAGGCTTGAGTTGAGTGCCACGTAAATCGATTTGGGCTGTTTGCCCCCCAGCTAAACAGTGGTGTTGTCGAATCCACCTCAAGATATGGAGACTTGTCTAGGTTGGAGATGGTGTAGACAGTGAGGAGTTCTTTCTGTCCGTCTGGGCCTGGCGGGAATTCCTGGGCTGAGCGCCGCGTGTCCGTGACCCAGTGGTGTAGCTGTACACAGAGGCTGAGCATGCTCACCGTGTACTTGCCACAGCCAAGGTAGACAGCGACCTTGAGCCCCTTCTGGATGTCGGGACGGCCACTGGCCAGCACGAGCTTCAATTGCCTGTGGGTGACCAGGAGCATTTTTCCTTCCGCGCCCACCCATAGGTCTTGCTTGTTGCTGTCGGAGGTTGCTACCTTGTCTGCGGGTATGGGGTTGGGAGACACTGTAGTTAACTCGTGTTGCATGATGGTGACCGACGCCTTGTTTTCGAGAACGACGACGACTATCGCGTCGCTTGGCTGCGCGTCACGCCATAGATCCCCGACGACTGACACAATAGTGTTAGAAAGCCAGACAGGATCGTGTAGGTGTCGAATTGACGCCATTTTTGAATTGGGTTGAGGTTGAGGTTAAAGTTAAGGTTGAGATTGAGGTTGAGGTTGAGGTCGAGATTGAGGTTGAGGTCGAGATTGAATTTGGGGGTTGAGTCCCAAACCCAGATAGGCCGCCGATACAAATTGTGGTATGTATGTAGTAGGTACCTAGGTAGCACTCTCAAGGCCAACTCAAGAAATTACCTAGACAGTTACCACCTGAAAGGAGCTGGGCAGCCCTGGGGCCTAGAAAGGTTGCTGAAGAACCTAGATACCCTAGGGTACACGTGTGGGACGATGGAAAGTCTGATGTACCTACTTTAGGTGAGTAGAAACACTCTGAGCTTATATGAGAACGGTTGGTTTACCGAAGTTTGCTACCTAAGTACATTTGGACATACCTACAAGCTCACTCAGACAAACTTAGCAGGTGGCTATCTTGGATCACCTCGCTTTCCTACTAAGTAAATAGCACCCTATAGCAGATGACCCGAGGGGCCGGGTCCGGTAGCCCTCTTGGAAGTGACCAGTTGACCTCTCTATAAGCTTTTCAAGGGACTTAATAGCATTTCAGTTGCAGTGGAAGAATCAGCAGCGATAACAGCCAACTTCTGGACTAGGCAAGTACTTAAGTATCTTGGACCTGGTGTGGGAGCTAATTAGCTATGGCTTTGGTGGTAGGCTTTATAAAGGTGTTCCTATCCGTTTTACTCAGTGCGAATGTCTGCTTCCCCAGTCATCCTACGGCAGCTCATGTCCTTCGGCAGCTTCTAGCTTCTCTCTCATCAGGATGTTTGAATTAAGTATTCTTAAATCAAAGTCATGACGCTATATATTCATTGCCCAAGACACATTTCTTATCTGAAGAGACACGATGACCATTTCTATACATGCAAGTAATGTGGGACGTACGAAAATGCAGGTTTCCCAATTAGGATCTGTGGCTGAAGCTCATTGGCTACCAACAAGCTCCCGTACCCCTGCTACCCATGTGCCACTGCAACGGTCCGGACCCATAGCGCAAGCAAGGAAGCACTACCTAGTCCAAAGTACTGGATATCGACAGCATAGCTACCTACTTACTTAGGTAAGTAGGTAACTTGAGGGCTTCTCTTCAACAGCGGGAACGTCACGGCTCTTCTCCGAGGGATGGAGAAAGAACACAGCTTCTCAGATTTGATGGAGCTGTCTCTGGTCTAGGCATTCTCTAGATTTTTGTCCCACCGAGCGCTAAAGTCCATCTTCTTGGACGCCAAGCTGAGTGGGATGATGATTCGCGTCCTTGTCTTGACCAAGGGAATATGTCTATAGACGGGATAACCGATATCTAGGCGGTCTTCTGGGGTATGTCCTTGTGCATGTCTTTCTCTTCCTCTTCGGTTACGTGATTCCCCTCTTCCTCTGCCCTATGTTCACTCCACTTCCTGCACACAGCAGTCGTACACCTGCCGAGGCAAGACAGAACGGATCAACTCTAACACACGAGCCATGTCTTGGTTATCTTGGCAGTGCGAGGTTTTTTCCTAACCAAGATCGAATCATGAGTCCGAACTCGGAAAACCGACGCCCCTGCTCCTCGGCAGTTCCAGGATCTGATAATCTAGACTCTATAATGGAGATCTGATTAGATTAGATGTGGTCAAATCGTCACCCCTAAGTCTTCCCGATCAAATTTACGGGCTTGTCCATACCTCTTTGAGGCCAATTGTTGATTTTTTAACTTCAGATGTCGCGGTCTTCGCACCTCCGCCCGATTTAGAAGGACGACTGGTACCCATTTCTCTGAGTCCAAGCGCCCATTTCTCTGAGTCCAAGCGGAGCATCTTCGTCGACCGAGCCGAGCTCCAGGCCCCGGCAGATCTGACAATAAAACCATCGACATGGCCTTCACATGGTTCCAGAGCTCTCACGGAGTTTCTTTGCAGCTCACACCAGCATATTCATCTACCGCGCCTTCTATATTTCTCCTGATTCTAAGGTGTCGATATGCTTGAGAACAAAACACCCAACGAGGCCACCGTGCCTGTCGATGTCAGCAGCGATGGCGCTTCCGCACAAGACCAGAGTGTTGACGCCCGGAGTTCCAAGATCCCATGGAGTATAAGGATCACCGCCGTCTGCCTTGTCAGCCTGATTGGTTTCGGGTCTCACTGGAGTACTGGTGTCACAGGTGCCATGAAGAGCACCCTCAAGAAGGTAAGACAAGCAGAAGAACAACACAAGACTTTCTGCACTTACTGACAGCGTGACGCTATGCAGGAACTAAAGATTAACAACACCGAATATGCACTTCTGGACGCTAGCGAGGACTTCATGGTCACTGCTCTGATCTTGGTCAGTGGCCTGGTGACCGACAAGATTGGAGGTGCTGGTGAGTCCGCAGAGCTCTGTTCTCCTCCCTGATGACTAGCTGGGTATATACTGACACAATATCGATTCTACAGGCGCAATACTTTACGGAAACGCTATTTACAGCGTTGGCGCGATCCTCATCGCGGCGGCAGCTCAGGTTCGAAACTACAGATTCATGATCTTCGGTGTTGTCGTACAAGCACTGGGAGACATTTCCACACAGGTTGCCCAGTACAAGATGTTCAGTTCATGGTTCGCCCCCTCCAACGGCTTCGCCTCCTTGCTCGGTTTCGAGCTCGGACTGGGCAAGATTGGCTCCTTCGTCGGAAAGGCGACTGCGAACATCATCGCCAAGAAGCTCGGCGACTTCGCCTGGGTGTACTGGACCGCTGTGTTCATGAACCTCTTCACAAACGTCGCTACCGTCGGCTTCTACTTCTTCAACAAGTGGGCCGAGAAAAGATACGGAAACTCCACGGACCCTGCGACGGGTGAGAAGCTCACCGAGAAAAACAAGAAGTTCGAGCTCCGGAAGATGCTGCAGCTGCCCTGGCCGTTCTGGCTCGTCGCTGCCTTCTCCCTCTTCCAGACATCCATCGCCATTATCTACACCGCCAACGCCACCGAGATGGCCGAAAAGCGCTTCAAACTGTCAGCCGTCACTGCCGGCTGGTACTCGGCCATGTCACAGTACCTCGGGTTCTTCCTGGTGCCGCTGATCGGAATTTTCATTGACATCATGGGCCACAGATTGAGCATCTATCTGATCTGTGGCTGTGGCATGCTTATCAGCATGTGTCTCGCCATGTGGGGGCCGACCGTCGCCGGCACAGCAGCTAGTTTCGGCGTCTACGCGATTGCCTACACCTTGGGCCCGACGGCCATCATCGACGGCATCCGGACGACAATGTGGTACCAGGAGGTTTTCGGCTCCGCATTCGCCGTCAAGATAGCTATCAACAACAGCATGAACATCATTGTGAGGATCATCGCCGGAGTGATCCAGGACAAGGACAACGACAGCTACGACCATGTTATTATCCTGTACGTCGTTCTAGCGGCAGGCTCAGTGCTTGTTGCCTTGGCAATGTTATTCTTCGGCATGGTGAACCCTACCCTTGGGAGACTCCAGTGGAGCAGGAAGAAGAGAGTGAGCCAGGGCCACGTCATCAACGAACTCAAGGAGGAATTTGAGCGGGGTGATGTTGGGAGACGCAACAGGACAATCAGTATGAGCTGTTTCGTTGGCGTGCTCGCCCTGATCTTGGGGGCCTGGGTGGCCTACTTCTGGGGTGTGGCAACGGGTCATAACAAGTAGGAGCAAAATGACAGTATCATGTCATGTCATATATAATAATCTTCTGGATCTCGATTCAACTACTCGACATACCTTCCCTCAATATAAATGTGACACTTATTTTACATTATCGTGATCAACCACATTTGGCTTCACTGGCGTAGAGTGCAGTTTCCTTGACCCTAGCCATCCCAAAGTGTGTAGGCCAAACTTGCACAAAGCAGATGCACATGCCTGAGACCCTGGTGGAACTTGAACCCCCCAAGATAACCAGCAAGGGGAAATTGCTGTTTGGTTTTTATGGACTCACGCACAGCAAGATATATATGGCTTGATCAGGAAGGCTACCCTAGGGTAGTCGCGTGGGGTGCTTTGCTGCCGTGATGTTTCGACATAGTTCAGGGAAGGGCTCTCGATTTTGGTGGCCGGTGACATGTTTCTGTCCTAGCCATTTGCAACACGAAGTCTCTTCGAAGTATTCCGAAAGTATCGGATATGTGAGGCAGTCTGAACATCGAGCATCCTGATGATGCCTACGTTATTTTTTCGACTGCCTGGAGTGTCCATCATGGGGGCTGCCACCCGGCTGATCTCGGTAATAACGAAAATTGTAGAAGCATGCAAGACGAACTTGGCAGCAAACCAGAGGAAATGAATCAGCGGATGAGCTCTAAAGTGCAAGAGGAGAGCGAATATGAAGAGCTGGATGGCTAGTATATAGTTGGGCTGGAGGTAACACCACCAGCAATACAGCATATGCCGCTCTACAGAGCCTGCCCGCTGGTTGAGGTTATTACCATCGATCCGTCTAGTGTTCCGCTTCAGCTTATGGTCCTGTACCAGGAGGGCGGATGCAACTGGTCTCAGTAAGAACCTCGTTGCGTCTCCATGGCAAGACTCAGGGTATCTCAAATTCCGGCTGTTGCCTCCAAGAGCCTCAAGATGTAGGAATCAGGTTCCTCAATGAAAGGTCATAGACCACATCCTCGACCTTCTTCACCGAGTACTTCACCGCATCGACCCTCTTGCGCAGAATGTCGTTCTTCAGGTTCAGCAGCTGAAAGCCCGCGTGGATATCCTTGACAAAGTTGCTGATCTTAACAGCAAGCTCGTGGTCTCCCAGGGTTACCGAGTTCACAGCCAGGCGGGCAAGCTCATCTGTCAGGCTGGTGACGGCAAGTAGGTACTCCTCGATAGAGATGTGGAAGGCGTCACGGTCCTTGAGGTTTACAGGTACTAGGTAGACATGTCAGCCTTTTCTTTCTTTCAGACCATCTGTGGGTGCCTCTCAGACGAACCTTTGAAAACCTGCTCTCCTACCTCCTCGAGAGTCAACAGTCGTCCAACTTGCCCGTCAGGAACAAGGTTACCACCCAGCCAGCTGTCGAGAAGCACCGTGAGGACTGCATCTTGAATAGCCCGGGCCCACTTGCCGTTGTACCTAAAACCAGCATGTTAGCACTACCGTTCCGTGAGAGACAAGAAGACATGCACCAGGGCGGGAGGGGACACTCTCAATGCACAAGGGCGGTTGGTCGACATACTTGTAGTAAGGGTACTTGGAGGCAATCTCGCTCAAACTTGCGACGTCGTCAATCTCGGTCTTGATGGCGCCCTCTACCTGTGAGAGCAGGGTCGCATAGTGTGACCTTGGGGTCGAGTGTACGCGTGAGAGCAGACCCTGTGTGTAAGAAACGTCGCGCTCCAGCTTCTGGGTGATCTGGTTGAGGTCATCACGAGCTTTGGTGTCCTCGTCGATCTTAGTCTTGAGATGCTCGAAGATCTGGGGATCAATCATGCCCGACATCTTGTTCGACTGGCTGCAGTAAAGGTTCTCGGCTTATTACAAGAAAGGTTTCTGTCTTAAAAATGAGCGTTATCTTTTTCGTTGAGGGTTGATATCCAGTGATGAATGTCCGGTATGAGTACAGTACTCCGCTGGTCGAAAGGTCTTCATAGCTGCTAGCTTGTCGACCGCCCCCCCCCATCTACTACCCTAACCCTTGATAACGGGGTATTCGGTATGACTTATCAGAAATACCGAGCAGGGATTAATATGTACGGATCATAGGAATATTGGGACCATCCGAGTAAGCAGAGATGTATATATATGCCACCCGCAAACACCCTAACATGACAATTCATGTTCCGATGTTGAACTTTTTGTATAATTGAGGCTCTGGTTTGACCTGCTTCATCTGGCCTCCCAGGTAGGAGGACATAATGGCGGCAGCTGTCAAGGAGAAGCCCGCTGAGACCAAAACCTACCAGGCCTTTGTCGCCGGCGTCTTCTCCGGTATCGCGAAGTTATGCGGTAAGTACTCGCAGGCGCAGACCTACCCAGGAAGACATTCTTGCCCAGAGCTTTCTGCCTTTACTAACAAGTGCGAGAAAACAGTCGGCCACCCGTTCGACACGATCAAAGTCCGTTTGCAAACCTCCGATGCCACGCGCTTCTCCGGACCCCTCCAGTGCCTCCTTCAGACCATCCGCAATGAAGGCTTGTTCGGCCTCTACAAGGGCGCCTCTCCGCCTCTCGTCGGGTGGATGATCATGGACAGCATCACCTTGGGCACGCTCAACTTGTACCGATCACTGCTCCGCGAGAACTTCTTCAACCCGCCCCTGCACCCCCTACACGACCCGGACAGGCCGCTTCCTACATACGGTCACGGCCTGGCGGGAGTCATGGCTGGCGGCACAGTCTCGCTCCTCGCGGCGCCGGTGGAACACATCAAGGTGCGGTTGCAGACCCAGTACGCTGCCAAGAAGAGCGAGAGGTTGTACAGCGGGCCGGCCGACTGTGTGAGCAAGATCTGGCGGGCGCATGGGGTGAGGGGGATATATCGTGGCTTGGCGGCGACGATGCTATTCCGGTCCTTCTTGTTCGTCTGGTGGGGGAGTTATGACCTGTTCAGTGGGTGGATGAGGAACTCTACGAATATGAGTGCGCCGGCCATCAACTTTTGGGCCGGAGGGATGAGTGCACAGGCTTTCTGGTTGATGGCTTATCCCACTGACGTTGTCAAGCAGCGCATCATGACAGACCCATTAGGAGGTGCTCTAAAGGATGGAACACCACGGTTCAAGACTTGGAAGGACGCTGCGACGGCGGTGTACAGAGAGGGTGGTTGGAAAGGCTATTGGAGAGGGTTTCTGCCATGTTTCTTGAGGGCATTCCCCGCCAACGCGATGGCCTTGGTAGCATTTGAAAGCGTCATGAGGACATTGCCTTGATAGATCGTGACAACATTTAGATAAGAGTTTGTCTTGCAAGAGCATTAGCCATAGAGGGGACCAACAACTGACGGGATATCGTCGAGAAGAGCACATGGGATGGTTTTGCTCATGCCCCATACATAATACGGGCAGTTTCACGATCGTTCTAACCAATCATTTCACGAACAGGGGCACAGTCTCCAAGCAGATTTGTGGGCACAACGCAGATGGTATTGGCTACCCAGATCACCGGGTGATGCTGTGATGCGTCGCTCTACCCTGACGGGGCCGGTTCATCGTTGTTCACCGGCATCCCTTATTCCTCCCGTTTCAAACCACCAACGGCAGTCCTCTTGCGGCAGAGTACCTGAGAGAGCGGCCCTCAAGAGCGTGCGTCCTTGATTGAGTTGGTCATCCTTTACTCGTCATCCTCCTCGTCGGCATCGTTGACGACGTTGAAGAACTTGAGCTCGTACACTCCCTTGGAGGTAGAGACGACGCGGAGCCAGTCACGGAGCTGCATCTTCTTGAGGAACTTCTTGGTCCTGTACAGCGATAGCGGTCAGTATATTGTGACTAGTTCACGCGGTACCCACTCTGGTGGTGGCCCTATGCGGTGCCGAAACGGGTGGTGTTCTTACAGGTACTTGAGGTAACGGCCGGACAGCTCGTTGTGGGCAACGATCTCGATCTTGCCATCGCCCTGCTGGGAGATCTGGATGGTCTCGCCGAGGTTGCCGACGCGACCCTCAACCTTGATCTTCTCGTTCAGGAACTTCTCGAAGGCGGAGACATCGAAGATCTTGTCGCTGGCAGGCTGCGAAGCGTTGATGATGAACTGAACGGGGGTTTCGTTAGACTTCCTGGGCTGCGCACAAGACCGACTCGGAATGTTGGAGTGTTGTTTGCTTACCTTCTTGGTAGTCTTGGCAGACTTGCCCTTTCTCTGTGACAGTGAAAATTGATCTTAGCCTACTGCTTCACGCCATGATCTCTCTGGCCGGGAGACTGGGCCAGCAGCAAAGCGGTATCAAGTACATACGATTTGAGGAGCCATTGCTTCTGATTTGATGGAGAGAGAACGCAAAGAGGTCGAATATCCTGCGCCGTTGGTGGTGTGTTTGGAGGTGGAGTGTCGAGGTTCGGTGATGTGTCGATGCGATGTGCGAAAAAAGTTCGTAGAAGACCACTACACGCAAAATCAGGACGACGGGGTCCCGGCTGTGGCCCAGCTGGCGATGGGCTAGCTGACGGCTGTCTGCCAGCTGTCGAGCTAGACGAGCTATCATCCAGCTGGAGGCTGACCCACAGGAGTCAACGTTTACAAGCGGGCAATTGTCACCATGCCGCTATCCACTCTACAAACTACCTACGATCCCATGTCGAGACTCTAGATAATATCGAAATTGCATTTTTATTTACGAATCCACTATCGAAAACGTATGAGGTCCTGGACCCTCTACCGTCCACAGCAGCCCGGATTAGGCGGAGCTGTTGGGAAGCCGTGACATCCGGCTTGAGCACATTTGGTTATGTTATTAGAAGAGGTGACTGACAAGATTCAATAATTTCAGAAGCGTGCAAAGTTACTGCATTCACTGCACCGCCGCTCATCGTTGGCCTCCCACACTCAAGGTGTCAGGGTGTGTACTGTAATGTCAGTATTCCATAACCGCCACATATTGCGCCACAGACCAGGAGCGTGCTAAGCCACGGACTACAACCTATGCACCTGTCATCCTTCGGCAGTGGATGATCGATCGGCATTGTAGTGTACATAGTAGACTGCGAGAGATGCACTTACATACCACAGTAGTAAGCGAAGGCCGCCAATGACGTAATAATAGGCCAAGGGTACGGGTTGATTATCAGAAGCAATTACGGACCCGGCCAGAAGAACATGTCCAAGACTGCCGCGCGGCAGGATAATGTTTATCAATGAACATTCAATCGACCTAGGTACCTAGGAACCTAGGTAGTCGGCATTGGTGTCTCTACTGTTTATGATAATAAAGGGCAATGGGTTCCAGGTGGTCGGCAGCTGTGGCAGGTCCAGAGGGGATTCCATGCAACCGTGAGTACACAGTAGGTTTTACATTACATGCTTAGGCATACACTAGACTGGATTGCCAATCATGGCCCGGCCTAACCTCGAGCTGCACGAGGGTGGCAGGGGGTGGCTGGCGATCAAACTTGTACGTCTAGGCGAGGACTGCAGTTTCAGGTAGTCCAGGTAGTCCTTCAGGATGTTCCTATCGTTCCGTTCTCAATCAGTGTTCGCAATACTGCCCTGCTCTCAGAAAACTAGGCAGTGCAAGACCTGGAGTGCCTTGGCCATGTACCCTGCGACAGTACGGCAGTTACGATCAAGTCACTACCGTACCGTCCATTAAGCGCGACCAAAACGTGCCCAGGTACCTACTGTAGTTTAGGTACCTAGATATCTACACTACCTAGGTAGGTACATACACTGCACAAGCCCACTGCTCCGGAACGTCCCTTCAGGGTGGGTGTATGACGCACTTGTGAAGTGACGCTGAAATTTGCATTTGCCCTGACAGAGAGTTCGCTGTGATCCTTGCGGCCCTTGCTTGCCCAGCCAGCAAGTGACCAGCAGCAGCGCCTCGATGATGTACCCCAGTCTGCCAGGTGATTGAGGAAGCTTGTTTTCCTGATGCAACCGTCCAGTCGTGCCGTCGTCCTTCTTTCTTGCAGCTATTTAAGTCTGTCCCTCGCCCACCGCTTTTCTCACAACCAGTGTTCCACCCTCGAACTTACAAAACAATAAACGATAATAAATCAACCTACGAAAGGACCAGCCATCGCCCATACATACTCCCTAGAAAACAATCGCATTTTCTCTCTCTCAATCAACACCTACATACCGCAATCATGCCTTTCACCGGAAGGTAAGAACGATATTCCTCCCACCCCCAATGCGACCTGCTGCAAGACACATAAAGTGCTGACCATGCTTCTGCCTATAGTGACATCTTCAAGATCATTCTTGCCATCCTCCTTCCCCCTGTGGGAGTCTTCCTGGAGCGTGGCTGCGGCGCCGACCTGCTCATCAACATCTTGCTCACGATCCTGGGTTACATCCCTGGTATCATCCACGCCCTGTATGTCTTGACAACCCTCCAATTGTCTCTGAACAATGTAATACGGGAGAATGCAATGCTAACAAGATTCGCGACACAGCTACATTATCCTCAAGTATTAATCAATTGAGGAGTATGGAGATTCCACCAGCGGCCACATAATTTCCCCTCGCCCGGCATCACCAAATAACCCTCCTTCTCTTCGTGGTCCGTCTATACACCGCCTCGCCCTGCCCATCTACGGAACCCGGCCGCAGTATTCCACATCTCTCTGGCATCTGCGACACTTGAGCGGGGCCTGGCTAGCCGCCACGAATGCTTAATTCTCTCACGCACGCACAAACATACACCGACTCACCTTTACGAACGACTTGCCACGACTTCTTAACATCAGGGTTCCGCGGCGAATGTTGATACAGGCTGGGGGGTGAATGAGGTCTTTTCTTCTTCTGCGATGCACTTTATGGATACCACAACCAGCATGCCGTGTCTCTTCCTCTGCATTCGGAGGAAGGGGCCTACCGTTTACAGCTATACCTCTCTTGGTTCTGGCTTGCGGGGCTTATGTTACGGAGATTTGATTCTCTAGATAATGATACGATACCCTTTACGTCCATAAGTACACAGACGATTTTCACACCTGGCAAACGTGCAGCTCATCTTCGACTGCTGTGAAATGAAAACCACTGTGAGATCATGTCACATGTACGGTCACGTAATGAAACACGTCATAATAGTACTGGGACGTGTTTGGCTTTGAGATACCATATTGTAGTGTTCGCTGCTGCAATTGATATAGCTTCTGAATGGTCGTTACAAGCCATATGCAGTTCAGTCATTACAATGCCTAGATGATACCCCCTCTATTTGTGATATGAAAATACTTATGTCTCTTGCCGAGTTGGCGATTGATATTACTGATTCAATGCTGCAATGTCCCCGAATACCTTACTGACCCCGGCCAACCTTGAATGTGAGAACCTGCAAGAAAAGTTAGCACTTGGAGTCATTACCTTGAGGTTACATGGGCCTGTACTCACATCATTCTTCCCAACTGCTACGGTATCGTCCTCGGACACCCTCATGGCCCCGACGCCCTCGATGTATGCGATGGGGACATCCCCACCCATGACCTTCCTCGCAACCTCAGCACAGGTGCTGCCCTTCTTGACAAGGACGCAGTCGCGGAAGACGTACTTCGACTCCGACGCCCCTGAACTGAACGAAGTCGTATTCCGGACAGGGAATATAGGCACCAGGCCTAATATCTCGGCGGCTTTGGCTAACACCTGGACCACGCCTGTCGAACCGAACCGGTAGAGGACCATGTCCTTCAGGTTTTCTATCCTCTGCTTGTTCTTGTCGTCTAGCTCTCTCAACCCTCCTCCTTCCGGATCCCCGTCGGCGATGAGGTCTTCCCTTGTGTCCACGAATTCACTGCCCTCCGTATATCGTATGTAACCTTGCTTCGCAAGTTTCCGCAGGAATATCTCTGATACGGCACTGCACAGCACAATCCTGTTGGCGTCCTCCATCTTGGCAATCCGGGCTATGTTCGCGTCGGAGTCGGGATGGTCGATCTTGTTGAGCGCGATAACGGTGGGAAATTTCTCGTCGGTAAAGGCGTTTACGACCCGGTCTATCGTCTCGTCGTCCCAGCTCTCCAGTGGCTCCTTCAGGTTCAGCTTGTCGAGTGTCCGCGCCACGACCTTGGCTGTACTTCCGTAGCCAGAGAGCTGGTTCTGGAGTGTCTCCACCGCCGTGGCCTTGACTGCGACGTGTCTCCTCCGGATACTGCCCCAGCGCTCCGTCAGGTTGCCCCTGATCCAGGCAACGATCTCGCTGCGCAACCATGCAATGTCGACGCTGGGGTCGTATCCCCTGGTGTTCTTGCCCTCTTGGTCGGTAGTGCCCGAGACGTCGACGACGTGTATCAGGGCGTCGGCGTGTCGGAGGTCGTCAAGGAACTTGTTCCCCAGCCCTTTACCCTGATGCGCGCCGGGGACTAGACCGGCAACGTCGAGGAGCTCGATGGGCACGCTTCGCCTGCCGTCGACGCAGGCGCCGTAGTTGGGTCTACACCGGTCAGAGACATTGTACCGCTTACAGGCGCATTCGATCTGGAGGTATCCTATGGCACGCTGGGGGTCGATTGTGGTAAATCTAAGACAAAGGCGTAACAAGTTAGTCGGGCGGCGTAGGAGATCGGGGTCCTGGCAGGAAGGGGTTTTCCATAGGGGAGGTTTGCGCGTACGGGAAATTGCCTGCCGCTTTTTATCAGCTTCTTGGTTCTTAGCACGAGGTATTGGCGTACTGACCGACTTTGGAGGTTGCATCCGTCTACTTGCAGGGTCAGCATACAGATTGTTTACCATGGGAGAGGTTGAAAGAGGGATAGAGACAGGCTGCGGTTCGGGTTCAGGTTCACGTACGAGCGAGTTCAGTGTGCTTGATTTACCAGCACTTGGCTTACCAACAAGGCCTATCAAGGTGTCGCGCGCCATTCTAGAGAGTGGATGTGACTAGTATGCCTTATGCAGCTGCAGTGAGTGAGCTGTGAGATGGTATTACGTGCGCCGGGTGGTTGTGGTTGTGGTCGCGAAATATCGTAAGTTGCGGAATTTGATATTAACATGCTACTGGGTAAGATTCTCACACCAGATCTGCAGCAGCCCGCGGGGCACAACGATGACCGGTGGCGGAGTGGGCGTGCCCAGCACTCGAAGTACCTAGCACAGGGTGCCAGAGTGCCAGGGCAGCTTCTGACCCCACCTTGGAGGGGTCTCCAGATGTTACTAACAGGGACCACCTATGACGGCCATAGGTGCTCTGAGGTTCTGAGATTGGAAGCTGATGTACGTGCCCAGCCTGGCTACAAGGATACATACTAAGTACGTACCTAGGTAGCTGTCCAGGTGGGCCCTCTTTACCCGAGCGTAAAATACGATACCGGGTCAACATAGCTTCAAAAGGTCATTTCTCTTCAGTTCTGCCGTGCGTACATATATATGTGTAGTAAATTGGAACTCACCATTGCCATCCTCTTTCTCCTCTATCTCTCTATAATTTCCAGCAGCAATGCCTCGAGCACGTCTTCCATTGCAGGCTCTTCCGGCATGGATGAGTATCAATGATGCAACTTTCGCCAATGTCGAGGTCAAGCCCATCATTCACAAAGGCAACGGACTCGTCGCTCAGAAGGACTCGGATGAAGTTGGAGACTTACCACTATTAACGATCCCACACGGTCTGGCTCTGAGTGCGGAAGCTGTGCACGAGTACGCGAAGGAGGATAAAAACTTCAGTCAGCTCTTGGATGCATGTGGACATAAAGTCAGTCAGCACGTCTTGAAGCAGTGCCTCGAACCGTACTGACCAACCATAGAGCCCACGGCACGATATCCTCTTGTTCTTGCTGGTTCAGTTGGTTCATTCTTCGCGCCCAAGTGAACGTGTGTGTCTTACAACTCCATGGACAGAGTACGTCAAGTTGCTGGACGATGAGGTCCCTCTGCCGACCTTGTGGAAGGAGAGCGAGAGGATACTCCTTCAAGGAACGTCTTTGGAGTCTGCCCTCAACGCCAAAATGATGGCCCTGGCGCATGAGTTCGATGAGATGCGTGAGAAATCATCCGATATCGAGTGCTGGAACGCCGTATTCTGGGACAGCCGTGTCGTCCACCTTACAGACTGGTTCCTCGTCGACGCCTGGTATCGTTCCAGAGTACTCGAGTTACCCAATTCCGGACCGTCACTTGTCCCCTGTATAGACATGGCCAACCATTCTAATAACGCCAATGCCTACTATGAGGAGAATTCCGAAGATGAGGTCATCCTCTTACTTCGCCCTGGCAGCAATGTCGAGAAGGGGGGCGAGATCACCATCTCTTACGGCTCAGAAAAGTCGGCTGCAGAAATGCTGTTCAGCTATGGCTTCATTGACGAATCATCAAGAGCTCGAAGCCTCAGACTACCCCTGGACCACTTACCAGACGACCCACTGGCCAAAGCCAAAGCCCACATCTTTAAGGATCCCCAAACAGTCGATATCAAAGAAATTGACGGAAGGATGATGTGGACGAGCGCTTTCGCTTACCTGATGGTCCTGAACGAGGAGGACGGCCTGGACTTCAGAATCCTACAGGACAAAGATGGTGGCAGGGAGCTCAAAATGTTCTGGCGAGACGAAGACGTGTCAGACAAGCCTGCTTCATTCGAAACCCTCACCTCGGACCATGAACTCTGCAATGTTTTCAGACTACGGGTCAACATGATCGTACATCAAAGGGTGCAGGAGCAGCTGGACAGCCTGTCTCTTCCATTGCCTGATGATAGCACTGGTGCCTCCGAGGCCGAGGGCGTCGACTCTTCAAATGCTTCCAATGCGCAAGCCTTGAGACGCACTGAAATGGAGATCCTTGAGAAAATGATGACAACACTGGAGGACCAGGTGAGTTCAATGTTCCAGCCTCATCGACGCCTCATGCACTGATTGTGAACTAACTCGTATTCCGCGCCATGCAGCGTACGGAGCTGCTCGCTCTTGAGGACGTAACGGCATATTTCGAATCAATGGCAGTGTCGGAAGGTGCCGTAGATGAAGGCCAAGAAGAAACCGACGACGATTTCAGCTGAGTTGTGGCTTCGCAGCCCTCCTTCTACTTTAAGAATGACAAGGGACCATGCTCGACTTGCTATGCCTCGAGCTGGTAAAGATGTGGCCTACTATCCTTGCGCAGCCCATGACAGATCTCCAAGGATTACCTAGTGCTCGCCTGAACATTGGAAATGTGCGACACGATGTCATTTGTTTGCGGTTGGTGGTCAGACGATCAGCCCACATGTTTCTTGGCCTCTTTGACAACTCACTTTACACATCACGTTAGCGCATGCGAACTCTATTGTCCAGCTTTAGGGGTATGGTCCATTTGAAGGGGGCATGGCTTCGATCCGAGTGACTAAATGAGCGTCTACGGAGGATGGCGTCCTTCGTGGACGACTTCTGCGAAGAGGACAGCCTCCTCGACGAGGATGCTTTGGGGGCTCGTTCGGCTTGCTCGAAGACTGGAACCAGAATAGGGACCCATGTTGGTGAAACAATACCAAGTCCGCTGTCGCCAAATACTGAGTGCTCATTCTGGCCTTCGTCATTCAGCCTATGGTACTTTACAGGACTGTGTGGGTGTAGACCAGGGTGACGATACCCTCTATGCAAGACGGGCAGAAAATGGAACGGAGATGGGGTTGAACCCAGCAGAGTCATCACCTTATCTCTGTTCAATGCGGCATTACAGAAAATACACTCTTGATCTCCCCCACTGTGCCACCAATATCCTGCACGCGACGTGTTACCTGCACACTCATCCGCGGGGAATTCTAGGCGCCGACTGGGATTGGACATGGGATGCTGAACTGACAGTCGCTTTCCAACTTTGTAATCTGGGGCCCAGCGGGCCTCGTAGTCGAAGACTAACTTGAACTGGAAAAGGAATCCTGGGTTCTTTCTGGGGTAAATATGCCGGGGCTAAAAGCAGATGATTGGGCGGGCCCTACCTCTCCAAGACATCATAATCATCCATCCGGGTTCGCGTGGCCGACGGCTTGTTCTTCATGCAACATCGTCACTAGTTCATCCCACCGCCGACGGCTTCTTCTCTCCGCCAACGAATGGTGGCGCCAGCCGTGGAGTGGCCTCGAGGTCGCGAGCCCAGAGTCCGAGTCCGAGTCCAGACCGCGCCGCCGCGACAAGAGGGGCTCTCCCGTCGATAAGGGCACGGCACCAAGGACAAAGGTACCACTCAGTTGGGACACGGCTAGGACGCCTTCTCAGTGGTCAGCATGGATGTCCCGGTGCCCACCGCGCCCGCGAGCCCACTCAAAGCCCCTGGTCAACCCCAGATTTCCTCACGGCACCCACAAATGGAGACTCGTTTGCTCCCACACCAATGCGAGTCCGACGCTTCTGAAGATCGGCGAAGCTGATTGACCGATTGCTGGCAAGTGGACCAGGCCAAGCATCATCCTCTCGACCGCCATTGGCCTTTGCCCCAGACCGTTCCCTGTCCTCCTGGTCCGCTTCGTCTTCAGTACACATTCCCCCTCCTCCCCCCTACATACCCTTGTTGCTGCGCTTGACTCTCCTCCACCTTTTTACTTTCACTGGCCGGGCTGTCCGCTTCCTTGTCCTCTTCCAGTTCAGCCCTGCTACTCTTCTTCACAACCTCAACCTTCCCCCACCTGAACATTGACTTCCTCTTCGATTCTCGCATCCCTCGAGCCCACTGCGCGACTGCTCTCGGCACTACCTGTTCCGGCACTTCCAGGGATACAGAGAGAAAACAAGCACAGTACACACGATCGCGGCACTGAGCTCTGGGACTGCCATCTGATAGGTTCTATACGACGTGAATGGTATAATCCGGTGAAGCCGTGACGACCGAACACACCTGTTCCGCAACACCCAGAAACCAAGAATCCACACACCCCCAAGGACCCAAGTCCAAGTTCAAGTCCAACCGATTCGAGTCGAGACGAACCGAAAAGAACCGAACCGAACGAGCCGATCTCGATCCATCTGACGTTGAACCTCCCAAGCTAAACACCCCGCTTCCTTATTAGTGGGACATATACAAACCTTGTTGTCTGCGTATTGTCGCCAAGATGCCCGGCATCCTGCCGATGAAGGTCATCAAGGTGGGCAGTAGCTCGCAGAGCCGAATTGCCCAAGCCTGCGACCGCTGCCGGAGTAAGAAAATACGCTGCGATGGTGTACGGCCGTGTTGCACGCAGTGTGCCAATGTCGGCTTCGAATGCCGCACCAGCGACAAGCTAAGCCGGCGCGCGTTCCCGAGAGGTTATACAGAGAGCCTGGAGGAGAGGGTCAGGGCACTGGAGTCCGAGGTCCGCGACCTGAAAGACTTGCTGGATGAGAAGGACGAGAAGATCGAGATGCTGTCCAAGATGCACGGGAATCGTCGCCGGTTGTCAGTAGGGTCAGGCCCCGGATCGGCATCAAATGCGAGCTCTCCCGAGGTTGAGAGCCGCCCAGGAAGAGAGCCGACGCCGCCCAGGGAGGACACATTCCGGGTCCAGGCCTCGCCGCTTCTATTCGGGGTCGAGAACTCAGACTCGTACTTCATGGGTCCCTCGAGTGGCCGAGGGTTCATTGAGGCCTTCAAACGCAAGCTACAGGAGAGAGGCAAGCCATGCTCAGACTTCAATACCGAGGCCTTCCTCCACATCCAGGGCTGCAACCCACTCGTACCCAAGGAGACACCCGTCATGATGAGGGTCCCTCCGCGCCTATTTTCCGATCGTTGCGTCAACGTCTACTTTCAAGAGTGGGCACCGCTGTTCCCGATCCTGCACAAACCAACCTTCCTTCGCGTCTACGAGGAGTTCGTGGCGGATCCGGAAAAGATCAAAAACAACAGTCAGCTTGCGCAGCTACACCTCGTCTTCGGAGTCGCTGCTCTTTCTAGCGATAACCCAGACCTGGAACAGATTGCTGCTTGCGAGCAGCAGTGGCAGCAGTCCCTCGAGGCTGTTCTCATGGAAAACACAATGAACTCTTTGCAGTGCCTGCTGCTAGCCATGCTATACTGTACAGTGAGGGCAGACTATAAGCGGCTCCAGTACTACAAGGGTATTGCTGTTGGCCTATCTCATCGACTGGGCCTTCATCAAAGCCAGAAGCGGTTCTCTTTCGGTGCACTCACCACCGAGACACGGAAAAAGGTCTTCTGGACCCTGTATACGCTGGACTGCTTCTCGGCTGCGGTCCTCGGTCTGCCCAAGCTGATCAAGGAAGAGGACGCACACGCAGAATATCCAGCTGATACCGACGACGAATATGTCACCGAAAGAGGCTTCCAGCCCACTCTTCCTGGAGAGTACACGAGACTATCCTCAGCACTTGCCCTATTCCGTGCCGCCCGCATCATGGCCAAGGTCCTCGAGAAGATCTACCCGGCGGCGACCTCGTATGAGCTGTCACTGCAGCAGATGGCAGCTCTGGAGTCAGAGCTCGACGACTGGTCGGATAACCTGCCACAACACTTGAAATTGAACTTCCGGCAAGACAGGCCGTCCACTGATCTTACCGGCAGCAGATCTCCGTTGTTGGTATGTTGTTCTTCAATGTCTCCTTCCCCGACTCAACTACCGCAACTGCATATGCTGACATTGCACAGGCTCTCGCATACTACTACATTCGCACGCTCATCTTCAGGCCTGCCGTCGGTTCCAGTCTCGGATCCAAAGCGGCATCAGCCCTCCTTTCTGTTAGCGAATCCGCAAAACACATGATCCAGATTGCTCAGCTGCTAGAGGAGAGGAGTATGTCGTTCTCGTTCTGCCTCGGCAAGACAGATCTTCTGTTGGGGTGCAGCATGACGCTCCTGTATCAGGGTCTTGATCTGAAGCAGGACAGCAAAATGTTGAAGGACAACGAGAGGCTTGTCAACGCCGCCGTCAAGATTGTTGAGCAGATGAAAACGCCCAACACATACGACTTCAAGGGCATTGCGAGCTTGCTCGTGGGTATCGACGAACCGCAGAACTCACGATCGACGCCTCCGAGGCAGAGTCCGGACACAAGCATGGCCGCCCCGCCACCGCAAAGATCATCGCCAACTCACAACCTGAAGAAGTCTCCGTCCGGCCACCATCCTCAACAAAACTCACCCGGGCGACACTCTGGCGCCAGCATGAGTGAGACCGACCTGCTGTTGCAACAGGAGAAGCTGAGGAGGACGACAATGCCGAGTAGCACTTCTGGTTCAGGAACGGGACGACCAACACTGCACCGTTCTCCATCCCGGACGTCTTTTGACAGCGCCAGGCCTAATCCGGCCTCAATTCTAAAGCGACGAGACCATCGTCTGTCCGCGCCACAGTCTGCAATTATTGCCCGCATAACGTCGGGACAGGATACGAACCTGGACTACCTCTCGCTGAACAATGCATCAGTTCAGCCTGGGCCATCATCTCCGATCCAAAACAGCAATGTTGGGGGCCAAAGCAGTCGCCCTAGCACTGCCACAGCTCCTTCCCAACAACTCTACACACCGGTGCAAATCCCACAAAAGCCAGCTGCATCACCATCTGAATGGGAGGCCCTCCTCGGCCAGATCGATGGTGGACAAGTCAACCTTTATGATGCCATCTACGGCGGCCCTCAAGTCTCGCTAGAGACACCGGCGGCTCCTGCGGTGGAGGGCAGCTGGTCTCCTGACTCTCTGGACCTTTCCACGTTCAACCTTGGCGAATTTGGAGCACCACAGAGCCTGAGTGAGGAGAGCCTGAGCTCTGTCTCGGGGGGTGAAGACATCTCGTCCCTGGACTTTCGGAATCTTCAGGGCAACCGTAGAGCGATGATGCCCGCAGGCGGCGGTGACGGGTTCCTGGATGGCAATTTCGTGATTTGATCTCGCTAGCATCGTAACTTGGTTCCAGCGATACTTGTTTTCTCTCTCGGATGTTTAGCACTGGTGGTATTATTGTCTTGCTGGAATTGTGTCCGGCTGGAGGCTTTTGGTCGGCGAAGGTCATATGCATTTTGGCTTTCTTCCTTTTCTCTCGGTTTTGTTCTTCTGGTATCTGGATGAGGAGGGGGGGGGGGGGGAATCAACTTTTATGGTCCGGCACGTTCTCTATCATTTGCTTATCAAAATTACCTGGTGACCACACGGTGTTATGTTTTCAAACGATGTCGATATATCTTGGATATATAGCTTATGTGTGAGATATGTATGTAGCGTTCCAATATTCGCAAGAATGCAAACATAAAATAAGCAATCCATATCGCGACGAGTCTGAGAGATCAGGTTTATATTCAGTTGAAGTGGTTATTTGCCATGAAATCAAGAGAAGGGTGCTAATCAATGTAAGGCAGCGGGTTTAGTACACTTAAAGCCGAATAGTGTGTGTGCCATCCATCCAACGTTCCGGGAACATGTGGGTACCTTCAACGTCACAACGGTGGCCTTACGGATCCATCTTCCTTTGGCCAGTCCTCAAGGCATTGGCTTTCCGGTTTCTCATGCTTACACACGTGTGGAATTGCCAAATCAATGGCAAATCAGTTTGCTTGGTTCCAACACGTACCTGTTCCTTCAAGTCATCAGATTGTGACGCCAGTCCACGGCAGGCCGGAGAAGATCAGGTCTGTTTCCTCCACTTCTGAGCAATCTCAATGCCTTCTATTAATACGGGTACATATATAGGTGGTATATGAACAAATTTCCACCGTTACTTGTGGCTTAGCCTTCAACTGCAAAACTATTTCTCACTCTTGCTACTTCTCATGACATTGGTTACTTAATATACTTGAATGCCAAGGAGTTAGTTGCCCAAAACTCAGTTCCCAAGTCCACCTTCTGGTCCCTTGAACAACCAACACACCCTAACACGCCGGGACACACCAACAATACACTGGGTGAAGCAGTCGACACGACACTGGATCTTCAACCGCAAGGACCACACGAGATGCAAGACCTAGAGGATTCCACAGCCAAGCATGTGGCCCCGCCTGGTATGAATACCCACCAGTGTCACCATGCGTGACAGGGTAGAGCTGACACCACTGTACTGCTACAGCGGCATGGACCAGGGCACAGCCAGGCATCAACAATGGTTTTCCACAGGCAGTTGCGCACCGAGGATACAAGGCCAACCATCCAGAGAACACGATGGGAGCCTTCCGTGGAGCTGTCGAGGCCGGAGCTCACGGCATCGAGACAGATGTCCACCTGTCAAAAGACGGCGTGGTAGTGATAGCACATGTAAGCTACACATGCACCGCCCAGCCACCCACGTGTTGGCCGACTTGGCCCATCCCTTGGGTACTTGCTTACCTATGTACGTAGGACAAGGATCTGAAACGATGTTTCGGTGAGGATGGCGTGGTCCGTGACCATGATTGGGAATACCTCAGCACGCTGAAGACGCTGAAGGAGCCTCGCGAGCCCATGGCGAGGCTGCTCGACCTGCTCGAGTACCTAGCTGAGCCCGGGAACGAGTCGGTCTGGGTGTTCCTGGACATCAAGATCGATGATTCCCCCGAGGACATGATTCCCAAGGTCGCAGAGACCTTTGCTGCTGTGCCACAAGGGAACTGGAGCCGGAGAATCGTCCTCGGCTGCTGGACTGCCAAACATCTACGGCTGTGCCGGGAGATACTTCCGGACTATGCCATTGCGAACATCGGCTTCGTGGGCGCCCTGTCCAAGGAATATCTCGAGGTCCGCAACGTTGCGATGAATATGAGACAGGAGTCGCTGTTTGGGTTTGGCGGGCCGGAGTTCAGGAATCGCTGCAAGGATGAGGGACGACCTGTTTACGCGTGGACCATAAACGAGAAGTCGTGGATGAAGTGGTGTATCGAGAACAAGATCGACTGCGTCGTCACGGACGACCCGAGGCTTTACCTCGAGGTGTGTGCTGCTCACAAGGGAGAGCAGGCAGGGTCCGAGAACAAGGCCCTGGCCGTGGTGATCAAGCTGCGGGATCTTGTGCTCTGCCTGCTCTATTTGTTAGTATTTCTGATACTACCGCGAGCTCTGCGAGTGTCTCAAAGGCTGGGGTATCCGCATGAGGTTCGGGAGGAGTTGCGAAAGATGTGAATGGTGGGCGCCTGAGCTTGATAGAATTGTTCATACAGGCCATTGTACATTCTATAGGGTATCATTCTCACGTCTTTAAGATGAACATGACTTCTAACATCAACGACATGCCCTGGACTCTTCCAGCAGACATACGAGGAACTGTGCGAAACAAACCCTGCAGGAAGCTCAAGCGAGTACCTCCTCGGGCTAGACTCTACCTCACACATCTTGAGATGTTTTTTTTATTTTGTATTCCAGAATTACCCCGTATTGAACCCTCCTGGAGGCTTCCGTGTCTCCAAACAGCAATTGTTCTGTTCGCGAGCAGCCTCCAGCCCGCAACAAGGGGCATAGGCACGGTGCGATATTATCCAGCCCAAGGCTCAAAACCGCTTCCCGAACAGCAAGGAGCCACCCAGCACCCGTCCAAGCACGTAACCAGCATATATACCAGTCAGGATTGTGACGGGCCACTTCTGCCACTCCCTATCCCAGTCCAAGGGGATGGGCACAGCGCCGAGCCAAGCACCGAGCAGACCGCCCAGCAGACCGCCAAATGTCTCGTCGAAAGGAGCCTTGAAGCCGGCTACAGCTGCCCAGGAGCCTGGCTCGAGGCCGTGGACGTATACCAGTGGGAAGCAGGTGAGGATGGACAGGTGGGCGGCGCAGAGGAAGGTGTGCGACAGGTGGGTGAGCAAGGGGGCGCCGAAGAGGATCATGGTCAGGTGGAGGATGGGCGTCATATTCAGGGACAGTAGGAGGGAGAGGAGAGAGGCCTGGAGGAGAATAATGTGTCAGCAAGAAGGATGGAAGGAATCCATGGCAGCAACAGCCAGGGGGGGAGAGAGAGAGAGAGAGAGAGAGAGATGTAGACAGTAAGTAGTACGTACGATGACAAAGTTTGGACCGCCGCTGTCGCCGCCCTTCTTCTTCTCGCCCGGCTTGGGTTTCCTGTTCTTGCCAGAGCCGGACCCAGCGACAGGTAGGCAGAAGAATGCGTAGAGGAGCTGCAGAGTGGTGACTACGGGTAGCGACGTCCACATTACGGATACGGGGTCGGCGACGAGGCGATTGAAGGCGGCGAGGTAGAGACTCCCCAGGATGATGGGGAGCACATGGCGGGCGGTCTTTGAAGCGGCGGTCGAGTTGAGGTAAATCGGGTGCGGTTGTGTCGGCTCGTTTGGTTTTCCAGACACCGATTGGGCCTTGGATGTCTTTGTGACGGTTGAGGACATGGTGACAGGGTCGACGAGAGGCATATCGTGTTGTCCTCTTCCAACATTGGGAGGAAAGGTAGCTGGGTATTCCTTGACGAAGAGCAGCTCGCCGGACAATTGCATTGGACCTGATGGTATTATACGGTGTATACTACTATATATTACGTATCAGTTGACAATTTGCTGAGTCATCCATCGATGACTACTTAGATACCTAGGTACTTACTTCAGTAAGTACCTATGTACCTCGACACCAACGTATATTCGTCTGATAAGATAACAGATAACAGATAACCATCAACACCGGGAACCCCACCATCGGCATCGGCTTTAAGTCCACCATGAGAGAAGGCAAGGTAACGCTGGTTGTCTATTGCAGAGACTTACAAGACCAAAGGAGCCAGTTGAAACTGGTTTGCCCCAGCCGAGACATTTATACAGACTGAAGCAAGCCAGAAACGAATTAATAAGCTGGGGAGGGGGTAGGGTGAGTGGATAGGCCTGCAGGAGTCTGTAAGAAGGTGGTTTAGGAAATTCAAGACGGGCTTAAAACACTTTGTCATGTCCACTTTGTGGAGGATCACCGGGGGGGAAAAAAACAAAAAACCTACACACAGATTCGCGTCGCTTGTCTAAGGGCTGATCAAAGTTGGTTTAGTATAGGAAACGTTAAGACTAACATATCATTCCTTTATATACGTAAGCTCTATCTTATTTAACGGTTATACGGTTAGTCTTTTTTACCTATAAAACGTTTGTATACTAATAGCCTGTTAGCCGATAACGATTTATACTTATAAAACAGTTAAGTATTAACAGATAATATATATTAGCTGTTAAGCCTTTATTTTACTACTTACCGTTATAAAAAGTAAAACTTTATATACCGGTATATATATATTATATATTTACTATATTACCTTATTATTATACTGCCTCGGGTAAATCGTTTTATCTGCTTTTTTTAGACTAGCTTTTATAGTTATTATAAGAACTTTTACTTTACTATAGCCTTTCGATTACGTTATAATAATACTCTTTATACTATATATTTACTTTATAGCGTTATCTGTAATAAGTAGCCTTTAAAAGAGATTTCCGGAAATATACGTATAATACGGTTATAATAACCGGCTACTATATCTATTTATATATCGGAGCTAAAAAAGCTATATAGCTAACTATTTATAAATAGTATTAAAAGTATTCTTATACTTAATTTAAAGTTTATAACGGTTAAATATAAATTTTATAATACTATATATTAAATAAATAAAAGACTTTTTATATATATTATAAGTATAAATACTATATTATAGTTAAATAAAATATTAATAATTTTACTATATAATAATCTATAGTTATAAACTTAAAGTTTAAAAAGTATTACTTATAAGGTAATATATATATTCCGGCTTTCCGGCTTTTACCGTTTTTTTTATATAATCTACTATATAATACTATACTATATAATAAAACTTTCTATAAAGATATATAACGGTATAATAATATCTTCGCTTTTATTTTTATCGATTATAAAGAAATAAAGTATAGTATTATAAGCGGTAGACTTATAGATTTTCAGATTTATAAAGCCTTATATTACCGAACCGGCCTATTATAAAAGGTATTAAGTTAAAAGCCGTAGTATATATAGCTATATTTTTACAATTTTAACTATGTTTTTATACTTTATTTTATATTTAATAACGGTTTAAATATAATAATCTTTAACTATATTATAGATTACTTATACGAAAATAACTTATTTATTAATATATACTTTATTATATAAGAGCGGTTCTAGTAGGTAACAGACTTAATATAAATAGCTTTAAACCTGTAAATATAGTTAGTACTTAAAAATAAGGCCGACTAAAAATATATAAACCTTTTTATAGCCGATAAGGTTATTATTATTATTCTATACAAGTATATAAACGCTAGCTTTTAGGATTTCGTTTTTATAAAGTAAACTATAAACGGTATAAAGATTATAGCCTTTTATTATATATAGCTGTTTTATCCTGTATATCTTTTTTTTATATATCCCTTTATACTATTATATAGTAACCGTAGTTAATATTAAAGAATAAAAGTCCGGGATTTATAAAATATTAGCTATAAATCGGACTATATAAGCTTATAAGAGTATAGCCGATATATCCTTTACTTATAAATAGCGAATCTATAAATACTATTCTCTTTTTAACGGCTATTTTAATAGCTATTAGTAAATTTATAGACTATAACAGACTAAATAAAGCTTACTTAGTTAAAAACTTATTAAGCTAACTTATAAGTAAACTTATATAACGGTATTATAAACTAACTATAGTAAAACGACAGTAATATAGCTTAAGTCGGAACCTGTATTATCTTACTTATAACGTATATTAAAGGCTAGCGGTTTATTAATTAATACTATTAAAACTTTATTACTATTATATAAGCTTTTAATACGTTTACGTTTTTTATTATAGTTATTATAAACCTTATATAGCCGGAAATCTTTTATAAACTTAGTCCGAACGAGTTTACTATAAACCGTTTAGATATTATAAGCTATATATTTTAGCTTAAGTATAACGCTTTTCTAAAAGAACTACGGAATAAGCTATTTAAAGACTTTATAAACGTAGTTTAAACTATCGAGTTTTAAAAATAAAGCCTACCTTATAAGTATATCCTGCTATTTCTTACCTATAAGGCTATAGATTTCTATAAGCTTTTTGTAAATATCGACTGTATAATTTATATAAAACTCTTTATTTCGGAGAAAGATTTAAATAACGTATTATAAGGTATTATAAAAAGTTTTATAGTATATAGTTTATACGGTATAGTAAACCTATAAAGCTCTTATATATAGCCTTTTAAGACTACGGCTTTAATTATTTATTATAAAAACTTTCCGAAAGACTTTATAAACGAAACGTTAATACCGGAGGATAAATACTTATTTTATAAACGTTATAATAATAGTTAAACTATAAAGAAAAAAGTAAATAACTAAAAGGTTTAGCTAAATAACTATTAAGTTATACTATATAGCCTATATTTTTACCGTAAATACTAAGTATATATTAACGTAAAAATTTATATAATTATAAAGGCTATAAAATATATTTATAAATATATATATAAAAGTATAGATAAGGCTACGGTTACGTTATAAAATAGCCGTACTTTTAATAAGATTACTATATACCTGTAAGGCCGGTATATAAACTTTATAAAAGCGATTATATATTTATTTAAATACCTTATTTATAAAGAGTTCTTACTTATAATACGTCTACCGGTTTACTTAAAAGGTTAATAACCTATATACTTCCGAGATAATACTTTTTTATAAAAGGTTATAAATATTATAAACCGTAGTAAGTCTTAGTTAATAACGTTCTTTAATTATAATAAGGATAATATAAACAGATAAAGGCTTTTATATATCGACTTTCCTTATTCTTACGTTTAAAAATAATAGTAGAAGTAGTAGTAGCTTTAGTAACGTAGTATTACGGTTAGCTGTATATACTATATACTACCTGTTATTAATAAGCCGTACTTTTTATAGCTTTTCTTTTATAATATCCGCGGCTTATAGTCGTTCGAGTATATATAAACTATTAATAACGTTATTTATTTTACTTATAAGGCTACCTGCCTTACTATAAGCCTATTAGATTATAACGGTTGTTAAACTACCTGCTTTAAAAAGGTTACGGCTTAACAGACCGGCTTTATATTATAGCGTTTCTTTATTATTATACTTCTTTATAAAAACGTTTTAAACTATACCGGGTTATAAAATACGTTTATAGCTTCGATCTATAATAATCTGCTATACCGTCTTTATAATTATATTAATATCTTACTTAACTTTTAAAAGCTGTATCTTAATTATAGCTTTTTCTTCTTTTAGTAATAGCTTTATAAGTATAAAAAGAACTTTAAAGATTTCGGTTTTTTTAAGCCGTAGTATAGCTAAAAATCGGTATAGTTAAACCTATAGTTAAAGGTTAAGTTAAACTATAATATAAAAGACTAACAGCTATTCTATAATAACGCTTATAGCTAGTTTAATAAGTAGTAGTCGTTTATTTTCTAAAAGATTATTACTATAATAAAAACTATACCTAAAAACGTATACTTTTTTATTTAAAACTTAGGGAGGATAAAAAAAACCTTTTTTTATAAAGCTTTTATAGCGTATATACAAGCTTATAAACAAGTTATTTTTTATATAGTCTTTTTTAGTATTATAATACTACTTTTCTCGGGCGGCTATATAGCCTACTCCTACTTCCGGATTCTTATATCGATTTACTAAGCGTTTATATATAGTATTAAAAAGAACTTTAAGCTTATAAACCTGTTATAAGCTACGTTTCTTATTATTTAAAATAAGGTTTTTATATAGTATAAGTATTACTTTAAAGCTATAAACTGTACGTTATAAGATATCGTATATAGTAATAAGTTATTTAGTAAAATCCTTATAGCTTTTAACGGTAATTTTATTTAGATTCTTTCGGTTATACGGAAAAGAGTATGTATATAAATTATATAGGTATTTCTATTATAGTCGTATATTTAACCTAATATATAAGTTCGGTACTTTATAAAGAATATATAGGTTTAAAAAACTAATAAAAAGAACCGTAGCTTTATTTAGTAGTTATAAGATATACTATATAAGCCGGAACTATATAAGTTAATCGAGTTATACTTTATAATCTCTTCGTATTCTAATATTATAGACTTTTTTTAAACGATATACCTAAACTAGCTACTAATATAAGCTTTTTTTAACTTAAGTATATTTATAAACCGCTATATACTATCCGGGATAAATACTACTATTATAAAGCTAAATTATATTACTTTCCGCCGCTTTCCCGGCGATAATATAGCTTACCTAATTATTATAAAGGTTATAAACGGCCTTAAGGATATCCCTATAGCTAGCCTTTCGTCGAAGTTTTTATAGTTTATAGAATTTCCTTTTATTCTACCTGCCTACCTAAATTTAAAGTTTAAGGTTTTTATAATTCTTATATAGAACTTTAATATATAGTAAAGTTTATATAACGGTATTTATATAGTTATTTTATAAATAAAAAGGAACTACTTAAAAGTTTATATTTTTATAGGTAACTTTATAAGTAAGACTCGGTATATTCTTTATATTAAACTAATAACTTCGTTAAAAGACTTTGCCTTTATTATCTTTTATATATAGTTTCCGGTCTAGCTTTACTTTATAATAACGATTAATAAGTTATAAAGCTAGTCGTTTATATATATAGATATAAACTTATAGTAGCCGGTATTCTGTTACAGTTAGTTTTATATAGTAATATCCTATATTATAAATATTTATAGTTTATACGTTTTACGTTTAGTTAATACTTTCTGTATAATAAACGTAGTTTACCTAAAAGTATTAGTTATAAAAGACTCTTTATAGATAATTTACAGATATATAATAAAACTTTTATTTTACTACCGGCTAATAGTATATATAGTAGTCTTTTTTATACTTAAAAAAGCAGTTTATATATATACCCCCGGCCTACTATTATATAAATATATAGCTATAGAATATTTTATTCCTGTTTTTATAGTACTAGTATATTTTACTTTCTTTTTACAGTCTTATAATTATATAAATAAGAACGGCTACTTATATATACTCTTCTTCTTACCGTTTATTAAACTTATTTACTTTAAAGTTATAAATAACTAAGTTTTTTTTAGCTTATCGGCCTATTAATATAGAAAATAAAAACGGTTATAGTATATAGATTTTTTACTTTTTAAGCTAAGTTATAAAGTATACTAATTTCCAGGTCTTATAGATTAATATACTTAAACGAAATACACTTAAGAATAATAAACAGCCTTTAAACGTCTATTAAAAGGCTATTACGTCGTTATTATCTTATTATAGCCTTTTCTATTTCGTTTATAAGCGTAATATAATCGTCGTTAAAGTTAGAGTTTATATACGTAATAATACCGTATTACAGGTTTAAAAGAGCTATAAAGACTATAAGGTATAATATATAATAAAAGTATAGTTATTATATAAGTTAACGTATAGAATTTCCTCTTTTTTTAGCTATAAAAGTCTATACCTATTACGTAGTAATCTTTATTATAGGTTAAGATTTTTATAATTATAGGTTATAGTAAAACGAAATTATATAAACTTCTTAGCTTACTCTGTTTTATTCTCGGCCTATATATTTATTATAAACCGGTTTCTTTTTTACTTTATATAATCTAAGGCTATAATTAAAGTATTCCGGACGTTATAATCTACCTTTACTTATCCTACTTATTAAAGGCCGCCTTTAAAGTAGTTATAAAGTTATAGAGCATTTTAACTATTCTATAGCCTTTTACTATAGATATACAGGGTATAAAGATTGTAAAAAAGGTTCCGGTAGCTATTCTAACTCCCGTATATCTAGCTATACCTATAAAGACAGCTACGTTAAAGGCGTTAAAGGCCGTAGTATTAATATAGCCGGACATATAGTACTAACTATAGCCGGGCGAAGTATACGTCGTAAAGCTATACTACTAAAAACCGGGACTAAACGTAAAAGTAGTATAGATACTGCTAGGTATAAAACTAGTATAATTTCTAATAATAATAACAGCTATAGCCGTAGCTATAGCTATAGTAGCCCTGCCGGTATATTAAAGTATAGCAGTCTTTATAAGGGATAAGGCGTTATCCGATCTTTATAAGCCGTTATCGTCGATTTTATTTAATATTATATAAGGCTGTTTAGCCTGCTTACCTTTTTACAGCTTTTCTATAGACTTTTAAGCTATAACGTAGTTACGACGTTTTTTACTTATAAATATAATAGCTGTAAGCTTTACTACCTCTTCTTCTTCTACTACGTCCTTTACCTCCTTTTTATCGGATAAGTTATAAGTTTAGCCTTTCTTCTTTAGGCTTACAGCCTTATAAAACGTATAACAGGTACCCTTTAAGTTATAATAGCAGTTACTATAAGCCTTATAAACGACACCTGGAACTTTATAGTAGCCTATAAACGGGCTTATAGCCTTTTAATAGTTCGTATATACGATATACAGGCAGACTTTAATACTTACGATTTAGATTAATATAGCCTTTAAGTTAATAAACCGATTTTAATTAACAGTCTTATTACTTTATATAATATAGTTACGTTTTACTTATACTATTATAAATATCTTTATAGTCTATAGTTCGGTTATAAAAAGTACTTACGTTTATTAGTATTAACGACTATATAGCCTTTATAAACTTTTCTAGTAAGTACGATATAATATACTTTATACTAATAAGTATAACGTTATTTATAACTTTATTTACAGCTTTTAATATAGCTTTAGCTAAAGCTTCGTTAAGGTTATAGTTTTTAACGATAGGCTTTATAGCAGGCTTTATAATAATAACACGGCTTATAATATTTAAGATCTAAATAAGCTACCGAGGCTATATAGCTATTATAGGCTAAGTAAAGGTTAAAAGCTTAAAAAGGTTCGCGGTTTTAAACGTGTTAACGGTTTACGTAAGCTATAAAGTCGGCGCGGTTTTAGGTATATTAATAGCTTACGTAAGTTATAAAGTCGGTACGGTCTTAGGTATATAAATAGTTTATATAGGTTAAAAAAGCGCTATAGGCTTTATAAAGGGTATAAAAGTCGTAGTAAAAGCGGTAGGTACGTTTAAAAAAAGCGTGTCGGCTATAGGTTTAGCGGCGTTACCTGTTAAAAGGCTTTAAAGAGCTATATCGGTTATTTTTATACGTAGAAATAATAAAAACGGACTTTTTAGTATTAGTTTAATTAAATTTACGGTCTAATTAGGTAAAGACAGGCCGTAAATAGTAGGAATACGGCTTGTTTATATAGTTAGTTAAAAGGTTAAGTTAGTAGTAGAAGGAAGAAAGTCAGACCTCGCGTGTAGCGGGGTGGTAAAACCTAGTATACCTACAACCAGACATGGCTGGCGAGGCTGGCGTATAGATGTCACCTCTTGATGCTACCTGATATCGACCTCCTTGATAGTCCGTATCCGTTTATCTTGATGTACAGACGGAGAGGGCCTCTGAATCGTGTTTGCTGGTATCCCGGAAGAGTCGAGACAATGAACAGACCTTCCCTCCCGGTGGATCCACGGGCGTTTCACTTGTAGACCGGCTGATAGCGCCATCGTCTCCCCGGCCCTGCCGGCCTAAATGGATAGGAGGAGCTGGGAGCTAAGGGCTCATACACATACACACAGTCGCGTTACTTTGGCTAGCTGGGTGTTGTCGCATCACCAGGGTTATAACGTCTCGGACTGCTGTTGATGTCAACCGATATTATTTTGTATACATGTATATATAGAAAGAGAGAGACAACACGCGCTCAGCTCTTTACCTTGCTTCGAGCATCAAGTATAGAGAATTAGAGAGAGATAGAGTTTTACCGAGAATTTAGCTACATTTTCAAGCCGGTTCTTTTCTTCACTTCGTCCATCACCAATCACCCATCACCAATCACCCATCACCAATCAGCCCCATCATCTTCTTCCCTTGCGTCGGTTCTATCGAGCCTCCTCCTCACTCACCCTCACAGGCTAACACACTCAAACGTATCTATCTACCTACCTCTCCTCACACATTCATACCCTTCTCAACATGGCGGACGGTAAGAGAGCGGTTGAATCCACCAAGGGTAAGTCTGATGATCAATCAATACCTTCCCTCCAAGCCACACTTCCGCCAAGCTCTGTGTCATACTCACCACAAGACCTCAGTCTGGACAACCCTCATCACAAATACGGCCTACCTCTCCGGCCTGCTCACTCTGGACTACTCCCTCAAGAAGCAAAAGTCAGCTTACCCCCTGGTTGCCCTGTACACCGACACCTTCCCACAAGAGGGCATCGCCGCTCTGGAGGCCCGTGGCATCGCCCACCAGAAGATCAAGTACCTGCTGCCCTCCAAGACCACAAAGGACTACAGCAACGACCCGCGCTTCTACGACTGCTGGTCCAAGCTCACCCCCTTCAGCCTCACCCAGTATGACCGCGTCGTGCAGCTCGACAGCGACATGCTCGTCCTGCAGAACATGGACGAGCTCATGACCATGCACCTGGACGACCCCGCCGCCGCCGCCGCGGGCGGTCCCGACAGCAAGAGGGTGTTCGCCGCCGGCCACGCCTGCGTCTGCAACCCGCTCAAGAAGCCCCACTACCCCAAGGACTGGGTCGCTGAGAACTGCGCCTTCACCTCGCAGCACTCCGACCCGGACACGGCGCAGACCGTCGGCGCCGACCCTGCCGTCGGGCCCCTGGGCTTCATGAACGGCGGCCTGCAGGTCGTGAACCCCTCTGTTGCCATCTTCCAGCAGATCGTCGACTACATGGACGACAACGCCTCTGCAATGGAGTTTGCCGACCAGAGCCTGCTGAGTGAGCTCTACCGTGGCCGTTGGGTCGCCCTGCCCTACATCTACAATGCTCTCAAGACATTGCGGTGGGAGGGTGTGCACAAGCCCATCTGGAGGGACGATAAGGTCAAGAACATCCACTACATCCTGACGCCGAACCCCTGGGATGAGTTGGACGCTGAGGGGAACAGCACGAGTAAGGACGAGACGCACCGGTGGTGGGCCGAGGTGAACAAGGAGAGGAGAGCAGACGAGAGCAGCCGGGGGGTGAAGGCTGATGGCTTCTGAGCATTACATGTGCGGACGGACGGACGGTGGTGAACACTGATTTCACAGTAGCTACAGGTCGAGTTGCGGTGTGTCCAAGAATAATTAAAAATTGACTGAATCTTTCAACCGCCTTGACCTTGACTCCTTGCGATGAGTGATATGTCAATCTGTGTCTATTTCCCCCAACGCCAACCAAGATGCATCCAACACTCCTTGCTGACAATCCAAAACGACAAAACCACAAGAGAAACAGAAGAGAGAAGAAAGTAAGCAAATCGACTGTCGAACAGGGTGACAAATGGGAGGACATGGATGTCCAAGACTGTCGAATATGCTTTGCCTGGCTCATCTACAAAGTTGAAATCATTTGTGCCACGACGACAAGACCACGGTCAAGTGCAGTTCCTTTGCGCATCGCACAATCGCATCTCCATTTCATTCGTTCGTGACTCATCAAAACACCAGGGTGTCCAGGAAGCTATAGTCTTCATTAAGATCATCTTCCCGGCCCCGGCTTGTATTTCTGTCAAATCAGTCAGCATATGCTCAATACGGAAATGTCTGGGCTTTGCACTCACATCTTCCACCCTTCTTAGGTTCTCCGGGTCCAGCGCGTTCGTCGCCCCCATGAGCGCCTGTCCTACAGCTCGGGTCGCCCCAATGGCCGGGCGGAAAATGATAGTCGGGGCCCTGTTCATCACTGCCCTCGCCGCCCCTCCGGCATTGCGGCTCTCCATGACCTCGGCCGGGACGGCAATGATGGCATCTCTGGCCACGTTGAGATCTCGGGCGAGGCTGCTGTATGCGTGCTGCAAGCCCTGGATGACGCCAGTGGGCTGGTCCGCGTACAGGGAGATCTGTTTCTTTTCCTCCGGTCCCATGTCCTCTTCCTCCCACCCCGTCTGGATCGATGATGGCTCGCCAGAGCTCTCGCCTCCCTCCTCAGATTTCTTGGTCAGCATGCCCTCCGCACCTTGAAGGACATATTGCGTGCCTGTGGCCATTTTAGCGCCCAGCTTGACGATCTCGGTCCCCGTGGTGCGTGCAAATGCTGCTGCGCCTTTGCCGATGCTGCGAACAATGCGGCCGTCCTTCTTGTACTCCCTGATGGGGATCTCAATGAGATCGCGGAAGCCGCTGCCCACGTTGACAAGGTGGCGGACGGGAGCAACACCAGCTAACACGCTGGCAAGTTGCGTGCGTTTGACGTCGGGCGTCCAGATGTCGTTGAGCGTGTTTCCAAGACGCTCCCACCCTGTTGTGCCGTAGACAATGGTATGTCGCAGCGTCATGCGGGCCCTCTCAAGGATCACGAAGTTCATGAACTCTGATGTGCGTCCGCCCCTGAGACCAGCATAATCTACTCTCTTGGGCTTGAAGTCTAGGGTGACGGGTATGGCGTTGATCTCCGCACGCTGTATAAAGGCTTCGTCGCTTGGCGAGGGCTCAGTGGGTACCTGTGATTCGTCCTTGAACTGGAAGAAACGCTGGATAAAGTCGAGTGCGTCCTGGTCGACATGCAGACGAAGAGGGAGAACGGTGGCTTTGAGGACAAACTCGGCAGCTGCTAGCTCAGGAACCGGCTTGACAAGAAGGATCTCAAGGTGCACCATGCTTGCGCCGAGCTCACGCTCACCGGCGTCCAGGTTATACGTAGCGAACTTCTTCCACGTGGAGGTCGGGATGTGGTCGAAAACTTCAAGGTTTTGCACACGCACATCGATGGTCGTGTCTGTTTCCCCCGAGCCCGGTGGAAACTTGATCAGGTCAACATTGACACCCTGCAGCTCGAATGTGATTTTGTGGCGTCTACTCCTGGTGAGGCGTAACTTCTTCGATCTTGACCGAAATTGGCCAGGCACGGTACGCGTTGTGGTCGTAGTCACTGAGGTCGCTGCTATCGACTCCGTATCGTCCAGTTGATGGTTGATGCCTCCGACTAGCTCGCGAGGATCATGATTGGCAGGAATGCTGACGTAGATGGAGTTGAAGAGACAATCTCCGACGACATCCTGGTCCTCAAAGTCGGGCTCGTCCATAGATCGTCGTCCTGCTCGGTTTCGCCGCTCAAAGGCCTTGCTCTCAACCTCCTCGACCGTCTTGGTGATAGCCTCGCGGGTATGTTGCCAGTCGTAGCCATCAAAAAGATTCCAAATAATGTGGACATCCCGAACGCGGACCTTCAGTGGGCTTTTCTGTGCCTTGACTTCGTTTGCATCGTCGTACCTATTCTTGGCCGAGTTCCAGCGATGGGCACTCCCTTCAGCCATAGGAGTTTTGCCAAAATAGTTCTCATGGATCTGAACCTCCGAGTCCAGACCAAACTCCACGCTGCGTGGAAGAGAATCTGATTGAGACGGGAAGATGTCACCACTTTGGTTCTGCCTCGTAGTCCGATCGGAGATCATGGAGGATGATGTCGCGTCAAAAATACTCTCAGCGACACCTGGGGCGCCTGCTTGATATGGTGCCACGATCCCTAGAGGGCTTGAGCCGACTACTTCACCATCATACAAGTCGTCACCACGGCCCATTTCTTGCGCAATCGCGAAATCGTCGTCAAAGTTGTAGTCGCCCTCCGCATTGCCGAAAGCGTCGGCTGTGATTGACGCCAGCATGTCTTGCATGGGGATGACCTCTGTCTTGTACTTGACCTCCCTGCTTGGCGGAGTCGGGGGTTTCAAGGCGCCTGTCAACGCGATCAGAGTGTGGGTTGAGTCTGCGCAAGTCTCGAGCACCAGTAGGTCGTCCCTCAGTTCAACGTCAATGTGCCCCTCTCCGTCGCTGCTGGTTGTAGCTTGCACGGTGACCCTTGCAGAGGAGATCTGGCAGATGTTCACGTAGCCGTTGGAACACAGTGTCGACACCATGTCCGTCTGACTGTGAGCATCGGACCCTTGGTGTCTTGACGGCCCCATTCCTTCCGGTGAGTTGAGTAGGGAGATGTCATCGACCAGCAGAATGGCTGCCTTCCGTAAATTAACCACGGCGTTCACATCATCGCCGCTGGGTAGAGCGATTTCCACATGTGCGTCTTGGAGGACAACGTTGAGCTTAGAGGTCAAGGCGAGAGGATTGAGACCCAGCAAGCAGTCGCGGAAGGCAATATTCACGAAGGTTGGCTTGCTTGGACCAGACTTTGACGTGGCGGACGGTTGCGGCACTGATGAGGGTGGGCTCCCGACCAGTGCAGTATGGGCGTGCTCACCGAAATTGGCTACAGAAGCTGCCAGCATCGCATCAAACTCCTGGGGCGTTGTCTCCGAAGAGAGACCAAGTGCGTCCATGACGGTGGGAACGCGGTACTCGAAGTTAAGATTTCGCATCCTAACCTTGATAACCGGCTCCATCTCATCGCCGATGACTCGCACCATGAGGACGGGGGATTGTGTCAAGAGGTCGGTCCCTAAGTCAACAGTTGAGCCGACCAGTTCTTCGATAGAGTTTCTGTTAACCATGAGGGAGTTGATGCCGAATGCAGCCAGTGATGGGAAGGCGATATGCGCCAGCTCGAGGTCGCCCAATTTTGCATTTATAATTCCAAACCTGCCACCAACATCCACTGACGCAACCAGTTTCTTGATAACACCGAGGGTTAGCAGCCCCGGGCGATCGTCTTCTGGTAAGTACTTGGCCACAGTACCAAGGCGGGCGAGCTCCTCTCCGAGGGCTGGGATGGTGTCGAGCTGCTGGAGCTTCGTAATGTGCGCTTGCACTTCTTCGAATGTCAGTTTTAGCACGGATCCCTTTCTCCGCTGTCGTAGCAGAGTATCAACCATGATCTCGTCATCGTTATCGTTGAATTGGCCCTTTGATGGAGTAATCAAGGCGAGGAGTCGATCCAGGTCATCGTTTCGAGGCGTGTTGAGGAAGTCGAGACGGGTGTTTGAGAGAACAATATTGATCGGAGGCTCATCCGACACTTGCTTCACGTACGGCCCTGCAGCATGTATCTTTCTGATGCTAACGCCCACAATGCCGTCTCGGCTCACAACTTTGACAGCCGTTGTGCGTACATCTACGCCGCAATTCTTACCCACCAAGTCAAGCTGCAAGCCACCGACACGAACATCCATTTTGTTCTCAGACATCGCCGCTGTGCTGTCGGGCCGAGACGGGATGTCAAACCGCACTCCTCTTGGCTTAGCAGGCTTCGGAGGCGATTTCACCTGTGGACCACTTGAAGTCATCGAGGCTCCCATCTGGAGGAATCCGCTCAGGCCGCCGAACCAACTGAATGTCTCTTCCAACCGCTGCAGATCGATGCGCACATGGAGTGGAAGCGTGTTGACTTCGCACCTGCTGTTTTCTTTGGTCATGGACAGTTTGACCGATATATCTGCCCCGACCTCTGCAAACGCGTCTCTGGTCGATGCTCGCATTGGCGCTTCCCTATCAAAAAACAAAATGTCGCTGTCGTGATAGCCAAAGCGAAACTTCTCAATTCTGATACCACCTTGTGTCATGGAGCTTCCATGTGATGCGGTTGCGCTGAGATTCTCAATCTCAGTACGCAGAAGCACATCCGAATCAGTCGCTGGCATCGCTGGATCCGACGCCCTCGCTGCTGTACCGGTAACGCTCAATATCTTCTCCAAGAAGACAATCGAGATTTTCTGCGCGGAAACCTTGATTTCTGGTATTGATGAGTCGGCCTTTCGCGAAACCGACTTCTCGGCCTTCTCTGAGGGCTGCTGTGTTTGCTTTGAGGTCTCCAGTAGCCGGCGTGCCACCATGGTGAGAAGTAAGCCAACGGAAGTATCCAGGCGAACTTCGAGGGGAGCAAATTCGATCTCAATGGATGCATCGTCGTGGTCGACATTCGCATCATCTGGCCCAACGTCATCCTTTACAGGCGTAAAAGCGCTGGCCGAATATACAGAGAAAGCCCCTGGCACATTGTGGTAGGCTGAATGTGCCAGTTCAGAGGTTCCATCCACGTTTGATACTTGAATGTGTTTGTGTTTCGTCGGCACATAGACGGAGATGGACGCCAGGGATACAATCTCTTTTACAAGCCTTGTTGAGCCTTGAATTTCAGTTTCCTCTATCGTAGTTGCAGCGCTGGGCTCAGGGGTTGATTCAGGCAACATAGTTGTGTGTGTTCTTGCCTTTCCTTGGTTCCTTACCCGAGCTGCTGGCTGTGTTGGTCCAGTCGGTCCTAAGCCCTGGGGCGAGGCCGAGGTCTCCTGCCTTGTCGCTTCTGAATCGCCTGTCGGTTGTTCAGGGGCCCCCATAGATGAACCGCGCTCAGCTTTTGGTGAATGCTCAGGTGTTGGTGCAATTGACTCCCAAGCACCAGGCATCGTCGCGGTTCCCAGCTGCTGAGAATCTCCTTGTGAAAAAGCACTCATGTACATGCTTTCTGCTTCCTCATGGCTGAAAAATTGCGACTGGGCAAGATCGTCGGTGCGCTGAGCGCTAGAGTCATCGCTCGCCGAATCCGAGGACACCGAGCCTTTGCGTGACGGCTCTCTCTGGAGCATGTCCTGGCTGAGCAACGGGTTTTCCAACCCTGACGGCCATAACAACGGCTCGTCTACTGCTACATCGAGTGAGTGGACCAAGGCGTCCGCATTGTGTCCAGAGAATTCATGATAGATGGAGGCTCTCGGCGTGGACAAAGACGACATGGGCTCTTGCTCCCGTGCCTCATCCCCTGTGGCGCTAGGGTCGTCCAGTTCGTAGGGTATGTTGAAAGCCTCTTCGCTGTCCTGTAATAGCTGTTCGCTTTGAGAGAGGTCATCAGTAGAGCCAGCCATGAAGCTCTCATGAAAGCTTCCACCGTGAAGATTATCTGTTTCTGGTGGTGGGCAGCGTGTGGCCAAGACTGGAGATGTCGAGGCCGCCGAAGTCATGGAAGGCGACTTCGCGAGGCTGGAGAGCAAGTCCGTTTCGGAAAGGATGGAGGCACGGATCTTGTTTAGTATTATGTGCCTTTTGCCTTCCTTTGGTACGATGCGTGCGCCTTCCCCGTCCTCTGGAGCGCGTGTCGTCACCCCTTCGACATCGAGCTCGTCCAAAGAGAGTTGGAGAGTAACCAGCTCAGTCTCAGTACTCTTTGGCTCGATGGGAACCTCGATATCCAGATTGAAGGTGACATCCTTTATCGCGACCTGAGTACGGTCGACAACACCCTGCAAGAAGTCGGTCAAGAAAGCGGGCAGAGATAGCCCCTGTCCTGTGCCATATGTCTGATCGTCTTCACTGCTGTCCTCACTCATGGCCACCGAGGCACCCAGATCTTGTTGTTCGGCGGCGAGGGCATCCTCTAAGGCCCTTTTCTCCTTGGATGGCTGGGTCTCCAGGAATGATTGTGCCAGATCGGCAGCGGTGGGAACGAAGGCCGGGTCTGATTTACTCTTTTCATCCTTATTCAACCTCGTACCCTGCCGGTCGATAGGTGAGACTTGGAGACAGATATGTACGCCGACAGCGGTCAGTTCGATGGAGCTCGAATACAGATCGAGTGGGACGGTGAGCTGGAGGCGGGAGACCGTTGCCTTCTTGATACGATACTCGGGCGGGAGGCCAAGCTGCTTGCTAATTTTCTATGATGGTCTCGAGTCAGAACACAGTGCTTCGTTGAAGCAATTGTTTGTGCATCAAATGGTTTGAACAATGGTACGGGAATAGTTGCATGTAGGCAAGCGCACCTCGACTTTAAGACCAACGTCTTTGAACTCGAAGGTATTCCTGAGGCCGAACCCCAGATCGAGGTTTTCCAGATCAAGAGCATCGTCCTCAAATATATCGAACCTGGCCATAGCATATCGCAGCAAGCGCTTGGGCATAGCGGAGCTGCGGAATGACTGAAAGATGGAAGCCATCTTGGAAGGTGGGATGGACGGACGGATCGCTCGTCTCTAGTGTTGGTCGGAAGATCATCAGTTTGGGCAAGACGATGGCGGTTCCCTCAGGGATGCCAGACCAGACGGGGCAAAAGCGAGGCGGCACGGATGCAGTGGCCTTCGAGGTGATTGGAATAGGAGTGATGAAAGTGTACGGCGGGGGAGATCATGACGGCGATATTGTCTTCAGTCCACTGGAGGTAGCATGGCTTTAGAAGAAGAAATAAGATTCTGCGTAGTAGTTAGGTAGTCTAGGAGGGCTGGCTCAGCGTCTATGGAGGATGGCAGAGAGAGTATAGGTTGGTGGGAATAAGAGCGATGGAAGAAGGTAGGAGGCCATCAAGGTCGTTCCCATAGTGGTCGTGGTCGTGGTCGTGGTCGTGGTCGTGGTCGTGGGCGTGCGTGGGTCACAAGGATGGGAGCACTTGACGCTGGGGTCTCCGTATCAGGAATGATAAGGGATGGGGGGAGCTTTTGCCTGCCGTCTCTGGCCCACCGTTGAGTAGGCCTGACGTGGGGTACACTGGGGGAGCACAGCAGTAAACCCAGGTGCCCCCACCCCACTGCGACGACTGTCACAAGGCACCTGGCAGAACACGCAGAACATGCAGAACACGGTATATGCAGAAACGTAACGGTCAGGCACAACTACGTAGGTACCAATTAGGTAGACACCCTGGGACCTCACAACAGAAATCACGGAAAGCCTTCAGAAACTGTGGTGTGTGTTCTGTAGAGGAAACATATATGAATAAGGAAAGCCCTGGCCACATTCAATTGAACATATATTTGAGCATATGGGACATACATAGCTCTTCATGTTGATAATACATGGTTGTCTTTGACCTTTTTGAGTGCTTGCAGATTACCTACCTAGGTACTTAAGTAGGTAGGTACCATACGTACCTAAATATACGTCCGTATTGGCCTTCTTGGTACGTAGGTAGGTATGTACAAGTTTCCGTCAGCTGCTAGCCGAGGTCCTTGGGCACCCAGGCAGTCTCCGAAATGTTTAGGTGCACAGTACTTACCTGGGTACCTAGGTAGTTGTTGAACATCTATTGTCTACCTGCCTAGGTGCTGTTATGTATGTTGCGCGCAGCGCGTAAGCCTCGAACAACCACTCCAATCCGTGTGGCAACCCGTCTCCCCGTCTCAGCCGCCACCAGTCGACGCTACGGAAACGCTACGCTCCGCTCGGTTGTATTGCTGCTAGTTCTACCGTGCTGTAGCTGATCCGTGCCTCTGTAAGCTGGAGACCACTATTATCATCGCCAACCCTTCATTGATTGTCTTCTAGAGTACGGTGCCAGCAACGTCGCAAGCCAACAACCTCCAACTGCCCTTCCCTGCCCACCTCCTCCCCCACACCGGCAGCAAGCTGCGGGATCGTCTCTGACGACGACTGTGCTTTGCATACATACCTAGACTTTACTTACCTATTACTACATCACCATAGCACCTTTGTCTATCTTGCATCGCATCAGCGCCGCGCATCCCCCTCCTCCTGCATTGGCGATCCTCCTGAGCCCTCCTCCATCTTGCGACCACCCAACTGTTTCTGCGATCCTTCACCCAAGTCCTCCCGGCCAACGAAATCGAGAGCCCATCCCTGTACCGGGCGACCCTTCATGGCTCCACCGGCACCGACGGAATCATGAACTCTCTCAACTTTGTCTCCTCTCGTGTCTCTCCCTCCTCGTCCCAGGCACCCTCGCGATCCAGCTCTCTGGGCTCCATGGGCATCACTGTCACCTCTGAGGAGGAGCAACAAACCTCCCGACGAGACCCTGACGAAAAGAACGATACCTTGGCGGCAGAGCCCGACGAATACGAACACGCCACGCCAATCGCTGACGACCGTACACCTTTACTGGCAGGAAGCGAATCAAAGGATATGGGGGTTAGGCAGTCGGCATGGCACCAGGTGCCAAAGAGGATAGCCACCGTCTTCATTGAGTCCTTGCGCTTGGTCCTGTCCACTCTAGCTGCCCCCGGCGTCTACCTGATGGCTTGTTTCTACGATGAATTCGGCAACTTTGCCCCTCTGGTACAGCTCAGAAAGCTTTTCGGTGTATATCACGCGGACCCGCGCAAGCTGGCTGCGGAGCAACAGGAGAAAGCAGCGCTGGAAGAGAAAGGCAGCGGCGTGGCCCGAGGCGAGACTTTTAACCTTGGTCGAGGGAACACCATGACAGCACGCCCTATCGCATCGTCTGGTTCCTCATCATCGGGCCTCTCCAGCGAGTCCGAATCCGAATATGACAAGACAGAATCCGTCCGGAAACGTTTGTGGCCAAAGGCTTCGCCAAAGTCGGAGGAGATCAGCCCGTCCAGGAGATCTATACGGATCAAGTTGCACAACGACGAAGCACTCCGGCAGCGCAAGCACAGAAGAGGGCAGTCGTCGAGCTCCCGTGGCGGTTCAAGCGGCGGACAGGCTCAGAAGGATATATCTGCGCACCTCAAATCACCTACATCCCCGGTCGGCGCCTTGACGAGGTATCCCAAGACCCCGGCACCGCCGAGGCCTTTGGTCCCGCGGCGGCAGCCGTCGTATATCAACGTGGAGCCCAACGGACTTACACCTCAGAAGACATTGGTACTCGATCTGGACGAGACCCTGATTCACAGCATGTCCAAGGGTGGCAGGATGAGCATGGGACACATGGTTGAAGTGAAGCTAAACACGACCTACGTAGGAGTTGGCGGGCAGGCCAGCATTGGGCCCCAGCATCCCATCCTGTACTACGTACATAAACGGCCACATTGCGATGATTTCCTGCGAAGGGTGAGTCCTGGCCTTCCAATTCGATGACGGCGGGCGGGCTTTTGCGGCATTGTTGACATTGATACCCCGAGCCAGGTGTGCAAGTGGTTCAACCTCGTGGTTTTCACGGCTTCGGTACAGGAATATGCCGACCCAGTGATCGACTGGCTGGAGTCAGAGAGAAAGTTCTTTTCGGCGCGGTACTACCGGCAGCACTGCACGTTCCGGCACGGGGCATTCATCAAGGACCTTAGTTCTGTCGAGCCTGACCTGAGCAAGGTCATGATCTTGGACAATAGCCCGCTGAGCTTCATGTTTCATCAAGGTCGGTAGTTTCCACGGCATCGGAAGGTTTGGTGATGACCAAGTCAATCACGTTGTTGCTGACAGGCGGCCAAACAAAATAACAGATAATGCGATTCCAATACAAGGCTGGATCAACGACCCCACCGACAACGACCTACAGCATCTAATACCGTTTTTAGAGGGTCTCCAGTACGTTTCTGATGTACGGGCTTTGTTGGCGCTGAGAGGAGGTGAAGACGGGCAACACATGGTTTCATAGGATAGCCAACTCATCCACTCAGCGCCCAAGAGACAGCATGCAACCATTCCACCTGTCGTCGCCAGTCGCTTCTTGTGAGGAACCATCATGGGATGTCACAGTGCATGCACACTGGCAATGACTGGGCCTGGAAAGAGGCGAGCATGGCCTGATACGGAACGTGCGTTGGAGGGAGAGAGGTAGAAAGGGGTGAAAAGAAAAGGCGCGTGTGTGTCTCTGTGTGTCTGTGTCTGTGTATATTCGTCTGAAAAAGAGAGTAGAAAGCGACGTGGCATTTGTAGTTCACATGTGTTGCGACAGTTATGTGTATACATCATACCCCGTTGCGTACATGTACTGACTGTATTAGCTTGTGCGGATGGGATGTCTCCACCCAGTGATATGATTCCCATATATATATGTATGTATGTATGGGATATGGTCGTCGTGAAAAAAAATAGCGTTCACAATGGTACCCAGGTACCCTTTCAGCTCCCTCCTCCTGTGTTAGAGCTTAGTACGAAGCTTCCAAGTTTCGCAGGTGTGGCTTGACTTTACGGAGACTTTGGTACGGACACGGCCCAGCCACTCATGGCCGATCCCTGTCCGTTTTGAGCAAGCTTTCCGCAAATGACATCATGGTGCAGATGACCATGGCCCAGGATCTGCTTTCGCATGTCTGGGGAAAGACGAAAAGTATGAATCCCACACTGGTTTTCCCCATGCCCCTTGCGGAGTCCTGCGGGTGTGGGAGGCCTTGGATTACCTATCTTGGATGATGATGGTGATTATTATACCTGGGTCTTCAAAGGCTCTGAGGAGAAATATTAGTATCTACCTGGGTATCCATTGGATCCCATCAAGACAGGTACAAGGCAGTGACGTGAGTGCTCCGAGAAGGAGTCCCTGATTTCCTAGGTGTTGGATACCAAGTACTTATTCGTATACTGTATATACGTACCTAGGTAGGTAGATAGATCATAATAACAGTATGTACCGGCTTTGGATGTTGGAAAATAGCCCGTCATCATCATACGGGTCGGATCTCTCCCTGGAGTATCTAGGTACCTAGGTAGTTTTATGTAGGTAGCTGGCCAAGTACCCCAGCTGGTGGCTTGCCATGGATGGTACCAGGATGATATACGGATTCACCTACGTAGCTAAGTACTCCTTTCGCGGCGAGGGCACCTGGGCTAGCTAGGCCAGTGACGAAATACTAGTCGGGCCAGAGAAAGCAATGGAAACAACTTCAAAGTGACCTAGTCGACTAGTCCAGTCCTGCTCTCTGTTCTCTGCCCTGCCCTGCCCTGGGGACCCCCCCGATTGCCTCATCATCATAGGTACCAGCCATGCGGACCAGTGACGATTGTTGAACGTAAGACAAACGGAATGAAAGAGACAAGACACTTGACACTCGTCCACCTGCCCCTTTAAAAGGCTCGTCTGCCCACCTCTGCATTGTTTTCTTCCTGTTATCGTCAACATCATCAACCTGCGAAAACAATCCATCCATCTTAATTGAAACTCAAACCTCTCTCATCTTCTAAACAACACCACAAGCCACCCACACATTCAACTCATTCCAACCAATATGTCTCTGCACTGTAAGTTTTCGACCTAAATACTACACCAAAGATACTATCTACGCACCTAGAACACATCAGCTGACAAGACTCGGTGACAAAACAGACCTCCCTCCCGTCAAGCCCTCGGCCATTGCCCTGGGTACCGTCTTCAACCAGACCATCGAGACCGCTGTCTTGACACCCCTCTTCGGCCAGAGCTACCAGCGGGCCAAGATTTCCAACTCTAAGGAGGAGTTCATCCGCTCAAAGGAGGCCACCTCGGCCGCCGTTGCCTGGGGCACCACTGTGAGTCCCACCGTCCCTTGTTCTATCCCATCTTTGGTTTGACCTGTTACTGACTGGAATTCAACCATCTAGTTCGCCGGATCTGCCCTCCAGAGTTACGGTGTTGGCGCTTTGATCAATGCCACCGGAACTCTCAGCTACAAGGGCGCCGCATACCTCGGCGGCCTCATCTTCATGGCCACCTCTGCCCCAACTGTAAGTCCACGCATCCCGACTCCATTCCCATGGTCACAGGCCATGGACCAAATTTACTGCTTGTCCACAAAACAGCAGTCTGTGGAAGATTTGATCTGGTTGCTAATATCAGTTCGCAGGTCATTGCTCAAGTCTTCCAAGAGAAGCGACCTCTCGAGACCATTGGTGTCTCAGTTGTTGCCAAGGTCTTCGAGACCGTCGGCCTGGCGTGCTTCCTCACCTGGTGGGGCACCCGGACGAACCCTTTCGAGTAAGGGATTGAGGTGAAGCGAATAATGATCTTAAGGGAAGGAATGGAACGGAGTTCAAGGATGAATTAATACCTGGTTACGGAACGAGGTTCACTTAGGCGTAGGCATAGCCTGCCTATCGGCTGGAATAATGAAAAATCCGGTCAAACAATCCTGAATTCTCATGGCTGGAGTGAGGTTCTGACCTATTTGCCGACCTTGAAATGTTCGTGGAGAAGCGTCGCCCCGGGCATAAGCGGTTCGAGTAGCTCGTCTTTGGTTGTGACATTTCAATACTTCCATAAGCTGCAGGTCCGACTGTGCCTGCGACTGCGACTGCGAAACGACTACAGTACGACTGTGACCGCGTTGCACTATAATGATGTGAAATGCAATGCCATTTTCATGCCATTTCTGCCACCGTCACCAAGAAGACGAGCGGGGGAACATACCGCCCCGAGCCCCCTGTTTCAGTACACTTAAGCCCGTACGCCTATAAACGCCGCCTTGAATTACGCCTGGTATCCCCTTATTTTTGTCTTTTCGATGGACCTCAACTCGACACGCCAGATCTGTCTTGGGCCAGACGCTCTATCCCTGGATCACAGTCTTCATCTGCTTCTCGTACTCCTTGTGCGCCAGCTTCAGCAGCTCCTTGTAGGCGTCGCCGTAGCTAGCACCATCGTCATCATCATCCTCGTCCGCTTCCGCAGTTTTCTTGACGGCCTTGCCCTCCTTGCCCTTCTCCTGTATGAACACCACCGACGTGGGCCGCTTGGTCTTTGCGGCGCTGCCGAGCTCCAGGCGCGACTTGACGAACAGGTATGGCACGTTGTGCTCCTCGCAGTAGATGGGAAGGTGCATGATGACCTCGTCGGGGGAGATGTCGCCGGCGATGATGGCGATGCCGGGAACCTGGTCTGCGTTGGCCGGGGTCTTGAGGGCGGTCTTGCGGAGGGCCTTGTTGACCTCCTTGACACCACGCTGCAGGGCGCCTGCTTTCCGGGCTGGATAGACGAGGTCAAGGTTAGCCAGGGTTCGTCTTTCTGCGGATTGAATTGACAGGGAGGAAGGAGTGGTATGCCAAACGTACCCTTCTTGATGGTCTTGTAAATCTTCTTGTGTCCCTTGGCATCGGCCAGGGGAAGGGCGAAGTACACCAATTGGGTCTTGACCTCGGGGTTCTTGATGTCCTCGATGTCAGAGCCGGGGTGGTCGTCTTCATCGTCCGCCTTTGCTACTGATGCTGCGACGTCTGCTTGCAGTTGGCCATCGAGGGCCTGGACGACCTTGGCCTTCAGCTTCTCCTTGTCGGCCTTCTTGTCCTTCTTGTCCTTCTTGTCCTTCTTGGACTTGCTGACGCCATCGCTCTCACTCCTCTTCTTCTCCTTCTTCTCCTTCTTGTCCTTCTTGGAGATGTCCTTGGACTTTATCTTGACTTCCTCCTCGGTTGCCATTGTCGCGGATATGTTGAGCCGGGATACTTCGGTTGGTGCCTTGAGAGAACTGGAGGGTTGCTGGAGTGGCAATGCTTGGGTCACGTAGAACAGGCGACGTCGACAATGCTGTGGAGAAGAGTATGGAGGATGGTTTGGTATGGAACGTGGTGTGTGGTAACCGTTCTTCCACCGTGTGTTCTGGCGACGCGATGAAGAGAGCCGCTCGAAACTTTTTCATGATTCCCCTTTGCGACTAGCGCCCGAGAGTTATTCCAGCCCCGGGTGGGACAATTTTGCTCTCAGCTTGTACTGAGTACATGGTTTGGGGTGTGGAGTCAGCCCTTCCGCGGTCCGAAAATACCTTGCGTCAGGACAAGTGCATATGTACTGAGTACATTACCTGGAAAAAAGTACGTACCGCTGCACTCATCGTCCGCCCGGGCGTGGATATCTACATCCAAAGGCAGCGTGCAACGACAGCAGGGACAGGTAATGTACTGATCACGCATGCTCCACCATTCAATTGTTAATCACATCAGACCCACTACCTCTGGGGAGCACAGTGGGTTACACACGTATATATCTACATATATATATATGTGTGTGTGTGTGTGTGTGTGTGTTGGAAGGTGAGTATGTATAGCCCGGCTGAGCGTCCCTGGAACAACAGTTCGCAGACAACCGCCGTCGTCCTGCTTGGGGCAGAGACTCGCGAGACTATGCTAGACTCGAGACAACCTGTAGTGCATGATCTTCTATATTTTGGGTGAGCCCCAGCATGAAATCAATTGTTTCGAAACATTAATACCAGTTTCACTTACGCTCATCCCTGTCCCCCGGGGCTGGATCTGTTACAGTATGGAGGGGACTCAGGTTCCTCATGTCGAAAAACTGTCGACTACAGCAGAATGGCTGGGAACTAGAACTTCTTGGGTATTGATGGAAGTCCATGCTATGTCAGTCCTGTTAAGATAACATCTCACACGGTGCTTGCTATAAGTCTGCCTGTCGGTCGGGCACTTGCTGGAGACGGTTTCCCTCGACACTCCGTTTTCCATGTCACAGCTGGCACTGGGACATTGGCTCTGAAAAGTGAACATATCTGCGCTCATTTTTTCATTCTTCTAATTAACCGTTCGTTACATCGCTCGTTCAGTCACACGAACTGCTCAGGATGGCCACAATTGCGTCTGAATATCTGGCAGGTGTTCTGGAGCCCGAAAATTCGCTGCTGCGATATTTGGAGTCACCATGGCCTTTACCGTTCTCTCGACAAACGCCGTTGGCTTGCGAACTTGGGCGAGGCGTCGACAATTTGGTCAGGACGATTTCCTCATGTGTATGGCGCTGGTATGTCTCCCCATCTAGTCCTTTGACTTGCACAACGGTGGGAAGAGACTCTAGTGCTGATATTTTTGCCATAGGTCGTCAACTTGGTACACAATGCTGTTGTGATGCATGGTACATTTGTCGGCATCGGGTCTCCGGATTCAAAGCTCAATACTGAACTGGTCACCGAGGGCAAGAAGGCAAGCCATTGTCCCCTCGTTAACCCGGCCGCTGCACAGCTAACCAACGGCGACACAGTATCTCTTCCTCTGGCAGATTTTCTACACAATCGACCTCGTCTTGATAAAGACAAGCATTCTCACTGCCATTAAGCGGATGGACAAGGAAAAGCGATTCGTCTACGTCCTCTGTGGGCTCATCGTCCTGGTCAGCGTCCTAAGCATTGCCGCCGTCATCACTTTATTGGCGAAATGCCAACCTATCCAGGCGAATTGGAATGGCACTGGTACTTGTGAGAACTCAAAGGTGTTCGCTGCCCTTGCCAAGACTGCATACGTGTTTGATGTGCTGTCCGACCTTGTCATGGCTTCCATTTCAACGTTACTTCTTTGGGCCCCTGAGATGCGTCTCGGGTCGAAGGTTTTGACGGGATTGGCTCTGGGTCTTGGTATCGTGTGAGTCCAGCACTGCTGCATCTTTCACCTGTTTCCCAGTTTACCTCATCAATCAGACTGACGAGTCTTGCCGTGAAACAGAGCCTCAGTCGCATCTGTCCTTCGCACGGTATATACCGACGCGTACAGCTCAGGTGATAACTACCTCTACAATACCGGGAAAATCGTATTGTGGACCGTTGTGGAATGTGGAATAGGCATTATTGCTGGCTCCTTGCCAATGCTGGGCTTCTATTCAAAAACTTGCAACACGGACAAGAAATGGGAGAACTTAGAATTCCAGTATGGGCAAGATGAGCCCAGAGAGCCCTGGAGATGAACATAGGGAGAACGGCAGCAACTCGAGTTCAACGGTTCGTAGATACGAAAGACAAGTTACAACAGCCACAACAACCACAACCTCTCTCCTACCTGTAGACAAAATACCAGTGGGTATCCGCTCACGAGTAAGATGAATTTGGACCACGCAGTATTCTACTACCCTTTTGAGAACGGTAGAGCTTACTCATAATTAACCACAGCTGTCCAAGCGCAACAACCAGCAGATATTCGCCTTCCCTTTCTTGGGGGTTATTGATGTATAACCTGTATCGTTGTGCCAAGCCCTGAACCCCAACGTTTCACTGCTTCTCTCACACTGGATGGTTTGGCTCTTCTGGATTCTCAACTCTCCTCTACTCGATTACTGCTCATTTCGGTCTAACTCGGGACCTATAATACTGGTCTCTCGAAAGAAAAGAAAATAAGAAGGAAAAGACAACCGGAGAATAAACAACAGAGAAATATAAACCTGCAGTAGGGTTCGCAAAAATCCGACAGATCATCTAATTTCACCGGGTGTTCGTCCGCTTGGTTCGTTTTGGATCGGCGATAGGCCGGTTGATGGTGCACCTCCGTCCGATGACGGGTTTTGGAAGGACTGTACACCCGGGATTATACTGGAGTCCTCCCCAGAATACATCAGTCGACCGTTGCTGTTGTTGAGATTCACACCACGCTGGCCTAAGTGCTGTTGTGAAAGCTGCTGGCTGTGCCCCATCTGGATAGAGTTGGTGTTTCCCCAGAACTGAGCTCCAGGAAGGTATTAGGTTGGGGTTTGTACCTTCAGGACCGTAGAAGCCTCTCTAGGTAGGGCCTCCTGGCTGTTGAACCTGATATACTTGGCGGATTGGTGATTGCATTGCTGTAGTAAAATTGTTCGAGGCTTGCTGAGGCCAGGCATTATATGTTGGCTGGCTTTGGCTCCCCTCCCTCATTTGTCCCCATACCTGCCCTAGATCGGTGAGCTCTTTCAAAGCTCGTGCACTTTCGCGGGCTCGGAGTCCCGCTTCCCTCGCCTTTTCCTCGGCAGACACGCCGTAGAGCTCTGCGAGGCACTTCGTGAGCTCTAGATACGAGCTGGTAACCCTTTTGAAGTCGTCGACGCGAAGCTTGACTTCTGCATTTGGGTCCAGGACTTTCTCGTGACTGCCCCCTTGTGCTGTAAACTCGGCCAATGCCAATGCTGTCTGGCAGGCGTTTCTGATCTGCCGCCCATTCCACCTGGCTTTTGGGTGCTTGTCATAATGATCCAATGCAGCAACCGCAATATCCACTTTATCGATCTCGACTTTCCTTCCGTTGTGCTGAAAACGCTCTTCGATCATGTTTAGGTTCAGAAGAAATATCGCCTTGGTCGAGTCTCTATCGAGGGCAGGATAATATAGGCTGATATAGATACGTGATGTGAATACTTTATCGAGGTTACCGATACGATTAGTGGTAAGAAATAAAATCCCGGTGTAGTACTCTAAAACTCTTAGGAAGACTATAAGTATAATAAGGGTAGCGGGTTATAGTTTTTAAGGCTGAAAACAGCGGTTGATAAACCTGCGACTAGGCCGTTCCTAGAAAAGTCCTCTGTTCTCTTGGCAAAAAAGATATCTGCTTTATCGAGAAGCAGAATGTAACCCTACCGGCTAGCAAGAGTGAAGTGCGTGTCCAAAGCCTCTTCGACTTCTTTTGCCGTATTACCGAGGTCGCCTAGGATAAGATTACATATCAGTCTAGCTGCCAGCAATTGACTGGAACGATGTAATCTCGTACCGTATGTTATCTGGAATAATGATCTCTTGAAAGTTCCGCGACGCCCTCTAATAGCAACACGTGTTAGACCTAGCACTGAAGTCCCTCGTGTTCCTCACAGCTTGTATAAGTACCTACTAGCAGTACTGGGTTTTCCCACGCCTGTCATCCATCTTCTCAGTAGACTTCTGCATGCCAGACAATCTTTCTTGTAAATATACGGGTTTTATTGGTGACAGTTGACTGGTTTCCTGCACCGGAACCCTGCTGCTGGCCACGCTGGAATATTTGTAGTCTCGTCACCCTTAACGTGAGATAGGTGCGAAGCCCTGCATTGAGTAATTATGGGAAGATGCGTCCCGGAAATCTCCTTCATTGTGTCGGATGTAGGAGGACCACAATCCTTCGAGCGAGGGTATCTTATATGCCCGCTGCCGGGTTGGTCATACGCTTCAGTGGCTGGATTTACCTTCCCATCCTTGTCGTCAGTTATGGCGAGTTGAAATAGTGGATCGGTCAAGACGTAGGGATTCATCGCAAGAACATATATGTGATGAGTTGGACCCAGGGCCTTGTTGCACATGTGCACTTCCTCGCATGCCGTTCAAACGTTGCAGGGCTGGACTATTGCTGACGGATAACTCGGCGTGTACTTAAAGCAACGCCACTATGCAGTGTGCGTTGTAGGCTGTAACTTGGTTCTTCCTCAGCCGAATGCTCAATTGTCCCTGTCTATAAATCTACTTAGGTCCACCTACTCCCAAGCTTCCTAGTTGCTCTGTGTTATACCATAACATCCAACTAATATAACTAATATCTCTCATCTAAACAGACCCCTTCATGCCACTCTGGCATCTATCCACTACCAAAGATATCGGCGAGTGACTAGCTCGGACGCTGTTCCAACTCAGAAACCTAAAACAACCTGATGGCAAGGTATTTAGATAGATCTGCCCGATTCCTCCCTAGTGTGGCGATAATATAGCCAACTGGCGTCGCCTATATGTGGACAAGTTACAAGCAGTAATCAATGAGTAAACTCAAGCTGTGAATAAAGTGTGCACAATGCCCGCTACTAGGTCGAAAGAAATAGAGGTATCTTAAAATTGGAAGCTTGGCATTCGTGTCGAAACGTAAGCCTAGTAAACGTGTCTGTCACGTTCAGACCGACAGGATGCTAAAAGCACTAGCACGTTTGGTCCAGTGGTAGGGGGAGGTATATATAAGCTCAGCATAAACGCCCCAGGTGCCTGAACTTCAGTCCTATGCAAGCCTGTCTTGCGCAACTTTGAATCCTTTGGCGTGATTCCTTCCAGTTATATCTGTGTGAATGGACCAAATACATGGTTCAGAATAACTCAGGACCATCTTTCGCTACTAGTCGCCTGCAATCGACTCCATCGATAACCATCTTCCCAGAAGTCAGACAGCCTTTGTCCGTTCCGCGCTAGATTTGTATCTGGAGGAGACAGACGATACCAACGGACGATCGAGAAAAGTTTACGAAAAACTACAGACATATGGAGTAACCCTGTTTCTGGCTTGGTTAAGTTGGTTCCCGATGTACACCCAAATATTACTCCAGTTATAGGGGCCATCAGGGTTCTTCTGGAGGCAGGTTTCCCCTAAGAGGCGATGGCCCAAAGTCGTGCTTAAAAGCAGCTGTCATTGACAATATATTTTGCACGCTGCTCAAGTGCTGAGACGGCGGCGAAAGCGTGACGTATAATTACAAGCGGTGTTGATACCTAACCTGTTGACCTGTACGCAATGCTTTCAGCTATTGACTATTCGTTGGGACTTTCCCCACGGGATGTCAACCGGCCATCTGTTACTCTGGTCACGGTAACGCTGCACGCAATTGACCGAACCATTGGCTTCTATATCAATAATATAAGTAGGTTCTATTAAAAATTCAGTTCGGGATTATCTGTTGAGAACTGAAAAGGAAGAGAGGAACCAAACGCTTAACACTATCTATACCTGGCGAGCATTACGACTGATAATGTAATTTGAAGTTAACAGGGTAATATCTCCGGTCTTTAAAGGCGCCGACTATAAGAAAGAGTTGCTAGAAAGGTTTAAGGTATGAAGAATGCCAGTAGGCACCGTATCTATAAAGCATATAACTTACATATACACGAAACAAGTGTGCTGGTGGTTCAGATACTGCTAGGTACTGCTGGCCTTCTTAGACCCGTTCCTTTACTGAATCTGAATACTCGTAGCTAACACATTGATGTTGTGTTTATACATTTGGAAATCTTAACAATACAAAAAGCTGCAGGGGGAAATAACTCAAGAATCAACTGCAGGTGGCTGATAAGACGATAAGAGTCAAAGAGATGCTTAACGATTGTAGTCAGGAACGTGAAGCTTAGACACTCAAAAGAGAGCAGGAGAGAGCATAGCGGGAACAAAAAAACTATAATAAAGACAAATACAACAGGGTACGTCTCCTACTCTACACTCGCCTTACAGTTTGTTTCCATACTTGAACTGGTTATACCTTCCGTTAGGAAGGTTATTGTTTGTTTTACAAGGCGGGCGAGTATATAGAAAGGTATGCCCTTAAGATCTGTAGTACCTGTTTTTATTTCTAACTAGAGAACGGTAGTAGGACCGCCTGCCGAGAAGGCCTTCCGTTAAGAAGGATCGGAAAATACCTTCCGTTAAGGAGGTTGTTGTTTATACCTTCCGTTAGGAAGGTTGATGTTTATTTTATAAGACGGGCGAGTATATAGAAATTATTACCCTGTTGCACACCTACCGGTAGGTTCGTAGCGAACCTACCTGTAAACGCACCTACGAATTCACTGTATATTTACCGGTAATTCGGACGGTTAAACGTACGGTAATTATATAGTAAACTTAGGGTAAGTTTACGGTAGGTTTATAAGTCTGTATATAGTTTATAAAAGTACTCGGTTATATAAAGAAAGAAAAAGAGAGAATTTATTTTTATTATATACTACTATACCGTACCGTTACTATTAAATAGTAGCTATAACTTAAATACGCTCCGTTACGTATCGCCTAGCCTTTTAACACTACGAATTAGGTTTATCGGACTATACTATAATAGTTATCGAGTTATTATTATTATAGTAGCTAATAGGTAATTAGCTTTAATCTCCGGATTTTAAAAGATCGAAAAGCGTAAAAACGTTATTTTATTTATTTAGCCGGTATTATTACTTATTTATAGTAACTTATTAGTTATTTACCGTAGGAATTCTGTATTATAATTATATCGAGTTTAAAAATATACTCTATATACGCTTCCCGGATATATTTTTAACGGTATTTTAAAACTATACGGTTATTAAAGATATTTAGCTTTTACGTTATATTAAAATAGCTATTACCGAGTATTTTACTTAATATCGACTTTATATTATAAACTACAATTTTACTTTTTTAAAGTATTTAACTAGCTATACTAACTAGTAATAGCTTTATACTTTTTACTTTAAGTATTACTTTAATAATTAAGATAAAAATAACTAACTTCGTTATACTCGAAAACGTTTTATAAAATATATTTATAATATATTATTTTAATCGCTAACTATAAAAGCCCGATAACGTTTATTTTTTTATCGTTATATATAGCTAGTCCGGTAAGAATATCGAGTTCTATTATAAATTCCGGTACTTTTATAATTTATAACGGTTAAACTATATTTATAACTTAAAGGAATATAAACCGATTTATTAGTTTTTATAAAAACTTAAGTTCGAAAGCTTATTTTATAAAGAATAAAAGCTACTTTTTTTAACGATACTCGGTTTAAGTTAAATAAAACGTAAATAAAAAGTAATTATCTATAACGCTTTAAAAATTCTATTCCTATTAAAATACTAACCTTTTACTTATACCTTAGTCGAACCGGTAATTTACATAATAAGAGAACCCGAAGTATTAAAAAGCCGAGAAATAATAGTTAAAATAAATAAAAAAGATAAAAAGGCTATTTAAAACTTCGAACGACGATTAGAAATAACAGAAAGTATATAACGTAGTAATTTAAAGGTTTTATCTTTATTTAGATTAATAATTAAAACTATCTGCTTATACGTTATATTATCTTTAATTATTTCTATAATACTATTATAAAAAAGGGATTTAGTTTTATAGGCCGTTTAAATTAATATATTTAACCGACCGGAAATTACTTTAATATAAGTAAACCTATTAAGTAGTTTAAAAAGGAACGTCGTATTAACGTTATAATCTTTATATTAAAAAATATTAAGGCGTTCCGATTATATAAGTAAAAGATAGGTTTATAAATACTGTTATTTTATATACTACTAGGTAATCTTTTTAATTTTTATTATATTACCTATAAACCGACGGCTTACTTTAAGAATTCTTATTAATATAGTTATATTACCCGAAGAAGTAATATATAATTTATTAAAGACTATATATACTATATAGCCGGTAGTAGTAAAAACTCCGGTAACGACTTAAACGATAGCTTAAACGATAACGACTTCGTTTATAATCGTAACTAAAATAAAAGTTCGTTTAGTTATTATTTTAATAGAAATAAAGGCCGAAATATACGTAACTATAAATATAAACTATCGATTAACGTTTTTTAACTACTTATAAACTTATTATTTACTTATAAGTTTAAAGAAAATACTTTCGGAAGATTTAAACTATATATTAGTTAGAATAATACCGAAGAACTTATAAAAGTGTTTTATATAAATAATAAGGTAACGGTATAGAAAGACTTACTAACGTTTATTTCACGTTATCGTATATATATCGCTAATATCGAAACTTAACGATAGACTTTATATTAAAATCTTCTTACTTACTTTACCGGATTTACTTATTTATAGTTTTAGAATACTTTATTAAATAAAGAAAGATTTAACTTAACTATTTACCTCGATATATAGATAAAGTAGAAAGAGTACTTTATTACAGACTTTAATATACCTTATAATATAATCGACGGAATTTTAAATAGCTTTCGATATATATAATATAATACTTAAAATAATAAGAATATTTTAAACTTTACTTAATATATCTATTAAGAGCGAGGATTCGTACTGCCGAGGCGAGGATTTGTACTTAGGTTTTGTACCTGTGGGGCGAATGCATGCCTGTGATTCGTTAGATTAAGGTCTGATTTAGAGCTAAGTTTAAACCTTTATATCTAGCGATTTAATTAAGCAAATTAAATAATTTAAACAGAATCTGATTAATAAGCTTCGAGCCTATTAATTAATATATAATATAGTAGGGTAAAAGGTAGAATATATAGTTAAAATTAAAGGTAAACTTATAAAGCTTTAAAAGATTTTAAAGAAATCTAAAGTTTCTACTTACCTTAACTAAACTGTTAATATAAACTTTTATAACTTTATATATAATATAGTAAGATATATATACCTTATATAGAAATATTAAGCTCGAATTTATAGCTTATATTTAGGTTTAAAATCGAAGATTATTTGCTTAGTAAGCTAAATATAAGCTTTTAAACTTAAGTGAAAGTTAAGAAGATTGCTAGTAAAAAGGTACATTCTAGAAGTACGAATCCTCGCCTCGGCAGTACAAATCCTTGCTCTCTATCTATTACTTTACTGTTTTAGCTAAATAGCTAAATAGTTTCGTCGTTCGAAATATATAAAACCGAGTTAATAAACAGATAGTTGTTTATTACTTTAATCGCTTCGAGTATAATATTAATTCCTAAGACTTCGAGCGTAAGCTTAAAGTTAAATAAGAAACTTAATATATACTTAAAAAAGAGGCTATACTTATTTATATAAGGCTACGATAGCCTATTATAAACAGATATTAACCCGAGCTATTATAATATTAACTTTAGCTTATCTGTTTTCGGCTATAAAAGGCCGGCTTTTAACTATTAGTTTTATTATTTAACCGTTTTAACTTTTAGCAGTTTAAATAAGCTTTACTTTAAGCTTAAGTATTAAGATAGCTTTTATAGCTTAGCTTAAGCGATTATTAAAAGTTATTACCCGAGTAGTAAAAATAGCTAATCGAAATATAGAAGGCTATTTAAAACTAATAGTAAGCTACTTATAACCCGCGATTACTTAAGCTAATATTACAGCTATTAACTAATACTATAGACTAAGGTCTTTTTAAACGACGTTACCTATAAGAGTGTTATAATTAGCTTAAGATCTTCCGATATTTTACTTATTAGAATAGTAAAGGTAATATAATAATAGAAAACGCTTAACTTTTTAACATAAATAACGATATTTTATAATATAATACCGCTTATAAAGAAAAGCTAATATAAAACGGCTTTTATCCGGTTAATAAAGAAATAACGTTTATTTTAACGGACGAACTACTAAACGATATTAGTAAATAGATAGGCTTAAAAGATAACTAACTTAGCGATAAAAAAGAACTTTTAAATAACAGATATATAATAGTCGAAAACGTCGATATATATAACTTTAATATAGAACTGTTTACTCCGAAACTATTAAACGACAGTATTTATTATAAAAGATATCTGTTTTATCCGAACGATTTCTGTTATATCGATTATAGTTATATTTTCTTATTTAAACTACGTTTTTTTAAGCACTATTATTATTATAGTAGCGTTAAAACGTACTATAGTATAATAAGATAAAAAGGTTTTATTTTAAACTTTAATATACCGCTTTAGGTATTATCTTATAAAGGTTATAGTTATACGTACGTTTATATCGAGGCGTGTAGTTCTTTAACCGGTTATACTTTTAATACCTGCTATAATACCGGGGCTTTTAGATATACGATTTTTTAAGTAATATTAAACCTAATACCTAATATTAAAGTAAACTAGAAAGCTTAAGCTAATCTTCGAAAGATAGGTAAAATAAGTATTTTTAGCTAAACCGAGTTTAATATCTTTTATTAAGCTATTTTAAACAGTTTATCTACTATCTTATCGGTAAAGATAGAAGTATAGGTATTTAAACGTTTAAACGCGAGACTATTAGTAAGATAAGAATTTATAGTACTATATTAAGTAGATATCTTTAACTTAGTAACTAGTATATCGTTTAGGTTACTTTAATAACGTATAAGTAAAGGCGTCGGTTTTTACTAAAACCGCCTTATATATATATAAGGTAAAAGCCGCCTTCGCCGCTATAATTCTACTATAATTAAGCTGTATCGTATTTATTATTAAGCTATTTATAAGAAAACTAAATCTTTTTTATTTAAGCTAAAGTAAGAAGGTTAGGTAAATATCTTAATTAGCTAAGACTTTTACAGCGTAATAGCTATAAATTAATCGTCTTTTCCTTTAAAAATTAGTAAAAATACTTATTTAAATATACTTAAACTTATTTTTAAAGAATATATAAAACGTATAAGATAGGAAAGTATTATTTAAACCTTATTAGATTATAATTAATTACCTTTTTATTATTCCGAGCTATTTATATAAAATATAATTATTAACTTATCTTTTAAGTTTAACTTTACTAATATATTAAACGCTTTAAATAGTATCGAATAATCTACTAATATTAAAGAATTTATCCCGAATAAACCGCCTTTAAATAAAACGAACGTAAGGATATATAAATATCTTTATTTAAATAGAAAACTCGGTATTACTTATATTAAAGACTTATCTAAAATAAAGCTATTAAACGATATATATATATACCGGTATTCGCTTAAGTTTATATTAGAAGTAAACTGTTTTATACGCGAGTTTATATATATATTTAAAGATATTTTAAATATTTAAGTATTTAAAGGTAAGCAGATATAAGTTTCTTTAATCGAAAGCTAATAAAATTAAAAGATATTATAGCGACTATACTATTTTAATAAAAAGAACTAAAAAATTATTAATAATATAATAAACGGTTTTTATAAATAAGGTTATACTAAGTAAGTTACTTAGTCTACTTTATTCGGCTTACTTATCTTTATAGTATAAAAGATAGTAAAAAGTAAGTATAAAAGACGTATAGTTATAAACTTTTATACTTTTAATAAGATAACTATTCTTAATATATATCCGTTACTTTTTTAGTTAAACGTTTTTAAGAATATTTATAATAAGTTTTTTTTTTACTATTATCGATATAAGCTTGTTTTTTTATTAGTTTTAAGTATACTTATTATATCGTAAACGGTTTACTTTAGTTAGTTACTACGGTTAAAAACAGCTAAAAGTTATACTTATAAGATTTTATAACTTACCGGTATATATTTAATAATATATAAACTATATACTTTAGCTATTTAAACACTTTACTATAGCGTTTATTAATAATATTATTATCTTTTCTAATACTGTTAAAGAGTATATAAAGTATTTATAATAGCTATTTATATTATTTATAAAACGTTATATATCTTTATTAGCTAAGAAATCTTTTATCGGATATCTTTTAATAAAGTTATTCGGATTTAAGGTTAACAGACTAAGTATATATAATACCTTATACTAGGTAAAGACTATTATTTAGTTATAGTTCTTTATTATATTATAGTAACTTAAAAAGTTTATTAGTTTTACCGGTTATCTTTATTATTTTATACTACAGTATACTAAACGTATCGATCTGTTATAAAGATAAAAGACTTAAATATTTATTAAAAAATAAGAAAATAAAAAGCTTTCGAAAAGTAACGTCCGGAAGAACTATACTTATCAGACCTCTTTTAAACCTACCTATAAAAAAGTATACTTTTTTAACGATCTTAAGTCTACTTTAATAAATAAAAACGTCTTATTTTATTAAAACCCGGATAAGCTATTATTTATTTAGTTAAATACTTCGAAAGAAGTTAGATTTTTAAGTATTATTTTTTAGTTAAACGATAATTTTAAATAAAACCGGAAGTTACTTATACTTTATATTTAGATCTACTTATTATAATATTTAAATAAAACTATTAATATAGCTAAATATAAATATTAGCTAACCGAACTTAAGGTTATCTATTTAATATAGCTAGTTTATAAACTTTATACGGTTATTAGTTTAAACTATAAATAACTTATATATATCTTTATAAACTACGTTACTATTATTAATATCGTTAAGTAAACGTTTTTCGATATAATAAATAAGATTAAAATAAATATAAAGCTTATTCTTACGTTAAAATACTTAAGCTAGTATAGTTTAAACGTTTATTATATTCCGAAGGTAATTAACGTATTAGTAAATATTATTTTTAAGCTACCGATAAGCTAGTAGCTTATAAAGAATAAAAGTATATTTAGTAAATTATAAGAAAATACCGTTTTATATAATATATCTGAAATCTTTATCGACTAAACGTTTAAAGATTATATTGTTTTAAGATATTAAGAATATATTAGTTAGACTAATATTATTTAATAATTATAGAGTAATTAAATAAAAGCAAACGTATTATTCGAGTTAAATATAGATAGACTTTTATATTTCGTAAAGTTATTAAGTAAACGACGTTTTTATATTTAAGTAAAAGTAGCTATAGATTTTATTATTAAAGCTTATAACGTTAAATACTACTTCGGTAAAGATAAAGTTTAATACGATTTTACCGACCGGTTTATAATTAAAAATTATCGTTAAAAGGTTTTTAAATATATTAAGAATTATCCGGTTTATATAGTAAATCGTAGTAAAACCTAGTAGTTATTAAGCGAAATACAGCTTATTCTTTCGTTATTAATCTTATTTTATACTATTACTATAGACTTTATAACGGCTTTACCTAATATTTTAACTGTTAATACTTTATAAGTAATTTTTAAAGTACTTTTCTTTAACGCTTTTCTTTCGGTTATAAATAAGTATAATAAGGTAACTATTATTATTTTTAATAATACCGTATATATAGCTATAGATTAGGTATACGTATTATTATATATATTATATTTATATAATTAAAATATCTTATAACGTATTATCTTTAATAAGATTTTAAGTTCTTTTTAGACTTTTAATAAGGCTTATAGTCCGGTTTAAATATTAAACTAACTTATTTAACCGTTTAATACTTATAAACCGATAACTAGTTTAAAAGTAAGAATAAAATAGTAAAATTAGCTATCCGGATATTCGTTATAACGTATTTTAAAGTCGAATAAACTAATATTATTTTAATATTATAGTTTAACTTAAATAACGTCTATAATAAAGTTACGAAATACTCTGTTAACTAGCTTTTATATAGATTTAATCTTATTAAAATAAGCTAGCTAGAAAGAGGTATTCCGGCGTTAGCCTGAAATATATTTTAAAAAGAAGCGTAACTTATAATCGTTAAAGCTTAAATAGCTATAAAACTATAATATAATAAGAAGTATTATTAGTATAAGTTTACTTTAAGTAACTAGGTTTTTATTAAACTTTACTATAATTATATATTATTCGGAAATCTAGCCTGAAAGTATTCTTAATAGCGTATAAAACCGTTTTAAATCGTATATAAGGTAGGTAAACTAGTATATAAGCTTAAAATAGCTTTATATATAAATATCTATTTAATATTATTTATAATTTATTTATCTTTAAGTAAGCTATTACGGTTTAACTTATATAAACGAGATTTATTAGCTATAAAACTTATAAAAGTAGATAATAATAAGGCGTAAAGGTATAGCGAAGCTTTTAGATATTATAAGTTATAGTATATTATAGCTAAACGTAAGTAGAAGTATAGTTATAGGTAGCCGTACGTCGAGTATTTTATAAAATAAACCGATTACCTTAGCTATTTTAATATATAAATACTACGAAATACTTTAAATACCGATAAAATAATTTAAGAATTCGAAATAAAATAAAAGAAAATAGAAAAGCTACGCGTTTAGTTAATAATAAAAAAAACACCGTTTATAAAGTAACCGGAACTTAAAGAAATAGTTATCTAAGTACTATAGCCTCGGTTAAAAGAAAGACTACTTAATAAATAACCGGTAAATCGGCTAGTAACGTCGACGTTAAAGCCGAGAAGTAATATTCGACGTTTATAAAAGGTTACCGGGTAATAAAGGTTAAATACGTTTACGTTAATACTAGGTAATAAACGATAATAAAAAAAACCTGTTTACCGACCGATTATTAACTTAAACTTCTTTTTTTATACTATTTACTACTTTTCTCTGTTTTATTCCTTTTATTAAAGCTTACCTTTAAAATACTATATCGTTAACTTAACTATTATATAAAATATTTTATTTAAAAACTTACTTTAAAGTTACCGTTTACTTGCTATTTTATATAATTTAAAACTATTATATCGAACTTACTTTATATTTACCGTTAAATATATATATTAAACTAAAAAACCTATATAAAATATTAACGACCGAATATTTTATAAATATCTTAAAATACTAGAGTTTTATTTAATACTATACTTTACTTTTTATAACCCCGGTTATTTATACCTATAAAAAAGCTATATAAAAGAATACTCGATAAAAGTCTATAAAGCCTTATGTAGGAATATATTAAACCTCGATAAATATAAATAAAAGCTTTACTTATATAAAAGAAAATCGGTAATATTTATTAGAACGTCTGTTACTAATACTTAATTTGATACCTACTTATATTATTATACGGTCGAACAGATATTTTTTCGATAAAAAGTAATCGATAAAGGATATACTAACCTTACCGACCGAAAGGTAGAGTTTAATATATATATACCGCTTTTAAAACTTTTAACGTACCCGATTAGTTATAAAGTTACTTATTATAAAGCTTAATAATACTTTAGTTAATATCTTATCTTTATATAGGTTAACTATAGTAATACGTTATACTATAAATAAAAGCTTTATCTTAATACGTAAAACGGCTATATAAGTTAAACGACGGATTTACTTACAGACAGATATAAAGAAACTAATTTAGTATATTTATTAGATTTTTTTATACTATCGGCTTAAAAAGGTTTAAACTTATTCGCTCGCGGTCTTTTTATAGTTCTGTTTATTTATCTTATAAGCGTAATAAATATATCCGCTATAATAAAAGAGGTTAATTCGTTTAAAGCGTAAGTAACCTTACTATTAATAAAATAAACTTAGTTACGATATAATACGTTACTATAAGCTTATAGTTTTTAGATACCGAGTTTATAAATACCGGTTACGTTATTATAAAAGAATAATAAAAGACGAAAAAGAAATACTATAGCTTTATATTCGATATTGTTATTTACGTTAAGCTTATTATAAACGTTTTTAAAAAGCTTAAAACGTAGTTAACTTTTAAACGTTTATTATAGAACTTATAGTTATTAGGCTAAGAAGGCTTATTTACTGCTTTTATTCTTATAAAAGACGATATTAAAAAAGAACTAATATATAGCCTCCGGTTTAACCTTATTAAAAACCCTTTTATAGGTAGAAAACGTCGTACTACCGATAACAGTTCGTTTATTACGGTTTATAAATCGGATAAGTTTAAAGTAAATTCGCTTTTTATAAAGCGTAAACGCTCGATATACCTTATTATTATTATCGACGATATATATAAGAATAATAAACTTAAAGTGTCCGCTAAGTTTAATACTACTACGCTTACTATATATATTATCGAGGTAGGCCGTAAGCTTAAAGCTAACGTTTACGTTTAAATAAACAGTTAAAAGCTTTATATTATTCTACTACTTAACGTTATTAGTATTAGTATTATAGTATTATACGGTATCGCTGTATAGGTAATAAACTTTATCTGCTATATTTAAAGACTCGATAAAGAGTTATATATATAATACTTTAGCGTTACCTTTATATTTAAGTACTTTTTCTACTACCGAATAAACTTTAGTCTTATTAAAACTAAGTTTTAAAATAGCGACGATATTAACTAAGCGGGTACTTACTTTAAATAAAAACGTCTTTATATTAGTAACTTCGGTTATACGTTTATCGAAACGTTTAAACGCCGCTTATATAGTATAAATTCTTACCTTAAAGCTTATAGTATAATTAAGGCTATAGCTTTAACGTTTAGTAAAGTTATAACGTTAACTAAAAACGTTTTTAATAAAGACGTAAAAGCGGTATTCGGTCCGTTATCCCTTTTAGCTAAAAAGGAGTTAGAACTTTGCTAAGTTTATTACGAATACGTTTTATTAAATCGTTATTTTATCGTTACTTTATAGTTATTCTTATATTCGTTATTTTACGTCTGTTAGTTTATAGTTATTTTCGTAGTATCGATAGTATATATAGGTAAACCGACGCTGTATAGTAGGTATTTAAAGATAAAAACTGTTATTACTTTTCTTTTTTTATTTATTTAATAGTGTTAGTAGTATACGTAGGTCTACTAATATTACTAGGGAACGGCGGTAGGACCGCCTGCCGAGAAGGCCTTCCGTTAGGAAGGATCGGAAATTTAATAGGTATTTAGTTAAATAGTTAGATACGCCGCTTAAGCTGCTCCGGATCCGATAGAGTAACGCCCTTCAGGCGTTACTCTATCGTCTCCTCTGCAGCCTTAAGCGGCGAAATATTTATTTATTTACTTTATAACTAACTACTTTATTAGCTAATTTATATATTTATTTACTTACTTACTAACTTACTCATTTACTAACTTACTTACTTACTAACTAACTTACTTAATAACTAAGTAACTAGCGTACTAGCTACTTTAATAGCTAATATATTAGCTAACCTACTTATTTATCTACTTACTTAATTACTTACTTACTTACTTACTTATTTATTTATTTAGTTAATAGCTTAGTTATTAACTAACTTACTTACTATCTAACTTACTAGCTAACTTACTAGCTAACTTACTATCTAACTTACTTACTTACTTATTAACTTACTAGCTAACTTACTAGCTAACCTACTAACTAACTAGCCTACTTACTTACCTACTAACTTACCTACCTATTTACTTACTTACTTACTTACTTACTTACTTACTTACTTACCTACTTACTTACTTACTTACCTACTTAATTACTTACCTACTTACTTACTTATTAACTTACTTACTTACTAACTTACTTACTAACTTACTTAATTACTTAATAATTAACTAGCTAACTTACTAGCTACTTTACTAGCTAACCTACTAGCTAACCTACTTAGTTACTTACTTAGTTACTTAGGTACTTAGTTACTTACTTACTTACTTAATTCGAATCTAAAGGCTTATATAAGCCTTTAGTAAAGAAAAAGGAAGGGAAAGGCTAAGGTTCGGGTTAAGAACCTTAAGAACTTAGAGAATTAGAACTATTAGCTTTAATAGTAAGCCTACCTTAAGGGCTACGATTTAATCAAATATACCGTTTAATAGCCCTTTTTCTAAGGATTCCGATTTAGGTAAGTACGTCTTAATCGGAATAAAACTCGAGCGTGTATCTTAGTTCGAACTTAAGGTCTACAGTGAAAAGCCTTATCGTAGGTTCGACCTTATCTAGGCTTTAAAGTAACCGTAAGCCTTTCGGCAGGTATTAAAGGCCTTATAATTATTAGTATATTTAGTTATAGAACGATTAAAATCACTACTTTTAATAGCTAATTAGATCCTTTAGACGGGTGCTATAGCGAATTAGTATAATTATAATTTAGAGCTAATCAGAATTAAAAACAGGTAGTATAATATAAATCTTAAAGGTAATAATTTTTCTATATACTCGCCCGCCTTATTAAACAAACATTAACCTTTTTAACAGAAGGTATTTTAATAACTTTTATTTAATACGGTTTTAACGTATATTATTAAATAATAATCCGATATTTTATTATAATACCTAATATTCCGATAACCGATAATAAAAGGCTTATAAAAGCTTTCGCTTTAATTAGTAATTTTTAAAGTTAATATAATAAACTTATAGCTAATAAAGAAAGTAAAAAGAAAAAAGAAAGGAAGGTTTTATATAGAGTTATTAAACTTAAAAAGCTTAAAGCTTTCGATAATACTAAAAGAACCTTATAAAAGTTTTTTACGATAACTAAAGCTTACTTTCGGTATTATAAAAATAATTTTACTATAAAAAGCAATAAAATCTTTTTTATAGCTACCTTATTAAAAGAAACGCGTTTACTTAATTCGAACTTACTATATATAACTATTTAAAGAATAACTATAATTCGTTTAAAGAAGATAGTATAGTTAATGTTTTTTAAAACTATACTTTATTTAAAAAAGCCTTTAAAAAAGCTTTCGGTAAACTTAAAAAAAAACAATAAATAATATAAGATTTAGTTAAATATAAATAATAAACTTTAGTATTTAACTATTTAACAGATTTCCGGTAAATCTTTATAAAGCTAAAATAATCCGATAAGCTTTTAATAATACTATTTTATAACAGACTAAAAGATAACATTAAAAATAAATTAGCTAAAGAAAATAGGCCGAACGATTTTATAAAATATATAAAAAAAGTAGTTTAAATTAATAATAGATTATATAAACGATAACTAGAAAAATAAAGGCTTAAGCTAGCTAATAGGTTTTATTAAAGACTTTACGTTTTTAATATCGGAAAGAAGTTTTAACGTAAAAAAAACGGTTATAATAATATTATATATAAATAATATATAAAACCTATAAAACTTAACGTAACCGAATATAAACATAAATTAAAGCTTAAATACTTTAACTATAATAAAAAGAGATATTTTATATAAAATTACTAAAGTAAGCTAAAAAAAAATATAAAAACTAATACTTTAAAGATAATAACGTAATAGTAATATAAAATATTAAACTTTTATAATAGGAAAACGAAGACTACTATATAATATAGTAATTTAAAATAGCGATTCCGATTACTTTAATATCGATTATTTAGTAAAGATAGCTAAAAAAGACTTAAAAAACGATTAAAGTTTTTAGAAAATCTTTATAAACTATAAAAAAGAAATCTCGTTTAAACTATACTGAAATAATAATATTTTCTTTCTTAATTTTTAAAAAACTAAAGTAAAAGTAAGCCTTAATTATATAATTACTTTTAAAAAAGAAGAATCTTTTAAATAAATATAAGCCTTAAGAATTATAAAAGAAATACTATAAAGAAATAAAAAATAAGTCGTCGAATTTATTAAGAAAGGAAAGGTAATAATCGATATTATTAATCGAATAATTTTAAAAAAAGAATTATAAAAACTTAAACTATATAATAATATAAGCTCGGAAAATATATAAAAATATAAAAACGATTTTAATAAATAAATCGACGATAATACTATAAGTAACTTTACCGAAATAAAAGTATAATAAATTATTAAAATAATAAAAGAGAACTTAGTATTATTTTAATATATATTAGATAACCTACGTTATTTTCTAAGTAATATAGTAAATCTCGCTTTTTATAAAAGTAATATCCGATTTACTATATATAATATACCGATAAAAAAGACCGGAAAAGCTACTTATAATATAATAGTATAATAAAGTAACTAGTTTTATTTAACCTTAAAATATATATAATATATAATATAAGTTATTTAAATCTTATATATCGACTACGAATATAAAGTATATTATTTTTATAAGATATAAAACGATTTTTTCTTATAACGATATATAAATATACTAATTTTATAAGTTTACCGATTTAATAATATTATTTTATATTACTATCGAATAGATAAAGAAAATTTAAAAAACTATATTATTTTTATATTCGATAAAGAATATTACCTTTTAAATTATATAGAAATAAAATCTATTATTAGTAACTATCTATTACATATTTATTATATTTATTTTTAATATAAATATATAAAATAATATAGAATAATATATATTTAAAGTAAGTAAAGATCGGAAAAGAATTGACTTCGGGCTTTAAAATAGTTATTAGAAAACGTTTAAGAAAAAACGTTTTAAAAAGAAAACTTAAAGGAAAGGATAACACCTTTTAAAAAAAACCTATAAAACAACGCTTTTTAAAAAGAAATAAAACTAAGCTAAAGAATTAGTATAATAAGTAATAAAATAAGTAAAAAACAAGTTAAGCTATTAGAACCAGAACTATTTAATAGTAAAAGACTAAAACAGTTTTTTAATATAATAAGCGTTTATAACTATAATTACTTATAACTAAAAATACGAATTCGTAAAATTAAACTATATATATTATTAAATAATAACGTTTAAAAGAACTTTATCTTTTTAAAGTAGTTAATAAGTATCGACTAGCTTATTATAAAAAAAAAAGAACTATATTAATTAAGAATAATCGAAAAAACTAACCTTATTTATAATAATAAATAGATTAATAATAATATTAATTATCTTTTTATTATTATTTAATAATAATATAAAACTTTTAGCTTTAATATTATAAACCTTTTAAACTATAATATAATATTAAGTATTATATAGTTTAAAAATATAACTTACGTATTAATTAGATTATTAACTAAATTAATTAATTAAGCTATACTTTAATTAAAGGAATAATTAAATAGTATCGAGAAAAAGAGTTTAGTTTTTAAAAATAGCTTAATAAAACAGTATTTAAATGTATTTTATAATATCTTTAAAAAAGTTTAAAGAACTCCTTAAGTTTTAGAAACTATATTAAAAAAAGATATCTTAAAAAAGTATTATATTACTAAAAAAGTATAAATAAAGCTTCTAAATAAATTAGATATTATATAACTATACTTAGTATTATTATAATAAGCTAAAAAGATAATTAAAAAAGTTAATATAACTAAAAGAAAATAATAGTTAATAGCTATAATTTAAATAATTTAAAATATCGAAAAATATAAATATAAAATATAATTATAGTAAAAAGCTAAGCTACTTATAATAAAACCGATTATAATAATATAACGAAGTACTACTTTACGTTAAAAACGACGATATAAATATAAAGAAATAGTTAAACAAATATAAAAGTTACTTAAACGATTTATAAACTACTTATAAAAAGCTAAAAAAGTAAAAAAAGAACTTAAAGACTATATTATAAAAGAATATAAAAAGTATATTAAATTATTTTTAAAAGTTTTTTATTACCGGACTATTTAAATATATTTAATAAGATTATAAGATACTTTTTAAAAAAACTTTAATTAAAATTCTAATAAGTCTGTAAGTTAAATAAGAGAACGGAGATCCGTACTGCCAGTATAGAGATTCGCACTGCTGCCTTGTACTGTACATCGAGTAAAGGCCTTTATCGCTGCAGATTAATCTGATTAGCTAGCAACTTAACCACTTTAACTTAATCAGTTTAATTTAACCAGTTTAATTTAATTAGTTCAATTTAATCAGTTCAATTTAATCAGTTTAATTCAATCAGTTTAATTCAATAAGTTTAATTTAATCGCTTTAATTAAAATCAATCCCTTTGATTAATTTAATCAGTCGCTTTAATCAGTCGCTTTAATCAGTCGCTTTAATCAGTCGTTTTAATTAGTCGCTTTAATCAGTTGCTGTCTCTAAGGCAGCCTTCGTCTAGCTAATTAGATTAATCTGCAGCGACAGGGCTTTCTGATTTAGGTACTATACATCGCAGCAGTGCGAATCTCTATACTAGCAGTGCGAATCTCCGTTCTCTTAAATAAAGATTAACTAAAAATACTCCGGAAGTATTTAAATAAAAACCTGACGAAAAACTATATATAATAATTAATATCGCCGGTAAAATACCGGAATCTGTTTATTTTGAAAAAAAAACAAAAAAGTTAAAACTATACGTCGACTACCGATAGTTTAACGAAATTACTATTTAAAACAGATACCTTTTTTTTGTCAATAGGAAAACTTGAAAACAGACTATATAAAATAAAACTCTTTATAGCTTTAAACTTAAAAAAAGCCTATAATTTAATTAAAATAAAAAAAAGAATAAAATATAAAATAGTATTTAAAATATATTATAAATATTATAAATACTTAGTAATACTATTTAAGCTTATTAATATTCCGGTTATATTTTAAACTATAATTAATTATATACTGTAAGAATATTCAAATATTACTATTATTATATACTTTAATAATATCTTTATTTACTTTAAAAACGAAAGTAAATATTAAAAGTATATATATTAAGTATTAAAAGTATTATAAAACGTAAAACTATTAATAGAACTAAAAAAGGGTTTTTTTTACGTTAAGAAAGTATATTTTCTCGGATATATTATCTTATTAAAAGAAATTCGAATATAAAACTTAAAAATTACAGTAGTTAAAGACTAGCCCGAGCTAATAAACTTTAAAAAAGTTAAAGGCTTTTTAAGATTTATAAACTTTTACCGATATTTATTAAAGATTATAGTAAATATATAATACCTTTTACTAGTTTTATAAAGAAAAACGTATTATTTAATTAAACTACAGAAATATAAAAGGTATTCGATAAACTTAAAGATATAGTTACGTTAAAACTAGTTTTAATAGAAGTAAATCCCCGAAAACTATTCGAAATTAAAACAGACTTTTTAAACTTTATCTTTAAAAGATAGCTCGGATAACGAAATAAGAACGGTAAGCTATACTTAATAGTATTCTTTTTAAAGAAACTTAACAGATCCGAACTTCGATATTAAATATATAATAAACAATTTATAGTAATTATCGAAATATTTAAAAAATAAGAATTTTATTTAATAAACGTAAAATATTAAGTTAAAGTTTACTTAAACTATAAGAACTTAATAACGTTTATAACTATTAAAGTTCTTAATAAATAATAAGTATAATAAGCAGAATTTATATCTTAATTGGATATAAAAATCTATTATTATAAAAAAGTAAATAATAAAATTATAAACGTTTAAAATAAACGCTCGGATTATTAATAAGATATAACGTTAAATATATAAAGTATTTTTAAATAAGATAATAATAATACTTTTATTTAAAAACTAAAATAGCTAAACGTTATTTTTCAGATTAACGTAAATTTAAAATAAGAAACGAAACTTAAAGAGTTTTAATAGCGACTTATACCGGAAGAAAAAGAGGACTTTTAAAAGAAAGATAAAATACTTTTTTAAACAGGTAAACTCTACGTTTTAAAAAACTTATAAAGTAAGCTTATTTACCGAATATATAAAGTATTAGCTTATAAATATTAAAGAATTACTTTAATAGTTAAAAGAATCCGATAATACTATAAATTCTTTAAAATACGATAATATATTATTATAATAGTATTTAAAGAATATAATATCTATAATAAAAGTAAGATAGTATAATATAAGCTTTACGAAAAGCTAAAAGCTTTATTAGTTATAATAAAACTATAAAAGTTAGTAATAATAAACTTTATTATTATACTATTAAAGTTTAAAGAACCTATAACTAAAATATTATACGATAGTATTTTAGTTACTATAAATAGGCTTACTAAATACGTTTATTTCTTATTTTATTAATAATTTTTAACTATAAAAAAGTTAGTATATATATTTTTACGAAATATTATTAACTAATATAAATTATTAAAAGAACTTATTATTAACCGCAATACAAAGTTTACTTTTAATTTTTAATAAAGACTTATAAGTAAGCTAAAAGTAAAATATAAGTTTTTAATAGCTTTTTACTTATAAATAAATAGATAAACAGAATAGCTTAACTAAATTATTAAAGCTTACTTTAAAAGTTATATTAATTATAAACAGAATAATTAAGTTAATCTTTTACTGTTAGTATAACTGTTTTATAATAATACGGATATAAATATTATAAAAATATTATTATTTTATATTAACTATAAGTATAACTTTAAAATTTATAAAGAATTATTATTTAAAAAAGATAATATAAAAGTAATAAAGCGTATAAATAAGATTTATAGATTATATAAATATATTTTAAAAAAACTTTCGTTTATCTATTAATAAATAACAGAATATTATAATCGAAAATAATTAAAAGTATTACCTTTAAAAAAAGAGATAAAGTTTATTTATTATATAGAAATATTAGAATAAGAATATTTAACGAAAAACTTAATTTTAAAAAACTTAAAGTATTTAAAATTATTAAAAAGCTTTTAAATATTAACTATAAACTTTTATTACCTTTAAGAATAAAGATATATTTCGTTTTTTATTTTTCTTTACTTAAACTAATATATAAGAATATAAAGCTTAATAAAATAGTCGAACTTAACTATAAAATATAAAAGTATAAAGCAAAATAAATACTAAATAAATAACAGACTAATAAAAGAATATAATTCTTATTTAAATAAAAAGGCTATAACTAATTAGAGAATACGTAAAAACTAATAAATAACTTAAAATATTATAAAGTACTAATTAACTAATATAAAAAGATAACTAACTATAAATTTAAACTAATTAACCTAATAACCTGATTAGTTAAAACAGCTAGATAACATATTTATAGTACTATAAGTTATAATTAATATAACTAATAGAATAAAAACCTATTAGTTATAAAAAATCGTTACTAGTTATATTAAGGAGCGGCGGTAAAACCGCCTGCCGAGAAGGCTTTTCGTTAAGAAGGATCGGAATCTTAATAGCTACTTAAGTAGATATACCGTTTAAGCTACTTTAGATCCGATAAAGTAACGCCCTTCGGGCGTTACTTTATCGTCTCCTTCGCAGCCTTAAGCGGCGAAATATTTATTTGTATACTTACTTACTTAATAATTAAATAACTAAGTTATAAACTACTTTACTAACTACTTTACTAGCTAATTTATTAACTAACGTATTAGCTAACTTACTAGCTAACTTATTTACTTACCTACCTACTTACTTACTTACTTACTTACTTACTTACTTACTTACCTACTTAGTTACTTACTTACTTACTTACTTACTTACTTACTTACTTACTTACTTACCTACTTACTTATTTACTTATTTAATAGCGAATTTACTTACTAGCTAATTTACTAGCGAACTTACTTACTTACTTACCTACTTACTTACTTACCTACTTAGTTACTAGCTAACTTACTAACTAACTTACTAACTAACTTACTAACTACTTTACTTACTTACTTACTTACTTACTTACTAACTAACTTACTTGTTTACTTACCTACTTACCTACTTACTTACTTACTTACTTACTTACTTACTTAATTCGAATCTAAAGGCTTATATAAGCCTTCGGTAAAGAAGAAAGGAGGGAAAGGCTAGGGTTCGGGTTAAGAACCTTAAGAACTTACAGAATTAGAACTATTAGCTTTAATAGTAAGCCTACCTTAAGGGTTATGATTTAATTAAATATACCGTTTAATAGCCCTTTTTCTTAAGTTTTAGATTTAAGTAACTGCTTTTTAATTAGATTAAAGCTTAGCCGTATACTTTAGTTCTTCTATATAAGGTCTTATCGTAGGCCTTATCGTAATCGGCCTTATCGTAAGCCTTAAAATAACTATAAGCTTTCCGGCAGGTATTAAAGGCTTTATAATCTTTAGTTCTTTTAGCTATTCGACAGCTAAAAATACTGTTTTTAATAGCTAATTATATCTTTTAAACAAATACTATAGCGAATTAGTATAATTATAATTTAAAGCTAATTAGAATTAAACATAGATAGTATAATCTTAAGGGCAATAATTTCTATATGCTCGCCCGCCTTATAAAACAAACATTAACCTTTTTAACAGAAGGCACTATCGAATAATACTTTAGTTATTAGTTATTTAGACTTAAAGTTTATTATTACTAACTTTTATAGTTTTACTATAACTAATAAAGCCTTATAGTTTCGTATTTTAAGGAATTTATAATATTATTAAATTATTTTAATTATTAAGGCGATTCTTTAATATTTACTAGTTAGTACTTTTTATATTTAATAAATAAGTTTGTTTTATATATCTTTTATAACGTAAAGTCTATTTATTTAAAAAAGTATATTATCTTTTTTTAAAGCCTTCTTTTTTACAATATAAGTTATTATTAAGATTCTTTAAGTTTAAGTCTTTATTTTAAATCTACATTACTTTTAAATATAGCGTTTAGCTATTTTATTTTTAAGCGAAAGTATTATCGTTATTTTATTTAACAATACTTTATATTTTTAATATAACGTTTTACTAATAATTTTAAAGTTTACTATAAGCGTTTATAACTTTATTATCTGTAGAACGACTGCCTGATTAGGCAGGCGGTTAGGCTTACTGTTCCGGTAGGGCGGCAGAACTATTAAGCCGCTTAGCCTATAGATAGGTTACTATACTAGGCTTAGCAATAGCTTTAAACTTAAAGAATAGATATATATAACCTAAACTAAAAGACTATACGATCGATTATATCTATATTACCTTATACGTTTACTAATACTAATTAGTAGTTATATAGGTAATTTTTAATAATAAAGTTAAAAAAGGTAGATTTTTCTTATAATTATTATACGATAATTAAAGCTTTTTTATAAGCTATTCGTTATATTCTAAGTTACGAAATCTACGTTAAGATTAAAGCTATCTATAGTTATTTAAATATAGCTAACCTTTAAAAAGTAGTTAATATTAACCGATAAACCCTTATAAGGCCTTTTTAAACTAATTTAATAATAACGTATTTATTTAGAAAACTACTTTATAATCTACCGATATATACTATTATATAATACCTTTAAAACTTCTTTATACTATAAACTTTCTTTCTAAACGAAACCGTATACCTATTTTATACTATAAACCTTTTTTAAAGTAAAACTTATACTTTTTCTCGGCTTATTACTTCTTCTACTGAAAATAACCTTCTCTTATAATCTTTCCTTATAACGATTATAAACCTTCCTTTTATACCTTTACTTTATAACTTTATAATAAACCTTTTTTACAATAATAACTTTATTTATAACCTTTATAACCTTTATAACCTTCTTTTCCTTTATAACTATACTTATAATTTCTTTCTTTTTCGAAACCTTATAAAACCTTTTTTTAAGAACTTTATTTTATAATAAACCTTGTTTTATAAACCTTTTTAACGTTAATTATATAAGTAAAAAAGCTAGTAAAATTTAAGCTATTATATAGTAATTTTAAACGATTATTACTTATAGATAAATAGTTTAAATATATTAATAGTTAGTCGGAAAAGTATAGTATAAAAACATTTTTCTTTTTATATACTTTAATTATAATTATTATAATTTTATAATAGTTTTCGATAAAGATAAAGCCGATAGCCTTTATCCTTTATAAAAATACCTTAATAGCTTAATAAAAGTATTGTAAGTTCTTTAAAACTAATAGATATTTATCGACTTAAAGCTATAAAATACTTTTATAAATAAAAACATATTTAACGAAGTTAATATAACGACTTTTACCGTGTATATTATTAAAAACCTTTATTAAATAAACGTTATTAGTATATATTTACTAATAGCCTTTTAAAAAGACTTTAAAAGCTAAAATAAAAATATATTTAAGTTAATTATCTTTACTTAATAATATAAAATAAAGATTTTTTTAAAAGAATAAAGGATTTATATAGGATTATATAAAAACTATTTTATTATTTAACTACCGGATATTATCATAATAGAAAAGTTATTAGTATAGCTAAAAACAGAAATAAAAGTAAAATAGTTTTTTTCCGGTATAAAGGTAAAATAGTAAACGAGATAAGCTATTATCAATAAAGTAAAAAACAGCTAAAGCTTTTTATAAATAGTATTTATAACTTTTTTTTCTTTTAGCTTAAAAATAATACTAATAATATAATACTATTTATTAAATAAAAAAAAATTATTAATAGTTTTACTTTTTAAAAGAAAATAAAAACGACGATCGTTATATTATATACTATTACTCTCTCTTTCCTTTAAGCCTTTACTATAATCGAAAATATAGCCGCTGTTATTATTATAAAATATAAAGCTATTAATAGGCTTTTAAAGCCCGGTGTAACCTATTACGTTATAAAATTAATTTTAGAATTATTTAAGCTTTTCTCTTTTATAGTTATATACGCCGGCCGGTATATTATACTATTAACGAAAAGCTATATATCTTTTAGTTTTTAAATACTTTTATAAGCCGTTTTATAACCTTTATAAAACTTTTCCTTTCTATTAAGTATTTAACTGTATACTAAAACTAAAAAAGATTATAACTTCCTTAAAAGCTTAAAATAAGAATAAAAAGTAGACCGGAAAGCTATATAACCTATTAAATAATAAGCTAAAAATCTTTATAAATCTTTACTACTATAATAATATTTAGCCGGATTAGTTTTATATTATATTTCTTTATACTTTTACCGGAAAAGCCGAAATTTACTATATTTATTATATCGGTATAGCGGATAATTTTACTATAACGTATAAAAAGCTAATAACTTACTTTAAAACCGATATAAATTATTAATAATATTATAAAAATTAAACTAGTATAATGTTTAATAGCCTTTAAAATAATAAAAATAATACCGATAAAAGCCTTTATAAAGTCTTACGCTTTATATTAAATAAGCTTTAACTTTATTAATATACCTTTAGCCTTTATTATATTAGTAATAAGATTTTAAAAATAATAGGTTTTTTTTTAAATATACGAAAAAGTAGCTAAGTTTAAGTATACTTTTTATATACCTACTACTTTTTATAAAAAGCTTTTTTAAAACTTTCGCTTATCTTTTAAGTTATCTTTTAAGTAAAGAATAGTACTAACGGCTACTTTATTTAAAAATAATCTAATAATAAAGCTTATTACCTTAACTATTAATATAATAATAACCGTTAATAAAAAGGTTTCGGCTTTTAAAAAAGCAGTTCCGGTTTTTATTAAAATACTTTTTATAATAACCGTTAAAATAATAAACGCCGGTAACTATATAAAAAGAAAAAGTATTTTATTTATAGCTAGAAAAGCTATTAATTTATAAAATATACTTTAAAAAAAAGATAACGTTTTCGAAACTAATACTTAATATAATATAAATATTATAGTAAACCGGTTATAGAAAAAGGCTTTATAGCCTTTTTAGCTAATTATAAAGGCTATAAAGCCGTTTATAGTATTAATAGCCTAGTCGAATAAAATAATAATAATAATAGTAAAGTTAACGTTTTCGAAAATAAAAAAGCTATATACTAGCTAATAAATATAGCTTTTCTTTATATTATTTTTAATAATAATAATAGTAAAGTTAAATATAAAAATATTATTATTTTAGCTTTATAGTTTACTTTTTAAAGATATTATTAAAAGTTAAAATTCTAAAGTATTATCTTTAATACTAAAGCAGTAGAGTTTTTAAATACAAGCTATAACTAATACTTTATCTTTTAATATAAAAATCTTTCGGTAAAAATAAACAAAACTAAAGCCGGTAAAGCTATTATTAAATTTAGCCGAAAAGTATAGCTAGCTTTTTTCGGTATTATCGACGTTAGCTTATTTATTAAAGCTATAACTTTTTATATTATTAATATACTTATACCGTTCTTTTTATATATTTAAAATATAAATAAATTAGGTATTTTCTTTCGAAATACTATAGATAAGTTAGTAAAAGTTAATAAATAAAGTAAAAAGATAGCTATTTTTATTATCCGGAAGTAAGGCTATTTATAGTTCTTTTTTTTAAAACGAAATACCGGCGTTTTTTTTATAAAAAAAGAGCTACGTTATCTTTATTATCGCTTCGAATATCTAACCGTTAATTAGCTATCCCGGCTATTAACGAATACCGGTTATAAAGTTAACGTTATAGTTTTTAAAATTATTATAAAGTTTTATTATTATTATTATTAAATAAAGAGCTTTACCTTTTAATAATTTAAATTTACTTTAAAAAACGATTATAATTTTAATTATAAGCTTATTATCGACGTTATATACTTACTTCGAAAACTAATACTTTACGTTATAAATTTATCGACGTTCTTTTAAGCTATACGTTTTTTAACCTTATTATCCGCTAAAGATATATAAAATACCTTCTAGATAATATTAATAGATATATATCTCAGACTTTTTAATTAGCTAGTTTATAATACCGGTATTAACTTTATATTAATAGAATTTTAAAACGAAGCTAAAATTATAAAGATTATATATAAACAGATACTTATAAAAGCTTACTAATCTATCGGAAAAATTAAAAAATATTATAGCTTTTTATATTATACTTTCGAGATTTTATATATCGAGCTTTTAACTATTTTTAATAATAATACTATTTTATAAATAGCTATAAAAGCCGTTAATAATATAACGAAACTAAACAGATTAGTATTTATATTACTTATCTTTAACGCTTTTTTTTTAAAATAAACTTTAATTCGTTTTTATCGCTATCGATACTATAACGTATAAAAATAATCGTAAAAGCTATAAAAATACTATAAAAGCTTTTTATAGAATAATAAGTTAGTAAAGCTATCGTTATACGAAATAGCTTAAATATAAACGACTAAATAGCTTTATCCTTTTAAAATAAAGTATATATATAGTAAGAAAAAGAAGACTAATAAAGCTTATATAAGCTGCTTATTATCGATAAGTAAGATTCTATATTAAACTTTTTTAATAAACCTATTAAATTTCGATTTATATTAGTTCGCTTATATCTTTATAATAATTTTAAAAATATAACTTTTAAAGTATCTTTTTCGTTTAATTTGATATAAACCTTTAAAGTGTCTTTTTTACTTATTCCGGTATAAACCTTTAAAGTATCTCCTTCGCTCGGTCCGGTATTAACCTTTAAAATATCCCTTTCGCTTAATCCGGCGTAAACCTTTAAAATATTTCTTTTACTTAGTCTAACGTAAACCGAGCTATAGCTATTAGTCGTTTCGACGTAAACCGAACTATAAAGGTTATAAAAATATAGCCGGCCTTTTAAGTTTATAAATAAGTTTAAACTAGCTACTTTAGCTACTTTAACTACCTCGGCTACCGTTATCTTCTTTACTTAAAAAAAGAAAGATAACTATAAGTTAGCTTTAAAGCTACGTTATAATAGCGTTATTATTAGCCTTAATAAGCTTTTCGAAAGGTTTAATATAAAAGAGATTATAAACCTTATCGGTTATAATATTTTCTGTTTTAAACTATTTAATAAAAAAGTTTATAACTTATATCGTTTATTTAAAATATAAATAGTTTATAAAGTTAAAAGTAAAACTAAAAAGCTATATAAATAGTTATATTTTATTATTTAAAAGTATAATAACGCCGGTAAAAAGAATATTCTTATTTAATCGTTAACGATTTAAAAGGTTAGCTAACGTATTATCGTTACCTTTACCTTATCTTTACTTTAAATAAGTATAATTATAAAGCTTTATAACGTTACGTAAGCTTACTTTTAATTAAAATTAAAGTTAATATTAATAATTCTAATTATATTACTAAACAAACTTAAGCTTTAATACCTTTTAAATACTATTATATAGCTTATAAAGGCTTTTTATAGTATTGCCGAAGTAAGTATATATTAATAAACGATATATTATAAGTATTATTATATAAAACTTAATATAAATATATCTAAATATATCTATATATAACTTTTATCTTTTTATTATAGTTAATAGTAAAAACTCTTTTAATATTATCGGTATATAAATCGACGATACCTTTATACTTAAAACCCCGGCTTTTTCGGTAATAGATAAAAAGAAAATCTAAAAAATAGAAATTAAATATAAGCTTAAAATAAAGCTTTCGTTAAATACTCCCTTCGATTTTAATAGTATTAAAATAACGATATATAATAATAAATCTATTAAAGTTAAATAAAAAAGATAAAACGTTAAAATCGAAAAGGTTAATTTAAAAACGTTTAACTATATTTAAAAGTATTTCGAGTAATATATTTATAAAGTATATTTAATATCGATTTACTAACCGAAAGCCGCTTTCAATTTTTTTATTATAGTTTAAATTTAAAACGTAAATATAAAAGATTATAAGCTATTGAATTAACGTTTTAAATAGTAAATAAAAAACGTTAAAAAGGGTTTATAATCTATCGCTTTAAATTTAACAAAGGTTAAATTAACCGTTTTTATCGATAGTTCTTTTATAAATAACTAAGATGTTAGTTTTTAAATCGGCTTTATAATCGTTTTTATCGATAAAGAAAAGAATAACGATAGTATATAGTATAAAATATAAGGTAACGTTTTATACTAATCCTTTATAAAATATAAACGTATTATATAAAGCGTTTTAGTATTAAAAATCTATAATATAACTAATAGCTTCGATTTCGGTATTATTATTTTATTTATTTTAAAAATAATTATCGATTAACTAAACCTTTTAATAATTCTTTTTACGATTTATATAAACTTATATTCGTTATATAAATAGTTAGTTAAACTAAGTATAATAAAAAAAAAAGCGATTAATAATCGATATTATATTATTACGTTAGTCGTATAAAAGATAAGAAATTTATGAAATTTAATAGATAAACAGTAACGATAATCTAACTAATATAATAATAAAGATATTATTAAATAAGGCTTTAATACGCTTAATCGATTTAAACGAATTAACAATTAAGGTAAAAAGATATATAAACTACGTTTAATCGACGGTATAGCCGGTATAGTAAACTAAGGTTATCGGCCTATAATACTATAAGTATTATATCTTATAGTTAGTCCGACAGTAGACTAAATAAAAGCGATGATTAAAAAAACGTCGATTTTTTATAAAAGTATTATAAACGATTAAAAAAAGCTTATATATATATAAGGTTATAAAAGCTTATATATATAAAGCTATAAGTAGTATAAGTAAATCGATAATATAAAGTTATTATAAAATAAAAAAGCTATTAGTATAAAATAACTACCTAATTAAGTAAGTAGTTAAGCTTACCGCTTTAATAAGATAGTAGAACTGTTAAGCCGTTTAGCTTATAGATAGGTTACTATACTAAGCTTAACAATAGCTTTAAACCTAAAGAATAGATATATTAAAGAACGGCGGTAAGACCGCCTACCGAGAAGGCGTTCCGTTAAAAAGGATCGGAAACTTAATAGCTACTTAGTTAGATAGTTAAATACGCCGCTTAAGCTACTCTAGATCCGATAAAGTAACGCCCTTCGAACGTTACTCTATCGTCTCCTTTACAGCCTTAAGCAGCGAAATATTTATTTATTTACTTTATAACTAACTAATTTATTAGCTAATTTATATATTTACTCACTTACTTACTTACTTACTTACTTACTTACTTACTTATTAACTTAATTCGAATCTAAAGGCTTATATAAGCCTTCGGTAAAGAAAAAGGAAGGGAAAGGCTAAGGTTCGGGTTAAGAACTTAAGAAACCTAAGAAACCTAAGGAATTAGAACTATTAGCTTTAATAGTAAGCCTACCTTAAGGGCTACGATTTAATTAAATATACCTTTTAATAGCCCTTTTTCTACAGATTCAGATTTAAGTAAGTACGTCTTAATCGGATTAAAACTCGAGCGTGTATCTTAGTTCGAACTTAAGGTCTACAGTGAAAAGCCTTATCGTAGGCCTTATCGTAATCGGTTTTATCGTAAGCCTTAAAACGACTATAAGTCTTCCGGCACGTATTAAAAGCCTTATAATTACTAGTGTATTTAGTTACAGAACGACTAGAATTGCTGCTTTTAATAGCTAATCAGAATCTTTAGACGGGTGCTATAGCGAATTATTATTATTATAATTTAAAGCTAATCAGCATTAAAAACAGGTAGTATAGATTTTAAAGGTAATAATTTCTGTATGCTCGCCTGCCTTATAAAACAACTATCAATCTTCTTAGCGGGAGGTATAAAAGAGATATAACTAATACTTTATTTTCTTTTTTATTTACCTATGTTCTTTATTCTAAGCTATACCGTTACACGCTTATATTACTATATTAATAGTAGTATTATCGTAGTTAATAATGATAAAAGATAGATCTTCGAGATTGTAATTAACGGAAAGTCGCTTTTAGTATTTTAATAGCTAACAGAAACCTTCTTTATACTTGTTATTAATAAGGCTTAAAAAAAGATAACTATTATTTTTATATAATATATACTTATAGCTTAGAAAAACGGTATCTTCTTATTATTTATACTATATATATAATTATAAGCTACCCGGCTTCTAAATTATTAAAGCTATTATATTTACTACTATAAAAAATACAAAATACCGTTAATATTATCAGCTTTGTTTATATACTATTTATATTACTATCTTTTTATTTTAAACTTTTTAAAAGTTATTATCGCCGGTAATAAAATCTTTAGCTTTTATTTCCTTTATACCATTTTAAAGTCTTTTATAACGTTCGGTTTAAATCTTTAACTTAAAAATATATTAATCAAGTCTTTTTTAAAACGCTAAGTTTGTATAGAAAGGTTAGATTATATCTTTTAGTTTATATATACTTTTATATCGTCTGTTAATTTAATATAGCCTTACTAGCTTTTAAAATAAAGTTCTTAACTATAGCCGGCGTATATACTTTTCTTAATTATTAAGATTTATTACTAGCGTATTTTATATATACAATATACTAAAGTAGCTTATTTATAGTTAATCTTAATAGTTTTAATAATATTCTTTATAGCTATACTATACCGTTTCCTACCTTTAAAGTAGTATAGCCTTATATATGTTAGCTATAAATCTTATCCGATAGTCTTTTACTTAATATATACTATAACGTTATCTAGGTTATCTTTAAAGTCTTTAAAGGTATTATATCTAGCAGTAAAGAAAAGAAGGTAATACAATAGGTTAACGAAGGTAGAAAGAAGGTTATTATCGTAGGTATTAAACCGGTTTAAATATAAATACTTTACCTACTCTTTTTGTAAGAGATAGTTATAATCGGGATAGTATAATATAATAAGGATATAAGATAATAGAATTCTAAGCGACGGATATAGGTAATTTAAGGTAAGGTAATTAATTAATTAAAATAATAATCTTAAGTGTATTTATAATAATTATATAGCTAGCTGTTTACGTTATAAAAAGGGGTTTACGTTAATAGTAGTAATAATATTTAGCAGCTATACTACTAGTATATATTATAATATTTTATAATAAGGTAACGTTAAATTAGACGCCGGCAGGTATAGACAATAAAAGGCTTTATTATATTAAGCTTAATATAACCCTTCTTTAAATTTTTAAGCTAATTAAATAAGAGTATAGCTATAGCCGTATATATAGTATATAGCAGAAGTATAATTCCTTACCTCGGCAATATAAGTCTTTACTCTTTAAATAAAAAAGATTAGGTATTAAAATCGAAAAAGTTAACTTAAAAGCATTTCGAATAGTATACTTATAAGATATTATAGTAACGGTACGGTGTAGTAGTGTGTAATAAAGATGTCTCTTCTATCTCTCTCTCTGTATAACCGGATCCTTCTTCCTTTTCTCTTTCCCCCTCCTAGGTTACAACACCTAGGTTCCTATCCTTAAAGAGAGCTCTATATACTATAGACTAGATCCCTACCCCTTTACCTACGTTTTACACGCGCCCTTTTATCTTACTACGCTAATATAGCCTATACTCCTTTAGCTACCCGGCCTATTATAGTACTTATATCGTATCTTTCCTATATAACCGATATTACTTTACGAACGGCTAAGATCTTAAACGACTAAGTCGAACCTGTTTTTTTTACTAGCTTTCCTTTACGATATAACCTAGTATAACTGTTTTAATTATCTTTTTAATACTCGGTTACTATTTTATTACAGGCGGAAAAAGAGGATAGATAAACCTATATTAAAGTTCTTATAGCTATAGCTATAGTACTCGACACCTTTTTAGCTATATTTACTGCCGGCGTTTAGTTAAAGTAGGCCTTTTAAGTATATAACGCTCTATAGTATATATTTATATAGCTAGCCCGACCTGCCGCCGGTCTGTTAATCGTAACAGCTTTTAAACCGTTTTTTTTATTAGCTTTAAGCTAGCGTTAATTGTCCCGCTTATAGCCTTTATAGCCCCCTTACGCCTTATAAAGCCGTATCTGCCTGCCTTTACCGTACTTTATATATTTACTATAATTATAAAATTTATAACTATTACTTTAAATAATATTATATGTTAACTGCGATTATTATATTAAATTTTAACTCGATTTATTTATTTAACTAAACCGCTTAAGCTTAAAACCGATAATCGACTCTTTTTATAAATCTTATATATATACGAATAGTATAATATCTCTCTTATAAAGGTTAAAGTTACTATTTAAACCGTTATAAGCTTTACCTCGAATAAGATTATAAAAGTATAAAAAGTTTATACTAACTTTATATTTTACTTTTTCGACTAGTCTATATAAACTTACTTTTTCGCTTTTTAGCTATTTTTTAACAGCTATAACCTTAAAATCGAACCTACCGTTTTATAATATATAATAATTATAGCCCGAGTACTTACTATAATCTATTACTTCGATAGCGGTAAATATAATATATATAGCCTTTTTTTAGCCGAAGTAAAAGTAGTTACCGGATAAGCTCTTATTAGCTACCGACTTTCGCGGTATTACTTTAATAAATCTCCCGATTATAACTAAGTACTTTCTTTCTTTAAGCCTATATAGGCCGGCTTTTAACTATTCGGCTTTTTATTAGCCCGACGTTTTAAACGTAAAATATAAATTACGTAATATATCCGATACGCGGACTTTTATAATTTACGTAGTTACGTTTAAATAAAGTAATATTTTAACTATAATAAGCTTCGATATAAATTATTTTATAAAAACCTTTTATAATATACTAATTATTAAAGCTTATATACTATAAGTTTCTTTAGCTACCCGGCCTACTTTAAACGTTAAAATAGCTAGTTTTTTTACTTTATTATATAATAGCTTCGAGCTTTACATAAGCTTAAAGCTAAGGAATTCCGGGCTATATACCTAACTACGCCGGTATTTTTAGCTAACGTTATTACCGACAGACTAAACCCGATCTATACCGACCCTTTTAAACTTATATCGGTAGTTGTTATTACTGCTATTATTTCTTTTTCTTTTTAGATAGTACGCCGTTCTTTTAGCTTTAACCTTTTTACTATAGATATTATCCGGCCCGACTTATTATAAATACCCCGTTAATAAATCCGGCTTTTACGCTAACTAATATACGTCGTTTAAAAGAACTTATTACGTTTTAAGCTAATATCCGGGCTTTTAGCTTTATTTATAACACTACTTTTAACCTCGCCTATAAAGCCGACGCCGATATAATCTTTATTTAAAACTTATAAGTCGAACTTAAAAATTAACGCTATTTTACTAAAACCTATTTAAGCTTCGATATTTTTATACCGGTAAAAGATTAAACTATAGCCTTTTCTGTTATTACCTATACTAAAAAATCCTTATATTATTCGGTATATTAACTACGTTTATTTAACTTATTATATTACTATATCGTTTATATTAACGGTATTACCTTTATTAACCTATACCGCCGATAATTAAAAATCGACTAAGTACTAAAACAGCTAAAATATTAAACGTTTTTTTATAACTTTATTATTATAAAAGATTTTAACGTTATTTATTAGACTTAGTAGCTTAATTATAGTCGTTACGTAAGCTTAAACGACCGGATCGCTATATAAGCCGATAACGCCGGCCTTATAGCTTTTAACCCTTTTACCTTTACCTATAACCTCGGTAATACTATTAACTTTATTTTCTTTAACGCTTTTAAAGCTACTACTTAAATACTTTACTCTTTATATACCGGATTAGACTATAATACTTTATAAACTATAGTTTTTACTAGTATACCGTGTTATTACGAAACCCCTCGGCTTTACTTTAATTTCTTATAAAATACGGAATTCGCTTAACTTATTAAACGATTTACTGTATTACTTTTAATAACTATAGATACCCCTTTTTAACTCGATACTTTAGCTATTAGTATTATAACCTTATTATAAGAATACCTTTAAGCTATAAAGAAACCTATTTTTAGTTCCGGCTATATTACCTTTTAATAATCCTCGGAATACTATACTATATATAAAACTATATTAAGTATATATACCTTAAACCTTTTTACTACTTACCGATACTTTTAAATAATAATATAACACGTTAAAAAATAGTATTAATAAGACTAAATTACCTTTATAACCGATAATAATTAAATCTTCCGGATTATTAAATAATATAAATCTATAAATACCTTTTACTCTTTACCCTTTATATAAAATAGCTTACCTATTATAACCTTTACCGATAAAGCTAAATATTTATATACCTTTATTCTTTATCGCCTCTCTTTCGATTAAGATATTTTAAACCTTTAAAAACTATACATTCCCGATATATTCTTAATCCTATAAAACCCTTATATCTACGCCGATAAGGCTAAAACGTATTATATCGGGTTATATAATATAGCTTTTAGTACCGATATTATTATAGTTTATATACTTTTATTAATATAGCTAGCTATTATTAAAGCTATCCGGACACTTTATAAAGGTTATTTAACTATCGGTTACTACCTTTACGCCTTCCGGTAAATAAAGGTTATTATAATCCTTAAATAAGGTAAATCGGACTACTTAAGCTTTTACTTTTACTACCTGATCGTTTTACTTTCTTACTTAAATAAAAGGTTAAAACGTCTTATTATTTAACGTATATTTACCTTTACTATTTATTATTACTTACTTAATTTTTAATACTTTAGTACGCTTTTTAAACGATTAGCTATAAACTTAGCTACTTACCTTACCTATAATATTAAATCTGCCTTTTAATAAGGACTAATAGCCTTGTTTTTAACTATAAACGTTTAAAACGTATTCGATACCGTTTTATTTAACCGCTTTATACTCTGTCTTTATAAGAACGGAGATTCGTACTGCTAGTATGGAGATTCGCACTGCTGCCTTATACTGTACATCGAGTAAAGGCCCTTGTCGCTGCAGATTGATCTAATTGGCTAGCAACTTAACTACTTTAACTCAATCAGTTTAATTTAACCAGTTTAATTCAATCAGTTTAATTCAATTAGTTCAATTCAATCAGTTCAATTTAATCAGTTCAATTCAATAAGTTTAATTCAATCGCTTTAATTAAAATCAATCCCTTTAATTAATTCAATTAGTTGCTTTAATTAGTCGCTTTAATTAGTCGCTTTAATTAGTCGCTTTAATTAGTCGCTTTAATTAGTTGCTGTCTCTAAGGCAGCCTTCGTCTAGCTAATCAGATTAATCTGTAGCGACAGGGCTTTCTAATTCAGGTACTATACATCGCAGCAGTGCGAATCTCTATACTAGCAGTGCAAATCTCCGTTCTCGTCTTTATTAATAAGACTAGCTTTTATATTTTATTCTATAGGTATATTTTTTTATTATTAGCCGCTTTATATAGGTATATTTAAAAGGCGTTTATATAGTTATATATCTTTTAGTTTATAATATATTATAAAGGTTTTTAGCTTTTCCGATTTTATATATACTATATCTTTCCCTTCTACTACTTTATAAGAACGTTACTTTCCGTTATATATACGCCGACAATATAGCTTTTTTATAGACTAGCTATAATACAGCTATAACTTTATATACCTTTTTTAAAAACCTTTAAAACGTTCTTATATAAGGATAGGATAACGTAATCGCCTTTACCCCGGATAAGTTCGAACTATTATACTTCGTTTATACCGGCGCTTTTAACTAGTATAAAGTCTAAGCTAGCCTGCTTATTATTACTTTTAGTATTAAGCCGGTTTATTAGCTTAAGGTTTACTTTAACCTTCGGCTTTTTTTCCGCTTATACGTTAAAGTATAAGCTGTTAAAGTATATTATATAACTTCTTATCTTTATAATCTTAACTATATCGCTATTAGTACTCTTCCGATAGTAACGTATAAAACCGCCTGAGCCTATGTTTTTTTAATCGCTCTTTTTATAGCTAAAATCTAAGTAAAAAGACTATATAAATTTAATACTTATATTACTAACGAAATAGTCTCTATATAATAATAAAGCTATCTTTATAATATTAATAAAGCTGTTTACGTTATTGTTAAAGTAATAGTACCGGCTTAACGTATAACTCCGACTACTATAGTTTATTATAATAGCAGGCTTTCTTTAACTAAGGTTTTAACTTAATAGGTCCGGCTATAAGCCGGCCTTTAACTTTATACTTTTAACCGAGATTATTTAATTACTATCTGTCTATATAACCTTTTATTTTATATTAACTATAAAAATAAAAGGCTAGCCTTTTACCTTTACTTTTTTCTACTTATTACCTGCTTATAGTAGCTTTCGGTATTAACCCTCTTTTATATTAAACCTACCTTTATACCTATACGTTATATAATACTTTTAATATCTGTACTATATAGTAAGCTATAAAGTAAATTACGTTATAATAATACAGTTTTCTTTAACCTTTAGAATTCGGTTTTTTTATACTTCGACGGCTCTGCTATTAAAAGTAATACCGGCTAAGGTTTCGTAGTATATTAAAATAATAAACACGTTTATTATAACGGTAGCCTTTTACCTTACTTAGAAGTCTTTAACGCCGAAATCCGAAGCGTTTTCTAAGCAGTCCTTTAAGCCTTAGTAATATACCCTACTACTAACCCTACGCCCTTATAATACTATATTTATATCGATAACATTACGGTTATTTAAGGTATTATTAGCCGTACGTTAAATAACTTATAATATAAGTTCCTCTTCTTTAAAGATACTGTTATATAAATCTTAGTCCTGGTTACTATTATTTAAAGCCCGGGCTATATCGATATTAAAGGTAATAAAAAAGCCGATTAAATCGCTAAAACGACAGTACGCGGTAAATACCTTAACAGGTTAAAAAGGCTACGCCTTATAAGTACTATATTTAAAAAACTAAAAATAATTTCTTAAGTAAAAAAACGAAATAAATAAAAATAAAAAATCTACTTCGATCGTTAATAGTATGTAAGTATACTAATTAGCTATTAAAAGTAAGGCTTTTAAGCTACGATCCTGCCTCCGGAACTTATACTTACCCGATAAGTACTTTACAAATACTTAATAAAACGATTAAGCTATAATAACTTTATTATTTATTATAAACGATTCGGGTATACTAATATAGGCTAGCTATATATATATAGGTAGCTGCGATAACTAAGTTACTTTCTTAAATACCTACGCGTTATAGTCCCCTTTCGGGAACAATAAGGCTAAGTAATTAAACGTATCTTAGGTTAATTAAGATAGGAATAGTTTTAAGCCTTTATTATAGATTCTAGTATTTATAATACCTTTTTTAACTATAGGAGCGACACGGAGTAATATAACCTTTCTTACTTTATTTTCGCTTTTACTTTTCTTTATATAATCTTTATTTTCGGAGCCCGGCTTTACCGGATATTGTAAAATTTTAAGGGTTCGTATTCTTTTATACTTTTTCCTTTATTCGGCGATAAAGGGGTATTACTCCCCCTGTCTAAAAACGCCCTGCGGAAGGCATTATATAAACAGTATGCGTATAGACGTAAATAATATCATTATCTCTGTATAACCGAGTACGCTTATAAACTATATACAGATCTATAAACCTACCGCGAACTTACCTTAAGTTTACTATACAGTCACTATACGTTTAGCCGAACAAGTTACCGGTGAATATACGGTGAATTCGTAGATACGTTCACGGGTAAGATCGCTACGAACCTACCGGAGGGTGTATAACATATTTTAATATTAATTTACTAGCTAAAAGCCGTTTTTAATCTTTCTGTTATAGCTTAAATCTAAAATTAAAATATAAAACACTATAAGCTACTAAATTAACGCCTTAAATAATAAGTTAAGAACGTTAAAAGAGGTTTATAATATATTATTATAGATTTAATAAAAGCTAAATTAACTCTTTTTATTAAAAAGGAATTACTATAAAATTATAAATATAAACTCTTAAGTTATTAAATATATTCTTTATACTTTTATAAATTATAGTAGTATTTCTGTAATTAAATGTGTTTACGTTTATATAATATATAGAATACTAAGCTGTTAAATTATAAAGGATTCTTTAAGCTTTTACTAATTAGTTTATAATAAAACTTATTTAAGCTATTTAAAGATTTATATTTAATTCCTTATACTTTACAAATATAATATTAAATAAAGATAGCTTTAACTATTATATACCTTCTATAATAATTATAGTATAACCTTTATAAAGGCACTTATTATAACTGGTAAGGTTAATGTTATTAGTAAAATATATATATAATCTCTTAAGCGATAATTTAAGCTTATATGCTATAATAAGTAAAAGGTAATTAAAACTTATTATAAGAATAATACTTAGATTAATAACTAAAGACTAGCTATAAACCTATCTTAAGTAATAGTAGTAGCTATATTATATATTAAGTGTTTTAGTTAAAGGATATATTAAATATATAATATCTTATATATCTATCTTTAGAATATATTAAATATATAGTATCTTATATATTTATAACTCTAACTTTAATAAGTTTTTAAGTAAACCGAAACTTTTTTATAAAAAGTCTGTTTATCTTAATATACTAGCCTTACTTAAGCTATATATAAGTTTTATTTATATAATCTCTTAATACCTTAATCTTAAGTTTAAATATTATTTTCCTTTTCTATTAGTATTTATCTTTAAAAACTTATAAGTTATTCCTTTTATTTTTATATATATTTATATCTTTTTAATATATTATATCTAGTAGAGATAAAGGTTTTTATATTTTAAAAACTACTTTTATAAGACTTATAGTTAAATATAACGTTTTTATTCTTACTATTTTAGAAAACTATATTAGTATACCTTTAAGTTTTATAGTATCGAATCTTATAAAGTCTTTAAAAAGGATTCTTTTTATTATCTCGAGTATATTTATTAAAGTTATTCTTTTTATAACGTTTATAGTCTTAGTCTTACTAAGTTACAAAATATTATAAAGTAAAAGTAAAAGCTTTTAAAATAAGATTAAGAAAACTTAGTTAAAGTTAATATATTTTATAACGTAAGAGTAAAAGTAGTTTAAAAAGTAAAAACGTACTATCTGTTATAGTTTAAAAAAAATAGAAATTATATATCTTATAAAGGCCGGAAAATAAGCTACTACTAAGCTATATTAAAACTTTATATTATTCTTATATAGAAAGGTATAGTATAGTAGATTTAAAGTATAGTAGATTTAACTAATATTAAAATAGAGTTATTAAGGTTTAAAGCGAATATTAGTTTTAGTTCTGTATTTAGTTAAGTAAATAAGTTGTTTAGTTTTCTACTATTAGTATTTCGTATTAGTTATTAATTAAGTCTTACCGATTAGTCGCTATATAGTTTTATTAGTCTTTCTTATAATAAGTAGTTATAATTCTTAAGTCTTACTAATAGAATTTTATTTAACTGGTATTATTCCTTTATAACTTGTTGCACACCTACCGGTGGGTTCGTGGCGAACCTACCCGTGAACGCACTACGAATTCACCGTATATTCACCGGTAATTCGGACGGTTAAACGTACGGTGATTGTATAGTGAACTCAGGGTGAGTTTACGGTAGGTTCGTAGGTTTGTATATAGTTTATAGGAGTACTCGGTTATATAGAGAGAGAAAAAGAGAGAATCTATCTTTATTACACACTACTACACCGTACAGTTACTATTATAACTAATAACAATCCTTTATAACTAATAAGATTCTATTCTTTTCATTATATTAGTTATAAATAGTAGCGTTATAAGTTTATTATTCTGTTGTTTTAACTAGGTTAGTTATTAGCTTAACTAGTCCGGATTTATAATTAGTTGTTTTTTAAACTAGTTAATTAATACTTTATAGTATTTTAAACTATTTATTAGTTATTATATATTCTTTAACTAATTATAGCCTTTTTATTTAATTAAAAAGTCTATTTTTTCGCTAGTTTATTATTTATCTAATATTTATTCTACTTTATATTCTTATATTTTATAGTTTAGTTCGACTTCTTTATTAAATTTTATATTCTTAAGTATTAGTTAGAATAATAAAATATAAAACGTTAAATATATTTTTATTCTTAAAGGTAAAAAAAGTTTATAGTTAACGTTTAAAAGCTTTTTAATAATCTTAAATACTCCGAGTCTTTTATAATTAAGTTCTTTATAAAGTGTTTTATTTTCATATTTTTATATAATAAGTAACCCTTATCCCCTTTTTAAAAGATAATACTTTCGATTATTATTAATTATAATATACCTTCTGTTAAGAAGGTTAATGTTTATTTTATAAGGTAGGCGAGTATATAGAAAAATTATTACCTTTAAGATGTATACTACCTGTTTTTAATTCTAATTAGCTCTGAATTATAATTATACTGATTCGCTATAGCATCTGTCTAAAGGATCTGATTAGCTATAAAAAGCAGTGATTTTAGCTATCGAACGGCTAAGAGAACTAGTAATTATAAGGCTTTTAATACCTGCCGGAAAGCTTACGGTTACTTTAAGGTTTTTAAATGCCTGCCGGAAGGCTTACAGTTACTTTAAGGCCTAGATAAGGTCAGACTTATAATAAGGCTTCGAACTAAGATGTACGCTCGAGTTTTAATCCGATTAAGACGTACTTACCTAAATCTGAATCTGTAGAAAAAGGGCTATTAAACGGTATATTTAATTAAATCGTAGCCCTCAAGGTAGGCTTACTATTAATACTAATAGTTTTAATTCTCTAGGTTCCTTAAGGTTCTTAACCCGAACCCTAGCCTTTCCCTTCCTTTTTCTTTACCGAAGGCTTATATAAGCCTTTAGATTCGGATTAAGTTAATAAGTAAGTAAGTAAGTAAGTAAGTAAGTAGGTAGGTTAGCTAGTAGGTTAGCTAGTAAAGTAGCTAGTAAGTTAGCTAGTAAGTTAGCTAGTTAATTACTAATAAATTAAGTAAGTTAGTAAGTAAGTTAGTAAGTAAGTTAATGAGTAAGTAAGTAAGTAAATAAGTAAGTAAGTAAATAAGTAAATAAGTAAATAAGTAAGTAAGTAAGCTATTTAGTAAGTAAGCTATTAAGTAAGTAAGTAAGTAAGTAAGTAAGTAAGTAAGTAAGTAAGTAAGTAAGTAAGTAAGTAAGTAAGTTTGCTAGTAAATTAGCTAGTAAGTAAATTCGCTAGTAAATTAGCTAGTAAGTAAATTCGCTATTAAATAAGTAAGTAAGTAGGTAAGTAAGTAAGTAAGTAAGTAAGTAAGTAAGTAAGTAAGTAAGTAAGTAAGTAAGTAAGTAAGTAAGTAAGTAAGTAAGTAAGTAAGTAAGTAGGTTAGTTAAAAAGTTAGCTATTAAATTAGCTATTAAATTAACTAGTAAGTATGTAAATAAATAGATAAGTAAGTAAGTAAATAAGTTAGTTAGCTAGTAGGTTAGCTAATAAAGTACTTAGTAAGTTAGTTAGTAAGTTAGCTAGTAACTAAGTAGGTAAGTAAGTAAGTAAGTAAGTAAGTAAGTAAGTAAGTAGGTAAGTAAGTAAGTAAGTAGGTAAGTAAGTAAGTAAGTAAGTAGGTAAGTAAGTAGGTAAGTAAGTAAGTTAGCTAGTAAGTTAGCTAGTAAGTTAGCTAGTAAGTTAGCTAGTAAGTTAGCTAGTAAGTTAGCTAATAAAGTAGTTATTAAAGTAGCTAGTGTTATTGTGACGTGATCAGGCTGATTACGGCACAGGGCTCGTTTTCAATTACATGATATTGTGAATTATCGAAGAGGTTCTGCCTATCGAAGAAAAGAAAAAAAGAAGAAACAGAACCTAAGGCCTAAAGCCTAGCTATTTAAACTAAGGTGTAGGCGATTCGAGAAGCTTATCGATAAGGCTAGTAGCAGGGTCAGGGTGTAACCTTAACCCTGCTGCTAGTCCCGCTTCCGTTCGCCCTATAACTATAATAACCCCCCCCTTAAAAAAGCGCAGGGTAAAGCTATAAAAATAAAAATACAGTATACGCCCGCGATTAAACTTATAACTCGTACCGATATAGCGTTTTCCCGGTTAGAGGAGGGATAACTTTAAGGAATAGACTACTATACTAAGGGCCCTTATACCTTAGTTTATAGTCTCCTCCTACGCTTAGTTACTAGTAACCTAAGAGCGCTTATAAGCGTTAACAGCTATCCCCTTTTTCTCGTCTAAATTACCGTTATAAGCGGTCGTATCGTCGACTATATCGTCGATTATATCGTCGACTATAAATATACTAATGCCCCGTTTATATACCGATTTACAAGGAGGTTATCGACCTGTCGTATTTTAAGGCACGTTATTGTTTAAATATAAAGGTGCTAATTAATCGCTTAATTAAGTATTTAACTAGTATTAAAATCGTTTAGGCGGTCCGGCGTACTCGGAATATTTCTTATAGTAGTTATAGAAAGCTACCGGGGCGTTACGTAAGTCGGCGGTAGGGTACTACTTAAGATCCTTATTTTAGCCTCTCTACTATATACAGTACTATAGCTTACGATAGTATATCCGAAAGGCTACTACCTACTCGACTTCTTATTCTTTATCGCTATTTATAATCTCTCTTTCGGGACGTAAAGGTTCCTGCCTAAAAAACAGGTTTCGTAAGTCTTTACGTAAACGATTCGTATAGAATCTGTAACAGCCTCTTTACGTTAAAGAAACCTTTAGGATATATAAATTATTCTTAATGTTAATGATCTTATACGATTACTAGGTTAACGGAAAATTAAGTTTAATATTAAGTCGGTCGGTAGTCTAAGTCTTCTTTATAATAAAAACGTAATTTCTAATTATAAAGTTTAGAACTTAACGATATTAGTTTACTTATCGTGTTATTCTATTTTAAAAGTCTTTTAAAGCTTATCGGGCCCGATTAATATAGCCTTATATTATCTTTACGGTAGCTTATACCTGTTAACGAGAGAGACGGTTTTATAAAGACTTAAAGTTTTAGGTTTAGCTTTCTTAATTAAAATAGAGGCGAAGCTAGAATTTGTAATATACCTCGAAAAGTGTTAACCCCTTTAATAATTTATAAGAGAAATAAGCCTAAGTAAAGTTTAAAGCTAAGATTATAAGAGACTAATTATTTTAATAATAATTAACGAACAGTCGGAGTTATTAGTCGATTTATTAGTTAAGGTTTTTAACTTATTTAGTAGTTTAAGAATATCCGGCTAAAGCGAGGTTTTACTTAATACTTATAATCCGGCAGGTTTTATTTATAAAGGCAGAGACGAATTACAGACCTCGATCCGAAATAATAGATTTAGGTAATCTAAATACTTTAAAAGGTCTTTTATAATATATTTAGGTAGTATCTGCTACCGTTACTGTATTAGTATAAAGTATATATTATAATATTTTAGAAAAATAATCGACTACTATTAAAAGGTTATTATAACCTTTACGATTATTAGGTATCTTCTTAAAGTCTATAACTAAATACTGTTAATATCGTTACGGTAGTAGTAAGGGATAAAGTAAGCTTAAAGTCTTATCCCGAAGGTACTTTACCGACCGGTAGGTATAATTAGCTATAAAATAGTAAACGTCTTTACTTAAGCTTAGCTATTAGTACTGTTATTATATAAGCCCTTTTGTCTTATTACGTTTAAGGTATACTGTAGTAATTTTAAAGTAAATGTTATCGATTAAACGTGTTTGTAGCTAGTTATAATCGGGGACTATTAGCCGTCTGTTATAAACGATATACTAATTGTTTATAAAAGAGAAACTGCCGACGTTTCGGTAAGCTTTATTATAGTATAATTTAAGCGATAAATGTTTATAGTTATAACGGAGTAATAAACTTATTAATTTTAAGCTTAACTATTTTAGTAGGTATAAAGGTATATCTCCCTTATAGTAGGTAGTACTTATAGTATTATTAGCTGTCGAGTCGACTAGGTAGAGGTTATATAGCAGATTCAGATCTAGTATATCGTAAATATTGAGTATAAAAAGGTCTATCTCCTTTTCTTATTTACGTTTAAATATACGAATTATATAGTATATATCTTACTATTCCTTTTATAAATAAATATTATCCGGGTAGCGCGATATTATATCGGCCGTTATATTCTTTATACCCGGGCGATAAGAGATCGTAAAGTTAAACTATAATAATAGGTCGGCTTAGCTAGCTTACCGATAATTTAAAAGGCGTTTAGTACTAAAGTAGATTAAGGCTTGGTAATCTGTAATTACTTTAAATAAAGCCGCTTATAGCCCGATTAACTTAGCTCTTTAAAACTTAAAACCTCGGATTATAGCTAAAAGCTTTTTATTATAGATACTATAGTTTATCTCGGCCGGTATTATAGTTTTAAAAAAGAAACTTACCGGATACTACTTATTATTTTCTATTTAGGTTAACACTTTAACGACTACCCTGTTTAATACGTCCGTTTCTAACTTTATAAGTAGGTTATATTTAAAATAGGCAAGTACCGGTACCGTCGTTAGCCGGTGTTTAAGCTTTTTAAATATAACGTTATAATTTACTAACTAATAAAAGCCTTTTCCTTTATAGGTTAGTCGAGTTAAAAGCTTAATAATTCGGCTGTATTTAGGTATAAATCGGCAGTAGAAATTATAAAATCTTAAAAAGAACTATACCTTTTTTAGTATATTAAGTAGACGTTAATTACAGATTACTATAATTTCTTTAAGGTCGATAAAGATATTTTCTGTTCCGACGATAAATCTTAAAAACTTTATTTAAGTAATATAAAATTCGTACTTTTTCAGATTAGCCTGTAATCTAATATTCTTTAGTCGTTCTAAGATAATTATTATATATCGTATATAATCTTCTTTTATTTTAAAGAAGATAATAATGTTATCGATATAAGTATAGTAAAACTTATTTAAATAGTTTATTAAGATCCTGTTAATATACTACTAAAAGGTAGCCGGCTTATTTATTAAGCTAAAGAGTATAACCTTATAATAGTAAAATCCTTATTTAGTACGGAAAGTAGTAAGGTTTTTATTACCGAGGTTTATTCGGATCTTATAAAACGTTTATTATACGTCGATTTTAGTAAAAATAGTTAACTAACTTAGCCGGGCTATAGTTTCGTTAATTAAAGGTAATAAATATTAGTCCTTCTTTATTACTATATTTAGTTTCCGGTAGTTTATATAAAAACGTAGCCCTTTCTTAGCTTTAACGACTATTAAAATAAAGGAGGCTTATAAGGTCTTCGCAGGTTTAATAAATCTTTTATTTAGGTTATCTAGTATATATACTTTAGTAGCCTTTACTTTTTTTAAAGATATCTTCTATAAAAGGTTATAGCTAACGGCTTTTTCGACCGACGTTTTATCTTTTAATTTAATCTTATAATTATATAAACAGTAAGCTAATAACCGATCTAACTCTGCTTTATTAAAGGTTTAAAGTAAATAGTAATATTCTTTTAAAACTTATATTAATACTTTTTAATAGAGTTCTTTTTCGTCGAAGGGTATATTTTTAACTTTTTCGTCTTTTTTATCTTAAATATAACAATCGATTTTATATAGTAAGGTTACTATAACCTTAGAATTATCTCGTTTTACTATTATTATAAATAGCTAAGTATTAATAACAGAGATATTAATATAGCGGCGGGTTTAGCTAATCCTGTTTTTAGTTAAGATATAGTCTTTTTTAACGTTATACTTACAGAAACGTTAACACTCCTTTTCTTGTTTTTCTTATATATATCGGTATACTATTCGTTACTTTAGTATTTAAAACTACTAAGGTAATATAGTAGTAAGCGGTTATTTTAGCGTTTTTACTAAAGCGTTTTCTATTTTACAGATCCTTTTATTTTAGTAACGGGATTATATAGCAGGAAAGCAGAGCGGAAAGCTTAATCGGAACGAGTTTTAAGTAAAGGTGTTCTTTAAAGTACGGATATATATATATACCGTTACTACTATAAAGTCTTTTACCGTACTACTTTCTTTCGGAGGTGTATTTATATACTATCCCTTTTCCGGAAAGAGAGGTACTTATTATCTTAATACCTTAAGCTATAATAAAGGTATTTTATTATCCGGTTAAGATTCGGTTAGTTATCTCTTTAAGCCGAAATAATAATATCGGCGTTTTATATCGAAAGTTACGTTAAAGTCTATAAACTATTAGCGACTAATAATAATATTATATTTTATATTTACTACTATTATTAGTAGTTACCTATAAAAACGGCTTTAGATAATAAGGTCGGCTACTAAAACTACGTTTACTAGCTATAAGGCTTTACCGTTAAATCCCTTTACTAAATATAAGAGGAATCCTGTAATATATCGGATTTTAGATAGGGTTTTTAATATCTTTACTATAAATATTATATTTATAAAAATTAAACCGTTTACTCTTATATCTCTTAATCCTTTCGTATATAAAGTTATTCTATTATATACTACTATATAAAGTAAAAGTAATATATCGCCTCTTATAATCTATAAAAGGAAATTAAAAGGTATTATCTTATTAACGTTTAAGTTTATATAGTTAGTTCTGTTATATATTTTTAAAAGGGAGATATCTTTTAAAAAGGAGTTTAATTACTTTAAGGTACTTATTTTTTCGCTTTTACTTCGGCTAGCTTATTAATATTCGAAGGAACTTAATATTTATAAGTAGCTTCGATCTATATAATATAAGCTTAACGACAGCTTTTATAGTTACCTATATTAGTTCTTTTTAAAAGGTAAAAGTAAATACGGCTAATATATTTAGTCTACTTATAATTATAGTAAGCGTTTAACTTAAAAAAGTAAATTACTTTATCTTTAAATACTTTACGTTACTAAGTAATTTAAATAGTATTTAGCTTACCGCTTCCCGAAAAGCTGTTAGTATTTCTGTTACCTAAGTTCTAATAAATAGTAAGCTAGCTATTAGCTTAGTTATTATTTTAGTTTCGACGGTTAAAACCCTTACTACTTTCCGAAGTCTTTATAAAATAAAGCTAAGTAAAGCGTTAGTTATTATAGTCGACTTACTAAATAATATAGTAATACTCTTTAAAGTTAACTAAAAGGTTAACTTTACTTAAAGTTATAGCGGATCGTAACCGAAGAATATTAACTAGTTTATTATAGATCTCCTTTTTTTATTCGGACTTATTAATATATAGTTTACCTGCTAATCTAATAAAGGTATTACAGAAAGTAAAAAAAGTTTTATTAAGTTTTATTCCGAGTTTTTTAAACTTCGTTTTAGCTTTTATTAATTTATTCGGATTATCGTACTTATTCTTTAGCTAGGTTAAAAGACCTTTAAAGATAGTAATCTAGTTAAGGTTACTTAACTCGAAGTAAAAAGCTAAAACGATTATAGCTTACCTACCGATAAAAAACTTAATAGTAATTATACGTTATCGATTAAATAAATAGTAGTCTATATTTCTTATAAGCTTATTCTTAAGTTTATAGATTTAAACCTTAAAAGGAAGGTTTTTATCCTTCTTATTATCGTTATACTAAATAAAAAGGTCCGGAACTTTAGTAAAACGTTTAACCTTACATCGGGTATCTCCCTTTAAGTATTTAATAAACTTAATATTAAAGGTATTATAGTTAGAAAAGGGAATAAGCTAATCGTCTTCTAAAGATAACGAATTATTATTTTTAAAAGCTAGTTATAAAAGTAGTTAAAGCTATCTTACTTTAACTACCTATTCCCGAAGCCTTTCGATTTCGAATTTTATAAAGCGTCTCTCCGCTAGTAAGTCGTAAATAGAAAGATCTTTTTCTTTTAACTATTTATCTTATTCCTATATAGTATTATTTAATAAAGTAATCTCTTATTAAACCCGATTATTAATTAGGTAAAAAGTAGTTTTATTTATCTTTTCTATAGTATTTATAAAGATATCTACGATACCGCCGAAGTACTCTACCTATAGTTTTATACTACTAAAGTTCTTATTAAGTCTTTTAGCTAAAAAGTATAGCTTTATTAAATAAGCTTATTAAGCTTAGTTAAGTATACACATTAAGCTAAATTCTTTATAAAAGATATAGGTATCCTATTAAAACATCTTCTTAAAGGTCTTTATATTTAAAAGGCCTTTTAACTTCTATATCTTTTTTCTTACCTCTATTAAAAAGATATAAAAGACACTTTTAGCCTTATAAATCTTATTATAGTAATTAACTTTATCCTCGATATCGACGTTAATCTCGTCTATTATTAATCGGTAACGTAAGGTATCGTTTATCTGTTATTTAAAAATCTCGAGTTCTTTATACGGCTTCGGTACCGCGGGTTCGTTATTATTATCGTCGTCGCTATCGTCGACGTCGTTACTATCGCGTTTTAACGTTTAAGAGGCAGCGGTTATAACGTTAATCGTCTGTCGAGCGGCTTTAAGAGATTATCGATAAAGGTAGGTTTTCGGACGTTTATCGTCGCGAAGCATTACCTTATTAACGTTAGCTAAAGAAAACCTAACCTTCTTAATTAGCTCTTTAATAGGCTTAAAGTCGGGCTCGGGCTTAGGCTCCGACTTAAGTCTCTCGGTCGTATTGCCGTAACGGCTAGTTATAAGGTTAAAAACGTCGCCGAATAAACTAAGTATCCCGACGTTAAACGCGTCGCTCGCGCTTTTAGCTATCGTATTTATTTATCTTTATCGTAGATGTTGTTTACACAGCTTTCTTAAGCTGCGAGGGTATTTAGTCTTCGATAATTATAACGTGATTAGGCTGATTACGGTATAGGGCTCGTTTTTAATTACGTAATATTATAAATTATCGAAGAGGTTCTGCTTATCGAAGAAAAGAAAAAAAGAAGAAACAGAACCTAAGGCCTAAAGCCTAGCTATTTAAACTAAGGTGTAGGCGATTCGAGAAGCTTATCGATAAGGCTAGTAGCAGGGTCAGGGTATAACCCTAACCCTACTGCTAGTCCCGCTTCCGTTCGCCCTGCAACCATGACAGTTATAATATATTAGAATAATAAAAGTAAAGCTATAATTCTAATATAATATAAGAATTTTACCTAAAAAGAAAAGAAAGGCTTAAGTATAGTTAAGCCCTTTTAATCGAAGGTTTAAATACTAAGGTATAGTAAAGCTTAAAAGGTTACTTAGTTTATATATACGCGTTAAGTTAAGTAACTTTTAAGCTTACGCTATTATATTATAGCTAGTAATTTAATTATTTAAGTATTAAGTAAGTAAGTAAATAACTAAGTAGCTTAGTTAATAAGTAAGTAAATAAGTAAGTAAATTAAAAGTAAATAAGTAAGTAAGTAAGTAAGTAGTTAAGTTAGCTAATAAGTTAGCTAGTAACTTAGCTATTAAGTAAATTAACTAATAAGTAAAATAGCTAATAAGTAAGTTAGCTAGTAAGTTAGCTAGTAAAGTAGTTAGTAACTTAGTTATATAATTATTAAGTAAGTAAGTAAGTAAGTAAGTAAGTAAGTAAATAAGTAAGTTAATAAGTAAGTTAACTAATAAGTTAGCTAGTAAGTTAGCTATTAAAATAGCTAATAAGTTAGTTATTTAGTTATTAAGTAAGTAAGTAAGTAGGTAAGTATATAAGTAAGTTAGCTAATAGGTTAGTTAGTAAAGTAGCTAGTAAGTTAGTTAGTAAAGTAGCTAGTAAGTTAGTTAGTTAGTTAATTATCTCGCCGCTTAAGGCTATAGAGGAAACGATAGAGTAACGCCCTTCGGGCGTTACTCTATCGGATCCGGAGCAGCTTAAGCGGCGTATTTAACTATTTAACTAACTAGCTATTAAGTTTCCGATCCTTTCTAACGGAAGGCCTTCTCGGCAGGCGGTTCTACCGCCGTTCCTTAGTAATAATAATCTGTTAGAATTTTATAGAATATCTCGAAGCGGAAGTATATTAAAAGTATTTACTAAAGTTATATTTTATTGTTTTTCTTTAAGCTTATTAAAAGCTTTTTTAAATACGTTTTTAAAGTTTTTATATTTTTCGAATACTTTATCGATATCGATATCCTTTTTATTTAAAGTATATTTTAAATAGTTATATATAATTAGTTTAAAGTATTTAAAAATTATTTTTATAAGTTATCTAGTTATAAAAAAGATTTTAATAGCTTTTCTATAAGATTCCTTTTTTATAAATTAAAACATAATAAAATATTATAGTAAAGAATCTTTAAAAGATTCTTTTAATATTATTAAAGGCTTTAAGTTTTTTAATTTAATTTTAAATTATTTCTCTTTATATTTAATAATCTTTTATTAACTTTTTTTAATATTATTAAAGGCTTTAAGTTTTTTAATTTAATTTTAAATTATTTCCCTTTATATTTAATAATCTTTTATTAACTTTTTATATTCTATTAAAATATATTCTATATATATAAAATAGCTACTATTATTATTTAAAATAGTTTTATAGCTAGTCTTTAGTTATTAATTTAAGTATTATTCTTATAATAAGTTTTACTACCTTTTAATTATTATAGTAAATAAGCTTAAAGTATTATTTTAAAAAGTATATATATAATTTACTAATAATATTAACTTTACCGGTTATAATAAATACGTTTATAAAGGTAATACTATAATTATTATATTTTAATAATTCTTATTTAATCTGGTTTTAATATATACTATAAAGTATTATTTTAATACTTTATTATTATAATATTTAACTTTACTAAAGCTTTTATTATAATATAATAGTACTTATAAGTATTATATAAATAATAGCTCTTTAGTTAAATAATATATTAAATATATAATGTCTTATATATTTATCTTTAAAATATATAAAATATATATAATATCTTATATATCTATAACCTTAACCTTAATATATTCTTAATTAAGCCGGAACTCTTTTATAAAGATTCTGTTTATCTTAATATATTAGCCTTATTTAAGCTATATATAACTTCTATCTATATAATTTCTTAATACGTTAACTTTAAGTTATAACACCTTCTATTAAAAAGGTTATTATTTGTTTTATAAGGCAGGTAAGTAAACAGAAACTATTTTCTTTAATATTTTTACTACCTGTTTTTAAATCTAATTAGCTCTGAATTATAATTATACTGATTCGCTATAGCACTCGTTTAAAGTATCTGATTAGCTGTGAAAAGTAGTGATTTTAGCCGTCGAACGGCTAAGAGAACTAGAGATTGTTAAGCCTTTTAATGCCTGCCGGAAGACTTACGGTCACTTTAAGGCCTAGATAAGGTCGGACCTACGATAAGGCTTTTCATCGTAGACCTTAGGTTCGAACTAAGATGCACGCTCGAGTTTTAATCCGATTAAGACGTACTTACCTAAATCTGAATCTTTTTAAAAAAGGCTATTAAACGGTATATTTAATTAAGTCGTAGCCCTTAAGGTAGGCTTACTATTAAAGCTAATAGTTTTAATTCTGTAGGTTTTTAAGGTTCTTAACCCGAACCCTAGCCTTTCCCTTCCTCTTTACTTACCTAAGCCTTTAAGTTCTAACTAAGATACACGCTCGAGTTTTAATCCGATTAAGACGTACTTATCTAAATCTGAATCTGTAGAAAAAGGGCTATTAAATGGTATATTTAATTAAATGGTAGTCCTTAAGGTATGCTTACTATTAAAGCTAATAGTTTTAATTCTCTAGGTTCTTAAGGTTTTTAACCCGAACCCTAGCCTTTCCCTTCCTTTTTCTTTACCGAAGGCTTATAATAAGCCTTTAAATTCGGATTAAGTTAATAAGTAAGTAAGTAAGTAAGTAAGTAAGTAAGTAAGTAAGTAAGTAAGTAAGTAAGTAGGTAAGTAAGTAAGTTAGCTACTAAGTTAGCTACTAAGTTAGCTAGTAAACTAGCTAGTAAACTAGCTAGTAATTTAGTTATTTAATTATTAAGTAAGTACGTAAATAAATATTTCGCCGCTTAAGGCTACGGAGGAGACGATAGAGTAACGCCCGTTTAGAGCAGCCTAAGCGGCGTATCTAACTATCTACCTAAGTAGCTATTAAAATTCCGATCCTTCTTAACGGAAGGCCTTCTCGGCAGGCGGTCCTACCGCCGTTCCCTAGTACTAAGTATATTTAACTTTAATGTATTTAATTTCTGTTTAGTATAGCTAGTTAAAGCTTTTATAAGTATTATATACTAAACTATTTTAATAAATATTTATATAAATTTAGCAAGTAGTACTTTATAAAACCATTATAATTATTACACTCCTAACTAGTAGTACATGTGTCCACTTGCTGCATGTTTCTTAGCCGACCCTGGTGCGGTATAGTCTATGTCGCCAAAGCTCTCCAGGTCCTTCTCGAATGTTGCTTGGATCTTGGTCACCTGATCCAGCTGTTTGAAGTCCAGCGGAACCTTGTCAAATGCTGCTAGACTCTCGGCCGCCTTGATCACGTTCTTGATCTGCCTTCCGTTGAGGTCGTGCTCGGCCAGTATCTCGTACTCAGCGTCTGAAATGTCGGCACCGCCGGGAACCTTTTTGCAGAAGCTACGCCAGATTTGCAGCCTTGACTTGACATCCAGATCGGTGTACCGGATTGGGATGTGGATGCGACTATTGAAGGCGTCATCGAATGTTGCCACGCGGTTTGTTGTAAGGAATAGGATGCCTGCGTAGTACTCCAAAACACGCAAGAAGACGCTCACCATTGCATTTCGGTGAAGGTCATGCAGCGCTCTCTGCTCGAGGAAGACATCCGCCTCGTCGATGAGCAATACAGCTCTCCAGGTGGAAGTCATATCCATGATCCTGGTCAACTGATCGTCCAACTGCTCGCTCGTCACACCTAAGTCTCCAGAAGATACCATGAACAGAGGTCGCTGGACATACTCGGCGACACACTCGGCTGTCAAGGTCTTACCCACGCCAGGAGGGCCGTGTAGCACACATACCAAACCCCGACCCTTTCCTTTGACAATGTCGTCGAATGTGTCCTTGTCATCGGGTAATAGCTCGCGTTCCTGGGAATGGGTAGATACCAGAGCTTGGACGGTCTTCTTCTTGGCAGGATCGAGGACGAGTTCATCGAAGCAGTGGGCGTTCCATTCGATCTCAGACAGGTTGTCGACAGAAAGCTCGAGGAATTTCTTAGCGTTCAGCGAGTATCCACGGACCATCGTGTTCGTAAGAAGTCTGTCCTCGTCCGTAAGTTTGTTATGGTCGTGGTCCTTGTCAAATCTGGATACCCCAATGGCATCATTGGCATCGAGCCGGTGGAATGTCTTAACGTCGATCATGACTCTGCCTGAGGCGTCAAACCTGAGATATTTGTTTGGGCAATCTGGGTGTCTCTTGAAGCCAAGGCCAGTGTATTGCATGAAGTTTTGGCCCATGGCGTACTGCTCAAACTTTCTGCCTCGCTTCATCAACTCCTCCTTGACCTCGTCAATATTCTCGAGCAGCTCAAGGGGCTTGACGTCTTGCTTCCGGATCTCCCTCACGCCACTGTACTTGGGGATTTCCAAAATGATACGCCTAATACCAAACCTGTCACCATCATAGTCGACAAAGTTGCATCTGAGATTGAAGGCTGGATTTTCGGCGTCATCCTCATCGTACCAGTGTTCTGCGACGCTGAAGGCACGGTCGAGCGCGAGGTGCTGGGTATGGACAATGGTGCCGGGCATGAAGACGGTCCACAGATTGTCGTAGGAGATGGCCTTGAGATCGCTTGACATGCACTTGTCGTAGGCTGCGATCTCAAGCTCGAAGGTGGTCTTGATCCAGCCGAGAAGCAGCTTCAACTGCTCGAGGGACTGCGTATCACCGCTCTCTTCAAAGCGCTTCAAGCCGACTTCCTCAAGCTCTTTACGGTAGTAGAAGAGGGAGTGATAAGGGGCCATGATTTGTACATCATCCACGTCGATCGGGTCGGTAGGATATTGCCCGATAACGTCGTGGAGCAGCTGTCGCAGAGGTGGGGGGTTTACGTATAGATATGTCTCATCGAGGTCTCCATCCGCATCGTACCGCCGAACCACACAGAATGCATAAAGCCGCCACCAGTCCTTCTTCTCGCCTTTGTCGATGTCCTCTTTCTTGCGCTCGATGAAGTAGGGCTGGTCTTCGCTGTCGAACTTCCTGTCGAGGTGTTTGAACTCGGCTTTCATGGTCTGGTCTTCGGGCTTTTCATCCTTGTCCTCGTCCTTGGCCTCGTCCTTGTCGTCTTTCCTGCCTGCATCGCCACCGGATGGATTGCTGGGATCGGTGTCGGCAGGGGCACAATAGAGCCACCTCAGTCTGTATGTTGCGCGCCGGAACAGTGACTCCTTGGTAGTTTTGCTGGGAGCATTCTTGTCATCCACCACGTCGCTGGAGTGAGTGGAGGTGTTGCTCAAGGAGGCCATGGTTTGAACCGGCTTCAGAGGTCTCGGATGGTTCTCAAATATGGCCAGGCTGAGTGAGTACCCAAGTCACCCTTGGCTTTGTTGGGGCCTAAGGGCTGGTGACGTGAGTATTGGAAAAGAAAGAAAACAAACTTGCTTGTCAGTAAGCACTGTCTCAGAGGCCTGTTGGTGTGAGGCAATGGATCGCAAGGAAGAGAAGGCAGCAAAGTCTTAGGAATTAGGTTAGCATCTTAGAGCCACTGGGAAAGTTAGTGGGACATGTTCATATATATATATGTGTGTGTGTGTGTGTGTGTGTGTGTGTGTGTGTGTATAATCAGGAGGCTCTATGCTCACTTGAGCAAGACGGTGGATTAGTCTACAACCCGGCGTTGACTCAGTAGGCGCATAAGTGAGGCCAACTATGGGAACAAGCCGGGGTGTTTCCAGGCAGCAAACCCACATCAACTATCTGTTGTTCACTCAGAACGGACAAAAGCGTTACAAGTACATACATAGATATGGTATAGGCAGCCGAATACACAGCGATGTATGTCCCATGTCAGTCAGCATTGTCGCAACCTGCCTGTTTACTGTTTATCATCAGGCAATCACAGCCACGCAGGGCCCAGTGTTTTCCCACATTACATGCTCCGATAGCCAATAGATACATGATGATATCGAGCCCCTGCTCTGCGACCAACGCAAAGCTGCTCCGCCACCGGCAATCATCCTTCTGCATACCTAGGTACCAACAAGCCGACCTCACAGCCGACCTCACAGGCCTCAATGGCTGCCTCGGGGTCACTGTCACGGCCGCAGTCAAAGAATATTGCGGATATGGACCAGTCCGATTGACGTCAACGTGGAACCCTACATGCATGTGCAGATGCGGGCAGATTGAGAGGCTCAGAGCGTGTACACCGTAGTTTGCTGGCTGGCATGAATCCTCCTCTCTTGGTTGTACGTTTTGGCAAAGAAATGCTTTCGACATGACGTTCTGTGCAAGTCCGAGGGCGGGGCTAATGGTAATGGTTCTGCTTTTGAACAACATCGTCGCTCTCCTTCGAAAAGAACCTAAGCCAAAGGACGCTGTCCGCATTAGTCACGGCCTCCGCTTCTGACATCTGGACTTCTGGAGTCATTTGTCGACTTCCAGAGCACTGTCAGAATGGCGGAAGACGACGTCGCCAAGACATACATCGACCACGGAAGAGCTCCATCAGTCGACACCACCGAGATAATCACTGCGTCTCTCAAGAGAAAGTATCCCGACCATAAATCCCTAATGAGCCCCCCAAACAGCCCACGCACGACAGTGTCAGCACAAGCACCTCACCTCCCAGATCCCTGCCATCCTCCCTGGCCCTTACCGGCTACGCTCCTCCTTCTCGGGGTAGTGGCAGTGGTGTTATCATCCAGGACATTCTTCACGACAGGGTTTCATACAAGTGGAGCGGCCAGGACTTTATTATACACATCGTTATCGTTGAGGGATGGCCTCAACGGCTAGTATTAACAGGGGAGAAGAGTTCCATCCTATCTACCTCTGTCGACGTTTCCAATAATCTTGTTCCTGCCACCGGGGAATGGTCGAATGACTTGCATGATGAGACCTGGGTAATTATTCGACCAAGGAGCTTGGCAAAAGAGCCGGGGAGCACTTGAGCTGTTTGAAAGTATTCGCGATGCCAACTGAACAACGTCATCATGGATTCTGAGAAGAAAAAAGTCATAATTGATGATCATATGAGCTTCTACGACGACCGTGAGAGCTACAAGAAAATGGAGGTCAGTGGAAGCAAGGGATCATCTGCTACCACCAGGAAATGGCAAGACCATCACCATGAAGGCGATGATGCATCAGTCATGCGGCCTAGAGGATCCAGTCCCGACCTTATACATTCGGTCGCTTGTGTCTATGAGTTCAATGCCGTTGGATTATACATACGTAGTCTGCTGCCAATGGCACATCACGTTCAGTTCTACGGATCCGAAAGATCGGTAGGGATAATTCTTGAGAAGGGCAGGGCTATGGCTCCCTGCTACCTGATTATGGAGGTTGTGGATACCATCGTCACAAATGCCGTGAAGAGCTACTTCTTTAACGAAGTGGACGGGCTGAAATCCGACAACGACATCTTCATATTGGGAAGCACCAACCACTTGGACCGTATGGACCTAGGCATATCTGTGATTGCGTTTTGTGCCCTGCCAATCCTAGATGATACGTCAATATCCTGATTCATCATCAGCAACGACCACCACGCTTCGACAGGAAATCCCTCTTCAACAACCCGAACAAAGAGGAACGCACAACATACTGCCAGTTCTGGCAAAACAAACTGAAGGACGACAACCATGTCGAATTCCCATACAAGCCGTGCAGTTCCATCGCCGGGATGACTCACGACTTCGGCTTTCTTTATATGCAAGAAGCTTTCGTTGCCGCTCTGCTGGCTATCGCGAGCATGGCAGGCGAGCATCACTCGGTCGGTGATTTAAGCGGTGATTGGGTCAATGTTCTAAACTGTGATGGCGATGATGACAACGACAATCTGGATCATTACGTTTTGAGGACAGAAATGAAGAAGCAGATTAAGATCCTGCGGGACGGAATGAGCAAAGACGAGTAACAGTGACCGACAAGCCTTGTTGTCAGTAAGGCTGAGTTGTCCGTGTCGCAGTCGTAAGCGCCAACATTGTTTTCCCACATATCCATGTGACATGTATCTTGCAAGTGGAATTGGCCAGGCCCGTTATCAAATGATGCCTTGCCTTGAATCATCCCTTCCAGGCCCAGCATCAGCCCGCGAGGCTGCATCAAACTAGCCCACTGTTTACATTCGTGCGATCTGGCGATGGAGGGCCCAGTTACATGCTGAGTGACGACCTTGTGAAGCAGCACTGTTGAACCTAGGCACACGGCATAACGCAGTTGTTTATAACACGATGTGCTATAGCGTGTTAGTGTTGCCTCGTGACTGACCAGGAAATGAACCTATGTTGACTTTTTGGGGTTTGGAGATTTCCACCTGGGCAAGAGTGAGGTGCTTCTCAGTCCGAGATTCTCTATATCGTATCGGCAGCCTTCAAAGCCCCCACCGAAGTTGACAGAATGTCCAACAGATTGCTAGGCATAGAAAGACTTGTACTTCAACTTGTTCAGTCGTGGTTTTCATCGCTGCTACTTTCAGTCACGGTACAACCTGGTTTATTTCCTCGAGGAATCCATCATAACGATCCCCATCAAGTCCTAAGATACCTAGGTATTGTGTTTAGTGAACTTACACATACAAGTGTAAGTTCCTGCCAGGCACGGGCCGAGTAACTACAAGTAGCCATGAGGAGACCTCTGTACAGGCCTGGTTGGTCTTCTTCCTGAGAAGCAGACAGATCAATTCATCTACGTCTTTCTCGAGAAATGGGGGGCTAGCAAGAAGTCCAGATCTAAATTGAGTTGAGACCCATGGTTGAGGAGCATTGAGATTCCGGTGACTCTCCCCGTGTTTCTATACACGATATGGGTACGAGGACATGTTTTCGGCGGTACTGCCCCCTACCTCATTGATAATAAGTGTTCTGAGACCATACAGCAGGGTTTCGCGATGAAAATTGTGAACATTATTTGATTACGACGAGCGTGGTCATCTTGAGGGTTGAGCTGGCCATCGCTGAACATTGTTCTAGCGCTCTGCCGCAATTGTACTTGCTTTCTCGGTAATATCCCTCAGGCATGCATGTACCTCTGGTGATTTTGTTTTGGAAGGGGCCTCGTTACAGTGTATTGAACATCGATCATATGCTGTGGTTGTCATGAGCTTAACGTGGGAAAGGGTTTAAATTCCCATAATGAATCCACGGTGAGAGTACCACCTCTTCGGAAATATGATACCCATGCGGTCAACTCATCACCTACAGACGAGCCGTCCTATTTGCTGCAATATCTATCAAGGAGAACTCCACTGAATGTCTCGTAGTGTATAATAATTGCTGTCTTGACTGTGATTATCCTCCCATATACTTACTCTCTCTCTCGGATTAGCAGCCTTGAGTAGGAGACAGCGTACATGCAATCAAATACCTTGATTAGGATGATAACAAATACTCCTCAAGAGCAGTAGGCTACCTGAGAAAGTAGCACCCAGGAACGAAGAACTTTATATATGTTCAATTATGCCCAGCCTTATCACCCAACCGTTGAACTACATGTTAGAAGAAGTCGATTGCGTCATGAGGTTTTCACATGAATCGGCCGGGGATCAAACCCACTCACCCGATATTCCCTTCCCGTAAGGCCATTCGCGTGGCCAATGATAGCGGGTCGAAAACGGATGATACTTGTCAAAAGGTTGACATGACCCACTGCGAGGGTCTCAAGGTGGATCAGTCGATACTGGGGTTGAGTTGAATGAGCCGAGGTTGTCCAGAAGTCGTTCCGGACACTTTCTTCTCGCCTCCTTCGACCTTCATGATCACTGGCGTTCATGACCACCCACGACTTCCCGTCCTTCACTGCATAAACACATGGATTGGTCTTTTTTGTAGATTCCATATTACCCCTTAGATCCTGCTGTTGTTCTTCTCTGCCGCTCTCTTTTCTTTCGCGTGCCAGCTTATCAAAACCGATATAAGACGACCAGACACCTTACCACCATCTTGTCGGACCCTCCAGGCACAATGAGCTCACCAACGCATCACGAATCTCAGCCAGGGGATTTTGACGCTGTAAAGAAGTCTATTGTCGAGCTTCTCAAACAGCCAGAATACGATGATGGTAGTGCAGGACCTGTCATTGTGCGCCTCGCTTGGTAAGATGTCCCCAAACCTCATGCCCCTCCTCAACCTCAACCTGCGTTGAAATGTTGACATCTGGTCTCTGTAGGCACTCGGCAGGCACATATGACGCAGAAACAGACACAGGTGGCTCAAGTGGCGCAGGAATGCGTTACGAGGCAGAAGGTGGTGACCCCGCCAACGCGGGTTTGCAGCATGCCCGTCTCTTCCTGGAGCCGGTGAAGCGTCGGCATCCCTGGATAACATACTCGGACCTCTGGACCCTTGCCGGCGTCACAGCCATCCAGGCCATGGGTGGCCCAGAGATCCATTGGCTCCCGGGAAGGACGGATTATGTCGACGACAGCAAGCTCCCGCCGCGGGGGCGGTTGCCCGACGGCGCCTTGGGGGCGGATCATGTCCGAGCCGTATTTTACAGAATGGGCTTCAATGATAGGGAGATTGTGGCTCTGTGCGGTGCGCATAACCTGGGACGATGCCACACAGCGAATTCCGGGTTCGAGGGCAAATGGGTGAACAACCCTACGAGGTTTTCGAACCAATACTACCGACTCTTGGTATCTGAGGAGTGGAAGGAGAAGAAGCTCGAGTCCGGAATTGTGCAGTTTGCAGCAGTTGATCCGATCACGGAAGACGAGCTCATGATGCTTCCTACAGACATGGCCCTGGTGCATGATGCTGAGTTTTCGAAGTGGGTGAATGTATATGCCAAGGACAAAGACATCTTCTTCGAGGACTTCAAGAATGCCTTTTTCAAATTGATGGAATTGGGAATCGAGCGAGACGAGAACGGCAAGATTGTGAATACGGACAACGAGAAGGGAGGGTACCACAGTGCACCGAAGAAGTCGGAGAAGCTGGGAAGCCCTGAGAAGGTCCAGAACCAAGGGCAGGCTGGCGAGGAGGCAGCACCGCTAGCCAAACAGAACGAGAAGTTCAGGGCAAGAGCGAAGTTGTAAGTGAACCTCAGATGGATGTTGCGAAAGGGCACTCCGCGGATGACTTTCCGAGCATACCTGGGTAGTGGGGTCTACATACTAGAGACGAAAGGCGTGGGACGGTGTGCAGATATACCTCGACTTGATGTAGAACTAGACTTTGCAAATTTCTATAGAAAGGACTTTAGCGTTTGTGCAGCAAATATTGAAGAGCTTGTAGCATTAGTCGTTGGTGGAGTGGTGGCGGCGGCATACATTGCTTAAAGTGCACCACCGTTGGGGCAGCATTGCAAGAGCAGGGTGCCTCTCTATCATCGAGTCATCCGTGAATTCGGAGGCACGGGATGGATCATGCTGTATGTTGTATGCTATTTCGTTGATGTAGGTTCCCAGAGGTCGAGTTGCCAGTCTTGACGTGAAGGGTGAACACCGTGAGGGGGGAAGAACTGAGGGAAATCTACGTACTCGATGAATAAGTCTGTGGCACATCCTGGCTCATTCTGTGATTCAGCACGGGTGGCATAGTTCATTCCAGGTAATGCTCCTGTATAACACGATGGCATACCACCCGGGCTTCCAAACTCCTGAAGAGCTGTAATTTCCTGGCTGTACTGTCTAACTCCAACAGCATCGCGATGAGACATCATCGAGCATCAAGGCAATAGGGAATTGGCGGCACCAGATGTAGAAATGCGTGATGGAAGTAATCGTTTGGTAAGTTCAGGTCCCGAAACTTTCCATTACCACACAACTTGCTGGCGCCGCCCCATGGTCGTGGCCTACTTCGTGTTGAGCCAGATCGAGTCGAGTGCCGAGCCACCCTGACTACTTCTTGGTAAAAGGTATGGCGTCACTATTTGGCACTGGCGGAAATATGCAAAATACGTATAGGCGTGTGTGTCGGATAGAAGGGTGTCAGGGGTCCATGAGGCCGGCCTATATCATCCAGTACACTCTGCTGATCCTGGGTTGAAAATTCAAGCTCGTCCACCCGAAGACTGCTCCGGGCGCAGGTGTCCCGGAAGGCTGAAAGGGTCTCAATAGATCTCTGAGTGGCTGCGATGATGACCTCGGCACCCGAGTTGAGCTCCAGGAGCTCGTTGAGGGTCGACACCAGTGACGGGATGGTTCTCTGATCGTAGATTACATCGGCCCCAATGACGAGATCAATCTTCTGGCCGCCCATCCACTCTGGCTCTTCTGTGCCGACCAGCGCGTGGCCCCATTTGAGCAATTTGGGAGTTAGGCGAGCCTTACGGGAGCCGCCGAAGTCCCAGTCCAGGCCGTTCATTGTGAAATTGTCGGCTAGGTTGTCAACAACCTCTTCTGCCCCATCAGATGCTATGACATGGGCGGCACCGAGACACTTTGCACAGAGAATCGAGAGGTATCCGGTACCAACGCCAAGCTCCAGGACTCGCTTGCCGGCGACGAGAGGGCCGTTGACACAGAGGAATTGGCCGAGATGGAGGGCGGCTTCCCATGTCCGGAGGCCGGTGGTGCCGGCGGCAGAGATCAGTGCGCGGTTCTCCAGGACATCAATATCCAATGGAGGCTGCAGTAGGGACATGTGGTAGGTGACGATGCATTTTTGTTGTGCCTCATCAGCCACGGGCATCAGGGGATGGAACATGAGCTTGCCGAGGTGATCCATAAGCTTATCAGATACTTCCTGGGTTGGGACGTGGTCAGCAAAGGGCGAGTTACGGTTTAAAGAGTCCCACAGATGAAAATCAATTGGATGCGTGGTCTATGAGGAGCATACGTAGTTGTCGGCTTCTTCATCACTGATGCTTGCTTGGATTCTAGCCACCAGTTCTTTCAATGCTCGCAACTGCAGTCTCGGTTGCTTGGCAGACTGCGACTGGCCCGAGAATATGCGATCGAATATCTCGTCTTGGACGTCCGGCCTCTTTAGGAACTGGCCATCGGGATAGTCCAGATGCGTCTCGAGCTGAAGATATTGATAACAAAATCGGTCGATGGCAGCGCGTTCAGGCCCTGTATTTGACCCACCACTGCCACTGCTGCGGCTTGAAGCCGTATCATCTGACCCATTCATCGTTACCTAGGTAGACAGAGAGAGAGAGAGGGCAGACCAGAGCAAGGCGGAGAGCAGAGGAGGAGGACTACTTCAAAATTGAAAGTCATTGGACGCATGTATAATTGCGGGGCAAGGGAACAAGCAGGCGGCACTGATGGTTCTGCCTTGAACCCTAACCCTGATAAAGATCTGCAGTACCTAAGTTACCTAGGTAGGTACTACCATTTGACGGGTACCTAGGTACCTAGGTAGGTACGCAGTACATGCATTGGTAAGGTACGTACCTGAAAAACATTCACATGACTGGTCACCTGACAAGGGTGGGGTCAGCCAACATAGAAAATGTCAAAAGCCCATTGTTTGTTCCCCAATTAACGGAGATGGATTAAGAATTTGACCGAGAGTGGCGCACGGACCAGGCCGCACCAGCGAATCCGAGGACCACCAAAAATCTGCAATCGATTTGGCTTTCCGCGGCGTTGAAGCCCAGATTTCCTGTGGAAGTTCTTCCGTCTTCGTCTTCTTGTCTTTTTTTGTCAATCGCACCCTCACCGTCCACCATTCCCTCGAGACCTCAACATCCCGACAATTAGACAAGATGGCGGACGCCGATACCCCCGTTACCCTGCGAACTCGCAAGTTCATCCGCAACCCCCTCCTGGGTCGCAAGCAGATGGTTGTGTGAGTGCCTTGTTCTCCTGTTTGCGTTATCAAAACTTTAGACAGGTTTTTTATCCCGAGTCCGTCCCCATGAAGCGGGTCAAGAAGAAGTCATCTCTCGATTGCACACGACGATGCCATGTTCCGATGTTCCGATGTTCCAATTATACCATCTCTTTGGTCAAACGACGAACGACCATGCAACCGAAACCACCCTTTTGATATCGACCGATCCATCCGACATAGGGTTTCCGTTTCCCACTCGACAAGATACACCTGGCGGAGGCTACGACAACACCAACAATATCAATATCATGGAACATCACAAAAAACATCACAAAACATTGTCGTGCGCAAAAGAGATCGATGGACTTGGACTTCAGAGAAGGGCTAAAAACAAACGCGTTGCTTTGCAAGAACACACGTTTGGCTAACCTCTGGTCTTTTGGATAGTGACATCCTGCACCCCAACCGTCCCAACATCTCCAAGGATGAGCTCCGCGACAAGCTTGCTGGCATGTACAAGGCCAGCAAGGACCAGGTCTCCGTCTTCGGTCTGCGCACCCAGTTCGGTGGCGGCAAGACCACTGGCTTCGCTCTCGTCTACGACTCCCCCGAGGCCATGAAGAAGTTCGAGCCCCACTTCCGTCTTGTCCGTGTTGGCATGGCCAAGAAGATCGAGAAGGCTTCCAGGCAACAGCGTATGTACAACCCCAATATTCCCCCGGAGGAACATGATAGGACATGACAGGCGGGCTGTGGTCATGGACATGACTACGGACGTGCTGCATGAGCCGGAAACGTGGAGTGGCATGGTCAGGCTGGGACGGTCGGCTGACTTTGATTCTCTATCACACAACAGGCAAGCAGCGCAAGAACCGACAGAAGACCCTCCGTGGCACAGCCAAGGTCAAGGGTGCCAAGGCCAAGAAGGAGAAATAAGCGACTCGCCCCGGCTTCTAGGGTTCGGATTGTCAACCTGCGGCCTTCCTCCTGCTGCTGTTGCTTCTCCCTCCCGACTCGCGAGCAGATGGGTTTCCAGTTCGTTTTGGGTCGGGCGCTTGCGAGGGCTATGGCTTTGGTTGGCCGATACATGTGTGCAGGCAGGCAGACAGACAGGAAGGATACCAAAATGCACGCATCTGCTGCCATGATGCTGCATTCTCGACAATCGACATGATACGTACGATACATCTGAATTCTTATTCGGAAAAACAAACTTCTTTACATTGAGATTCATGGCGTCGTGAAAAACGGATGGGGCTTCCAATGGTTACATGATCAATCATAGCATCAAATAAAGGATTTGCATGCGCGGCCAATTAATTCCTGGGACTCCTCCCTTTCAACGCCACATTTCGTTCTTGATATTCATTTCGAGTCAGAAATCCCCCTCCACATTCCAAGCACCGGAACCTAGGCGAAACAGGACTGAAAAAAAAAAGGTCTTCTACCAAGGCCTCACTCCTATTTGTACGACACCAAAGAAAGAACTGTCTCAAGTGAGGCGGGTATCTACACTAATAGCTCCAGGCCCCCTGGTCTTTCCAAGGTCTTTCTCCCCCACGATCATCTTTGAATTATATACACCTTCAGTTCGACGTCTTTACCCAAGCATCAAGACCGCGTTCTATACCAGCCCCGACTGTTGATTCCTTTTCCTACCCGGACAACGCATTTGGCCGTCCTATGTCGGGTTTAATTTCTAGTTCATCACGCTAAACACATGTTCTCCTGCCTGCGAGACCACTTGCAACATCAGTATCAAGAAGATGAAGATGAAGATGAAGATCAACCTCAACCTCCAAAGATGAAATCTCCAACGACAATTGCACACGCCACGCCCAATGCTATCACCTCTATCCGCTGTCTCCCACCATTACTCTTGGCCGCAGCGTTGACCTTAACAACAGGAACATGCCACCCACAATGCGTATATGTAGCATCGCGCGTCAGGCACGTGTAATATGTCGCCTCGCTGTAACCCTGCTCTGCAAGTGCCGCAGCAACATCCGGGTCGCTGGCCGGTGGCGCAGGAGTTGTTCGTGCCGCCGCCGCCTGCTCCACCACACTCGTCTCTGCCTCCGACTCCCCACTGCCCGAGTCTGAAGCTATTTCTGAGACCGAGTCCTCATAAGATGACGCCGAGGACGTCGATGCCGAGACTGCTGAGTCGGATGACCCCGTGGGTGCAAAGACATCCCGAAGCTGCAAATCCTCCTCTCCAAGCCGGCCTGTCCTTCTTGGCCCCGCAGATTCCGGGAGTGTCGGTGGTATAAGCATCGTGGTGGATGTCCGCGTGATGGTCTGGGCGACGGTGAGGACCAGAGGCCGGCCGTCGTGGGCCGTGAGGGTGACGTGCCTTTGGCTCGGATGTGATGGGAAGGTGAATGGGCCGGCAAGGACCAAAGGTATGACCAACAATGTGAAAGAGATGGCCCGCATCTTGGGATGTTGATTACACAGAGCAAGAGTCTTCAAATCCGTACCCGGTGGTTGTTGTGGCAAATTTGGGTCCAGCGGCTGCTTACTTGAGGCAGTTGAACGCTGACAAGGGAGTTTTTATGGTATGTAGAGTAGATGATTGAAGGGTAAGATAGATCGAGCTGTCTCACGAAACCTAGTCCAAAACCCTTATCCAGAAGGGAAAGAAGAATCAGAGCTTCAAGCTCGGTAGGTGAAGTGAAAGTTGATTACAAGCGAAGACGTCCTTGTCAGCACCCGAGGACTCGTAGTGTGTATCAAGACGAGGAGCGCAAACATACATATATTCCATGTGCAACACCACCCACAATTCCGTGCGATAACTCAGCTCGCCCAGTCCATCGAGGACCATCAACTTACCACCCCTGGCTGCAAGGAGATCGCTCAACTTCAGCCTCGAATTCTTGTGCTGGTTGGTGTCTACTGTCTAGACGATCAGGTCGTTTGAGCCTACCATATTCAAGCTCACATGGATTGAATCAAGCCAATTCGCACCTCTTCGCGGCGTCTTCACCTTCAGTCCCTTGGTCCTAGAGAGACTGTGTGTGTGTGTGAGTGATTGAGAAAGAATGAGAGCGACTGCATTGTTGCAGTCTCAAATGTTTAGCATTACGGGACTGGCTGTCAAAGTTTTGCCACCTTCAATAATGTTTCGGACATATTCACCTCAAACCCAGATGCCCTCGCCCCAAGTCCTCAGCGGTGCTCAGTTGGTCGCGTGAACTCCTGGCAGATGCCCCTCCGTGTGAGATGATTGGCTGGCTGTTTTGAAACCAATGCTGCAGGGCATACACCTTGCAGACGACAGGCAGCCGGGGGGAGCTCTTTGTGAGACCTCGACAACTCAACGACCCATGCATATGTGCCTATGATTGGTACTGGAACTCTCAACGGTCTTTTACATTGGGCATGCTAGGTACATATGCGTAGAGAAACCGGAGAAGCCACCCACTCATACAATCAATAATTGTACCATAGTCGTAGTATTACCCTTTCACGCTTGACATCCAGTACCACTGTATTCATACATACAAGTAAAGCCAATCCTAGAAACCGGCCGTCGACAATCGTCCTCCAGTCCTGCCAGAGGTCTTTCCATCCGGGCCCTGATACGTACTCGGCACCCAGCCCTGCTCGTCGGCCGCATCCGTCGCCGCAAGAGGCACACTTGCGCCCCTCCCAGCCCTCGACGACGGCACCCTTCTCGTAGTCCTTCTCAAATTGGGCATACTCTCCGTGTAGTCCTCGTCGATGTCATCATCTGCATACACCTCGTAGTAGGCAGACTCGGGTTCGACTTCAGATTCCTCAGGCGCAGGGCTACTGGTCAAGAGCGAGACCACCTGTGAGTCCTGGAGTGGGTTGTAAACCGACTCCTTGTGATCACTGCTGGTGCGGGTGCTGGCCTTGGTCTTGTTTGCAACGTTCAAGCCTGATGGTGACGCCGCGTTGAAGGGGTTCCTGCTTTCTTGTGAGCGTGCGGCCGAAGAAGCGGAGCCCTTGCGCTGGCGAGGTTTGGATCGTGTAGGCGGCGAGACCGATGCATCGAAGCTAGCGATGAACGACTTCGGTCTGCCATTGGGGGTAGAAGGTCCAATCACACTTTTGTTCTTACCCTTAACTGGAGACTTCGTCGTTGCTGCCAGAGGGGAGCTCGGCAGGTCTACCAGGGGACTCGTTTGACGAGTCCGCTGGAAGCTTTGCGGACTGCCATTGACGCTACTCTTCCTGCCCTTCCCCGGGGACCTTGAGCTCGCCGCCCAAGGCAAACCTGCCTCGTCGGTGTTCGGTAGCTGGCTCAGTCTCTGAGCTGGCTGGGACAGCGGTTCGCCCTGGACTCTGTCCGCACCGAAGGATTCTTCCTTGATTTGTTCCTGAAACCTTGTGCTGGCTGGCTGTGATCCTATTAACTCGATGCCAAGGAAGATGCTCGAAGAGCGTGTAGAGCTTGAGCTGCCCGAGCCCGGAGGACTACTGTCCTCAGGGCCGCGCTGTGCTGACTTTGACGGCGTGAAGACTGCATTTGTATTTATTACAGTATGCAAGTCATAGTTCTGCTGAGCGGGCGTCTGTTCCCGATTGCCTCGACCGTTGTTGCCAGTGCTAACATCGGGTTCACTCGAGTCGTCCAGTGAAGCGTCATCATCATCAAAGCCATCCATTATGACCGAATCGTCTGGTAGCTCGATCCCAAGATCGTCGGAGTGCGCGACGAAGTTTGGATCAAATTGCCGACCACTCCGGGCACTTGTCTGACTGGTGAAGGAGGCATTCAGGCTGGGATACTCAATCCTCCCAGCGGGATCTGCAGGACCAGTTGTATCTCCAATACGGCCCTCGCAGAGTGCTTTACTGGATGATCGAGGAGCCGAGTGGAAACAGTCTCGGGCAAGCTCGGAAACTGGAAGATGAGACGTTTGCTGTGAGGGGCCCTTGGAGCCATACTCGGATGGCGCTTCTGACGAGGCCCTTTCCGGCAAGTCTTCTTGATGTGAGAACAGTACCAAGGTTGCCTCCTCTTCCAACTGGCGTGACGGGCTACCGATTCGGAGGAATTCTGATTGGTCGGTGGATGCTCTCACCCGACGGAAGCCGCCGTCGTTGATGAGCTGGCTGATCTCCTTACGGCGCTCATCGCTGATGGGGTCTTGCTCACCAGAGTTGACGAGTTGCGCATAAAGTTGCGCGGGATATTGTGCAGAGTCGTCAGCTTCATCGTCTTCTCCATCGTCCTCATCCTCGTCCTCATCCTCATCTTCCTCCTCGTCTTCATCCTCATCTTCATCGTCTTCACCTTCGTCTTCATCTTCATCCTGGTCTTCGCACATGTCAACACCATAGTTTGTTCCTGCAATGAAGCTCTCTCCGACCGTATCGGGGCCCTGAGAGACATTGGGATGCAAGGTAGATTTCTCATCATGCTGCCGCTGCCCTTGAAGAGTGTTCTCGTGATCAAGAGTCGTCGACTGATCGCCACTGCTGCTTGAGTTGTTTCCACGCGAGTCGTTACTGTCGCATCTTTCTGAGTCCCTTTTATGCTCTGGCTGGCTGGCTGCGACCTCTATATCAATTCCCGGCAGCTGAGGGGTCTTCTCTATAGAGGCAGGTGTTGCAGGTTGTTGGACGATGCGTGGGTCTGTTGTCTCTGTAAAGGAAAGGTCTCGAAAGCCCAGATCCTCGTCCTCATTGCCTTCTTCTTCTTCGGTATCGTCATCGTCGGGTGCCTCAAACTTCCCATAGATCCTTTGGCCTTCCTCGTCGTATTCCTTTTCGGTCTTATCAACGTCTCTGTCCCGCTTCGCAAGCTGCACCTTGAAGTTATGGCCACCCTCCTCGACTTCAATGACGACGGCTGTCATGAAATCGCTTAGCATTGGTTGCCAATTTGTCGCCTTGCTCATCAATAGCTGCTTCCAAGCAATGACCATTCCAGGTCTGAGGTCCTCCGGGTGAAGTGAAGGGGCCGAGGATAAGTTTTGTGGGAGAAGTGGAAGATCATCTTCCTCATCCTCTGCAGATTCATTCCATTCTGTAGATCCGGCATTGTGGCTATCCATCTTGGGGTCCTCCTCATCTGGGTAAGAAGGAACATCGTCGTAGTTCAGCGTCATATTTTCCTCATACACATCAACCAGCTGCCTCGACGGCTCAACTCTCCTCTTCTTTGCGCTGTGCTGACTCGACTCGTCGTAGAATTGGGTATCATTTCGCGATTTCCTCTTGCCGCGGCGTGGCCGCTGCTGCTGCGGATCCCAGCGCTGGACAAAAGGAAAAGGAGGCTCACTGAGCTCCACTCCCTCATTGACACATTCCACCGCACGGTAAGATATTTTGTTCCTCCAGGCTTCAGAGTTCTCCTCTGTGTCCATGAGACTAGGTCTGGCATCTATGGCAGGCGAAGAGCCGAGGTCGCGTTCAGCTGCCCCTTCGGAGTGTCCGCTTGGGGCATCTGATGTCCCGAGAGACCGGAGCAATGCTGCTTTCTTGGCAGTCAAATCTGCATCGCTGGCCTTTGTGCTTTCGGCTTCTTCTGGACCGGCCTCGTCACTCGACACGACTTGTCTCTGCTTTTGAAGCCTCCTACGAGCGTTGCGCTTCTGTGTCCTCGTCAAGCCCTGGCCCGGTGGCACGGTGGCTCGATCGGTCTCTTGAACTGCAGATGGGGGAGCAGGTCTAACGGAGGACGCTGTTTGTGTGTTCACCGTCCGTAGCGTGGCAGGTGTCTTGTTGGATTTCGAGAATGTACTGGGTCGAGCCTCAGAATCTGAATCTGAACCTGATTCTGAGCTTGAGCTCGAGCTGGAGTCGGAGTCGGATTCGGAATTTGATGACGAGCTGGATTCTGCTTCCTTGCCTTTCGCGCTGGTCTCATCGCTATCTCCTGAGGAAGAACTTTCTGGCTTATCCGATAGCGAGGCGGCTTCGTAAGGAGGCTTAGATGCCCCGCGCGCAATTCCAGCCCTGCCAGTTGTAGCTTTACTAGTTTGGGGCGAGGACTCGATTACTTTCTGACGCCGACGGCTGCTGATACGCCGTTTGAAATAAGTACCGGAACCAGATGAATCATTGCTTGAACTGTCACTATCCTGTGGTGACTTTCGTTGATGCTCTTTTGTATGGCTAAGGGACGGGTGCTGAGACTCGCTCCCACTGCTGCTCGAATCGCTGTCACTGTCACTGTCACTGTCTTCGTCGTCTTCTTCGTCTCCAGATGAAGAATTCTGATCCTCAGCAACTTCATCGCCTTGCTCATTGTTGGAAGGACTGCTCGAGAACTCATCGTCATCTTCCTCAATGCGGCTGACTTCTCCTGGCACCTCAGCTGGCTTCCTCGGCGGCGATGACAGGACCTGGATCTCGTTGGGCAACTCCAACTGGGTGTTCAAAACCATGGTATGTGCCAGGTCCAGTCGTGGCCTCACCTGTCGGGCCAACTTCTTCCAAACGCTACTTACGTCTCGATCGTGCTTGATGAGGAGCTTCTCGCAATAGATTGCAGACACAGCGGGGAAAGCACATCGGATGGCGGTGATTTTGTCTATGAGCTCGAGGTCCAGCTGTGTTCGTATCTCCGTTGCTGGCGGTTGAGGCTGGACTGGAGATTCATTTCGAGCCTCCTCGTCGGTGGCACGGTCAAAGTCGTCAACTTGTTCTCTCGAAGCTGATGAGCGACCGACATGCTCGCCAACGTTACCATTGAGGGGGCGAAAGCGTCCTTGCTCTCGGTCTTGAGCACCCGCGGGCCCATTGGCAGCAGCTTCCTCGGAAAGGCCCCTCAGCTCGTCCTGGATGTCGTATTCTTCGTTCTCTCCATCTTCTTCATCATCTTCATCATCCTCTCCGTCGTCGGACCCAGATGCTTCATCGCCACCCTCCTCATCTTCAGCATCAGCGTTGGACTTTTGGACATGGACACTCGTGGTCAGGTTGTGAGGAAAGCGCACACGGCGGCTTCTGTCCCTTAGGACCGGCTCGCCATCCTGTGTCAACAGGAGTGGTTCGTCGTTGTCCTTATCGCGTTGTTGTCTCTCCCCAGCACCGATGTATCGCTCGCCTATCCCCTGGTCATAGTCATCTTCGTAGTCGTCGAGATACTCGTCTTCGGGATCGTCTTGATCAAAATCGCCGTGATAGGTTAGCCGGCGACGCTTTCGAGGGGCAATGTGGACAACAGGCCGGCCTCTCGGGGTCCTGAGACGGGGGCGACCGTATGGGACACCGTCAACAAGATGTTGGCCACCCTGTGCGATCTGGATCCTCCCGCCCAGACGGCGTTTCTTCAGGTCGTTGGTCAGGAGAGGTCGGATGAAGACCTCGTCATCCTTGTCTAGAACACTGGCGATAGGCTGGAAGTGCAGACACTCATAGGCGTTTCCGTCCTTGTCATGCAGCTCGACGGCATAATCTTCCAGACCCCAATCTTCTGTTTCGAGCGGGATGGTGTCGTTGACGATCTCGACGAGGTTTGCGACAGTAGGATCGTGGGCCAGAGGAACGTTGAAGAGAATCCTGGTATCTGGCAGGCCGTTGCGGCGGACCACCAGACGGAGGCGCAGGTTCTTGTCCATATTTTCCCGTCTTTGTATCTATGTGCTTGATATCTCCTTTCGTGCTGGTATTTGATATGTATTGAATTATGGTGATGGCGTTGTCGCGAGGGTCACCGACGTGGTGTCGCAAGGTCGCGTTTGGACGTGCAGTAAGTAAGTAAGTGAAGTAGAATCAATTAATCGAGATCATTCGAGACGGTGGCAGACATCCCATGGGATGATATATTGCAGGAGACACAGAGAGAGAGAGTTGATCGCGACATAACAGAATACACTGAAAAGGGGAATGATGCCACTGTGGTGATGAACTTTAGAACCAGTCAAAGTCAAAGTCAGTCGGTCAATCAGCCAGCCAGCCAGTCAGTCAGTTGGTGTATTGCGCCTACTGAAGCTGCAGACGCGTCGGAAAAGGTTACAGCGCCGCGTCCACTTGCCGCAATTCTGTAAAGAGTCAACTGGCACAGGGAAGTAAAGACAGCAGGCGCGGGGCACGGCAGCGTGTTATGGGGGTTAGGGTTTATATCGAGTTTTCTTCTTAGGGGGGGTGGGTGTGTGTCAGTTGGGGGTTATGAATTCTACCAACCTCCCTCCCCTGTTCGAAACATCCGCTCCAGTAAGCAATTTCTTGTAATTTATAATTATAGAAGAACTGAAGAATACACATGTAGAGTCATTATTACCGTCGTTCCATCGCTTGGCGTTTTCACAAAGCTGTCCCCTTCACGATGGGCCTCGAGTGGGCCTCGAGGTCCCATATGCAACCATCAATATCGAGAAACCCTCCAGGTGCTCTCCCCCTACATGTACCGGTACCAGTAAGACTGTAATCCCATGACTGGCACCACTATCCCAAAGACAAATTTGAGCAACACTCCGCATAGCTCGGCAGTGCTTTTCCCGGCTTCACTTGCCGTGGGCGATGATGTCGACGTACTCGCTGTACTTGTCCCTCTAGCTGTGCTGCCCATGCTGCCCACGCTGCTGGTCTCGGACGTTGACGTCGTCGACACCGTGGTTGTTATAGTTGATGTGGTTGATACCGCCGAGATACCGGTCGTCACGCTCGTGGATGATCTGCTGGCTGTAGTAGGCGTTGCATCCGGTGAGCTTGCCACGCATTGGGCCCTGGGGCATTTGCTGCAGTCCAGCGACTCGACGACCTGGCATTCTTCGCTAGAAGGACAGGCTGGGCACGTCGGCATAACCTCTGGACAGATGACGCACCCGCTATGTCGAGGGAGGAGGACTACGTATATGTATGGAGCCACTCTGTCAGCATTACTCTGGGGGCGTATCTCATGAATGGTGGAGAAAGACAACGTTGAATTAGAGGCGTGCTAATTACCATCAGCGACGATCGAGGAGACGAAGAAGGTGATTGCTAGTATAGACACTGAGAGCTGCATCTTCATGTGGTGCTTTCATACATGTATGTTGTATTCGGATGGGTATGACCGCGAGAGAAGGACACAGGTGTAGGGGTGAGGTGAGTGAGATGAGGTGAGGTGTAAAGTACACAACGAAGGGGCACAGCGCTCTCCGAATCCGCAGCCAAGAATGTCTATCAGGTCATAAATGGAAGACGCTGGGCTCTGGACACGGAGCTCCGTCCAAGTGATTAGCCTAAAGAGTCTTGACCAGCTTTCAGCGTCGCACAATGTTACGATCAACACGCCACGCCTCTGTTGTGTTTCCCGGAGTCACACTGCTTCAGTGCTGTCAGTTGACCTGCTGAAGACTGGACCATCCGGCTCACATCCTGTTGTTGTTTTCCAATATTGAGATTTCAGTGGTGCAAAGCCCCACCACAGCACCGGCGTGTCTTCACTGGCTATTGTCGAGCGAATCGAATCAACACGGCGTGGTTGTTGCGCCTGAATACCCCATATCTACTTCCCAAGTACCGTTGCACTCATCTCGTGTAAACCTGTGGGGTGCAAGGAGCAGAGGATAATGCAATCCCTTCTATCGAGAGTATGCTGTAGTATTGGCTGTCTATCCGAATCGAAAATACAGCCGCCGGGCATGGTCATTATACCTAGGTAGGGTGTCAAGGTAAGTAACATATGACACTTATAGTGCAAAATGGCCTGGCCCAGGACCAGTTGACTGCACGTGGTGAAGGTGACGTCCATCATGTATTAACATATACACATGTGCACACACTATGCAGGAACACGGAAAGGTCTTGCGACGGGCAGATGGGCGCATATCCCCACAGAGTTATGGTGTGTTCCGAGATTCGGTATTGGTAGCAAACAAATAGCCGAGCAAGCAAGGCGAGCTGAGCAGCGGCACGGCTGCTGTTGTGACAAGTGGCGAAGGCTTCATGGCAACCAGCTCCTTGCGCATGACGGTGACACGTTAGCTTTGTGTGTGCGTGGCGGTGTCCTCCTCTGTGATTCTCACTTGATTTCCAAGGTACCACATGCTGCAGATTCAAAAGCTTTATTTGCCGTCTCTCTGTGGTTTGGTACTGGGCGGCTTCCCATGGACCAGTTCTACATGGAATGTAAAATTCGTAAGCCTTTTCGGGATCGCGCATTGTGGATTTAGTTGACCAGTATCACTGTGGTATCGTCTCCATATCCAGCATGTGCCCCATCTTTTCGATCTGTGTGCCTCGCAGTCAGAAAAAACGCCGCCAGTGAAAAGGGTTATTGGGGAAAATCGACATACCTTGGTCTTCAAGTACCCCTCCACTTCCTTACTCCTGAACCCACCACGGCCCCTCCAGCTCAGTGGCACCATCTCCACCCTCTCCCTCACCACAACCTCTCTGTTCGGCCCCTCGACCGCGCGGATCTTATCCGGGTTATTCGTCAACAGTTTGATATCGCTTTGGCCTAGATCCGCCAAGATTGCAGTCGCCAGGCCGTAACTCCTCGCGTCTGCAGGATGTCTCAGCAAAAGGTTCGCCTCGACGGTATCGGATCCCAGATCCTGCAAGTTATACGCCTTTAACTTCTCCCCAAGCCCAATGCCTCGCCCTTCCTGCCTCAGGTATATGATGATGCCACCCGCTGTGTTGGACGGCAGCGACATCAAGCGAGCGGCCTCGTCAAGCTGTTCGCCACAGTCACACCGCGCTGACCATGCCGTCTCACCGGTGTAGCACTCGCTGTGTATCCTCACAAGAGGGATATCGGCAAAGCTCTTTGGCCCCTCTTCCCCCTTCTCCTCGACAGGCCTGCCCGTCATCCCGCTGGTCGATCGACCTGGGTACAGGCGACCAACGTAGGCGCCCCTGATCATCCGGTCATGCTCCGTCTCCCCCGGCCTCGGCGCATCTAAGCTCTGGCTGCGGATGTTTTCCCCAAACACAATGGCCAGATGCTCCTTGCTGTCCACGTCGTTAGTGTACAAGTGGAGAAACATCTCGGTCCCGGCAACAGTGGGGATGCGCGCGCGCACGATGCATTCGACGCGGGGGAGACGCTCGACGAGCCGGGGCCTCTTAGTGCCGCAGCCGGAAGCCGCGTCGGGGAGGGAGGAATCGACAGGCATAGCGCGCGCAGGCCGGAAGGTGGATGGAGGCACAGTGGGCGCGCCGGTGATGGAGGATGTGGACAGTGGCGGCGTTGCAACCCCTGGCGTGGAGGGCGGGGTGAATGACGGGCTGACGAGGGAGGGCGGTGGTGGTTCTGCTATCGAAGCTTCGTCTTGATCTGGGTTCGAAGTCGCGAGCCCTTGATCGTGTGGCGCTGGCACTGGCACTGGTGCTTCGCCATCGAGGGCGGCGTCTGGTACTTCGACATCGCTGTCACCGTCATGAGGAGTCGTCCTGGGGGAGTAGAAGGATGGGAGGGTGGTGATGGTGTCGTGCTCGTGGTGATGGTCCCGCCATTGACCAGCCATTGCGGAGTCTGTGGGCGTCTCGATTCCAGGCATGATCGATGTGTAAGTTGACTAGCTTCAGGTGACTCAAGTCTGGCGTCTGCTCGGCCTAAATGGTTCACTGAGCGCCGCTTCGAGGTCTGTGCTGTCGTCTGTAGTTGTGGTTGCGGTCGCAGTTGTAGTTTCATGTGCGTAGATCGGAATGTGCGGTCCGGTGGGGCGAGCACGCTCCGTCTTACGGATCGTCGAGCTTGGGCGTCCGGAGGTGGATGGGCGAGGAGGTACGACTAGAGTCTGAATACAATTACGGGCGCAGGTATCCGATTAGCTTGAGTCCAGACAATGGGAGATCTGAAAATAGGTAGTCTGGGAAGCGTCCACGTTGAAGTAGGCACGACATCTGCGGAGAAGTTCCCGAGTTCGGCTGACTGTCGATATAACAATTCTAATTTCTTAGTCAGGGTCTCTGGGTGATGACGAGCTCGGGGCCCGTTATAAATAATGCCTGTCCACTGCCGACACTCCTGTGGACTGGACGGCTGGACTGTGCTGACTGGTAATCAGATCTGACTCGGAACCTGACTGACAACCATGGAAGTCTTTTTGCTCTCTCTCGGTAGTCGGGCCGGAGATTGAACCCCTACATACTCTAGGTAGGTACCTAAGTAGTCCTCCTTATCCTCTTATCTCCTCTACCGTTTGTAAGCAATACAACGACCCTTGATTGCCCAGGAGAGCTGCCAGGCACGTGCCGGGTGATCAACATCCTTCAAAACCGGGTAACGGATACCTAACAAAGCCCCTTTCCAGGAGGTCGTTGCAACTCAAGATTCACAGACTATGTATGATATCAACGTTAAGAATGTGGGCTACTCACTCCTGTTCTCCTGTCTGCCGATCAGCCCCTTCTGTGTAACTGTACCATTTTGTGACTACCTAGGTAGGCTCCTCCTTGACGTCTCGCATGATGGTCCTGCAACATTGTTCCCTCCTGTTCATCTCCCCTTCGCTCTTGTGACCTGTGGTTCCGAGGTTGAACCTTGAATCAAAGGTTTTATCGTACCAACAGAAGCACTAGAGCTTACAGTCCCTTTGCTCTTAAGTTGTTGCTGACTGTCTAATCATGTACTTACTGGAGTACCTACATATGTAGGCGACACAACTCTGGAGAATTGGCGCAAGCCAAAGTCGATAGTTTGTTCATTATGTTTCTTTAGAACAGTTTAGTTAGAGCTCTTACAAATGGGTGGCCCTACATCATATAGCAGCAAATGACTTATAGTTATGTACGAATTCCGTTTAAACTGTCCTTGAAGAGAAGAAGCCCCTCTCCTTCCATTCGATCATTCTTTCTCCTTTTCAAAAGACACCCTCCAAAATTAAACCACTGCCGGGACCCAGGGCAGTACCCAGGTGCCCTTATTTCATGTCTTTATCCATGGTCAAAATGCAATGAAATCGGAAGAGGAACGAACCCCCACATCAACTAAGTAGACATCTATGACCAAGATCCCATCAAGTCAAATAGCTGTAGAATCACCGGTGATCTGCACATGTGTGTGTATGTTCCAGAAGCTTCCGATTTTCAATAAAGATCTCTCTGGGGAAGTCTGACCCAAGGTGGGGGGCGGCCCCTTCGGAATGATGTGTATATAATCGAATTCAGTTCCCTACTTGAGTAATAGGTATGGGTGGATTATTGAGTATTGGGAGGAATATTTCGACGTGCGGAATATTTGTAGGTGCGTAAGGCCTATAGATTCTCTGATATCAGAATATTTTCCAAGCCGGTCTGCGAAAGGCTTGCCAGCGACTGGTCTACTGAACCGACTCCCTCGGACCATCAAGCTCCTTAGTATGCTCCGTAGCCTCCGCTTCCTTCCTCTCTAACGCACCGGGCTCAGTCGGATCGACACCCAAGCGCATAGCCTCAGCAACTTCCTCTGCTGGTCCTGTGAACCACCGATGGGCCCAGACAATCCACGTTCCTACCGCACCCACACCGATGATACCGACTGCGACGACTGTATAATTCAGCGTCTGGTCCGTCACAGGGTTGCTCGTAGGGAGACAAAACACAACCGCGATGCACCCAATCCAGGCACAGGCACAGGCCGCAACCACACGGGACATGCCCCTCAAATTGAACGGACCCTTCATCGCTACAAAGTTATCGTGCCAGATGAGTCCAATGAGGATAGGCAACCCATACGATATGTACAGACCGATGGTGGCGATGGACGTAGCAGCTGAGAAAGCAACAGATGAACCAAGCGACGGCAGAGCAAGAATGAATGATAGCGTGGCAGCAAGCCATACAGTGCGGATGGGAGACCGAAATCGCTCATCGACTTTGTGGAAGAAGGATGGGATGCCACCATCACGGGAGAAGGCAAACATCATGCGTGAGTTGGATGTCATGGAGAACAGGCCACAGTGCCAGACGCAGACTGTTACCCACGAGCTTGAGGTCAGCTTCAAGGCATCGGATGGAGCAATTAGAGAGGGGAACAAACTCACTCATGATTATAGAGAAAACAGCCAAAGCACCATTCTCACCAAAGACATCCACAAGGATCTTGAGAACAGGCTGATCATACTGATTATCCAGCGTGGCGGAGAAGTCCTGTATAGAAAACAGGAAGGCCATCAGGACAAAAAACCCAAAGATAGCACTGAAACCAACACTCGACACCACACCAATCGGAGCACTCCAGTCAGCCTTTCGAGTCTCCTCCGACAGATGGGCCGAGGCATCGAAGCCGGTGAGGGTATACTGGCTCATAAGAGCACCGCACATGGCAACATAGGTAGGGCTTGCCCGGATACTCCAACCCACACCATCGATGCCTGTTCCATCGTAGAAAGTACTGAAGACAAACGACGCGGGCTGATGTGTAGGCGCCTTTGCTAAAACAGCAATGGCAATGGCCGAGACTCCGGCGCTGTGGAGGACAATCGAGACATTGTTCAGATGCTTGAGGATGTGCACGCCGAAGCTGTTGACAAGCCCATGAGACACCAGCACCGCAGCGTATATGCCAATGGTCTGAGAGGCGTTGGCCTCGAAGCTGGGGTTCTTCACCGTCGCAGCCGTAGCGATAAGCCCCGCGAGACCGAAGGAGATACCGGTCGTGACAGCAACCTGGCCGAGGAAGTTGAACCATCCTGTCAACCAAGCCGCGAAGGGACTCCAGCGGGGAGGGGCGAGGAGAGCCGCCCAGAAGTAAGGGCCACCGGAAGTCGGGATGGCGGACACGATCTCGGCCATGGCTATGGCCACAAGAAGCGTGAAGAATGAGACCAGAATCCAGCCAACAGACATTACGCCTGGACCGCCGGTAGCGAGTCCATAAGAGAAGAGGGTCGTGATGCCGGTGATGACGCTGATGATGGAGAATGAGACACCAAAATTATGAGCAAGACCCCAATCTCTTTTGAGCTCTTGCTTGTAGCCAAACTTGGCGAGGCGGTCTTCGTCGTGTTCCTGGACGGTGTTGGATGGCATGCGTTCTACTGTTGGCTCCTCCATCGTAGATTTGCACGGGGTGTTGTAAATCTCTTTCCAGGTCGTTGGCCTAGTCGTACTGTGATTGTAGCGATCAAGTCGTTCTGATGCTGACTGTTATCGAGGGCCTCGGGCTCGGTGGTCAGATCGCGACGATATTACAGCTCTAATAGTGCCTCGGAGCAGTCGAGAGTTCAAGTCGCCGTAGCCAGCATCACGATTCACCAACATCCAGGGACCAATCCATGGATGGTATTGCGACATGTTCAGTACTTAAACAAGGCCATCATCGTTCTTCCACCCCATCCATGATAAGTGCAAAGCATAAGACGAGCTGATATGGATCCTAAGGCCTGGACCCTAAGGCCTGGACTTATCATGGGGGCGCCTCGGTGTCAGCCAGGGGAGTTTATCGCGGTATGCCACAGAGGCCAATCAGGGAGGAGGACCACCTAAGATCCAAAGGAGCTTATCTCGATGCCACCCCCAAACTTCATCCTTCAGATGCATGTCAGCCCTAGATAGTCAGATAATGTACGCAGAGTCTTCTGTACGATGTCGGCTCTGGGCATGAGAAGACTGCCCTCCTCTTCCCACACACCGTTCCCATCAAGTTCTGTGACAGGATGATTCTGGGTTCAACTGCCAGAACATATCAAGTACGTACTTAGTGGCACTTCATACCAACCTGCCTCCTCCAGGGCTCCCCTTGCCCCCTCTTCCCCGGCTTTATGCGGGGTGGCTCCAGTGAGATGACGATTACAGCTCATCCAGCCCGTCTCTGTTTCTGACCTGTTTTCACCGAGTCCACTTTCGGATCCAACTTGTACCAGACATTTAGGTACTTAGGTACTTGGAGCAATTGAGATTCCCAAAAGCAAAAGGTCATCATCTGTCCACTTACACGATGCTTGAGTCGTGTATCCCTGCTATTGTGTCGCGTGCTTTCTCGGCTACGACCATTGTCAACGACTAAACTTCCTCATAACGCAAAAAACTCTGCATTACCTACATGAGGGTCCACGCCAGACCGAATTCCAAGCGAGTACATCCTAGGATGTTACACAACACAGGGCGTCTAGCTCAAATGGTAGAGCGCGTGCTTAGCATTAGTCAAAATTGCACGAGGTACACGGTTCGATCCCGTGGTCGTCCATTCTTTTTTCCGGATTCACTTCGAGGCCACTGATAGCTTGTAACTTCACCCTTTCTTTTTTGTTTGGTAGCACGGTCACAGGCTACATACTTCGTTAGGTACGTTTGCTTGTTGTCTCTTGTTAAAGGGAACCTCTTTAGATTAGAGGCTAGTATTGGTTACCTGAGTAAGTATCGGTCCTTCAAGCAAATTCTCTCTGAACGAAGATCAGTGCAAGTCATTTTTTCCGGGCGTGAATCTATCTGGATGTCAGGTCTCCTTGGTATTTATGAGCCGATTATACAGAGAGATCTTTACCCACCTGTGTGGCCTCTTGACGACCAGGTACATACCTTACCTTACTACTGACCGTAACATACCTGAGGGAGGATGTTTCCAGCGCCCCCTCGCCCCAATACTAACAATAATGACACAGCTTAGAACCAGATGGCTCCACACGTCTTCTGGAGAAGCGTTGCACGCGGTCAATGGGGCAACCATGCATGCGACCTTTGCGGAATTCGGTATCTGCTTCAAGTCAAGCCACACGAGGTATTAGTACTTGGGGGTCCGATCCGGTCCGGAAAGGCCCTGGCATTTATTTGGTCTTCTTTGCTGACGGATTATAAGTGCTTTCGAAGGTGTCAGGATGGCTCTTGCGAGTGAATGTCGTTCCACTCAAGTGCTACATATGTACGTACTCATTGCCACTGTTCCGCGTTTAGACGGCTTCAGATGTCCCTAGTGGTCTCCTTAAATCGTCAACTCAGACCCAGCCCAACTAGATGATATATCTGAAGCCCCGTGATGCCCTCGCGTCTGTCTCAGTATCCGGGTTCTCATCAAAGATTTTGTCCAACCTCTTGTTCTCCCTCCAGAGCGAGAAACTCAGCCCCGCCGACACTACTGCCACAAGCAAGCAAAAGGCCGTTGAGATCCAGCTACCTTTGACATAAAATGGCTTCTCACTCGCGGGGAACACGTTCGTCCCCAGCAACGGGCCACACTGTCCTAAGGTCTGGAAAACTGCCCATCCACCCGACCTCTTACTCTCAGTGCTGTGCATGTTCGACACCCAGCCCACCATAAGCGAGACACAGACAAAGATCATTATTGCGAAGAACACGCCGAGGTACCGGGGAGCGGGAGCTGTTGTCGTGGCTAGGAGGATGAAGCCTACAGCTGCTATAAGAGCGAACCCGCTAATGAACGGCCCGCGGATGTGCAGTCTGTCGGCCGTGAAATTCATGGCCAGGATGACAATAAAGCAAAATAGGTAGGGAGGCGCTGAAAGGCCGTTGGATTCAAGGGTAGAGAACACCCCGATTTCTGCAATGATGGTGGGTACAAAGAGAGGCAGAGACGCAAAGGAAACCTGTTGTCAGAGTGTGATCAGCCAATGAGCCCGGGATTGTGAGGGGGAGAATGTAAACATGCGCTCTTACATTGCAGCCGAAGTATATGATCCCAGTGACGAAGCTGCGCCAGTCTTTCAGACCATCAAGAAGTTCCTTGAGACGGACACCGGTGTGCTGGCCTTCTTCGGTGTCGGCCACTTGTCCCTCACTGATGCAATACGCAGCGACGTCCTTCTCTCTCTCTGTTAGGAACTTTGCTTCACGAATGCTATCTGGCAGCATGAAGAACGCCACGACTGTCATAAGCATCGTCGGCAGACCCTCGATCAGGAACAAGATCCTCCAGGACGGCACTTTGCTCTTGATGAGGAGGATGGCGGAGCCCAATGCACCACCATAAGCGTTGGCCAGCGCTGATCCGGAGATGAATATGCCCTGTCGGAAGCCAACATTGTGTTTCGGGTAGAAAAAGGACAGGTAGACGGGCACACCGGCATACATGGCCTCGAATATGCCGAGGATGAAGCGGATGCTGACGAGTCCCGCGTAGTTACTCACGGAGGCTTGGAGGGAAGAGAGGGCGGACCAGCCCAGGACGACGCAAGCGCACCAGATATGCGCGGGAAAGTGTTTCCAACCGATGACGGTCCACATGGAGACGATATCTGAAGGTTTGGAAGGCAGTGGTCAGTGCAAAGCCTGTGAAATCAACCCCCCCCCCCCCCCCAAAACAAAACACACACAAGAAAACCAAAAAGATCAAATCCAGGAGCGCGACCTACATCCGATGTAGAAGACTGTCCCCAGCATATTATACTGGTTCCCAACCAATCCAATTCCTTCATCTAGCCCTGCGACGTGCGCATTGCCCAGATTTGACCGGTCGAGGACAGAAAGCATGTAAATGACGAAAATGATGGGCATCATATGCCAGTCCAGCTTGCGGATATAGGCTGCCTTCTCTTTTTCGGTCGGTGCGATGGCGTTTTCCCCCTCCAACTTTTCCCCCTTCTCGAGCTGGTCGAGCTCAGGTTTGTCCAGGACATTGCCTGCGTCGGTGGTCGCCATTTTTCTGCACGATGTTGCCAAGAATCAGCGGAGATTGCCAAGACGAGAGCCACGAGGTAGAGTCGCAGAGGAAAGTTACAGAGTCGCAGAGCCAAGATACAGAGTCGCAGAGCCAAGACAGGACATGTGGAGCCTTTTATACATCTTGGGGAAGTCGTGATTCCAACCGAAAGTTCTCTAGCATGTCCGCTCCTTCAGCCCAACCCTGGGGTAGTAGCGGGGCAGCTGGGGTGCTCTCCGCATATACATACCTGCCGTTATGCGCTCCGCTGCATAAGTGGTGGGTGGGATTGAGGCGGAGCTGAACAGTTGCGTGGCAGGCCGGGGTATGAACGACTGACCGACACAACCCCTACCGGTACTTTTATATACGCCCGGATCCGTAATGAGAGCACTTGGAGGTCAACTGGTGAACATCTTGATGACATCTATTGATTACACTAAGCAACCTGACCATGACAACCAGGAAATCTCCTTGACCCCAAACCAGAGACAATCCTGGTTGAGAAGCTGGTAAACCTTAGCATGGACTTTGCTTATTGCTTTTTGATCGGTCTAGTCGTGGTAGCACAAACAATCATACCCCGACGTGCATGAGCATGTGATCCTTTGTCCGGAATTAATGATCTTTCCTACGGGGAGTGGCCGAGCTTACGATTCGCTCACCTTTATTGGTCTGCAACTAGTTATCATCACAGTGATCAGCGAAGGCCGGTCATCCGTGGTGGATGTTGGTAAGCATGGAGGGATGCTACCCCTCAACTTGAGTGTGCACATGTGAACAAAAGTCCGGAAAAATGTTACCGGGGATGGAGTATAAGCGAGACTATCCACGCGTCTAGACCAGAATAGGCACACCAGAGTACGGGCACTACTTGTGTATGCATCAGGGTGGACATCGAGGCTCGGTGTGAGTTGACCCTCGACCTCCGAAACCATCTCTGCCGAATTTCTCGCTGCGTTCCAATACTCACATGCCTTGAAGTCCATGAAATGGGCACAGGAAGATGATCACTGTAGATACGAAAGTATCATTATTTCTGTTCTGCTGGGACGAGTTTAACAGGGTGACAGATCCCGAGATATCTACTGCTTGTGTCTATCCATGTAAGGGGAAACGTATCCAGGCCCCCCCTCGTCCGACGCAGCCTTGCCACTACAAAGGCACCTGAAGAGGTTCCTAGACCTCCAGGTGATGTTCAATGTTGAAGTACTCGCCCTGGTGAAGAGTATGGTCCAGCCTGTTCTTAAAGTGCATCACGGAGCCGGCGTAAACGCCCGTAACGCGGCCCCCATCGCGCCCATTCTTGTACAGAGTCCGGCACTTACCGGACCATACTGTCCCTTTGGGCACCTCCTAGGAGTACTCGCTGAAGTCCCTCTTGACGGCTACCGTCTTGATGTCCTCGCGGTGCATACACATGGTCCACCGCAGTAGGTAGTCGCACGTTCACGACATGGTCGTCGGCACCGAGCCGGGCTGATGGGAGGACCCGGCCCGTTGATCATGCCGTAGTTGGGAAGGTCATCAACCTGTGTCGCGAAGAACGCCTGAGGGTCCTCTTTCCACATCTCCTCCAGCCATACCCCGTTACGTCCGATCAGCTTCCACTGTGGTAGCCGGAAGGGTCGAAGCCCATGGTGCATACGATGATATCAAATTCCTCCTCTAAGCCTGTTACCGTCCGGATGCCCTTGTCGGTTAACATCTCGATTTGGTCTCGGCAGAGCCGGGAGTTTGGGGCATGAGGGCTTCCAAGTAGTTATCACCCAGTGTGATGCGTCTACAATCTGCGTGATACTGAGGGATGATGCGGTCTCGGACTCACGTGTAGAGTTGTGCATCGACTCAAGTATGCGCGCCCTGCAATCGGCTTCACAATTACCCCTTTTGTAAAGGGTGGTCAATGATTATGGCGTAGAAGACTGCGTTGATACTTCTTTGGCATCAGCTGCGCATGTCGAACACGGCTTGGGATCACCTGGGAAGCCATGTTTCATGCTTACGACCGCTCGAGCTCGTTTCTGAATTCCAGAAATGCCGCGGGGTCGTCAAGTAGTCAGCCCGTTGATCCAGTGAGACATCTGAGTATACAAAGGTTCTTGTGAGCAATCCGGACCCATTGATTATGAAGTTGGCTTCGTCTCACTTCATCTGACCATCCTTCTCGAGCAAAAGTTTCCACTTACCAGACCCTCATCCCAAGCTGTCTCATGGATGGTCATCTTGAGCTGTCAATATCTGCAAAGGTCCTATTTCTGGGCTGTGCTCTGATATATGCCTGGATTTAGGTTGTTGTGGCGTAAAGAGAGGTCCAATCTGGGTTCTCCTCGAACGGACATCTGAGTGCCACCAAAAAGTATACTTAGGTACAGTGGCTACCCCCTATATATCATATGGCCCATCCAAGCCACCTGCATGATATATAAGGGACACATGGTATATCGGGGCAAGGGGTCACACACCCTACGGTACATTATTAGCCAATCCATCCACTAGAATTATATGATATATGAAGGGTTTATGCTATATAGGGATATGATATATGGATGCACTATCAACAGGGACTTATGTTGCGGCTGAAAGGTCTCACGTGCGGGTACATTCCAAGTTGACCACTCCAGTGTCAGCAACGAGGACAAATAGGCAGCTGTACTGGAATGGCTTACGAGGATGCACCTGTTTGAGTATTCTCGTACCAGGTACCACCGATCTCGGGGTTCACTGGTAGATGGCCAGATCGATCTCGTCTTCCAATCCGAAGCCGTTTCGTAATTTCCAGGCGAGGATCAAGCCCGAAATGCCGGCGCCTATGCCGACGACACGCATCTTGCATGTAGGAGTGAAGGCGGGCAGAGATAGTAGTGGCTTACTGTGAGGGCCATTATCTGCGCCATTGACAGCTTAAACGCCGGCTGACATCCTCACACGTAGTCGAGGGGAGGCAGTATATCCTTGTCGAGCAGCAAGTACAGGCTGGGAGGATGCAGGGGATTGGATTGACGCAGACTCGATCACGAGATAACGGAATATGACGTGATAACTTTGAGTGCCTCTGAGCCAAAGACGGTTGATCTTGCAGGACGTCTAAGGAAGTATCCATGCACAAATACATACATACATTGCAACACATCTACATCAACGTCCCGCCTCGCATCTTCCGGAGATTGGCAGACGTGCCCTTTCGGCAATGTTCCGGTACCCACCCGTACTCCTCGACCCTTCTGGCCCAGCAGGAGCATCACGTTCGCGCTCCCAAATAGCCTGCCAGTCTGCGTGAGTTCCGGCATAGAACCATTTGTGAGAAGTGCTGTCACCTTTTTCGCACTCCTGGCCCCCCCCCCCCCGGGTCAGCACATGCCTGGCGTACAATGGAGGGCAGGTCAACAGCAGTGTAAAGGGTCGATCGAGATTTCGATTTTGACCGAGCATTTCCGCGGTGCTAGAATCGAGAACTGTTTCGTGCATCAACAAAAACTACGAGGACATGGGGGAGTCGCCGAGTGACTTGCTTGGGTGGTGCTCGGTGCAGATCTCGTCACCAAAGAAGGGGTTCGCATATGACACTGTGTGTGGTGCAAAGTGATACTAGTTGCTGTTGGCTACTCGAGTACGAAATACGGAGTAAGTGCTTGTTGGATATGCAGGAGGTGGGTGGAGTTGGCGACGAACAATACGCAGGCAACGAATATGAGGCGAGGCAAATCGCAGCGGTACAGTCAATTGATCAAGGATAATAATCCCTCGGCAGGTTCGGCCACTCTGAGCCATGACACGTCAGTTATATAGTTGTATAGTACAAAGTAGCGGTCTTGAGCTCAGCTTTGATCTTCGGTTACCTGGTATACCTTTGGAATCATCCGGGAATACCTATAGATGCCAAATGGGAAGCGATATTCAGGAGTGTTACGGGCCCTCGTATTTTGATATCAGGAATTGTCCAAGTACAAATCGAATTCACCTGTGGTCACGGGAATCCAATTTCATTGTCCCTTGACAATCTACGACGGCAGTATATGAACGCTTCCCATTCTGGAAATGACACAGGCCTTCGAGGAAATCGTCAAAGGGTTCCTGTCCAGTAGCTGAGCTTCAGCATATCTATGCACGTCATTGCCAGAGTCAACTGCGGTGCGGGCATCGCAGAAGATGACTTTTTATATTCGTTGTGCTTGTCAGATTCGTCAATCAACTATGTACTTGGCCATTCAAGTTCATTTAGTTATCTCCAGTTGTTCGTAGTTAGGAAAGCCGCATGCTGCACGTTGTGTGTTCATTACCTACTTAAGTAGGTATGGAGGTGGCAAGCATCTTTGGCCAATTACAAATGAAGAGGTCACCATATTGTTCCAAACTACGTGCGCCTTCATTCTCATCTTCGCCATCGCAGTCACCGTGACCAAGATTTCGATCCTACTCTATTATAAATGTTTGTCCTGGGCAACTTGCTTACCCAAAGTCTGTAAGTTTCTGGCTGTGGGGTATAAAGTCGTGATCGTGATAGCCTAGCTCTTTGGAGTGCTACTGATCAGTTACTATAGACTCAGTACACAGACCGAATACTCAATTAATACTATCAACTTCTTCATGTTCAATGGGTTGTGCGTCTCTAGTGTTGATATTATGAATTTGCTGGTACCGTCATCAACTGGCAAGTTTACTGTCCCGAGGTCCTTGTCTCTAGCCTGTAAGAGCTGCATGAACTGAGAGATCACAGGCCACAACAGTGTGTGGAAACCTGCTGCTTGGTGCTTTGTTACTTGCCAGGTTCCCACCTCACTCGACTAGAAATAATGCACTCGAGCTTCAGGACCAAGTACAGACTTGAAGTAACCGCTGACCGCCTGATAGTCAACTGGTGTCTGCATAGCAGGGATCATGCAACTCATTGCGTGTAGCTCGCTCACCAGCAGTAGGAAAGTTACCTGGGCCATGGACGAAGCCGTCGTTTAGTCGTGGTGTGAGCACCCTAGCCCCCATGTTCCTCATTAGGCTTGATCGCACCAGCACCAGGAGGTCAGAGAATGCTATGTCGTCAGGGAGAGCATTGGAGGAGGTCAAGTACAAGGCCTCCGCCACCGCCGCCTCGAAGTTGCCGACGAAGATGCTGACGAGTAAGCCGGGGAGGCAGTGGAAAGATTGCACGAGTGTGACAGCTCCCGCCAGATGCGCGGAAGCGACGAAGAACTTGAGCTGACTACTTAGTACTGTCTCACTCCACAGGCCAGGTATAGCGGTGATCGAAAGGACATGGAAGGTGGTATTGTGGTCCTGCAGGATGTCAATGTCATGATCACCCCTAGAGCAACCAGTCATTTTTACCTACCTACATATGTCGGTGCCAATTATTTTTACTCATTTGAAAGGCACGCTTGTTTCTAAGGCAGTTTGACGATATGATACATATAGTCAACTTTCAACTCCTCCCAATTGTCCTGGTTTGTCTTCGACTGTGTGACCCTTGAACATGTAAGCAGTTGTTTCGTGTTAGGCTCGTGATATCATTTAGTTTCTAATTGTTCAACTTGTCTTATATCCATGTCTTTTGGTCTATCACCAATTCAATATCTGACAAAATCCATGGTCAACAAGGTTGTCTTTGACTCTGCTTTCCCATATTTCTCTCAGGGTCCCTCGGGAAAATTTCAAATCCCATGCCGCAATGATCATCAGTCAGGCTTCACGGGTCCTTTAGTTTTCTAGCCTTCCAAACAACCCTGAGCATCCCCCCCTACCCAGGCACACACACCCAGTACCCAACTTCTTCATCCTACGCAAATCTTGCGGGGGCCGCAATGGTTTGTGTTGCAGCTCTTGTTGAATGTGCAAGGTTGCCCAAGGAGAGCAGATGACTCTTCCGGGTTGTTCGGGGTTATTGCGCCCTTGCTGGGGTTGAAGGGAGCTGCGTATACGAACACAGACGATGTTGCTGCTGTAGACTACTTAGAAATATCTCCGAGGAATCAGAGGAGTGAGGGAACATACCGAGAAGGGCAATGATCATGCTAAAGATTTGTACCATCTTGAAGATCGGGTATGCGTCTCTCCGTGGAGCTGGCGGGAATTTTGAGATTTGAGTACGGATTTAGTGGTTCAGGCCCTCTTGGTCCGGTCGAGAAGAGAATGTTATTGATGGTGTGATTTGACGAAGCTTGGGAAGGGTGTGCTTGATATAGAAGGATGAAGTCCTCTTTTTCGAACGTGGAACTGGGGAATGTTTACACCTTTTATAGATCATTTTTGCCATGTCTGCCATTGGTATCATCTTCGTAGTCACATTGGAACTAGGCTGCGTGTGGAGTGAACACTGTGAGCATGATCTGCCAGGGAGTCCTCCTTGTCAGAGATCCAGAGAAGTGGAAATGACGAATTACATGCACCACGAGACATACCGCTGTATACCCTAGAAAAGTAACCATATTACATGCTGCCAATGGAAGGGGAGAGGAGACAGAGCACAAGCGCCTACATGGATGTCAGAGAACAACACCTCTCGAGGAGTCCTGAGAATATCACAGCCAGTAGTTACGGAAGTTATGGGTTGTTTCGATGCGATAGCTCCATATCTTCAGTGGCGGTGAGAAAGATTAGGCGCCTCCACACGCCAGAAGTATCATGGGAAGTATTGACAGAGAACAACACACAACAACTCGGGTGCAGACTAGTAAGCATTCATACCAGGTACACCGGAGCGAGTTGTGAATGGCTTCAGGTGGGCCCGAAGCTGCCCCGGCTGGAGCCGTTGTGCGGCATCAACAGCGGGCCTGGGTTCCCCTGGCGGTAGGGTTGCAGCACTTGGTCGTGGATTTGGCCCAATGGCCATATAAGCTTAATTCTTTCTAAAGGGGCTCTTCTGCACGCGATGTTGCGCTGTCAGTCACGGGTTAAAATAGTAAACCTTGGAACAACGTGGTGGCGTCGTATTTGCTGATTCTAACGCGTAGCCGCCCATTGTTCACTCCTGCTGGAGTCGTGGCTACGCCACATGCAGGAGAGAAGCCGTGTGTGCCAATGAATATTAGTTTTCTTCAACTTGCCCACGGCTGACCCAAACTCCCGGGATACGGTCATACTCCAACTGAATCCTGATCAAAACCCAGTTCCCAGGGCGGCAGGGGTGTCAAGCGCCCATATACTACGAAGAACCTGGCGGCAGTCCCTCTATTCCTATTTGAACGTATCCCATGTCAGCCAAGCCAGCCTTGTGGAGCACTATACAGTGGGTGTCGTAGTTTTAGTCTCAACCATTCTCTCGGTATCAAACAGCCAGACAGCCATTGAATGTGGGTCACATATGCGGGATCATACCTCGAGTCCGGCCGGACCCTAGCAGCCCCAAGTGTGTGTTGCAAGGTTGAGTGCTCGGTCTAGTCAAATCACTTGAATTGCGAAGCAGGGGCCAAAAGGGAAGGTATCGAAGGAGTGAGGTACTGTTAAGACAACTTAGGATATGTTGAGGATTCTGAAACGAAGGCATCGTGTGAACAAACTCGAGGATGCTCAGATTGGGGCCTGACCATGACTTAGGACTTCCTACCCAAGCAAACCATAGGCCCAGTGTTTTCAGCAAGCATGAACCCATCAGTAGACCAGCCAGTCCAGTAACTTAAGGTTCCGCAGTGACCGCCCAGCCCGCCCTGGCGGATAATGTAGCTTGAGTCGAAAATCTGTGGAGTCCACATCAGGCACGACGCAGAATAGAACATTGCCAAGGTGGCGCAAGACCTATGTACATTCATGAGCGACATCAAGATGACTGTCACGGACCGAGCCTGTCCATTACGCTTATATCTCATATTTGGATGACTGGTGGGAATGAGACCGTGGAAAAGATACGCACTTTAGTAGTGCGAAGGATGGAGCCAGGAGACGCGAGCGTCTGAAAAATCAAGTCTTCGGTTTGGTCCCATATTACCAACAAGAAGCAAGGCGGTGATTGAACAATCCTCAGGGAGACCAACACGTCATCCTCATAGTTTGCTCTTCTCCGCAATGAGGCCGTATGCCTTTGGCAGAGACTCAAGCAGCCCCTTATCAATCTCATCGATACTCGTCAATCCCGCAGCGTTCATCAAGATATCCAAGTCGGCCAATAAGCCCTTCAGAACATGCCTCACACCGGTCTCCCCCATGATGCTCAGCCCCCAGATCCAGAGTCTCCCAATGAAGACAAATTTTGCACCAAGCGCAAGAGCCTTCACCACGTCGGCAGCCCCACGGATACCGCTATCATACGTGATGACAAAGTCCTTCCTGTTGCCAACCTTGTCGGCGATGTTCTCCAGAGCGTCCAGGCTGCTGATCGCACCATCGACCTGCCTTCCCGCGTGATTGCTCACCACAATACCCTCGAAGCCCAGGTCCGCAGCCTTCTCGGCGTCTTCAACCCGCTGAATGCCCTTGATAAGGAACGGCCTCCCTCCGCTGATCTCCTGCCACTTTTGTCTCGCCCACACAGCCTTCTCCCATGACCACGCGCGCCCGTGCCAGACGTTATCAATCCACATCGCGCCGGCTTCTTCTGGCTTCTCCTTCGGGTCAATCCCGCGCTCTTTCAAGCGACGTTGAAATACAGGATCCGTCAGGCCCATGTCGGCACCAATTCCACGGTAGAAAGCATAGTTGGACGTTGCGACGTCGTCGTGTCGCCAGCCGAGCTGCCAGGTATCTGTCGTGAGAATGCATGCCGTGTAGCCAGACTCATGGGCCCGAGTGAGCAGTGAGATGGTCAGCTCATCGTCATGTGGCATATACAGCTGGAAGAACCGCGGGCCTGACGGGATCTTTTCCGACTGAGGGTTATTGCTCTGCTGTGTGGCCTTACGTCCCTTATCGTTGGATGCTGCGACATCCTCTATGGGACACGAGCCCGCGGTGGACAGGCAATAAGGAATACCGAGTTCGCCAGCAACCTTGGCCACGGGAAGTTCGCCCTGGGGATGATAGATCTTGTTGATGCCGATGGGAGCGATGCCAATTGGTGCTGAAACTTGATGGCCAAAGAGGGTGGTGCGCATGGACCGGTCGTTTGTATCGACAAGCTGTTTGGGCATGATCTTGTGGCGGAAGAAGGCCTGGCGGTTGGCGAGGTGGGTATGAGAGAGGCCTGCGTTGGATGAGGCGTAGTACCTGCGAGTATTAAACCTCTGTTAGAAATGACTTTGTTCAGATACCCGTATTACTTCATGATAAGTGTCGACAACCAGTAGCATACCATCCATTTTGGGTCAGCTTCTGCTTGGCGAGCTCTTCAAGATGGGCCGGGTCTGGACAAGAGGTCAGCCATTGAGCCATTCATGGTTTATGTTGAGATACAGAGTGGATGAGGTCAAGGAAAGTCTACCCACGAGTGTTGAATGGAGGGACCTGGCCATCGTTGAGTTTCCAGAAGTTCTCTCGCTGATAAAGGCCCCAGGACGGACCATCTCGGGTTTTGATATGGGGCGAATTCGGGTCCGACATGTTTTTCAGGTGTGTAGGTGTACTGTGTCTATGCTCTGTCTGTGTTGGTGGTGATTTAACTCCCTAGAGATATACTTGAAAAAGAAATCCTGTTAAGTTGCTGGATATATCATGTCCATAGTAGGGAGCCCATGAGCAAGTTATATACCTGATATATCAATGTTGAGCTCAGTGTGCTAGTCGTGACGTAACCTGCACACATGCTTGCCTTGACCGAATATATCCGGATCTTGTTATTGATTATCCCATCCACAGCATTGCTATGAACCCACAAGCCCCGATCTTCTCCGGCAAAGTGCCCGCGACTTCCGAGCCCATTCCTCCGGGAAGACTAACGTTGTTAAAGTAGTCTGTCTACATGGATTCATCTGTTCGGGATGTTTGGAGTTGTTCGCCGAGCACCCCTAACCCTAGTTAGATTACTTGATGGAGTATCTTCTTTCGATTATTTGAAAACTATTTTAAGTACTTAGGTAAGTAAGTATCTTCTCCATCAATCAGCTTGAACCCGACCTGCCAACCCTGGAGATAGAAGTATCATGCTCTACACATGCATGGATGGATATGTCCTCTCCCGATCCCAAACTGCACAATCTTAGATCAAGCCTTGGTTGATCAGACTGAGTTTCTGCCCCATACATATACGCATCGAAAGATCACGAAGCAAGCCCACAAGCCTCTTCTCGTAGCGGGGCCAAGGCCACCATGTCATCATCACAGCAGTCTGATTATGTCGATGTTCCATGGGACACAGCTGTGGCTTTCACACAGCGTCTACTCGAGGCCAACGGCGTATCCCCCGAAGACGCTGCCACCGTCGCCGATAATCTCGTCTCCGCAGACCTGCGCGGCGTCGATTCTCACGGCATCAACCGTCTCCCCTCCTACATCAAGCGCGTGCGACAGGGCGTGCTGGACCCCAAAGCCCAGCCAACACTGGAGCAAGTCACGCCCGTGGTCGCACACGTAGACGGACACAACGCATTCGGTGCTGTCGTGGCCAAGAAGGCCATGGCGGCCGCGGTGGAGATGGCGCAGACTTTCGGCATCGGCATGGTGGCTTGCAAGCGCAGCAACCATTTCGGCATGTCGGCGTGGGTGGTACAGCAGGCCCTCGACGCGGGAATGATGTCCCTCGTCTTCACCAACAGCTCGCCGGCACTGCCTGCTTGGGGAGGTAGGGAGCAGCTTCTGGGGGTGAGCCCGACTGCATGCGGGGCGCCTGGGGAGCCGATTCCTTTCATCCTGGACATGGCGCCTTCGGTTGCGGCGAGAGGCAAGATCCACAAGGCTTTGAGGAGGGGAGACACGATCCCGGAAGATTGGGCGCTGGATAAAGAAGGAAGTCGCACCACAGATCCAGCCAAGGCGTTGGATGGTGGAGTGATGCTGCCCATGGGAGGACCCAAGGGCTCAGCTCTGGCGATAATGATGGATGTGTTCTCAGGTGTGTTCTCAGGATCCGCATATGCAGGCCATGTGGCAGGTCCTTATGATCCGTCAAGGCCTGCCGATGTTGGGCATTTCATCGTTGCTATGAAGCCGGACCTGTTCATGAGCGGTGAAGAGTTTAGGAACCGAATGAAGTATCTATATGAGCGAGTAGTGGGCTCGGAAAAGATGGCTGGTGTTGACCGCATCTACTTTCCAGGAGAAATCGAGATCCTTCAGAAGGACAAGAGACTGAAGTCTGGGATTCCCTATGCGAGATCTGAGATCAAGACACTGAACGAGGAGGCGGAGGCAGCTGGCGTAAGAGCACTTCTATGATTCATAGCGAGTAAGTATTGTTATTGTTATTCATATTAGAGCCGATCATTGATATTTGACAACCTCGTGGAAGGAATATCTCCAGTATAATCTCATCTAATTTGAAGGGACTCCCAGCCTCTAATACGGACTGGGGCGGGACAATGGAGCCACAACTTGAAAATAGAGCAGAGATCAGAATGCCGAGGAACGTATCCCGGCAACCTCCTCAAGCACGTCAACTCCGCCAGCGACCAATCAGTGGCGACGTATTTCCACACAATGTCGCGACGTCCGTCTAAGCTCACCATCACAAGTTCAGAGCTCTACTAACAACGCTGCAACTGACTTAACAGACAATATGGTCAAGGATGAACAAGAAGCAGTACTACCGTCAAACGGCAGAAACAACGGCGAGCCGAACAAAGAAGTTGAAGGCGATGCCATCCCCTCCCACCTTGCCGACTATAACCTCACCCGGCCCATCCAGCCCCTTCGTGGTATGCGCCAGGGCCTTCCCAATTACGGTGACCCTCACTTCGCCCTCTTCCTGCGAAAGGTCTTCATCAAAGCCCTCGGATACAGCGAAGATGCCTTATCCCGTCCCATTATCGGCATCATCAACACCTACTCCGCCTTCAATCCCTGCCACGCCAATGTGCCACAGCTCATCGAGGCGGCGAAGAGGGGCGTGCAGTTGAATGGGGGCCTGGCAATGGAGTTTCCTACGATCAGCATCCATGAGAGTTTCTCCACCCCGACTAGTATGTTCTTGAGGAATTTGATGAGTATGGATACTGAGGAGATGATCAAGGCGCAGCCTGTGGATGCGTGTATCGTCATAGGAGGTGAGTAAGATTCCATTCATTCTGAAGTTATGCTGGATGGCCACACACCAGTGCCAGAATGTTCCTGTCTACAGATCCATAGAATTTTTTTTACGTACATTACTCACGTCCATGAATATCTCCAGGTTGTGACAAGACAGTACCGGCGCAGATCATGGGCGGAATTTCCTCTGGGAAACCAGTCCTTCCGCTGATCACAGGCCCAATGATGCCCGGAAGCTCGAGAGGACAACGCATCGGCGCGTGTACCGACTGCAGAAACAACTGGGCCGCTTACCGCGGCAGCGAGATCAGCATAGAGGACATCTCAGAGCTGAACGAGGAACTCGCGCCCACGGCAGGAACATGCGGCGTCATGGGCACCGCGTCGACGATGGCGTGTATCACGTCTGCCTTGGGTCTGATCAGTCCAAAGGGCGGCGCCACTGCACCGGCTGTCTCGAGTGCCCGTCTGCGTGTCGCGGAGGAGACTGGGAAAAATGCTGTCGCCGCGGCATTGTCTGTCAGCAACAACAACTCCAAGACGCCCATGGATCTTGCCAGCATCCTGAGCGAAGCATCCTTCCACAACGCCATTACCGTCCTGCAAGCCATCGGGGGCTCGACCAATGGCATAGTGCACCTCCTGGCCATCGCAAATCGCGTCCCGGATGTGGCAGGGAAAGTCACACTCCAGATGATGGACGATATAGGTCGAAAGACGCCCCTGCTCGTCGACCTGAAGCCCAGCGGTGATAATTACATGACAGACTTGCACAACGCGGGAGGCATGCTAGCACTGCTTCACACGCTACGGCCACTGTTGAGGCTCGAAGCAATGACCATCACAGGCCAGACCATGGGCGACATGTTGGACTCGACACCCTTTAAGCCCTTCCCCTTCTCCCAACAAATCATCCGGCCACTCGACAGTCCACTTTACCCAGCATCATCACTCGTCGTGCTATACGGAAACCTCGCCCCGAACGGCGCCGTCATAAAGGCGAGCGCAAGCAAATATCGCCACCTCCTCTCCCACCGCGGCCGAGCGGTCGTGTTTGCCGGGCCGGCGGATCTAGCAGCGCGGATCGATGACCCCGAGTTGGACGTCGACGAGAACAGTGTGCTAGTCCTGCAGGGCATTGGACCTATTGGCTTCCTCAGTCCGGGCATGCCCGAGGCAGGCCTGATCCCCATACCGCGGAAGTTGGCAGAGAAGGGTGTCAAGGACATGTTGAGGCTGAGTGACGGCCGGATGTCGGGAACGGCGGGCGGGAGTATAGTGTTGCATATAAGCCCAGAAGCGGCGCTTGTGGAGAGCGTATTGGGGGTGGTGAGGGACGGTGATGTTATCACTTGTGACGTCGAGAGCAGGAGGTTGGAGGTTGGGTTGAGTGATGGGGATATAACGTCTAGGATAGCGGAGAGGAGAGAGAGACTTCTTGGATCGAAGGACAGTCGTGGACCAGCTGATGTGAAGAGGAAGCCGACAAGGGGGTATAGGGGTCTGTACGAGAGACATGTGAACCAGGCAGAGGAGGGTGTGGACTTCGACTTCCTGACGGCTAACGGAGCCGAGTGTGATTTCTGAGAGCTCAAGTCGCACAAAGAAGTACGAATATTCGACTTGGACCTGACACAACATCATACTGTACGAGTGTGCATAAGCCCCTTCCTGGATTCCCGAACGCCGTTGAAACAAACCATAGCCTCTTCCTAATTGGCCCAGCCTTTCAACGTTGCTGTCCTAGTTCAAAGCCGACTCCGCCTCTCTGTAGGACCAGCTGGGGAGGTCGTTATACCTGTTTGACCTGTTTGAGGAAGCCAGGTTCTTTGCCAACACAATTCGATTGCATTCCAATAAGCGGACTCGTCCTCCAACATGAGAGAACAGTGTCCTGCCCCCTCAAAGATCAGCACCTCCGTATTCAGCCCCTTGGCAGCAGCCTCCTGCAAATGCGCCTCAACATGCCGGGTATCTACAATCTCGTCGGCCCTCGACGTCAGGTACAGCCTCGCCGCACTTGGTGAAAATATATCCGTGTCATTGAGTTGTGCTCGCATGGTCTTGGCCAGGGGCTTCCTGAACCCCGTGGCTTCCAGAGCTGCGATACCAGCAGCCAGGACATAGAGAACTGCACAGCCCAGGGGCCGAAGTGGGTGGGTTTTTGGCAGCGAGTGAGCACCCGCTGTGTAAGTGCTGCTGATATCTGGATCTCCGGGACAACTGTCGAGGACGATCTGTCTCAGGGGCAGAGGTATATCGTGACCCAGGACCCTCAGGATGCTGTTCAGTGAGGTGACGAGGTGGGTTGCTATGTTGGTGCCGCCCTGGGAGAAGACGTGGAGGAGTATACCGACATCAAAGGTGGTGGGCTTGGGCCTGGTTGGATCCCAGCACGGGTCGATGGCGATTCTTCTGATCTCGCGATGTGCCGGGCGCAGTCTTCGGTGAAGTGACTTTTCGCTCCGGGTGAGGAAGTCGGCCAGACTGGTCCGTATCAAAAGGATGTTGGAAGTGGGCCACATGTTGTGATATCGCTGTGTATACCTCTCGATCCGCTTGTTTGTTGCACCACCTAGCCATGTACAGAGGATGATGAGACTCGGCGAACCTGCCCCTGTCTTGGAAGTCCTTTGAAAGTCATGGTGTTCGCTGTCGAGGTTCGTGTGGGGTTCATAGAGCAGAACATCATCTCCGAGGTCCTTGAAGCCACGCAGTGACATGATTCCTATTGAAGGAAAACGTAGCTAGAGGCGATTGGTATTTAGGCACTGACAAGTTGTGTTCACCTATTGCAAAAAGTATAGGAGAGGGTCCATTACTTTTCAACACGGGAGTAGAAGCAACTTCGGTCCACCACTAAATTCGAAATGCACAGGCGGAGGCATATACCTACAATCATTTACTGTACCAACAGTCACAGTAGTAACCAACCTACCTTCAAACCTCCACTCACCCAGGCGACCAGGGTTGGTTGGGCCATGGCGGCCGGCTCCGCAGGTGAGCATCATCAGCTTGCCTGTCCGGGGTTAAGCTAGGATCGCTAATCTTGATCCTTGGTTGCACATAACAGCTGAAAGGGTAGATCTCTTGCCAAGTAAGTAACAATGTAGATGTGCCCGGGTGAGCACCAAGGTTAACCTCTTCTCGCTTGTCGAGGACGAATAGAGGCAGGATGTGCCCGGAGCCCGATGTCTGACAAGCACACCAAGAGGTGTGCGTCCCTTGGTCAAGGACAGAAAGCCAAGGACTGCTGGAGATGAACAGGACTGCGGTTGGACAAATCAGCGGTGCTCGGGGGTAAGCCACCTGCATGCTGGGAGGGAAAGGAGTTCGGTCTCTCGTCGTTGGAGGGTGACACGATGACGGGCCGTGGTGTTGACTCAGCTGTCATTCAACAAGCCATCCCATCTATCTTCGCGGTCGCTTGCCGCGCGAGGGTGGTATTTTGGGTTTCCATAGCACGATGCGGCTTCCCGACGCTCGATGGTTCTCGTTGGGCATCCCAACAAGGAACGGGCCGACAGTCCGACAGCATGGAGTACAAGAGTTAAAGTTGAAGTTGGCGGGAGAGAGGGTGGTAGTTGAAGACCCATCTTCAAGAGGCAGATAGTATAAAAGAAAGATACTCACTTACTCGGGTCTAGAAGCTCGGTAGTACTGTATATCCAGTCGGTGAATTTCACTTCTACGTATATTAGTAAGCAGACAGACAGACACAGTGAATCCCTATATATTCCGTAGTCGTAGACAGATTCAGAGTTCGAGTCGGCCCCTCGGTCGGAGGAACCGAGTGGTCCGGGGTTGCCTTTAGCCGGATCACGGCCACACACCTGTCTAGACGAAAAGGCTGTTGACCGATGGAGACAAGATAGAAGAAACCCCGCCCCCCCCTGGATGCTTACTTCAGTATCGGCAGACCTGCGGCCATTTATTTGCAACCCGGGACAAGGAAACAGTCTATGAAGACTCGAAACATACGTGTTTACGGACGGTCTTATTCTGTCTGAAGAGGAAGAGGAGAAAAGAACGTCCGCCACTTAGTATTTGGTGGGGTTGCTGCGGATATATCGGTTCCGAATCGGCGAGAACTTCGTATGATATGCGAAATACCGGTTCCGAACCGGCGAGAACTTCGTATGATATGCGGAATACCGGAATACTAAGTACTTAGTCCAGTTATTACTCCAGTTTCTCCAGCCTCCAAGCCGCTCCAAGCCGCTCGCTACTGACCCAAAGAGCGAATGACATGGTGAGGACAGGACATCCGGTGAACAGTACGACAGTACGACAGTAGGGGATACAGATCAATAACCCAAGTAAGTAGGTAGTCTACATACATAACACAGTTAGTTGTACGTGGAGTGAAGTAGTAGTCGTAGTAGTATCCATATTCCCAGAGGACCATTGATGACTTGGTGATGTCACTCAAAGCTGCCGGGTTTCCGCAAAAAAAGACATCGAGGCCAGTTGACATTCTCCATCTCGGCCACCTACCGCGATTCGTGAAAGGATTTTCGATAAAAATAAGGACAGGGTCTTGGGATGTTGTCTTGTCATGAGTCGGTTGTGTGTGCCAGTCCCCCTTATTACTGTCATCGTCACTGTCAAACCTCACCGTCACTGTATTCTATATAAGATCCGGCCAGCCAGTCACCTCCTGAACGATTACACACAGTATTAGTATTGGATTTGGCTGGGGATCACACTAGGGACGACTAAACCCGACGAACTGTTGTTCCAAGGTTCGTATTGGGCATCTGGAACCGGCCAATATGGAGAAGCCGCCCCCTAACAACGGCGACTATCACTCCTCACCAGGGGAGAAACCAGTCCAGTCCTCAGAGACATCCAGCACAGATCCCTTGGCCAATAACGAGAAACAACCCGGAGCACCACATCATCACCATCACCATCACCATCACCATGACCTACATCACTACCACCCACGACCAGACGAAGACATCGAGGCCGGACCCCGCCTGCGACTCTCTGACTCGGACAGTGAGCACACTCACAGTACGGACGACGACGATGATGACTGCTGTGGTGACTCCAGCGACAAGGACCACCACCACGATGGCCACCGCCCTTGCAGCCTGGAGATGCGACCGACCTGGTCACGCCGCAAGACAGAGAGTATGACGGGTGCTGCTGCTGGTGCAGGTATTGCTGCTACCACCAGCGGGTTGTCACTCCACCGGACGGTATCCCGCCGAGACACAATCCTCTCCAGGATACGATCCAGGCCATTGGTCCGGGAGTTTACTCACCCCTTGGTCCACCAGAAGACAACCGAAGCCGAACTCGTCGACTTTGAGGGTCCAGACGACCCCTACCGGCCCATGAACTGGCCCACGAAGAAAAAGGTCCTCACCACGTTCATCTACGCCATGGTCACCATGTCCGCGACGTGGGCGTCGTCGGCATACTCCGCAGGCACATCCCAGGTCGCAGAGCAGTTCCACGTCAGCAACCAAGTGGCCATCCTGGGCACCACCATCTTCCTCTTAGGCTTCGGCCTGGGGCCCCTTCTCTGGGCGCCCCTATCCGAGGTCTACGGCCGGCGAGCCGCCGTCCTCACGCCCATGTTCGTCGGGATATGCTTCTCCTTCGCCACAGCCACGGCCAAGGATTTCCAGACCCTCATGATCACGCGCTTCTTCGGGGCCTTCTTCGCCTCTGCGCCGGTGACCAATACCGGCGGTGTGCTGGGCGACCTGTTCTCCCCCGCGTACAGAGGCATCGCCATGGCAGGCTACGCGATGGCCGTCGTCGGCGGGCCCACCGTCGGCCCGATCGTGTCCGCGGCCGTGGTCCAGGTGCCGTATCTCGGCTGGCGCTGGACCGAGTACCTGACGGGGATACTGCAGTCGGCCGTGCTGCTGTGCGCCGTCATCTTCGTCGACGAGACGTACCCGCCGGTGCTGCTCGTCGCCAAGGCCAGGCGCCTGCGCCACGAGTCCGGGAACTGGGCGCTCCACACCAAGTTCGAGGAGTGGGACGTGTCCATCCCGGAGCTGGCGCGCAAGTTCCTGGTCCGCCCCATCCAGCTCCTCTGCACGCCCATCTGCTTCCTCATGGCGCTCTACGCCTCCTTCTGCTACGGCATCCTGTACATGCAGCTGGGCGCCGTGCCCTACATCTTCGGCGAGATCAGGGGCTGGAACCTCCTGGTGAGCGAGCTGCCCTTCCTGGCCATCTGCCTGGGCACCTTCGCGGGTGCCGGACTGAACACGCTCAACCAGATCTCCTACAACAAGGCCTACTACGCGGCTGGCGAGAGGGCGGTGCCGGAGAAGAGGCTGCCGCCTATGATGCTGGGGAGTCTCCTCTTCGCTAGCGGGCAGTTCATCACGGCGTGGACTGCTAAGCCGGAGCAGGCCCCCTGGATCGCGCCCGTCATTGGCTTGTTCCTGATGGGATGCGGATTCAACACCATCTTCCAGGCGGCCTTGAACTATCTGGTCGACACGTTCAAGTCGTACGCTGCCAGTGCCGTCGCCGCCAACACATTCCTCAGGAGCGTCTTTGCCGCGGGTTTCCCCTTGGCCATCAGGCCGCTATACAACCACCTCGGGGTGGGACCGGGCCAGAGCATCTTCGCGGGCTTTGCTTGTCTGTTGATACCGGTGCCGTTCATCTTTTATATATATGGCAAGAGAATCAGGGCCAGTAGTAAGTGGAGCAAGGGGAGCGTGTACTAGGACAACGTGCTCCATATTGCATTTGCATGGGCGTTAAGACTGGTGGTTTCCACAGCCTTTCGAGGCGCACTTGATGGAAGCAACAATCTAAAGTACTATGATGATTAGTGAGCATACGCACATATGGTTATAGAGTTGCACGATACCCCAAGAGTATATGTTATAATGAGAGAGTAATGATGCTGGCTTCGAACAAACATGTGTCTTTGAAACCACCTATATCCCTCGCATCATCTACACGTGCTTCCCATGGGTCTGGATTATTGACGGGAGAGATGTACTGATTGAAGCTAGCTTTTCTCAGGCAGAGACCTGGTAACGTGGACGCCCTTGAGAGAGAAGGGGTAGCCCGCGAACTTCACGGCTCACCAGGCCAGATCGAATCAGCCAACCTCCTCACCAGCCTCAACTTGTTGATCATGTCCTCCGTCGTAACACTATTCCCCAGATGGTGACTGGCAAAGCCACACTGCGGACTGACACCAATCCTTTGAAGCGCCTCTTCCCGGGTTTGTCCGGCGCCCTTGGCCACAAAGTCCGCCGCCTGAAGCACCCTCTCCCTCATCTTCTCCAGGTCCTCTAGCTCGGGGAACTTACTCGTGATCACCCCCAAGACAACATTCTTGTACGGCGGTAGTTCCTTGAGGGGTTCGAAGCCACCGGAACGGTCTGTGTCATACTCAAGGAAGTACGTGTCGACGTTGATCTCGTTGAAGAGTTTGGAGGCGATCCGGTCGTAGCCGCCCTCGCTGAAGTGACGGCTGTAGGCGAAATTACCGCGACAGAGGTGAATACCGACATGTAGGCCGTCCGGACGCTGAGAGAGACAGTCGTTATACAGCTTTATGTAGCTGTCGAGGAGGGCTTCGGAGTCCTCGCCTGCCTCCTTGAAACCTTGTAGCATCTTATCAGAGCAGAAGTCTGGGAGCATGTCAGTCCTTTGCTTGACCACGCTTGTGAAATAGAAGAGGGAACCTCTTACACGCAAGGTTGGGGTCGTCGATGGTAACATTGCGGCATCCAGCATCGTAGAGAACCTGCAACTCAGCCCGGTACGCCTTGGCAATGTCGGAAAAGTACTCTTCGTCATTGGCGTAGACGTCCTTGGGATACGCCCTGCCCGTCTGATAGCGCAGATGGTACCACTCAGGCGCAGGGAGGGTAAGCTTCGCCTCCTTAACGTACTCGGACGGGAGGAGGTTCTTCAGATAGTTCCACTGGTCAACGTAAGTGCTGCCGACATGCTTGATCTTGCCCACGCAAATGACTGTCTCGCCCGGCTTATGGCCGGCCTCAGCTGGAAGGGATGGTCAGCCCAGACCCAGCCAAGGGGCTTGGGAGAGAGGGGAAAGGAAGAGAAGAGTGGAAGACTTACTAAAGGCAGCCAGGTCTGGTACATAGAGGCGGAACATGTCCAGTGGTGGATCCTGGATCTCATCCATCCCCTCCAAGGCCGGAAAGAAGGTGCCCCAGAACTGGTGGCGGCGGTATTCGCCATCGTTGACGGCGTGGAAGCCCAGGTCAAGCTGGAGCCTCACGATGTCCTTGATGGCGGTGTCCTCAATAGAGCGAAGCTCTTTATCGTTGGCAATGACAACGGCCTTCTCACCATCGAGAGCAACACGCTTGTCCACGAGGCTCTTGGGGCGAAGGAGCGAGCCAAGGTGCTCGGCCCTGAAGGGAGGGCGCTGGTGGTTCTTCTCTATGACCATGTTGACGATATCCGTGCCGTATGAGGTCTCCAGGTGGCTAGGAACCAAGGTTGAATCTGAGAGGCCTGTAAGGTGTCGCGAAGGTTATATAAGGTATGAAGTCCTCGGCCACACGCATGTTGGACTGGATAGCACAAGAGAAGCAAGAGTCAAGAGACAAAATGGGGCAAGCAAGTGAGTTTTATATTCGAAATGGTATGAAGGCCGCTGGTGCCTTTGATGCCCCAATTCGACGTCACGGAACCCCCTCCGAGCAAAGCGTGGAGAAGGCATGTCGGCAACACTTTAACGGACGGGATCGGACCATTCGTACCATAAAATACTACCGAGGTAGATATGAGCATCGTGAAGTGGTGCTGTGGAGCGTACAATGGTGGGAGTGAGCCAGGTTTCCTCGGCAAGTAACAAGCACGAAGATATATCTTTGTTCCGGATGACCATTCCCCCACAATGCCCAGGCAGAGGTTAGCATCGGTTATTGGTGATAGAGCAGCGGGGTTGGGACAGGAGATCGCATCGTGTCGTCGAAGCGTACCAAGAAGTAAGTGAGAAGGAGGAGGAGGTCCGGCTGATCAGCTGGTATGTAAGTTGTGGACATGTACTATGTTCCAAGGTTGTCTACTTAGTATGTACTTAAGTACCTAGGTAACGAAGTATCCAGGGGTTATTCTCATCCGCGTCGATGCAACCCTAACCCCGCTTTATATTCCGCTCGACCCCTCCCCCGCATTTCAGAAACTGGATCCAGTCGTCGGCAGGTACACCACTATGTAAGTACACTAAGTATGTGCCGTAGCGGGGCTGCTGCTTGCTTCAATGTTCTACGGGCCTTCAACCCCACTAAGATGTACCTAAGTACCATACACTTGCACGAACCAGCCCTGGAGGCGCACGGATAGCCCCTGAAGAGGCCCTTGTACGTACGTATCAGGTACCTAGGTACCTACATGTTGAGACCCTCGTCATCCATCACCATCATCATAATCGCCCTGGAGACTTCATGTCAAATCCATCTCTCTGTCTCCCTCTCTCTCTCTTGTTCTCTACCTCCCTCTATTCACATCCTGCAACAAACCCTCAAATATTACAGTAATGTAACACATCACCAATTGCACATTTTATCCCCGTTCTGGAGTACCATCTTCCAGCATGGCCATGGCCACCGCCACCACCACCATCTCCTCCCTCCCCACCGAGATGCTGTCACACATCTTCAGCTTCCTCGACACTCCCTCGCCCTCCGACTCGAGACTCCACGATCAGCCTCATGCCCACATGCTCAAGAACCCCGAAATCTCGTCGCAGAACCTCAAGAACCTCTCCCTCGTTGACAAGCAGTGGCGCGCCATCGTCCTGCCTCGCCTCTTCCGCCACGTTGTTTGGTACCTGGACCGCTTCGACTTGATGCAGATCGAGCAGTTCAAGTCCGAACCCGACCCCCTACCACTACTATCCTTTGTCAAGGCCAATAATCTGAACCCTTACATCAATACCCTAACTCTCGTCGTTGTTAAGAGCCCTCGGGGGAGGCCAGCTAATGACGACGCGGCATTATACCGACATGGAGATAGCAGTGGCCACCATGCCATCAGCCCCAGTTCGTTAGGCCCAGTCACCGGAGCTGGAAGGGAGAGGGATATGGTCTTCAACGAGGACAGCAATTGGCTCTGGGACCTGATATTTGCTGCCATTGACCCTCTACGCTTCACACTCGTTGCCTCGCCGCGGATGCTGGCATCACTGCTCGCCCGGATGCTCTTCCTCGGCGACGAGTGGAGCTTCGACCAATCCCACCATCTCCTATCCCTATCTCGACTTGCCCGAAGCCCGACTTCGCACATGCATACCCAAGCCGAGACGCAATCTAGAACTGTCGGAATCGAGGTATCATCGCCCTCAGCCTCGACTTCAATACCCCCTTCTTCCAGTTCATCCAGACGCGTACCCTGTTCCCTCTTCACCATCCGAACTTGGAACGCCCTATTGCTGAACGAAGGCTCCTCCACCCGCGTCTACAAAACATATGAATACTTTCACAAACGCCCACCGTCCATGCTGGGCGCCCTCCTCGGAGCCGAAGAATTTCCCAACGACGAGTCACTCATCCCCCCTTCCATCCGCGACATTTCCTACGTCGGCATCTTCCCATTGTCGACCCACTTCAACACTCTTGTTCAGAACCTCCCGCCCATCGATCGCTTGTTCGTCCAGCTTGTGCCGCGCAATGACATATTAAAGGACAAGAGGGAGATGCAGCACCTCGATATGGAGTCAGTACATCCACGCCTTGCGTTGTATCATACGCACTTCCTCAGATCCGTCTCCAGACTCCCAAGGCAGGGTTCCAGAAGTGTATACATCACCTGGAACTTGCCCCGGAGTAACCCGAGAGACAGACAACACTAGGTTGCTTACAGATTTGCTGACAAGAAACTTGACCAGCGACTTATGGGCCGAGCGCAACACGAGCTACGCGAAGATCATGCCCAAGTTGTTCGACAGCTCCTCTTCCGCAGGAAATTGGAGGCAACTACAAGAGTTCGAGTCGGGAGACGCAGCAGACCGTGAAAGCTGGGACATGGCTGTCGAATACGTCCGCCAGTTTGGCGCCGATTGGCGGGTCGAGAGGGAGGGCGTGTTTGTCAAGAGGCAGCCTGGCGACGAGGACAAGGCCTTTGACGAGTCGAATGAGCAAGGGCAGCACTCGACCATGATGCCGCCACCGTTCCATGGCTATAACGAGAATAATAACCTGGTCAACGAACCGGGTTCGGTGTTCTTGTAAGTTCCTATCTCCACAACCCTTTGCATTTGCTCTCCTTCATCACAAACAGCCCTGGGACCTGATCCATAACCTAACGGCGCTGGACCTAACCTCAACTCCCTTTGGAACACCTTTGCATGCGCCCCACCGCCATTTGTCACCCCTCCGACCAGACTGGGAGCAGGACATATTTACTTACCGGCCTCTCCCTCAAAGCAGCGATATGAATTTGGAGTGAGAGTCACTAACCCCCTAATCCCGTGTTTCTCACAGCCGAGGCGCACTCCGCCGCTTTGCCTTCGCTGGCGTCACCCGCCTGCCCCTATCCAGCATGTGGCTGTACCTCCAAAACACAAACCCCTAGGAGGAGCTATTCGATTCCCTCCTCGTCCTTCATGCCCTGGCGATGGATGAGCTGGAGTGGGTTGATAGGCCACTCTACCCTTGGGAGTCCTGGGGGGCAACGGACAGTGACGATGTTGATGAAGGGATTTGGTTCGGTAATCGGCGATAACCCCGTGTGTGATGACAGACAACACAGCAGTCAAGATGTAAAGGGGAGTTCTCTCTTCATTGGCTGCCGTGCGATGTTTTACAGAGTCACCTGTATGATTAACATGTATTGCTATGTCCTCGTCGCTGATAAATCTGAGACGAGTCTTAGCTGGCTCAGCCCAGCATGGCTCAACACTGTGGCCATCTTCGCCTTCCCCGCCGAGGTTGTCGGGGATGCTGGGACATTTGGAATCTCACTGTGCATACAGACACTGGAGAGCGCTGGTCCCTAGTATATCGTCACATTGAGTTCGTAGAAATGAGTGGGTACAGACAACCGTATATAAATAAATGAAAGCATGATTCTCGAAATTATATAGTCGCCATATATGTATATATTATATATGTATATAGGGAGCCGGCGACGTGCTTCGCGCCGGAACCTCTCGTGCGCCGGACTCCCAGAGTCTACAACGCCAGATGATGATACCTCCTCCCTCTATTCTATATGCAATGAGGGGGTATCGCCCACATACTTTGTAATCACGCAACAACCCTGGAATCCATAGCTCCCCCATCTTGGCCTTAACTAGTGCAGCCGTGCCAGAGAATCACAATGCGACCCGCTCTGTTGTTAGTCCCTCCTTGTCGAGATTGGTGTCATATCAGTCTCTCATTTGTTCCCATGCCCCAAACGCCAATTCCTTCTCCGCCCAATATTTCCGAATCCGATTACGCCTCAGCGGCGGGCAGCCAACACAGACGAAACAAGTCTGTTCCTAATCGTCATGGCTACTCAGCAGACTAGCCTTGTCGCTCTCATCCCCGTCATGGTCAGGCACAATGTCCGCCTCGTCGAACTCGACGCTCTTCTTCCGTTCCTCCTCCTGCATCTCTCGCCACGTGAAGACAGAGAGCATGGTGAAGGCCACAATGATCAGGGTGCCGCCGACGATGGCCGCGAAGCTGAGGGGCTGGCCGGTCAGGAACCAGTCGCTCAGGGCGACGATGAAGATGGTGAGCAGCGAGGCGACGGAGCTCAGCACGGGGGACGTCAGGCTGATGAGGACCAGAAACGAGCCCGCAAAGGTGGCGTTCATGACGACGGAGAGGAAGAGGTACCAGGCCGTAGTCCATGTGGGGAGGGCGAACGTCTCGATGCCGGTGATGTGTAGTATCGGCAGGGGAATCCACAGGACCAAAAGGGTGAAGCAGCCGATCAAGCTGCCACAGAGGTTCGCGAATATGACGCCCCGGTTGGGAGGGCACCCCTCGGGTGGGCAGGCAAAGCGCTTGTAGAGCACCTCGTACAGGCCGTAGAGGATAGAGCCGACGCCGATGATGAGGTTTCCGGCGAAGCGGCTGTTGGCGTCGTCGCCTGCGCCCTCTGAACCGGCGCCCTGGGGCTTGGCGTCTCCATAGGCGACGATGAGCACGCCGACGATGGCGATGACGACGGCGAAGCTCTTGTCAAGGCGGAAGGGCTCGCGCAGCAGGGGGATGGAGAAGACGTAGGCGAAGAAGGCGGAACAGTTGTAGATGGCCGTCAGGTCGGACGGGGTGGTCAAGTCGACGGCTATGTACCAGCTCAGGCCGGCCACGGTGAGTGCGCTCGTCACGAAAGCTGTGGTGCTGATCATGTACCTCACGGGGCTCCTGCTCTTGGGGAGGTGGTCTACCTCCAGTGTCCTGTTCTCCACCATCTGGGCCGTGGTCCGGCAGACCTTGAGGTGGTGTCTCCAGAAGGCACTCCACGGCTCGTCGCGCTTCTGTAGGCGTAGTATAAGAAGCTGTATAGGCCAGAGCAGTGCCCAGCTGCCGTGGGTAAGGTAGAGCATGCAGTAGGCCTTGTTCCACCCTAGGTCGTGCTGTACGTAGGCGGCCAGCTCGGTCTGGACGCAGAAGGAGACCAGGGAGACGACGAGGAAGACGGCGGCGTAGGTGTACTTCTTGCGCGCGGCAAGGCGGGCATGCGTGGCGGGAGAGCGACTCCGTAGCGTGCTGCGCCGGGAGGAGAAGTCTGGATGGTGTTGGGCAGTGGCCAGGGCGGAGGGGGCATGACCACTGTGCCTGGAGACAGGACGGGAGGATGCGGTGGATAGCAGAGGAGAGGCATGTCGCTCGGGGATGCCGGTGTAGGTGTTGTTGTGTTGGGAGCGGCCACGGTCAACGCGGTCGGAGTGGAGGTCGTCGAGGTTGGGCAGGTTCGAGTCTCGATGTTTGTGTTTGGTTTTATGGAGCAGCGGTTTCCCGGAGGGCGTCTCGTCACGGGAGGGCTTCTTCCAGCTGTCTCCCATGGTTGTAGTCATTTGCGATGGGGAAAGTCGATGTCAACGTTGTCAGGGTTCGAGGACGTTTCGAGGGAAGGTTGTCCTGTCCGTCTGTCTGCTACTCGGTGTTTCAAGAGAAAGGAACGTTGGGAGCAGCAAGGCTGGAATGAACGAAGGGAGAGAGCGAGGGGAGATGATAGGCAAGACGAGACGAGACGAGGCGAGGCGAAGCGAAGTGAAGCGAGAGGAGATGACGCGATGGGGATTATCGTCAGCTTATCATAGGAGTGGCTCGCTTTGGGCTGGAAGGCTGTGGGGGTGTGATCGGCTGGTTGGATGGTCGGGAGGTCGGGTGTATAGGGAGGATGACCCAGCTGCACGTGTGCATAAATTGGGCGCGGTAGAAGCGGCTCGAGGAGATAAGAAGTCGGAGTCGAGGTCGGCGTCTTGGGTGGGTGGGTGAGTTAGTGACGGTGATGATAATAGGGTGGTAATAAGTGCTGTTGAAGGGTCGAAAGAGTCGAAGGGTGGGTTGTATGTATTCTTCCTCCTTCTCTGCTGTCGTTGAAATGAATGGCGTAGGTAAATAGCTAGGTAACCTAAGATAGACGCGATTGCGGGTTGTTTGGTTGTTTGGAATGATGGCTGTGTGGTGATAATAATAAATGAACAAATAAATAAAATCGATTGCCATCACATGCAGCAACAAACAATACCTTCTACATGTTATGGCGATTGCCCTGCGATTGCCATTCTGTCCTCCCAGCAATCCAATCTCCAGGGTCTCGATAAAAGGGTACAACCAATCAAAACCCCCCTGTGACCGCTATTACTGTCATTATTATGGGCCTACACAGTAGGCTGCTCCAGACAGTGGTTGCAGTAGCGTGAGTTTTATATTTGATGTAGGGGGGGGGGTGTGTGGTCCTGCGGGAAGTGGGCTGAGATGGGTTAGGGTTAGCTATGACTTACCAAGGTAACTAGGAACTTAGTAGATATGTATTATACGTACCAACTCAACACTCCCACATATAACGTGTTGCAACGTTGCTTGTCTTTTCCTATATATATATATATATATATAACACCAATATACGTGATTACAGGCCTCGCCTTCTGAGAACACCACATCCCAAGTCACAAACTACATGCACGGAATGAATGGTAGCACCAAGAATCAACTCGCTGTAACGTGAAATATATTTCCCATTAGGACACTTCCCCTTCATTATTACTATATACATACAGTCCGAACTCATCCACTCGGCGTGTTGCTAACAGCTCCAAGGTTTAGACGAGTCATTGCTGTCCAGACTGTCCACCGTGCTCCACAGGCCCAGCGCGCACAACATGATGCCAGAAATGAGGAGGAAGATGTTGCTCGCGAACCCGACCATCATCTTCCAGTCCTTAAACCAAGAGTCCCTGTACAGGAACAGCCACATAATACCCGGGATGCCGTACGAGAACCAACTGGCAAACAGCGCGCAGATCAAGCTGAGCAGACTGTTGAACACGGGAATCGACTGCGAGATGACAAAGGCCAGCAGCCAGATGCCCAGCGACACCAGCACCCACGAGACGTCGCCCACCAGCGTCCGCTTGGTAAAGTGCTTGGTCCTGCCGAAGATGCGCGAGAACACGTACTTGGCCGCCACGTGCCCGTAGATGACGCCGGCGATGACGATGGTCGGCAGCGCGATACCCCAGATCACCTTCCTCATCACGGCGCTCCCGGCCGCCGACAGCGCAGGCGACGGCACGTCCGGGCCCACGTACACGTAGATGACCACGGCGGCCACCAGGTACAGGCAGGTGTCGAGCACCTGCAGCATCACGAGGGCCTTGGGCCAGTCCGTCTTGATGCGCAGCTCCGAGATGACGTTGAAGAAGCAGCTGTGCGCGCAGAAGGCGATGGCGATGTTGGTCACCGACAGGAACGCCCCCGTGAAGCCCATCTGCCGAGCCACGTCGAGGGACGTGCTGCCGATGGGCTTCTCGATGGCCACGTCGACGATGGTGATGATCACCGCCGTGAAGATGGACAGCGACGAAACCATCGACAGGTACGACGCCACGTTGAGGTTGCGCGGCATGTTGCACAGCCAGAAGATCACCAGTCCTACACCCGCCCACATCACCGTGCACTGCGAGCTGTTCGAGAGGGTGTTGAGGGCAATCGTCCACGTGAGCAGATGGCTGCCCATGACGAAGATCTGGAAGATGACCTGACACCATCCCAGGAATTCCTTCATGACGAGGCCCGTGATCGGTCCGCCCAGCGTCCGTCCGATGACCTCGCCCACGCCGCCGAAGGACTCGATTTCAGGGTACCGTATGCAAAACTCTCCGAACACGAGGCCCGAGTAACCTGAGAGGATGGCGATGAAGATGATGAGGACAATGCCCGGTGCGAGGCCAAGAGATGCTATGACCGAGGGCAATGATAAAATTCCGAGGGATACTGTCTCTGCGACGAGGACGATACCCGCTTTCCACCATGTCAGAGGCGTCTGGTTGATCTCGGCCGGCTCGTCTTGGTTGACGCTGGTTGACACCCTGGTGTGATCCACCTCGTAAGCCGGTGGGTCTGAGTCGTCCTTGGAGACATGTGATGATGGTTTTGAGCCCTTCTCGAGGTCGCCAGGCATCGAGCTCTTCTCTTGGATGCCACGCTCCATCTTGAAATGTTGCCGAGTTTTTGGTCGAGTTTTTCCTTATGTCGTGACCTCACTGATGAGAAAAGGATAGGTTTGTTTAAGGTCTGTGTCCCTCCCTAGCCTGTTTCTTTTCCAAGGCTGTATGTGTCTAGTGCGGGCTCGGGGCAACTATGTGTCCAGGGAAGTCCGGGAAGCAGGAGGTTGAATATCCAGTAAATGAAGACGTCGTCGGACTCGGAAGATCATCAAACAGGCGACCAGGCCAGATTTAATAAAAAAAGCCAGCCTCTTGGCTTGTGGGCGTTTGACCACATTATGAATCACCCTGATCTAGTGTCCGCAATCGGATGGCAGGCTGGTAAGCGATGGCAAAAACCACCTGGACTGACTCTTCTCTCAGTCCTCCGTTCGGGCCCCATTTCGAGATCGGGCCTAGTGTGGTCCCTGGATACCGTTGAGGTTCGGTCGAGAGCACTGCCGGCCCGGCTTGGTGTCGGGCGGGTCTGTGAAGCCATCGACGGATCTCCTTTGGGAAAGGCACTAAAGTTCTGGCAGGAGACCAGGCCTCGTCGGCGCCGAGTTTATATCTGTGCCTGAACGAGAGCCTCTCGATGGAAATTCGCGGCTTAACGAGGCCATCGACAACGTATCCAGATGTGCTGACCACCATGACCATCAGGGGCCCCGGGGGAAGCCGTCGTGTGCCATGGGGCGAGAAGGAAATTCTCGCGTAGTTTGGTAAAATTTACGTGATGAGTGATAAGTTTTCTGGAGAAGATGGATCCTCATGAATCCGCTTTTCAGCGCTGGATTTGCAAGGGTTCAGATCTCGCCCCAGATTCCCGGTTCAGGGTCGCATGATGAGCCGTGTTATCTTCAGGCACTTCTCCGGGAGAAGAGATCTTCTTTGCGAGTTCGGTGTGTGAGGACAGGGGGACATGAAGCCTTTCGTTCATCATCATGTCAGTCCGTCCTGCTGTCCTGTCAGGCCTGTCAGTGCACGGCAAGTTCGTGTAGTATAAACGGCGTGGGGCCGTTCTTCTAGAACAAATTTCAGCCGGCCGTGCAGATCTTGTAGGCCGTGCCGCCACTGGTCGGTCGGGCCCTCCAGAGGTCTAAGTCTTGAAGGGAAGGGGGACCCGGGACGACACAGACCTGACAGACTGACATGACAGACCGGACATGACTCAGACCCCGAGGTTGTTATGTCATGACCAGAATGAAGTCCTATTGGCCAATGCCAGATGTTGTTGAAGAGTGTCACCCGATCTTCATCTCTTTGGTTATGCAAAGGGAGATCGATATAGACGCTTGATGTGTAAGACTGGTGAACGACGATGTAGGTTTACCGAGGCAGGTCTGGGAATTTAGTTGTCAACGAAGGATTGACTGGATAGATCAGAAGAAGGTTGACTTCTGGATAAAAGAGTTCAAATGACAGCCTGAACATATGTTCTAGAAATCATCCGGAATCTGGAGCTGTGGGGAGGGGGGTTTATGTTTACATAGATGATCTATGAAGCCCAAGAAGTCGATATTCTCATGCTCAAATGCGCACCACCGGTGTTTATTCTAACGGGTAAACTGGGGCGTGACCTGTACCGAAAAGGGTTAGAGTGTTTCTGATATACAAGCGCATATATCTGAGGTACTTGGGTACATTATACTAGTATCTACCTAGGTAGGTAGGTAGGTACCTACTTGAGTACAGAAGTATGTACTCGTTTATCAAAGGTCATCAGGATCATCAGGAGGTACAGTATCCCGAGTAATTGACCAACTAAAAACAGCTTCATTAAATATGTCAATAATCCTCTGATACCCTACGTGTGCTTTGCATTATTTACGCCAGGTGTATCCGTAAGCCTGCCTGCCTGTCAGCAGCCTATTTCAATATATGACAATTGATGTATCGTCAACTGCTAAGTTTGCTTTGCCTGCTACATGTACTTATGTATGCCTTGTTGCGACCTGCTATCGAGGTCGATATTACTTCAGTTTCGCTGGGCGGGGTTGAGTACACGTGTAAAAGACTTGAAAGAGTTTCCGGTACAGTATGACATCACGTTCAATCCAAAAGGACTCAAGTAAATACGCGTATACACAGTACCCATACATACATACCTAGGTAGTCTTGTGTCGCCGACGAACTTTGGAATGGAGTCATGTCTTATCATATCATGTCATGTCATGTCTCGTGTCATCCCGTCACCTAACACGACAATCGTTTCAAGCCCTTGATATCGTAACCACCGGGAAGATAGCCCTCTCCAGAAAAGAAAAGAAGAGGAGAAGAAAGAATCAATTTTCCCAACAATGGCAGCAAACCCGAGCAAGCCACTCCACTTCCTAATCACAGGTGCCGGTCGTGGCATCGGTCGGGGCCTCTCGCGCCTTCTCCTGCAAAAGGGCCACCGAGTCTTCCTCGTAGACAACAACGCCGACGAACTCTTCCACACCAGGGACACGCTCGCCAAGTCTTTCCTAGCCCACACCGCCTCCGCCCCAGGGGGGGAGGGCCCGCCGGGCCCCTTCCAGGCCCTCCTCTGCAACCTCCGGAACCCGGGCGAGATCGAGAGGGCCTCCCAGGCGGCGTCGGACTTCTTCGCGGGCCACCTGGACGTGCTCGTGAACAACGCGGCCGTGGTAGGCGGGGCCAGCATCCTCGACGCCGACGCCGACGCCCTCGCGGCGTCGTGGGCCGCCAGCCTCGAGACGAACCTGACGGCGCCGCTGATGCTGAGCCGCGCCTGCCTGCCCATGCTGAGGAAGGGCGGGAGCCCCGGCCACGGGGAGAGCGGCGGGAGCATCATCCACATGTCGTCGACGCGCGCGTACCAGAGCGAGTCGGGGACAGAGGGCTACACGGCGACCAAGGCGGGCCTGCTCGGCCTGACGCACAGTATGGCTGTCAGTCTTGCGCCGGCGGGGGTGCGCGTCAACGCGATCCTGCCCGGGTGGATCCATGTGGCGGATGAGTCTAAGGAGGCGGATGAGAAGGGGACCACGTGGGAGGAAGGGCTGTCAGGGGAGGATATGAGGTGGCACCTGACTGGGAGGGTGGGCAAGGTTGACGACGTGCTTGCGGCGGTGGAGTATCTTACAAATGCCGACTTCGTTACGGGGACGGAGATGGTTGTGGACGGAGGCGTGACCAGAAAGATGGTCTACCCTGAGTGATGATGGAAGGGGGGCGTCCATGAGATCCAATTGATGCTCTGACAACATAGAGGCAGAAAGGCATATTGATCCGGTATGGCAGCATCGCAGCTATGTGCTTACGGGAAGGTCGGTACTTGCGAGAGCATATTGTGGTGGTATGTCAAACAGGTCACATTTCAGATGCAGGACGTAACCGTTGCTCAAGGTGTTTGGGTTTTGTATTACATCTTGACAGAGCCCCGCCGACGGGCTGAGAAAGGTTTGCCGCCCATTCTTTCGGGCTTTAGGTTCACTCGTCCTCAAAGTCACAACCCGTTCCAACATTTCCTGGCGTATCGTTCTGCGATTTGCCCACTTCACCGTCTCTAGACTATAGACTATGGACATAGGAAGTCTGTGGCGACCCCCTTGTGGCGCAACGCGGGTTGAGCACACCACCACTGCCACGAGGATGATTGAGAATTGTCCGAGAATCTCCGTAGCTCATATAGGCTTGCGTCGGTGATCCCACTTTGGAGTGCCGTCACACCTGGGCGGCACACTGACACCCACCGGATGGGAATATCGCCTCGGTCCTCCTCATTGTATGTCTCTGCCTGAGTCCAGTCCGAGATGCTAATCTAGCGCCGGCCAGTATCAAGGACATGCGTCTAGCCACTTGCGATCAAGACTGCTCTCGAGCATCCCCACCGAGGTTGAGTCGTCAGCCAAGGGGGCCATGGCAAGGCCGTATTAGCTCCCATGTTCTGGACTAGAGGGGCAATCATGCCTAAGCCTCGCCAGATGGAGACTCCTGGTCCCCCTTCCACGTATTCTAGCTCGACCGTGTATATCCCAGCCTGAGGGTGAAGCACCCCTTACCAGCCTCTTTCTTTTGTACCAGTCTTATTCAGACCCACCCCTGTCTCCTCTTCACACTGGCAACGGCTGCGGGTTATTACCAACAGTCTTGTAAAGCTCCCTCAACTCGAAGTCGTCGTGCCCGCCCTCGGGGATCTCGCCGATGACCCGGGCCGGCTGTCCCGCGACGATGCTGAAGCTCGGGATGACCATGTTGGGGGGCACGACGGCGCCGTCGAGCACCCGGACGTAGTCCTTGACGATGGCGAACTCGCCGACCACGGCGTTGTTGCCGATGTGGACGTGGGACCCGATGCTGGCGGCCTGGACGACGGTGCCCTGGCCGACGAAGACGTGGTCGCCCATGCGGAGGGGCATGTAGGTGAAGACGCCCTTGTACATGCGCCCCGGGGGTCGGAGGCAGCTGCCCTTGCTAAGGAAGCAATACCGCCCGATGGCGACGGCGGTGTTGTTCGCGGGTGCGCCGCTGGACGAGCTGCTTGGAACGGCAGTTCGTGCGAGGTCGCCGCGGATCATGACCTCTTGCTGGATGATGGTCTTGCCGCCGAGCATTATGTTCTGAGTACCGACGAGGGTGGCCTTACGAGCGACCTTGTTGCCCGTGTCCTAGAAAAGGGAGGCTCGAGGTTAGTGGGAGGTTCGTCCGGGAGGAGAAAGAGACAGGCTGTGGAGGAATGCATGACAGCGTACGGTCTCGATATATTCTCCCCTGGGCGCTCGTCTCGACATCTTGGGCAGGACTGAGGCGGAGGACTGAGAAAGAGCACCAGGAGTACGTTTGTCTTCGTTGTCTTGCTGCCTTGCTGTGTATGCGTACTGTGAAGTGGAAGTACCTGGTAGCTCGAGACGCGGTGTCAGACGCGGTTACAGACAGACGCGGCCGGCAAATAAGTTGGTGTCATACCCCCCCACCCTTTCCCACATAAGGGTTAGGGCACTCACGTCTCCTACAACCCAGAAAAGTGTACTGTGTATGGATATTCCTCAGCTCATTGAATGCAACATATATCTAGAGAGGAATACAGCAAATGCTAGCACAGTGTCGTGCTATCTGCAACATTGATTATGAGAAATATGCCACAAGATATTTGTGTTGAACTACAGAATATCTCGTCAGTGTCAGTACAGTCACTCGACATCTCCAGGAGCGAGCGAGCAGAATTTACTAAAGTACATGTGCAACACGTAACGGAGTAAGAGTTGTTGCCTCAAGAGATACCCTTGAATTCTGTGGTTTTACCTAAATACAACATTGCGCATGCTGTGGTGAGGCTATAACGAGGGGAGGTCGGACCTTGCTTATCCCTTCCCCTTGTCGTATCACCTCGTTCCACCACCACTCATCCATCACCAATGCTGGCTTAGTCTCACAGAGTCCTGAAGGTAGCATATTCCGAGCAGCCATGCGCACTCAACATGGCTCGAACTGCCTTGCTCACCCCTGCCAAGCACTCCCTCTGCACCGATGTTTGTGTTTCTCTCTACCTTCTCCTAAAGCCATGCATAAACGATCGGAAAGAATGGAATCAAGTTGGCCACATCCAAGTATCAGGAGGTGGCATGACGCCTTGCCGAACCAAACGACCAGACAAACACCAAGAACGCGTCAAGCGAACCCAAAACCGATTTCGCGAAAGGGCCAATCCTGGTGTCCGGTGCATGAATGTTGCAAAACAGTAAAAAAGAAAAAGAGGGAAAAAAAGAAATTTTAAGAAATATTCGTCTCTGCCGTCCATATCCACCGTTTCATCTTCATGATCTATCAGTTGATCTGCACCCAGGCATCTTAACAGGGAGGATCGACCTCGGGACACTCTGCGGAGCGAGCTTCTTCTTTTGTCCTTGCGTTAAAGGAGAGACGTGGGGGCCATCATGGAGGCCATAATCGTTCATTACGTAAATTCTGAGGGAGTGTTGTTTAATAAAGACGGCATAGCCGTCGAGTCGGATTGGCCAAGGAATTAGGCAAACATGACGCCGCTCTTGCGCTTTTCGGCGCTCGATAGAACCATCATGGCGGTTTTCCTCTGGCCGGGGCTATCAGCCCGGGTAGCCCGACCAGTCCGCTTGAAGACGCTGGCAAAGCTTCCATTGCTAGCCGTCTCGTCACCGGAGCCACTGCTGATGCTATCGGCATTCTTGCGAGCCTTCTGTCGCGAGCTGGGCCGGTCCGATCCTATCGCACCCCAGCTGCCAGTGCTCGTCCGGGAGCTGGGCACGCTGGGCTCCACCTCCTCGCCGTTCAGGCTGCCAGAACCAGATCGACCAGACTCCGACTCGTTGTCGGTGAGGGGGCCCTGAGCCTCCTCTGCCGTCTCAGAGATGGGACTGATGGATCCGCTGCTCCCTGTGCCCGTCACCTTGCGACGTTCGATACCAGCCCGCATCAGGTTGTTGAGGGCCGAACGACGGGTGCGAGCGGCAAAGTTCTTGGACCCCTCGTGGTTGGCTGTCGGCTTGGCCTTGAGTTCCTCAATGGAGGGAGGGCCACGTGGCTGACGGATAGGATGCTCGCCGGCCCGCGCCTGACCGGGCCCGTAGCCTCCAGTCATGGGCGTGGGCGGGAAGGTGGCGGTCTTAGGACCAGCCGACTTGGGCGCTTCCTGACCAGCGCTGAGGCTGGCATTGATACCCGCAAGCATCAAAGAAGAGGACTTCTTATGTCCCCGACGGAAGGCATTAGCCGAAGGTGGGGGCAGAGGAGCCGGGTTCTCGACGAGGGGGGACTCGTTCCGTCGCGGGGGGGTCGAGTGGCGGAAGACGGGCTGGGCAGCCTCCCTCGGGGGGGAGACCTGCAGACGTGGGGCCGCATTCACCTGTTGTTGCTGCTGCTGCTGGTAAAAGTTGTTGAACTGCGACTGATCGGCGAACTGATTGTTTAACTGCGCGCTGGTGTCGATGTAGTAAGCCTGCTGGCCGGTGGCAGGGTCAACATAGGTATAGATGGCGGGCTGCTGGCTGGCGATGGTCTGCATGTTCAGGGCCTGCTGTTGCAGCTGCTGCAGCTGTTGCTGTTGGTACAGGCTCTGGTAAGCCTGCTGCTGTCCGTTGAGGTTCATGGAACTCAGCTGCTGCTGCGCCTGTGTGAGGTCATAGAGCTGCTGCTGCAGCATCTGACGCTGCTGAGCGAGCTGCAGATTCTGCTGGACCAGTCGGGCGTACAGATCGGGATCCATCTGGCTCTCAGCCGTCTGTTCATCGATCTGGATCTCAGGGGGAGCCAGGATCTGTTCGGCAGTGTAATGCTGCTGCCCATAGCTCATCGTACCGTTGCCATTGCTGTTACTGTTGTTATTGTTGTTGAACCCCTGCGGTGCAGAACCACCAAATTGAGGCATAGACGTCTTGGGACCATTGTTCAGCATGCTTTCTTGGATTCCATACATCGAGTTCCTGTTCCTAGCCTTATTTGTCGAGTTGGTGTTGGATCCAGCAGCAGCGAAGGTTGAAGCAGCGGCAGACTTGGGGGCAGTTCGGAGCCCAGCGAGAAGGTGACCCCGGCTCGTCCTAGGGGTAGGGACAGTGTTCTCCTTGGAATCAACGGGGGACTTCAGAGCCTCAACGGAGAGAGGCTTGATGGTCTGTCCACCTCGCCGCGAGGCGAGACCCGAAGACTGCATGGAGAAGACGTTGGCAGAGGGGAAGGTTTGTTGAGCCATTGTAATTGTAGCTAAGACCTCCAGTGTCTTTAGCTCGAAAATAGGGGGGAGGGGGGTGGTGAGATGGTCGAGGGAGTGTTGTGTTCGACGAGACGACCGGTCGAAGAACGGGGAGGAGGTAAAGTCCAGAGGCGTTGAGATGTGGAGATTACAACCAAACCGATGAATGATGTGAATGGTATGGTGCCCAAGTCGGTTGGGGGCAGTTTGTGAATGTCGATTAATCCAATGCGTGAAAGGGGTTCCTGAGCCCTGAAGACTCTGTCTATCGGTGAAAATGTCACAGAAACGATGCGGTGTCGGCAAGTCGGCGGGCCAAAAAAGAGAAATCAGACCCAAAGAATAAAGGGTAGGTGACTTGACCGAGAAGTGAAGGGATGCCGAGTTGAGGATTGAGATTGAGATGCGGTGTTGTTTTGGGGGAATGGCGATGTTTTGGAATTAAGAGCCGAGTTTTCCCTTTTAAAAAAGTCTATCGGTCGTCGGTCGTCGGTGTGTGCGGACAAAAGACAAGGACAGCTTGTAAAAGGACAGGACGTGATTAAAGTGATGTAAACCAAAAATAGATGATGGCAAACGAAGCAGTCGCGATGCTCAATTGCTCCCGGATGGAAAGGCGAAAAGGGCGAAAGGAGGAAGGCAGTTGCGATGTGAAAAGGTCGAAAAAAACCGGACGGAGCGGCGGTTGGCAGTTGGCGGTTGGCAGTTCCAAGGTTGTTGGGGACGGACGGACGTTGCGCTGCGTTGCGGTGCGTTGCGTTGCGTTGCGTTGACCAGGGACAAGAAAAAGGGCGGCTCCTTTTGTGGTCTTATTTTTTTTTTTTCTTCTCTTTCTTTTTTGGCCAGTGCCAGCCAACTAACCATGTAACTGTGTTGCGTGTGGTGCCTGCAGAAACGGGCAGGCGCAAGGTTTGCAGCGGCTCCCAGAAAGAAAAAAGTGGGCGACCAGGAGAGCACTGAGGAGACCGGATGGATGGATGGACGGGGGGTATCAGTGTCAGGATGTCAGGTTGTCAAGGTGTCAGGTTGTCAAGCTGTCAGGGTGTCAGGGTGTATGTATGGGTGGGTGTGGGTGCGGGTGGCCACTGAGTACTGAGTACTGAGTACTGAGTACTGAACTCGAGTACTAAAGTGGGTGAGGCCCCAAAGACCGGTTCGATTCGGATGATGCTGAAGGCGGATTGAGGCCGAGGCTCTTTGTCCTGTCCTGTCCAAAAAGATATTCGCACCGCTACTCTTTCCTTATTTCGTTTTCCTTTCTTTGAGGAGAGAGAGAAGTCGTAGAAAGAAGGGGAAATGGTCTTTCGAGGTTTTGGTCGGCGTGTGCCTGGTGGAATATCGGCAAATCCTTTCCTTTGTTTTGTTTTGTGCCTGCAGCAGGTCTAGCCAGCAGCAGTACCAGCAGCAGTAGTAGCAGGTGACAACAGCGCCTTCAGGTCCAGTGAAGCGTGTCTAGTCAAGACCAACAAAGGCGGGTCCCGTCGATTGACACGACACAACACGATTCGATTCGATGGATTCGATGGCCGAGTCGTCGTATCCGTGCCACTAAACCAGGTAGGGTAGAGTACGGAGCACTTGTCGACGTCCAATAATCCACTCTCTTCCTCTTTCAGAGATGAGCAGGTGCGTGATTGATGCAGGATGAGCTGCTGCTGTTCTAGCCCCTCTATTTTGCGTGTGTGGGTGTGTGATTCACGGTTGCGCCCCGCCGGTCTGTTAAAGTATGTATGTATGGATGGATTTGTGTATGTAGTTGCAGTTTGGTGGAGATATTATTTTCGTAGATGATATGAATAGAGAGAAAGAGCAGGGAAAAGGTACAAGGTAAAAATATGAAGAACTGAAGACGATGCCGAGCGTGTTGTTCGAAAGTATACAGTGATTAATAAAAATGAGGTTTGGTATGAGTTGGGACTTCTTCAAGAAAGCCCACTCGTGAGATCGGTCGAAGGTTGAATGCTGGAATAAAGGAAGGTTTGTGCTGGTTGTTGGTGGAAGGTATGTTTTTGGCTGGTTTATCTATTGTCTGTCGGGTCTGAGCATGAAAGGTTCAAATTGTACAAGTAATCAATCTGTAGATAGGGGAAAGAAAGATATCTTTGGAGACGAGACAAGACGAGATGAGATGAGATGATACTGTTTTGTCCTCGAATGGGAAACGGAATGAATAGACGATGGCCACGAGCAACAACAACGGCGACGACAACGCGACGTCGAAAGAGAGAGGGATAGCGAGAGGGGGAGAGAGAGAAAGCGGGAAAAGAGTGGGAGAGAGAGGGAGGATGGAAAGGGTAGGTAATAGGGAGGGAAAGAAGTTTGGCTGCAGGAAGTTTATGCGACGATGGAGGAGGAGGAGGAAGATGGAAAGGAATTGGAAGGTTAAAAGAGCCCTGGAGGCGCCAAACACTGCAAGACACACGCACACACACACACACACATACACACACCGGGGAGATGCCCTGTAAGAAAGATCGAGAGACACACACACACACTCTCACACCCACACACCCACACATACACACACATAGAGACGCACACCCTTAATGCCTTGAAGAGAGACAGTCGCGCGGAAGCAACGGGCAACAACCCTGAAAGGAAGGGGCGGGACGCTCTGAGTGGTCCATCTCGCCCATCTGGCACCGGCAGCCTAAGCCTATCCAAGTAGGTACTTCGGTACCTGCCAAAACAAACCCAGGTCACCCCGGCCTAAAGGTACCTGGGCACCTGCATCTATCATTAGCCCGAGCTCAGTGGAGGGTGGTACGGAGCATGCCTTAGGGCAGTTACCCCTGTAAATATTGCCAAGTCAGGGAGGGAAGTCGGGGAGATGCCCTGAAAGGCAGAGGTAGGCTGGTAGGGTGGTGGTAGAGGAGGCCAATACGAGTGGCCTCCCAGGGCTCTTCCTAATGTTGCCTCCCAAATCTCCCCACACTTTCTTCATACACACCATCTGGGGGTCTGTCACCAGTTGGCGACCACAACAAATCAAATCAACAAGATATCCAGGTACTGAGTGTATGGCAGTGTATGGGTGGGCCAAGAACACTAAGAACATTCCTCAACCATCAGAGTGGCATCGATCGACAGTCGGGAGTACCTAATCCGTTGTGAAAACATATTGAACATGCAGGCTAGAGAGTGCCCGCTAGGTTGTTGGCGGGTAAGTGAAGGGTGTGATTGATTGATTGACTGATTGATGCGGCAACTCTTCATCTGCACGAGATGGCGTCAAATTTCATACATAACAAACCGTAGTACTACTACACTGTACAACCTAGGTACCCGTAGACGGTAACAAATACACCTTGGTACCTAGGTACTGTTACACGCATCATGCATAAGGTGCCTCTTCCCAACTGCCCAGGTAATACTTACGGCCAATCAAGTTTGTCCTATACATGTATGTATGATATGTACCTAGGTACCTAGGTATGTACTGTATGTACCGACCGCAACTTCAAGGTGGACAATCTCGATTTGATTGGTACTTTACTTATGTACCACCCACCCCCTTCAGCCTTACCTAGATAACTTCCACAAATTGTATATTTCCTCACCGTTTCTGCGATCTGCAATGGACAGTGAACCTGCATCATCATTATCATTATCATCATCTTCTTTTTCGTATTCTTCGTATTCTTCGTATTCTTCTTATCCTTCTTCTTCCTCCCTCGTTGTTATCATTGCCGTCCGGTGTACTGTCTGTGAACAGTCTGCCCTCTGTCTGTCTGTCAGGTTTTTGCCTCCCTCGAGGCTCGGGGTGATCGGCCTCGAGTGATCTGCCTCGAGTGATCGGCCTCGAGTGTTAAATTAAGAAGGATGTGCACAACCAGTCACAGCTCCACGCCATGTTCCGCATGTTCCCACTCCAAGATGTCTAGCACGTGGCCGAACAGATATGATATGTCCAGTGCCAGCGCCCTCACTGCTCGTGTCACACACCTGGGGACACCCACCTACCCAGGTGCCCTAAGCCACTCTGAATTGTCCGAAATGAATTGAACCGATCGTGTCGGTAATATATATCTATCGACCAAATCATTTCCCCGGTGGTTTCGGGCTTGCTATTCTGACAAGTCCGTATTACCAAGCTTGTGTAGTACACATGCATATGTACCTGGGTATAATTCACGATCGGTTCAAACAAACCTACATATGTAGGTAGTGCAGCCACCAGACCAGTCTGGCTGTCTGGTTACCTAGGTTAACTGTCCTGGTGTCCATCAGCCAGCCACTTTACCTTCTGGTGTATCGTTTTGCCAACAGCAACCTTGACCTGGCCTCTCGAGGTCTTCGGCTCATGTGCTCTGCTCCAGAGGCCTGTGGTTGTCGGCATCCTCCTCCCCTTCAACACAATGATGTCCTTCTCACATCTTCCAATCTCCACCGGGGCAGCCAGGCTCCCAAGCCCCCAGGGCCCACCCCCTCCCCCCTGCATCGCCGCCCGCCGTTTCAGAGGGTTCAGGGATTCCAGTCAATGCGGAGCCCGTTGGTATGAGTGTCTTGTTAGCGTGATACCTTTTTCGGTAGTCGTTCGACACACTTCAACAAATGTTGCCCTCAGGTTGCCCCTCATCATCCACACTCACACACACACGCACACATTAATTGCCATTGTCTAATAGCGGATATGCGGTTTTACCAATGCATAAGATCGTTTTGTTTCGAAACTCGACGCGCTGTCCTATCAAAGTCCTGAAAGTCCAGGAGTGGGTGGTCTCGTTTCGGGTCCATCCATCAGCCGCAAGTCACGAACTTAATCAAGAGTCTGACTCTACCCTTGTCTTTGCTCATGATGTCTATATGCGCCAGCTGACTACCTAGGTAGGCAGTATCAAGCGGTCTGAAAATGGCCGGTTGCTACATAGGTAGTGAGCAGACCTGTTTCTTTAGATGTTGCCTGTTGTGGACCTGTACTGTTGCAGCGCGCTTATGTATGCCTTGCTGGCCTCTCACCATAACAACATGTGACCACTTGACTTTTGAGGACGACTTCGGGAAGCAAGACTACATGCATAAGGGTACCTACCAAAGTATAAAGACATTGTAGACATTATCATCCATATTGACATGTATCATCTCAGATGACGATAGACATTCGTTGCGAGCCATTCTACGTCACACTCAACTTAGCCACAAGCCCGGGCCTTCAGACAGCCGGGGTCACACTTCACAGGGCCACTCACTCACAGGGCCACTGGTTAGGCCTCATCGTCGTCACAAAGAATCGCAATCCCCAGAAAATTCCACCCAGGCGCCGCAACGGTGTCGACCCTCTGTTTGACCCTTAGACAATTAGCCCCATCCACACATCCTGGAGATCAGCACTGCCATCATTCCCGAGGTCAATCTTGGTCCTCGGGAAGAGAGCCCGAAGTCCGTATCCCGCATCCCGCATCCGCATCTATATGTACCTAAGTAATTAAGGTTTCCGATTCGCCTGGCAACCAGTCATTTCTGCCTCGTAGTACCTCAATGATGCACCAGTTGTCACGACGACAAGACCACAGCATCACTACCAGACCACTATCATCCGAGTTTCCGAATCTGCGGACCGTCTGCTCTGTTGAATTTGCCAATAGACCAGGGTTACTTGGAGGTTAGATCTAGGTACTTAAGTACCTAGGTAGGTAACATTCCGAAGTATACTTGTCACATCCTATCAAAGAGACAGAAGAATTCAATTTGATACATCTTCCATCTCCCAGCGGGAGTCATGCCTCTATACACGTCTTTCTCCCCGTACCCTAAGGTACGGTATCGTGCAGAGTGAATATTCTCTCCGCAATCTCTGTCTGCTTCCAGACATCCACGACTCAACGAGATAATACGAGTCTGGTTTGAAACGCTGCCAGAGCGCGCAAGTGCTCACTCGAACCCCTTGTACACAAATAAATAGTAAGCGCCCTCGCGAAACATTTGTTGTGGGCCGCCTTTTTCATTGCCGATATTGGAGCAGATAAATCCATTCGATATCTCCAAAAAGGACGGACCCCAAGCTTTTGGAGGCTCCAGGGCTGGCGAGGCAGCCCCTAATAACCTTTTGGGAATTTCTCAAGATGCCTTGATGGAGTTCTTGGTGACTTGGAGCGGTGCAATATTTACCACCTTCAAGCTGCGAGCCTAGGAAACCTTGGAAATCATTACTACTGCCCTTTCGATCGAATGCCATAGAAGGAGCTCTTCAAGCACCGTAGGCAGGCACATGCCCTGGACAACCATGAGTAGAGCTGTACTGGTGAGGGGTTATTGGAGCTTTCCAGTGTGTAAGTGTATGACGAAGGTACATCGGACGCTGAAATGCCCGGAAATATGCACATATCAGAAGAAATATGCTTGCGAGAGAGATGTAGAAACAAGATTGATACCCCCATCACCCGTGAAGACCCATACATCGAAGATGTCCTGGGTCAGTTGCTATGAACGATCCGACCACTACTACACAACCAGCACTTGAGTGGCACTGGCACTGGGTTCACTGTTCCTCCACGAGTTCTGTACTAATATTTCGCAGTCGACTCCGCGACGCCCGCATTGATGGTGCCGCGGATGAGGTCCCAGAGCCATGAACCCATGCAAAGAATCCTATACATGTCCGGCCGAGGTTGCGGTAAATCCCCGGTCCTGGCTACCTTTTCTAACGCTGGGCAGGCGGAACAGTGCCCTTTTCGAAACTTGAGTGGTTGTTGAGATCAGGTGGCACCTCGCTCAGGGGAGTAACAGGCTCATGGGACAAAAGGTTCGGGCGATGGTCTGTCTCCTCATACGACCTGTAGCGTACTGCTTCGGCCGCTTCTTCGTAGCCGGGCGCATAGTTGCTGTTTCGATGTTTGCGGGCCGCTGTCGAGGACCCAGGGGCAACATCTCCATGACCGCTTCTGGGGGGCCCCGGGGCAACCTTGGAGGCAGCAACGGACAGCTCGTCGCTCCTGGCAGCGGCCAGTTGCTCGTGGGTTTTTTGTGCGGTAGGAATCCTGCCGTTTGGGTCACCGATTTCAGTGCCTGCCACCGTGTCCCATTTGGCGTTGTTGGCGGTGAGTTTGGTGGACGATGACCCTGGAACGTCTGGATCGTAGACATCGTTGTAGCCGTCGACTGCCTTCTTTGGTTTCGGCACCATGTCCAAGGTGTCGTTGCCGAAATCCCGGGGCTCTCGGGGATTCAGCGTGGTGGGTGTGTTGTCACAGACACCGAGTTGCTCGTGGCGGTTTGTGTAATTTGAGGGGTCCATTCTGTGATCGTCACAGCTGAATCCTTGTGACTTAATTTTTGGGCACTCTTGAGGAATTCACTCTGAGTATGGATAATCTGCCGTTGTTGGTACTGAGGCACCTGGGTGATCCGCGGTATTCAGGAAGGGATATGTAAGTATGTAAGTCGTACAGTTGGAGCTGCTGTGGTAGCCTACTGTGTACTGCGGATACTCTTTGGACCTTTATATATATATCTACGCACGCAGTATCCCCCGTCACGGGTTTAAGATGTTTCTTTTCTTAGCTCCGCTTAATTGTAAAGACGGGTTCCATATCCTCAGTTGCTATAACGCTATTAGGACGACGACGTCAGCGCCAGGATGAATATACAACTTTGCAGCGCCGCTGTCGTGGGGATGATCCCGAATTGACGTCACGTCGACAAGGTGACACAATGCTAATAATGGCTGAATGGTCAGTCTGGCTGGTTGGCAGTCCTGTTTTTGTATCAATCAACTGCAGGTGCTGTACAGATTGAGCGTTGTTGGTAGACGTTACCACTTCCCGCTCATCTTGCTCCGTATGGACGAGGTTATGGATCCATACCTAAGTATGTATCATACTGTGCGTGCCACATGTGCAAATTGTTTGCACGCAAGTAACGACGCATCCACATTTGTGACGGGATCTCCCGTGAAGCTGATCATCGAAGATCGGAGACGGACATTTTGGTCCGAAGTCGCCCCCGGAGGGCGTCATGTTTTTATGTAGGTTGACTGCGTACTAAACATGGAAGACTGTCCAGCATTGCACCAAGCCACTCGAGGCCGACACGGGGAAATCCCTGTGGGATCCTTGGAATGCACTTTTAACCATCTGCTACTCTTACGTTCCCCTGCCCGCGAGTGATGCCTTCGCATCGTAAAACCTCTGAGCTGTATGTGGATTATCTGTATTATCTGTTAACAGGTTGTCTTACTTACAGATCGGTCAACTGGTCGGCGTGTTCTTCCCCATGATCAGTTGACTGCAAGGTGTTCACGGTCACAGTTGCAAGTGTAATCTGCTCTGATTCCATTAGTATCTTCTATGAGTATTGGCAATCGTACGAGGCAAGACCCCTTCTAAAACCGAATGCGTAGAGGGTTACTTGATGGTGACCTCTCGAGCATGATTGCCGTAGCTCCATGAGGAGTGAACCGGGGAGCTGGTTGACTTTACACACCCAAAAGGAGCCAGGGTTCAGGTTCGGACGGGAAGGGGGGGGGGGATAATGGTACACGCACGTGGTTTATGGCCCGTGCCCGCCCAACGACAGTGTTATCGGAATCCGAAGTTTACATTGCAAACCACCTGGCATCAACACTTGATACCACCAGACAACAACAGATGTCCAGGTCAGCTATGCTGATATAGTTGGGTGTTAAATGTTGTGATATCGGTCACGATCATGGCCTCACATATAAACACAACGGCAAAACGCCGTCGGAAAGATGCCGGGCCATCAGCTGGTATTGACATCTCGATTTCGGCTCAACCACAACCACAACCACAAACACCAAGTAGTACACAGTCGCCAGCGGCACCAGCAACAGGATTGCCTCAGACCCCGCCGGCGGGTTCCTTGCAATTACCGGAAAACATGAGCATGGCCATCCACGAAGCCTTGGAAATCCTGGATCCCACAGAACAGACCCCACACGATATGTACGCCATCCTCACGTACGCAGCCGCAGCACACCCAGATGTCGCCCAGATGATGGACCGCTTCGCCCGCTTCCACCGCTCCAGGGTCTTAGGCGAGCAGCGGCAGCGCGAGGAAGCGGCAGCAATGGGTGTCGAGCCTCGCTTGATCACGATCCCGGCCCCAGCACCTCTGCCCAAGAAGCGCCGTACCGGGCGTCCCCACGGTTCCTACACCCGGCCAAAGGAGGTCATCGAGGCGGAAAGAGCTTCTAAGGAGGCCAGGAGGGCGGAAATTAGAGCTGCGCGGGAGGCCCGGCGGGCTCGGAAGACTGCCGAGGCCAGGAAAAAGAAGGAGTCGGCAAAGGACAAGGACTTTGCTTATCTGGTCCGTCGGGCTGAGGAGGAACTAGGCTGGACAGGCAAGTACGACAATGAGGTGAAGCCGAAGCCGAAGCCGAAGCCAGCGTCGTCCAGCGCCAAGAAGAAGAAAGACTGGTACTACTATAAAGCGACAGATGTGAAGGACAGTCTGATGTGGATGATGAAGCAGCTTCTCAGAGAGATGTCCGATAGCACGAGAATGGTTAGGTCAGGGTCCGTCATTATTCAGGCGACGTATGGGACTAAAAAGAATGCGCTGTTTGCAATGAGCGGAATCATTCATGCAGTGTTGGTTGATGCGTCCGATATTGGGACGCATCTCAGAGAAAGCTGGTTTGCCGGGCTTGAGGATGCATTCGAGAAGGCTGTGAGGTTGCTAAGTATTGGAGAGCTGGCAACACTGCGAAAGGACAAGAGGTGGATCAACGATCTGAGGGAGTTGCTGAGAATCGTGCGAGAACAGAAGCTTGAGGAAAAGACGCTGAAGGATATATTTTCGATGGTCGTTTCGACCGCAGGTAATGGAGGTAGCGAAGGACCAGAAGGTGAGGACGAGGGGATGTCTGATGAAGAGAGCAGTCCTGGGGTTGAGTCGTCCGAGGAAGAAGACGCAGATGGCGACAGCGAAGACGAAAGTCCCGAAGAGGAAGAATTGTCGGACGAGGAGAGCTCGGAGGAAGAGACGTCTGACGAGGAGAGCTCAGAGGGTGAATGAACTCCTTGCCTCGCGTATGGGAGCACAGGAACAACCTGTACGGTGCTACCATCGCTTCCCCATGCGGCTAGTCATGACTGACGGCAAGGATTTGAACGGTTTGCAGAGCTTTGGTCCGTTTGATCCGTTCGACTCTTGTCCGGACTGACACTTCCTATCCCAGATAATTGTCTGGAGCATGATCTCTCGCATTTGGACTTTCACCCCTGGACCCAGGACGATCCTCTGACGCGAGAAACTAATGCCAAAGGACGCAAGTAGTTACACCCAAACAGGCAAGAGAGCAACTTCAATGTCCAGTGGTCTACCGCCTGGTGTCGTGAAACTTGAGAGCACTTCCCCGACTTCGTCGGCAAACAGCCCCATTCTACTTCAAGAAGAGTTCTCATAAGACAGGTTTCTTTCCAAATCTCAAGACTTTATAAGTAGTAAACCGCTTGAGGAGTGGTCATCTTTCCTTCTGGAGCCCCCTCCTCTTGGCTGTGGCAATTGTCTTCTGTAAGTGGAGGGAAAATACTGTTGTCTGGAATACATGCTATCAACATTTCCATAAAGCCGCAGCTCAACCTATTGCAATAGTGTGCCTAACTACTTAAGTACTAAGTACCTAGGTAGGTATATACCGAGTACAGTGGCTAACCCCCATATATCAAATCCCTATATATAATAGACCCTTGACATATTATATATATCCAGTGGATGGATTGGCTAACAGTTTATGTGAATCCTTACACTATATATCATATGTCCCTTACATATCATACAGGTAGGTGGCTTAGATGGGCCATATGATATATTTTATAAGGAGTAGCCACTGTAGTCCGGCTTTCCCGGACCAAATCAAGATTGATGTCTAAGATCCCTGGTAATTAAGGATTTTGATCCACCCGTACCATTATCTACCTAGAAATTCGGAAAGAGATCTAATTTGTCATTAAATGCTCAGTACACAGTCATACGGTATCATTCACCATGTGTGACATCTGGTCGGGTAGGCCGACAGGGTCGCTGAAGGACAACCATCAACACGATTGCAATTTTGCTTGAATGTCACTTTCTACACTTTCCAGTCCTGGTTTGTGAAATCCATTTGCTGACTTGGTTGAAGAAAACATACTTAGGTAATTAGCAGACAAAATAACCCACAGCACCCACTCCAGCCTCCTCCAAACCAGAAGCTCCCACATTTTGAGACAGTTTCTCCGTCTACTTCTTTCTCGTCCCCTCCTTACCTAGAGATATATGTATTCTTTTCTCCACATTTCTATCCTCGATAGCAAGAGGAGACCAGAATACGACAACTTAATATAGAAGCAACTGCTGCGACGATACAGAATTCCAGGATCCACCTCCATGGAGGTTCCTGAGGCGGTGAGTACATATCAAGCTAGCCTGGTCACAATTACACAAGCTGCGTCCTTCGTTGTCCGGGGTTGGGTTTTATGCAGACCAGCTTGAACAGACTTTCGAAAAGCCTACGCATCTCCTAGGTAGAACTGAGCCGTAATGAAGACCGGGAACCCTGGAACTAATACTCAGCCTTCAACCACTCAGTCCAGGGCTGTGAGGATCTCCTGATAAATGCAGAAGTCCCTCTCGATGTAACCCTGCTTATGTATCTTGTGTCAGCACATGGAATCATGTGTTCGTTCAACCGCGGCTAGTAATATTACCCTGTATATACGTGTCGTGAAATATTGGTATGAGTAACTAGTTTTTATAGTCAGACCTTGTGCAACGATCACGCTCAACGACAAGAACAGGGAGGTATGATATGTGCTTGACAATAATGTTGAGACTGTACGAATGGGTCAAAACTTTGGTGAGACTACGGTATTGGCTGGTGTCCTGATACTTGTCAAAACTTTGTGTGGCACCTCGTCTTCTCGAGTTCAATACCACGTTTCCCCTTATCATAAGAGCTCAAGTATTAAAATTGTACATAATTAGTGTATAGAGCTCGTAAATCGTGCCACAGACACTTTTTACGCTACGAAGGCTTTAGGGATTCAATTTTACACTTGTATTCGGGCAAAATCGTACTGCCTGCTCGTATCCTCAACCACTCAAAGTTTGAGGTTCAGACTCAGCCTTGAATCAAATGATTGACTAGAGTTTTGTCCTAGTTTTGTCCCTAAAACTTCAGAATAAGGCAACCAAAGTATGAGCTATCTTGTTGTTCGCCACCCCTTTACTGACCCATAATTGATGGCTGGGCTACTCGACTTTCGAGCCAAAGCAGCCTCGAGTGACTATGTAGTCTTATGTGTACTTGGTTATTGAGGCCCAATCCGTTTGGCCTAGTCGACCCGGAACCATCCATGAACGGAGAGCCCAGTTAAGTTACTATGGGCAAATATTACCTCAAAGGATACATACCTCTAGTCCTTTGCCCGTACCATGTGTCCACGGGTGAGCTGAAACCACGGATGAGCTGAAAACTATCGGCACTCGGTTTGTACCTATCCAACGTGTTGTCTCGGGGGCCAGACGAGAGCGCTTATCTCAAAGACCTCAGAACGTCGCTCCGAGGCTACTATCTTACCCTTTCATAGTCATCCGGGTCTCGAAGGATGGCTCCCGACCCAGACTTTATAGGCTGAGGGGTTTCAATCCAGGCTCGTATTTCAACCAGTTGGGTCACGAAAACCGTGTTGTTGTCATCCACGATGAACATGTCTGCGAGACAGGTCTCTCTTCGTGTCATCTTTCCGGGGGAGGACGGGGATAATATTGGGCCACGCGTACGCCTGAGGGCTTGACGGAGGTCGAGGAGGTCAAGTCCACTCGGAGCATGAATTTGCGATCTCCATTTCGAGCCCCCAGCCTCTGGTTGATCAGCGTGATAGATACCCACGCCGTTTACCTAGAGGCTGCTGCGGGTTACTAACTGACCAGGCGAAGTGGTGTGTGGAACGCGACAGATAACCAAAGAGGCCTCGTACCCAAGAGCAGAACAGGTTGACCTCCTCAGCTGGCCCCTCCCCAGTAAACAAGAGCGAGTGAGAGGGAGAGAGGGAGTGAGTGAGAGTGACCACGAATATGGGCCTTGGTCCTGGTGATAATTTTTGTGGCTGTCAAAATCAGGGTAATGGTCATGAAAGTGTGAAGCTGAGGGCTGACGCAACTACTGGGGCTGAGACGATCGATGTTGGGGGCTGAGAGAACAACAAGCCTCCAGATGTCGTTCTGAAACTCGACAAGCCAACGAGAAGGCATAATCACTCGACCTGAAAACATTGTTCAGTCAGGCGAACAAGGTCGACGTAACATTAAAAGGCGGTCAGTTAACGGAGAATTGCGGAAGCCCACCGCCACCAGGGGCGTGTAAACATTGCATTGGTGATGTTGGGGTTGCAGTGGAAATGATAAGAAAAGAAAATCCAGGGGCGAAAAAAACCAATGACGCCGGGGCGATGTATTCATGCGGCGACGCTCGATCTGGACGAAGACGCGACGATTCAATACAGAGCGGGGAGAAGACGGCGGAAATACGAGTTGATGAGCTGTGGAATCAATCTCAAGTTCCCTCGGAAGAACCGAGAGGAAGGCGGCCTTGCCGTTCCTTTCCTTACCTTTCCTTTCCTTTCCCTTCCTTTTTGTCTTTGTCGCTTCTATTTTCTTTTCCCCATCATGTGCCGGCTCATAAGGCTGAAGAATGTACAGGGGGAGCCCGGCACCTCTTGGCTAGATGATCTGTTCACATCTATCTGTACAAGTACATCCCTACCTGGGTTAGGTAGTTAGTTGCCTCCGTTAAGGACATAAGCGCGATGGCTGGAAATAACATTGGGAGGTGTGGAGGGGTAGAAGAGGGGTGGTTAGATGGGGTGTGTCATGTCAAGTGGTTCTGCATTGTCGGGGCGCATTTCGTGCCCGCGTAGCCGTTCTTCGGTGCCGGCACCTGGGCAAGTGTTCAGTGTGGTAAGAGATCACATCATCAAACAGCGTACAGTTAGCTTCCTCCAATGAGACCATGTTGTCAGACCCAAGGGGCTGGGCCAGCTGTCTCACTCGAACTTATCTAGACACCCAGCTACTTAGTATTTACCAAGCAGAAGAGCCTCCAAGGTTGTGCCGGCGGGAAATAGGGTGGCAATCAAAGTCCTGTGCCACAGAGCATCATGTTTGAGCTCCCCGTGTATGGGTATCAGTCGATGCGGCTCATTTTCAGCTTGAACATTCAAGTGTATATACCGCACCGTATGCCTTCTCTTCGCGACGGGGCACACTTTACTGTGTAATATGGTGAGGGCTGCGGACATGACCCCTGAAACACCTGGGCAGTTTTGAATCCGGGCCAACGAGGAGCTTGGTACAATGCTGTACTGTACTTACGGGGTCTCATAGGGCTGAACTCCGTCGGAACACTGCCAATAGGTACCTGAGCAGTTGCTGTACTAGGCAGGTGTAAGGATGAAATGATCCACAGCTTAGTGTCGGCCGGTCCAATTTTTTCTCGCTTAGATATGCTGGGTATACCTACAGAGGTAATTACTGCATGACGGTGTGTGAGATTGTGAGAGAGTGTGTGAGAGAGTGTGTGTGTGCCAGGTACTTATTAACCCAAACTTAAAGGACGGACTGGGACGGATTTGACCAATAAACATCTTCCGTGACGATATATCATGATTTAATGGGCACAAAATACATATGTACGTACTTTTGTGTCTCTTTCAAGGTTGTACGTATATGCAGATATGTACATGATGCAGTTGATGTGACGCGATGCACACCAATCTCACATCACAGCAGCCGCTTGACGCGTGACTACCGCCTGCCCGCCTTACCCTTGGTCGGCCTTTTACACACAGACAGATACCTGTCTTGCATATCAAGATTCAAAGACCGGCGATATTCCCTTCCCTTCTCAACCGTGTGCTTATTGTTGTTGCTGTCCTTGATGATGATGATGATATTATCGTTGTTGTTGTTATTATTATTGTTATTGTTATTGTCATCATCATTGTTATCATCAGCATCCAGACCTCTCAGTGAGTGCCACAGGCAGTGAGCACTTAGGGGCGGTCCCTTGAGGCGGTCTCTCGAGGTGGTCCCTTGACGGTCCCTTTACGGTCCCTTGACATTGAATCCTTTTTGGGCCCTACGTTGACGACCAATGGGCAAATTATGGACAACTGGGCAGACTGACGGACTGACGGACGGCCAGACACACAAAATATCGACCGCCGATGACCCGGGCCTGGTTCGCTGTCCATTGATGATGGGGGCTCATCTCAGCTGAAAGGAGGACCCGCTAACGCTCGTTAGATCCGACCTACACACACATACTTCACAGTAAGTACACACTGGCCAACTGGAGATTGTGGAGCCCGTCGCAAATCGGCGGCGCACGATGGGACGGACATCTGGACTTCCTTCCAACGATTTGCCCACTCGGCTGTACGACAATCAATGTCTTTGATCCCCAGGGCTGACCGGCCCCATGTCATCCACTGCCCATTGACCATCAGAGGAAGAAGTTGTCGGTCTGGTCGCAAACCACATGGACTTACTACTGCCTTACTACCTGCTACCTATTACAAACCATCGTCCATGACATCGTTTGACCTGGAGGCCGTCTCGTCCGGAATTGTTGCTCTGTGTGTTGTTGTTGTGATTAAGGTCAGCTAAACTAAAGGACGATAGAATCGTTAGAACTAACCTAGGCACCTAGTGCGCTGCCTGGAAGAACGCACGGGCTAGCTAACGGCTCGCGTAACACACCCCCTTAGGTAGCACACTCGTGCCGGTGCTATATTGCCTAATTAGGCAATTAAAATATGTGCTATAGTATTGAGGTTTCCTACCTTATATAGCGCGATTATCGCTTTTCTAATATTACAGGGCCTTAAATGGGCTGTTTCTGATCGTTTATTTCTATATCGTTTTCGTCGCCTATAGCGCCTTAGACCTTCTGACAGCTTAAATCTGTTCTTATCATCTGCTAGCTTTAATCTCTGTTCCGGGCTTTCCTGACTTCGAGGCTTAGTATACGTATAAATTCCTTATACTTTAGCCTGTCTAGGCCCTTCGTAAGGCTATTAGTAGCTATCTCGTTCGTTCCCTTGTAACGTAGGTCGAACGTGCTTTTAGCAGTCTGTTCTGTAATCTATTTATAACGTAGATTAATATATCTGGTCTTAGCCGATCCCTATAGATTTAGTACTATAGCCTGGGCGTTCCGGCTGTTTATAAACAAAAGTAATAGAATCTTTTAAGGTAGGCCGAATTCCTTTACGAAGGCCTTTAACTAGATTAAGGCTTAACCGGCTAGCGTTAGGTTAATAAACTTAGCTTTTGAGGTAGACAGAGTAACGATAGTCTGTAGCTTAGATTTTTATATTATAGGGGCTTTTCCGAAGAAGATTATGTATCCTTTAGTAGACCTTTTAGTAAGGGGATCGTCGGTAAAAGCGGTATCGGTATAGTAGCTAAGAAGCCGGTTTAAAGGTAGTTTTCTTTCGAGGACGATAGAATAATAGATACTACCCGTTAAGTACCGAAAGAGATGTTTTATTAATAAGAAATAATCCTCCGTAGGCTTAGAATTAGCCTTATAGAGCTGATTTATAGTGAACGTAGTATCCGGCCGGGTATTGATTAAGAGCTAATTTAAGGAGCCGGTCCTCTTTTAATATAGCTTTTTCTTTACCTTATTAGGGACCTAATACTTAAGCAGTTAGAAATTAGCTGGCTATAGCGTGTAAACGGCGTTTAGGCTTCTGTAGCTATAGTTCTCGATAATAGCCTTTATATATTGCTCTTAAGATATTGTAACTATACGGGTATTACGATTCCGATAAAGGTAGATGTTTAAAAAGCGTTTAAGCTTACTTAATCTCTTTAAAAGGAATACGTCGTTAATGTCGTCTGCTATTTATTTAATGTCCTTCTTATTTCTCGCTGCGATAAGTATATCGTCGACGTATAAAATTAGTAGGATGCCGAGCTTCTCGTGCTTGAAAAGGTATATATCGATATCGAATTGCTCGAAACTAAGCCGGATAAGAAGGGGAGTGATCGTTTAGAACTACTATCGAGGGCTTCGAGATAGGCTGTAGAGAGTCTTTTTTAATAGCTACTACTTCCGAGAACTATCCTTAAATCTAGGCGGTTAATATATAAATATACGGACCCCTTCCGGGATCTTTATATTAAGAAAGGCTGTCTTAAAATCGAACTGCTTAGTTTCGAGATCTATAATGGCTATATAGGAAAGAAACAGCTTTATAGAGGTTAACGATACTACGGCGACGTAGATGTCTTAGATAGCCTAGTTCTAGTTATCCTTATAATTTCTACAGATAACGAGATAGGCTTTAGCTTGTGGTTCCTTTAAGGGGTTATTAGGGTTTTTCTTCTAATCGAAAACCTACTTCGACGGCAGTACCTGATCCTTAAGGTTTAGTTTCTAAAGGGTGTAGACCTCTTTATCCCTTAATTTACCTAGCTGTTTTAAGCAGGCCGGGGCTTATCGTCGCTTAAAATCGTCTTTTTGCGTAGCCTGTTTAAAGTTCTTTAGTGTCCCTTTTAATTCGATAATATAGGCGACTTTTGTCGTCGAGAGATATAAGGATTCTACGGCTAATTCGTAGTATTAGTAAGGAACCTTTACGGCTAGTAGTACTGTAGATTTAGTGCTTTTGCTTAGGTCTTTAGCCTTGCCTTTGCCCTTGTGATTAAGGCTATTCTTGCCTTTAGTATTAAGGCCTGTAGGGTAGAAACGCTTTTCTAAATGGCGTTTCGAATTCCGAGCTGCCCGGGAGGGAAGTTTTCGTTGTAGGGGGTCTGGTAGACTATTTTGAATGTGTGAAGGTAGTAAGGGATAGTCTTTTACGATAACCTCTTTAGGTATAACGCTGTCCTTGACGTTATTTAGAATGTCGCCTTCTACCCTTTTAGATCGATTAAGAAGGTCGTTAAATCGAACGTACTTTTCGTTAACGGGCGGCGCTATCGTTGTCGCGTTCTAAGGCTCGATTTATAGGTCTGGTTTAGGGGTAGGCTGTTATGTAGCCTGTAGCCCTCGGTTAGGTCTATACCGATTGTAAGATAAAGTCTTTTCGGAAGGAAGGTTATTAATAAGTAAGGTTTTCTCGATTTCCTATTGTTAATCGACCTGGTTAATAGATTTCTGTTCTGGAAAGGGGATAAAATTAAAGTAGGTATAGGCCTCGGCTTCTATTTGTTTTAGGTCTTCGAGGGACTGATCGGGAATTTCTATAATATAATTAGGAACCTTCGAGCCTTCCGGTAGCTTTATCTCGTTATAATTACGCTCGACGATCTTTACTATAGCTATATAGACGATAATGTGTTCCTCCGGTGACTAGAGCTAAAGGATCTTTCTTTTTAATTTATCGTAGCTGATTAATTTAGTTTTGGTAGCTGTTAGGGTGAATTTGCTTTAGCGTTTCTCTTTCTTCTTATAGACGAAGGTATTACTTCCGAAGATGTAAATGTCTTTAATTGTAAAGATAACAGACTAATTAAGGCTTAGTTTCTTAGCTATTACGGCGTACGGAGACTTAAAGCTATTGTAGATCTTCGTAGGCGTTAGATTTATAACGTAACAGGCAGTGTCTACTATAAAGGGCTATAGATAGTAAGGGAGATAGGCGGCGTTAAGAGCGGTCCTGGCCTTCGTAACTAGGGTTTTTCCGGCCCTCTCGGAAGCTCCGTTTATCTATAGGGAATAAGGTACGTTAAGAAGTAACTAAACCTAAGTCTTCCGGGCTTACCTTTTTAGTTTCGAGTTTTAAAAGAGGTGACCTATTAAGCTAAATTCTATACTATTATCGTATCTATAGGCGAAGAAAGTATAACTAGATTGTTGCTCGAAAAAGGTATAAAACCTGACTATCTTATCGTAGGCTTTTAACTTCTTTCGGAGGAAGCGGACCTAATAATACTTAGTTACTTCGTCGATGAAATAGAGTAGATACCGGAAGCTTAAGTAGCCTTCCTCTTTAAAATCGACTATATTAAAGCGAATAAGCTATCCCGGAAGAGTGTATTTTAAAGGATTTAAGGTCTTTCTATATATATTTGTGGCCTTATTTAGGAGATAAGGCTTATAAAGACCTTCCGGGTTTTATACTTTAATACCGGTTTAACTATAGGCGGCTCTAACTACGGTTTCGTTAGCGTGTATTAAACGATCGTAGGCCTTTTTATATTTAATTTTAAAGAAGGCTAAGAAAGAAAGGATATTACCTAGGATAGGTAAGGGCAGAGATATAGGCTAAAAAACAAAAACGTTTTAGATTTAGGCGATTTTAGCGACCTTGTATTAGGTGCCTTTTTATATAAAACGGTCCGTGTAGCTGTCGAAAATAATTCTATATTCTCGAAGTCTGCCGCTAGAAATCAGGTTATAGGAGCTAGAAGGAGAGTACTTTGCTTTGTTAAGTTTAACGATAACTTTAGATCTATCTAACCTTAGAAGGTAAAGGGAAACGTCGCTACCTATAGTGATGTAAGTGGTTTATCTATTAGCTGATTTAAATTTATCCGGGATCTTTAAGGTTTATACCTGAAAAAACTACTTTAGGCTATTAAAGAGAAAGTCCGAGGCCCTTAAGTTAACTATTAGGTCGTTAAGGCTAACCTCCTTTTTAGCGACTATCGAGGAAATTTACTGTTTAAAACGCTAGTGGGATAAAGCGATCGCTATATAGTTTCGTTCTCTTATAGCCTGGCCGGCTATATTGCTAGTTCCTGATCCGAAAACGTAAGAACCTTCTTAAGCCTTCGGCTGCTATTGATTCTGATTCTGTTAATATCGATCTCGGCTTCGAGAACGGTTACGTTAAGTGCCCTTTTATTCCGGGTATTGTTTATATCGATAATACTTTCTATACCTTTTAAGAAACCTCGTTCTATAGTAGTTATAGCCCTTTTACTGGAAGCCGTAGTAATCGTGGTATTATAACAGCGTAGTTAGTATATTTTTATCTACTTCCTTTAGGTTAGGCAGTGCTTAGAAGACCGTATCTTAATCTTTCGACTTCGAGGCTAGTAAGCTGAATATATTTAAATTAGACTTAAGACGTCTATAGCTAAATTAGCGTAGCGCGGCTACGACTAGGCTAAGGGCTTTCTCCTGGCTTTTTTCGTGTAATATAGCTTCTATTAGGCTATTTTAAGAGAGATTTCCGGTTTCGAATTCGCGTTCTAAGAAGGGAAATGCTTTAGGTATAGTGTCTTCTAGTTTCTTAAAGGTATAAAAGATAATGAATTTATCCGGGGGATAAACTTTTAGTTCCGTTATCCGACGATAGAGATACTAGTGTTCTTTTTAAAAGGCTTTAAGGCTGTCGAAATCGGCCCGGCCTCGTTTTATAAAGCGCTATATTAGGTTGCCGATATAGTTCTTAGAATCCTTAGGTATAACTAAATAGATTTTCGAATAGATTATATATAGGTTTATCTCGTTAAACTGAAGGCCGGCTATACGAAAGCGATCTCGAACGTCGATTACGCTGCCTGTAAGTATAACGGCAAGGGAGCCTCGCTCGTACTTCTACTTCGCGTAAGTATCGGAATTCTCGTTATTATTCGGTGCGGGAACTAATCGGTTAATATATTTATCGAGATTATATATATAGGTTACGCCTCGAACTAATAACTTTTAGTTTTTTAAGTTAGATTTACTTTTTAGCTTTAGGATTTTACCGGTTAAATTTAATATAGGCTGTTCTATAGCTTTCTTTAAGGGCTTTAACGGCGCCGGCGGTAATAGAGATAAAGGTAGATGTAGCGGTCGAAGTAAAGATAAAGGGGAGGGGGAAGGTAACGGTAAAGGCGATAGTAACGGTAACGGGGAAAGGGAAGGCGATAGTAAAGATAACGGTAGTATAAGTTTTTCTTGTTTTAGCGAGAAAAACGAGTTGTCTTCTGCTTTAGACCGATCGTAAGGTATATCGGAAGGTTGATTATTAGGGTTAGGGTTAAGGTCGTCTGCTTCTATAGTAGGGTCTTATGGATCTCGAGATTGGTTAGCTTAATTAGATTAATATACCTTCGTATAAGGTAAAAGTGTAAGAGAGAATAGGCTAGTAAGGCGCGAAAGGCTTAACGACTGTCCTTCTGCTAATTTTAGTGCCTTCGGTGTCGAGGGAGGTTTTATTATAGAACTAGTAGGTTTAGAAGATGACCTTTTATTACTTTAGTTAGCGGAAAGCTTCGAAATACCTTAAGAAATATCGTTAGATAGATTATATGGTTAATAAGCTACGATAGTTACGTGTAAGGGAGGTCGTAAGTAATCGCGATCGAGTCCTTCTAACTTTATGAGTGTTTAGACTAGTAGGTCTTAGACTAAATTAAATAAAAATAGCTTTAAAAGAAAGCTCTTTAAAATGTAATAATAGCGATGGCTTTATTTTATTGAATAAAGGCGATCGCGAAGGGGAATAGTAATGTAAAAGGGCGTATAACCTGTTGCTCTGTATATTGTTGTTATGATTAAGGTTAGCTAAACTAAAGGACGATAGAATCGTCAGAACTAACCTAAGCACCTAGTGCGCTGCCTGGAAGAACGCACGGGCCAGCTAACGGCCCGCGCAACAGGAATAGGCTGGTTTGGCCCCGGCCGCCCCCTCAGATGTCATCCTTCCCAAGCCAACAGTGGTCCGTATCCAAGCACACACAGTCAAGCTATCAAACCCAGTTATGCGGGTCAAATGGGCAGCTGAAAAACGACGACCACCATTCCCAAGGTTCCTGTGTATCTACAGCATCCCGGATCATGGCTCTTTTCGGCCGGGATTGACACCTCGCCGGAGTCTCGCTGTGGCACAGCAAACATTCCCAGGGTTGAAACCGCAACCGTCTGGCTAGCTGGCTGGCTGGCTTGCTGGCTTACTGCCGCCAGGCTCACTCTCTACTACTGACAGTGCGGCTTTTCGTTTCGCCATGTTACCATCTATCACCTGGCCTCGGTCTTATGCCCGCGGTAATGCGGGCCTGGTCGCGTCGACCCAACTCTATCCCGTCTATCCTTGACAAAAGCTGACAGACGGTGAACGGTTTCTCATCAAAATCTTATACCACATCCTCATATCATCCGAGGTGGCACAGGGCCAGGATGTAGGTCTGCTGCTCCATCCGGAGAGCTCCTGCGAATCTTTTCCCTCGTTTGTATAGCTTGCTGCGTGCCCCCGGTCCGGTACATGACGGGTCATACATAACTTAGCCTTCCAAGGTTGAGTGACCTGGGGTCAAATGGCGGCGTCTGGCATCTTTAATAATATTACCGCACTCTACTTAGCCGACCTGCAGCAGATGCTTACCAAACATTGGATGTAACACACACACACCACACACACACACACATTCACTCTCTCACTCTCTCTCTCTCTCACACACACACACAAACACACACACACACACACTTAGAGATTGATGACCCATTTGCTCGCTCTTCCTTGCGCAAGCACATGTGGCTTGCTGGATGCTGTACGTACTTCAACAGCATGTTCTTCACCAACCACCCTTCCCATACTCTGGCAAATGTACCTCTATGTCAACAAGAGTAGGCCAGGGCCATCCTTATGGCCTTCATTTCTCATCTGGTGCTAGTTCTCTTATCATGCTATTACCACTGTCTCAAGTGAGCTCTGCCTGTCATGGGCTGACAGAAGGGCCAGTTGACGGCCCGCTTCTCGATCCATGCACCGCGGAGTGAGATCTGCTCCTCAGACTCCTCGCCGTCCATTTTGGTCCCAACAACCTAGGTCCACGCTGCGCGAGCTCGCCAGTGCGGCGTCCGCGTCGTCGGTCCACTCTCTACAACAAGGTTTGTCGCTCTGCTATGCCTCTCTCCTCTTGTCAGTGTCGATATATGTCGGTAGTTGTCCCCCCTTCGCGTCCTCGCTGTTACCCTTCCCTCCCTCCATGGCACCTCTGAGTTACTGTCCATCGGCTTGCTGGAGTGGTCCTCTCATACTGTGTTGTCTCTGACACTCACCGACGGAACATTCCTTGTATCACCCTACACTTACACGGACTTTGTTTGTTTCTTCTCTTTCATGATTTACCGTCGAAGTTACCTCGGACTCAAGCTGCACCTGGGCTGCAAGACGATCTCGATCCGGCCGACGCGCCTGCTCCTGTTACCAACAGGGCTATCATATATTACAGGAGAAATCGTCACCACCTGCGAAAGTCCTCTCGTCATCAAGAGGAGGAGTAGCCGAGCTTGCTGATCCTGTGGACAACTCACTGGGCCGAGCTAAGTGGCCTAAGTATCACATCACTACCGGTCAAACCTTGTTTGGGCTTCAATAAGCTGCAGGCGCCATGCCGGTTCTCACCTCGGCTGGAAGCGACTCGGATATCTCCCATCTTAGTGGTCATCTGCATGGAGACCGATCATTGGCAACCCGTTTCAACACATTCCTTGGTGCGGCTACGGCCGTCGTGGCAGTCTCAGTTTTGTTTCGGCGCTTTGCCTCGCTTTGGCTCTCAAGACGACATCGACAACACAGTGTTGGGGGCAGTCTCCGGACGTGGCTATCTACTTTCAAGCCACTGCCCAACTCCCAACCGCTTCCAGACCGCTGCTGTATGCGACCCGGAAAGGGGCCAGGCCACTCTGAGAAGCAAGCTAGCTGGGCCATAAGCAGAGGGGAAGCCAGCGGCACAGCACCAGTGGGGTTGGGTGGATCTGTTGTTGAAAGAAGTAGCCCCGGCAGCATGGAAGAAGAGGGGAGGACGACACTCTCTTCTGGAGAACGGTCACGTGGGCTAAGCACCTTCTTGAGCCTGGGGACTTCGCAGGCATCAAGCGGTCTGTCTCATCCTGGCCAGGTTTTCCCCGCTGCTGCTGCTGCTGATGATGGGGGCCACGATGGCAGGATATATCCGGGCTCCCATTCTCCGTCGCCCCTGGGCCATGCGGGTGACGCAACCGGAGGTTCTTCTTTTGAAAAAGGAAAGGATAATATGGATGATGATCATGCCGGAAGAGATTCTGAACTTGAATCAATCGTGGCCACGAGCCGTCCAACAACGCCCTTCTTTGGCCAACCGGAGAATATTACAGACCATGCTTCGGGCTCTGTTGCAGTCACTGGCGGAGGACCATCATGGCGGCGACATGTCGAGCCCAACTTCACTGTACCACCACTGCCCCCAACCCTGGCAGATGAGAATCCCGTCTACCTGGCCCATGGAACCTCCTTCGAGACTAGAAGGCTGCCAACAGCATATGCCCAGTCCGTTCCCACCGGTCTCGGTATCGTGGGGGCGGGGATCACAGGGATGGTTGACGGCCAAAGGTCGGAGCCGAGGTACACTACCGCGGAAACTCCTCCGGATTCAGGGACAAGTGGATCGACAAGTATAGGTTCGCCCTCAACGGATATCTCCAGGAGTAGGAGCTTAACCAGGGGCCATTCCATCCCGCCAATGACTGTGATGGATATAAGAATGCCCCTGGAGGTAGATGGACAAGCCAATGACACACGCAGAGGGGCACGATTCAGCCCAGACCACGCACTCACCCCGTCTTCATATCCACCGACATCCCCCTTGCTACCACCTCCACCACCGACCGTGGACTACCACTTCGACCTCGCGAATATCATGTTTCCTGGCGCCGGCGCAGTTGATGGCGGGATCAGAGTGGTCCCGGCCGAAGAGTTCCACGACCACGGCGAAGACGGGCCTATAGATGCGCGTGACGAGGCCGTCGACGTCATGGACGACTCCGTAGCAGGCTGGAAGAGGCATACTCGTGTGTACGGCGGAGGTGTTTGTCTGGCTTGTGCCGCAGCTGGTGGCGGCGGGTTTTACGGTGCGAGGGTCCGGCCGGAGGATAAACGATGACATGAATCCAAGCCACTACTTGGCTGAGTTGATACGTTTCTGATATTCTGGGGCTCAATTGAGGTTGCTTGGTTTCTTATGTTTCTGTCTCTTGCATCAGTCAGTTTCTATGTCTTCACTAGGAATACCGCGTCGGAAGCACCATGGAGGTTTTTTTCTGTCTTAGTTTTCCGTTACCCTTTTAGTCTTGTCTTCCAGTGTTCTATTTTTGGTTTCTCGATTTACAGACTTAGATTTCATTCCTGCTTTCCTTTCCCGTTTGCAAGGTATAAACGGCATTTATACGGATCATGCATTTGCAGGAGGGGTTGTTTGAGCGCCACTCATTCGATTGGTGGCCTTGATGGTGATGATAACGACTCACGATGTCTCTTAACACTCATCAATTCTTCTTTCCTTTTGTCACCGGTTCCTCAGACTCAACGTATGGATCCATGTTTGGTATTATATCTGATAGGCGGATGGTGGCAGTTGGTTCCACCTACCTGCATACATGAGTATTGGATAGAAACGATGCCTCCTTATCTTTTCCCTAGAGGATGCCTTCTTTAGTCTTTCTGTTTAGGTACATCATTCAAGCCCATTACCTTCCAAGGGGTTGTCCAGGAATAGAGGAGTGGTGAATGGGGAAAGACCAGGTATGAATTGACACGATAGAGCTGATTCTGTGCTGCATAATTTACAGATCGGAGAGTTAAAGATCGGTGCAACCCTGATCGAGTTCTGGTAGGATCGCATGCGCCCATCATTGATAATTAAGTATTGGCTCAGCTGATATATTTCCCGTGCTCTGTTATTACCCTACAGATAAACACAGGCAACCTAGAGCCCTACCAGTATCCCACCACCTAGGCATCCATCGATGAGACATGAGGCATAATTAGATGTGCAATCTACCTTCCCATCGGTGTACAAATTGCTGTATGGGGCACCTAGAGCGAGATGTTGTTTCTTCAAGTGCTGCTTGACTAATGGGAAGGTATGTAACTTCTACCCTCTAGCTACTACTCGAGTGGCCATTGTTATACTGGTGACACAACGCATCTGTAATACATAATGGTTGGTCACGCGTAATCTAAAACATATTCAACATCAAATAACACCTGCTGAGTCCCCACGTACCAGTTAGCAGAGCACCTGGGCCCCCAGAACCCGCCCACCGCAAAAACGACATTCCAGCCAACTATAGCATTTCTTCGAGTAACATATCTGGCTCGCAAACCAGAACCTTAGAGAGTTGATTGCCATCGGAGATGGACTGTTGGAAATAGGCCTGTCCAGGACCTTGCAGAAGGGTTCCCATCCGCCGGTCAGCTTGGTCCAGTACAGTCGATCTGCGGGTACAGCTTGCCTCACATGATAGTGCCATAATGTAGTCCAGCTCTCAGCGACGATGCAAGTGCTGGCGGTGGAATGGCATCGGGGCCGGGACATGGCGCTCGCGGGCAAGCAGTTCATCAACGGCCACAACATTTGAAGGCATGTTTACCCGCTGGCCTGTTGTAATGTGATGAGGTAATAAATTGTACTACTTGTGAAAACCGTATGCAGAAAACAAGAATCTTTGGTCATACATCATACGTACTCCTTCGTTATGTCATCCTCAAGGGGGCACCAGGCGGACACGCATCAGTATCCTTTCCCCTATCCATAAAATCGGCCGTGGACGAGGCTCGTGACCTCCTCAAAGTCTGCGTGTCACTCGCGTCCAGATCGACCCTCGCCTTCCACCCCATCCACCAGTGACCAGAGAACAGTTCCTCCATCCTCTCCATGGGCACGCCCTTGGTCTCAGGCGCCCCGAGCCCCAGCACGACGAGGCCAATCGTGCAGATGGCAGCCCAGAATGCGTAACTGCCCCAGACACGGAGACTTACAAACATATTGGGCGTGACCCTCACCACGGCAAACTGGAATAGCCAGTGCAGCGCCATGTTGACGGCGTAGCACACGCTGCGAATGCGTGTTGGGAAGATCTCGGTGCCGTATAGATACTGTACGGAACACAGGCCGATCGACCAGCCGATGGCGTAGACAAAGACACTGGCGATGGCAGCATCGGATGCCTGCTTGTTAGACTTGTGGTGAAACACCCAGACTCCCATGTAGACAGCCATGTATATGTGGGCACAGAGCTGCATGAACAAGCCCGTTAAGAAACACCGCCGGCGGCCGATGATGTCGACCATGCCCCACGTGAACACCATCGTAAATACTAACTTGACGATACCGTATGCCCCGGAGGTGACGAGCGACCTGTTGTCATTGGTGACGCCGGCAAACTCAAAGATCTGCGGGATGTAATAAGTGATGCCGTTGCCGCCAGACCACTGCGCAACGGTCTGCATGGCCACGGCTATGAGGAAGCGCTTGCGGTAGGAACGGACCGTCACGATCTCCTTGAGGATGCCCCAGGTGGAAACCCCGGCAAGCTTCTCCTTGGAGCGGAGCTGCTCCTGTATCTCGGCAAACTCCATCTGCAGCTCCTGGTCGGGGCTGCTCTTGCTCCGGAGCCTGGCGAGCACCGCCATGGCTTCCTCCCCGCGGCCCTTGGAAGCGAGCCACCTGGGCGTGTCGGAGATGAAGAGAGAGGTAAGAAGAGCTGACCCGACGGGGATCAGGGGGATGGAGAGGACAAGCCGGTACTGCGGACGGGTTGCTGGCATGGTGACACTGGCGCCATAGTTGATGAAGAAACCTGTAGAGGAGAAGTGTTAGTTCTCAACCCCGGGACATGTAATGGAGGAGGATGAGCACTCGAGGATGGAGTGGTGCCCATGTGGTAGGTAGTGTGGCAAAGACGTGGGATACGTACCAAGAGACAAGAATGTCAGCAGGAAGACCATGGAGACACTGATGATCATGCCACGGCTCTTAGCAGGGGCAATCTCAGAGAGATACAGCGGCACAACAACAGTTAGTCCTCCAGCCCCAAGACCAGCCCAGATTCGAGCAAATAGCAGGAAGCCATATATCCCGGACGCGAATATCTGCATGAAATACCCGCTCATGTACACGACTGCAAGCATCTGCCAGCACCGCAGACGACCTATCCGGTCGGTCAGTGCCAGGGATATCAGAGAGCCAAAGGCGGCACCAAGGACACCGAAGGACGTGATATTTGCCTTCCTGTTGGCCAGCCCGGCGGCGTTGTCCACCCACTGGCTGGAGTTGAGGTCATAGTCGTCCTGGAAGGACTGGAGCCCGGTGGCGGCACTGAAGCCGCCCTCGTCGTAGCCCTTGGGGATGGAACCGCACCCTATGACGACGATGGTGAGGACATAATACCAGTTGTACGGTCCCTTGAAACCTGAGGTCACCGATGATAGCATCCTCGATGGCGGTCAGCCCAGGTACAGGTACGAGGAAGCCCCTGTAGAGACAGAGTGGATCAGGATGTTCGTCCGGTCCCGAGTAGCCTCATCGAGACCGGTCACGTCTTTCGGATGAACTCCGTCGACCCGTCGTCCCCTCCGGACTGGGTTGATGACGGGGGAGGGGGGGTGTATGCTGGGAAGCTGGGCAGCTCGTCCGACAAGGGAGGGGGAGGGCAAGGGGAGGCGAGAGAGCGTCCACGAGATCACGGAGAGAAGCCGGCGTAATGGAGAAGGGGGATGGAGTCACGCAAGGCCAGCGTAGCCAGACAGAGACGAAACTGCGGGGGTCTATCCCCGGATGATGGGAGGATGACACGACTGGGGAAAGGGTTCAGCGCAGTCCAGGGGGAGCTTGTGATATGGAGAGGCTTGTCGGTTGGCGTGGAAAACCCCAGAATTCGACCGTGGTCTAGCTTTCTGCCGCCCCGCGTTCAATCAGAGAAGGGGAGTACTGTGTGTATGTTTGTGTGTGTATGTGTATGTGTTGATGATGCTGGGGGTGGGAAAAAAAAGGAAGTGACACGAAAATTCTCCGCGCTTGGCCCGCCCCGTTATCTCACTCATCAAGCCATCACTTACTCTCCAGTTGACTGGTCGACTGGTCGACTGTTTCGGTGGGGTTCCTCTCCTGTCTCCCTCCCTTGTGGGTGGATATGTTGTAGAAAATGGGACCGGATCATGACCGAGCCAAGTAGAAAAGCCGGCTCTAAGCAGGTCCCAAGTCAGTTGACTCTAGCCAAGTTGAGACAAGTCAAGGCTGATCGCCCTGCCGAAGCGGTGCGGACGCGGGACCACGAGGCAAACGCCCGGCCAAAGGGTGAAATTCTGGGGAACAGCCGGACGACAAGCAGTAGATCAGACATGTTGTGTCTCTCCGGGGAAGACGGGGGTGACGCTCCCTTCTTTTACCTCATGGACGGGCTCCAGGGGCTGGCTATTTAGGGCAACATGACAACTTGCCCCGTCCCCGTCATCTCCATCTACTATGTATACATTCCTTCCCCCCCGTTCGATGATCAGCGCGTTCGAGAGACACACTGACTAAAGCTGACTGACGGGACAGTGAGTGTATGACCGTATGACGGCTTGACCACTGTTTAAAGCGCACCAGTTGCGACATGGCTTTCTGCCCAGCTTCCCAGCCGAGTCGTCGCCCTTTCTGTAGGAAAATCCTCGACCTCGGACAAAGACCGAACCTTCTCCCATCTGATAGTACCTGGAGAAGCCTGGGCCCTCTTCCTTGGAGTCTGGTGTCTGTGTGAGAGTCTGGCTGCTGTGACGTCTCTCACTATCTCGCCTCCCTTCCTATCGCTGCTGACTCGATGAGCGAATTGAGCGAATAGCAGCATATACGATACGGCGATTACGTCTCGTCCCGGACGGCTTTTCACCGAACTTGAGGACCCGGGACTGGACAAACACTTACCCAGAGCCAAAGCATGGTCAGCCAGCCATGGCTCCTTCCTACACCTTGTCTTCTCGCTAAGGCTCCGGTATGGCGGGGATATTGGCTCCGTTCTTTCTGCAGTAGTAGGACCCGTCCTGATGCTTCTTTTGAGCCTAAGATAGAATAGATTGCTGCTGGTGGTTGGATACCGCAGGGGGGTTTTTTCCCTGATGTCGTGATGCTGCAATATGAACTCTATTCTCCACCACCAAAGCCTCGCAAATCATGCCAGGTCCCTGAGGCTCCGGACCACTTCGTTCGAGGCCCAGATCTCGTGCGCCTGCTGGAGGATTCCGGGCCGCTTAGTCTCTGGTCACTTTCGTTTCATCACATCAGATCGACTATCGGGTTTTCCTCCACCGGGTCCCAGAGATACATCTATCCATCAGTGGCACCTCGTGGTGGTTGCGCGCCCGAGACTGCTACTCTCACTTACACCCTCACTTGTCTTTCCACGACTTCAGGAGCCCACTCGCTGTCTCCCGTCTGGATCTTCATCGAACCCCTTTCATACCCTAATTAATCCTAATCACCGGACCTACTACTACCGCCACCACTATTGCCACCACTGCCACCACCACACTCGCTACGCACGACGATCCGGATCAGCAATGATGACAGCCCTACTCAGGAACCCATTCCATTCCAGTGGGGTGCTCGACAAGAAACGGTTGTCGTCGCCCAGACCCATCCCACAGTCCCCGTCCCTAATCGACCTCTTTGACAAGCCAACCTCGTCACATAATGAGCATGTATCCTCCAAGGACTTGCAGTCGGAACAGGCCCGCCTCCCCCTCCGCATCCCCGTAGGGTCCTGGGACAGCCACATGCACATCGTCGATCCAGTCCGCTATCCACTGTCATCCACAGCCGTGTACAGGCCAAGCCCACACACAGTCTCCCAGGCCGTGGCCTTCGAGACGTCGATAGGCGCCTCGAAGCTCGTCGTCGTGCAGCCTTCCATCTACGGCAACGACAACTCGTGCCTGCTCGACGCCCTCCGTGCCCTCGGCCCAGCAAGGGCCCGGGGTGTCGTCGCCTTCGACCCAGACACGACCTCGCTGTCGACACTGCAAGAGTGGCACAAGCTGGGCGTGAGGGCGGTACGCATCAATCTGCAGTCCACCGGCCACACCATGGACCAGGACGAGATGGAGAGCGTGCTGCGTAAGTATGCGGACGCGGTGCGGCCCCTGAACTGGGTCATCCAGCTCTACATCCCACTGAGCATGGTCAAGGTCCTGGAGCACATCGTGCCCACACTGGGTGTGAGGATCTGCATCGACCACATGGGCTCGCCTGACTTGTCTTCGTCGAGGATGTCGTCCTTTGACCCGTATAGCCTAGACGGCTTCGGGTCCCTGGTCAGGCTGCTGCAAGGCGGCAGCACCTATATCAAGATGTCGGCCCCCTATCGGCTCGGCAAGGGCCGCGACTTCATCAAGCCTGTCGAGTGCCTCGCCAGAGAGATCATACGGGTTGCAGGGCGGAGACAGGCGGTCTTTGCGTCAGACTGGCCGCACACGAGATTCGAAGGCCTGGACATCCGGCCCTGGATCCAGCATGTGCTGGCCTGGTGTGATGGTGACCGGTCTCTCGTCGAGAGAATATTCAGGGACAACGCAGAAGAGTTGTGGGCGTAATTGGGCCGATAATGACAAGAGGGGAATGGACACACAGCCACGGTTTTCTGGGAGTTGTGGAATGGAGAGCACACGAAGCATGCATTTAATGTGACGATGTTAACGACGGAATGACGGAATGAAGGGCAAGGCGTTTCGGCTGGGATGTCTCTAAGGAGGCTTGGACGGGATTTTTATTCATTTATTTACTGTGTGTTCTGGCAAAGACACCAAACTTCAGGAGTCATGAGAACTCACCCTTTATATTTATTCGTATGAGTTCAATTGATGACAGTATATGAGCAATGGTACCATACAAGTGATTCAATGTTTCTGGCACTCCAGGGACGACATGATAAGGCCGTTCATCAATCAGTCCTACTCTTTGAGTGACGGGATTTGCCAATCAAGGTTACTTTCAAGGTTCTCAACACGGACAAGGACGGATATTCGCCCTTCAGATCACGCCCGCCACCCTGCCACCTTGCGACTGGGATATTGATCTACAACGATTGTGTGTGCCCGGATCCTGAGCCGACATGACCTCCAAATAAAGAAGAAAAGAAGGAGAAAAAGACCAAGCTCATAATCAACCCGCGGTCTCAGTGTAGACGTAGCAGTTATCAAATTGACAGGAAGTTGTCGGTTTCAGTGTGATCACTTGTGACCAAAGACCAAAGAAAGCGCTGGGTGTCAGTCAAGTTCTCCACCGCTTAGCAGGTTTTCTAGGTATTGCTGACAATATAGAGCCATTTTCCAGACGCCACAACAACCCACCAGATGTTGTATGACATCTGCTTTCTCGGTCCGGTGGTGTAGTTGGTTATCACGTCAGTCTAACACTCTCTTTCGATCCATGTTGTATAATAAACATATAATATGATATGGTGAGAAGCCTGTTAGGTACACTGAAGGTCTGCGGTTCGAACCCGTGCCAGATCAGAAATAACATTTTTGTCTTTTTTGTTTATTAGGTACTGACTCTGACTACTTAGACAACATATATAGATACCCTTAGACACCCTGTTGTTTGGATGAACTCCTCTCTTGGTTTACGCGTGATAAACAGTGTAGGTATGTATGTATATACACAATAATATCTCATCCTTTAGGGATACTGAAAGGTTCTCTGTTCGACCCCGGGAGTGAGTAGTCTCTTAATCGTCTTATTACTAGGCGAGAATTTCTCTCTTCCGGCGACTATCGGTTCAATTTACACTCTGAACCTTACTCGACGATACATAAGTTTTAGGCAAGTATTTCTGGCACAAATAAACTGAAATGATAGACACATACTTCTTGTTGTTTGTGTTGTTACAATAGCAAGCATATCCATCCGTATGGGATATCTCCTCTTAAGACACCCCCAGGCAAGAGAGCACTTGAGGCAGATCACAAAAGAGCGGTTTAGGATTAACGGTGATGATCAAAACCTTCTCTTACTCTAAAAATATCTCGCTATATTCGCTACACGAGCAACACACATACACATACAAACACACACATAGCAATGACGCCTTTCATGACCGATGATCATTAGTTGCTTGCGCATTGTGTCAACTTTTTGCCCTCGGCCATCGTCCGCCTTCTTCATCAATAAGCCTTCTCCAGCAAGCCAGCTAGTCGGAAGTTGTCCGATGCAGGGTGTCAGGCGACCTTACATCCCTACATGATAATGTACCGCGCACCCTTCCCGTCCGCCCCGTCCGCTGTGCTCTTGTTAGTCTCTGCCGCCGTGATCACGGCGAGGTGGAACCCGAGTATAAGCCGGAAGGGGTTTCCAAGGTTCGTCCGGGTCAAAGGCGGCCGAATTTTGCCTAAAAAGTGGGATTACCTGTTCCACGGGCGTTTTAATAACCGGGGCTGTCTGGCCGAAGAAGGGTCCTTGCTATTGTTAGTTACTACAAATGTAAGTGTAAAGCAGTTCATTAGTCCTTATTCGGTGCGCGCTCGTCTTTAAGACATGTCTTATCCGCATGTACGTACATACACACACACACACGGTGACACGGTCATAAAACTTGGTAGCCCACCCACTTTGGATAAGCAAACCCCCTGGTGGGAAACTCCCATGTGACATGGCCACGGACGTCAGGGACGCAGGGACCCAGGAACATGCAGGGACTCAGGGTACCGTACTCTGTACCCTGTAGCTCTCGTGTCTCTCTCTCTTCTCTCCAGACTCCACGTCCTGGGGTTCTGGGGTAATTTTACCTCGGATGTACGGAGTATCAAATGTGGAATTCTCGAATGATGACATCTGGACAATCCCTCTTTTTTTTCTAGACTGCCTCCAAATTTAGACCTCCTACATAATACCCCTTCCTTTCCCTCCCGAGCACTGGCCTTCAACTGCCATTCCTCGTCAGTGGCTACGGGTTGACATGTTCCTTCGATATACCCCTCTCTCCCATCTACCTGCTAACTAACAGCCCCCGGGTCTGGAGCCTGAAAGTGGAAGATGTCGACATTACGAATGCTAGGTAATTTGAAGACCCAGCGCCCCGACTCCGGCCTACAGATATGTCCCCTTCCCGGTCCTTGTCTCTATAAGGCACACAGATGAAGGCCGCTGCGGAGAAGCCCAGGCGTCTCTCGCACCTCACGAGATCTCCCGATGTCCTTCCGCAGCTCAAAGGTACGGTAGTCTTTCACTTGGCCTATCTGCGATGGCAAGCGACGCCAACGGTGCCAAAGCACGAAGCTGTGGGAACTCGTGCTGTGCTGCTATGCGCACCCTTCGCCAGCTCGACCGTCCTGTTCTTGTCCAGTCGAGGCAGGTAGATACTCCGTTCAAGGCAGGTAGGTACTCTGTTAGGGTGGAGGCAGGGATGGAAGCGGGCAAGGAACAATGCCATCGGCGTCTTTCTCCCTCGTCAGCAGCCCGGGTTTCCAAAAGGTTGTAGAATGGACCCAGGGCCACGCGCAACTTTCCTTGGACACTCGACTTGAGCCGAGCACCCAAACTCTACTGGGGAAACGATCCCGCCCCGGCTGAATCAAGGTCGGAATCCTTGCGACAGACCAGGGGGCGTATCGTTCGGCTCCTGAGCCCCCATGGGGTTTCCAAAGGACGCTGTGATCGGCTGCAACGAAGACACCGCCTGAAAGACCTGATCCGATATTCCGTGGTGCTGGAGATGCTGGTTGATCTTGTCACCCTGTGTCGTCTGGGGGAACTGGAACAGTGCCTGCTGGAGGCCGGGTGGCGTACGGTTAGGAGAGCCGAAGCCAGTCATGGTCGTGTCGTTGTTGCCCATCATGATCTCGTGGTGGCTCATGCGATGGCCAAACCCCCCGCCACCAAAGGAACTTTGTCGACCTCGGAAGTCGGACGATACCGAAGAAGTCGGCTGGTGGCGAGAGAAGCCCTGTTGCCCGTGCTGCTGACCGTGCTGCTGCCCATGCTGTCCTTGTCCCTGTTGAGGCCCTTGTTGCTGTTGTTGTCCCTGGCCTTGGAAGTGCTGTGGCACGCTACCGGTACCCAAAGCATGGATCCCTAAAGCAGCCAGCTCGCGCAGAATGAGACTGACACCGCTACCCACGATCGGGTTGATGTCCTTGAGACGCGAGAGCGCACGGATACAGAAATCCAGCTTGCGGAGGGCCGGCTGCTGCTGTTGCTGCTGCTCGTCCGACAGTGACCCCGACGACGACCCGGAGGGCGCATTGGCGGCTGCCTGGACCTGCAGAAGGAATATCGATGCGGCGATGTATACGCTGTAGCTCATGGAGAGCACGGTTCGGTAGATGCCGAAGGACTTGCAGAACAGGTCGAATATGGCTATGATGGACGTCGCCGACGACACGCACTCGAGGAGGTGCTTCGCGCGGTTGTTGTTCGGGGTGGAGCGCTCGCGGGAGAGCATCGGCCGGTGGAGGAGGATGTTGAAGGTGTGGTATAGACAGCTGCTCACGGTTGCGGTCAGTCAGCCATTGCTCGAATTCGGGGGCGACGAAAGGGGTTGACCGAGACGCTGCTCATGGGATGGAACGCACTTGAGGGTTACAATGTGGCTGGGCGGTGCCAATGGAGGCAACATGCTCGCCTCGATCTTCAAGAAGGGCGGCAATTCATCCCAGCACTGTTTCAGGGCTGCCTCTTGTCTCACCAGACAGTCCTGGATCTCTGCCTCGCTGTTCTGCTGGAGAGGATCGTACATGTGGATAAGGATCTGGTTGAAGATCACGGAGAGGCGACACATTTGCACAAAGCAGGACGTCGAGTGCGCTGCGATGGGTGGATACTTTACGCCGTCCGGATATGTGAGCCCAAAAGGTGTCCACATCTCGTTCTCGTTCGAGTCGTCAACTGCAATGTCGCGTCAGCGTCTTGGAAGATCTTCTCGGAGAAGCTTCTCGGAGAGGAGAAGGGAGGGCGTGAAAAGGGTGAGGGAGGAGGACATACGTATCATCTGAGGTGGCGACACGTTCGAGTGCTGGAGACTTGGCGACCTGCCGAGATACAAGCTAATGATCTTGTCCCAGAAGTAGCAGCTCCAATACAGCCGGCGACGGATCTCGACATCTTCATCACTGAACGGGATGTTGCCCGTATACCTCTGGCTGTCGACACATATGCCGAGATGATCGATCATCCGGAAGGCCATACCGCTGTACATCCATGCCTGCGAAGTGTTCCCCGCGCTGCACTCCTGAGCACTCAAGAGCAGTAGCGTCTGCACGGTCGGGATGGTGGCCACACCCTTGGATATCTCGTCGAAGACCATGGCCCGGGCATGTCGGCTGAAGACGGCGCCGCCATCGTAGTCGTTCTCGAGACGCTCGCGAGTGGCCTTATCCCAGCGGCCCCAGCGGATGGAGTGAGAGAGCATGGCGTTGAGGAGGGTGTGAGAATAATACGGTCCAAGGAGCTGCATGTCACGGGTGAAGGCCGGCCTGTAGACGAAGTTCCACAGGGGGTGGATCCAGCACCAATGGGTGTTGAGGAGGTACTGGAAGGGCTCCTGGATACCAAGACCAAAACGGGTGACCTAATCAGCACGATGCTATATGTCGCCAGGGCGGAGGATTACGGCAACGGGCTTGGAGGCCTGGCGTAGGCAAGTGGAATAACTCACCGGGATTTCCGAAAGATCTTCCAGGGCTCGTTGCTGCCAGGCATTGTTGACCAGCCGCTCCCTCTTGCCGTAGAGAGGGTCCTCTGGATGGGGTGGGCCTGGCAACTCGCCATCATGGCGGCCATACTCGCTGGGCAGGTGGAAGAAACTGGTGGCTCCGTGATATGTGAGGACACCCTTCTCGTCCAACTTCAGCCCCTTGAAGGTCCCGGCCAAGCCCTCTCCGAACTCTTGGCCAGGTTGGGAGCTACCGTGCGAGGACGGGGGCAGTCTCTCTGAAGGCGTACCCTGCTGGGAAGTCGGCTGGGACTGAGATTTGGTGATCTGATCCTCGAGCTCCTTGATGCGCTCTTCCAGACGCTGGGTATAGGAGAGTGTTGGGTTTCTGAGTAATGTGTCAGCATGGGAGATTGCAAGGAGGATCAGGGTGAGCGGGTGTTGGGTGAGGTGAGTATTGTGAGCGTAGATGTTGAACACGTGTGTGTATGTCTCAGTGAATGAGTGAGAGAGAGAGTGGGTGCATATGTGTATGGGCAGACGAAACAGAGTCGACGATGATATACAAGAGAGGCAAGATAGGGGATCTTACAACTTGTAGACGCAGGCATCGTTCCTTGCGAGACACCTGCTGCAGATGGGCTGTTCACCCCCACACTTGACCTTGCGACGACGACAAGGCTCACACGAGAAGGCACTCTTCTTGGTGGCCCTGGCCGAGCTGGCGCTGGCGACGGTGTTTTCAGCCTTGATGTTGGTGTTACCACTACCGTTGCTGTTGCTGCTGCCACCGCTATTGTTATTGTTGTTATTGTTGGTGGAGCTCGAAGCATTCCCGGTTGCCGATGACATGATCGCCGCTGGGAAGGGGGTGGGATGGTCAGATGGACGACCAAGGCCGGGAGCAGTAGCAGCAGTAAGGGTTGTTTCTTCTTCGGATAGTGCCAGAGGGAGAATAAGAGCCGCAGCAGAGCCTCATCGTCGATATTCGGGATCAGATGAGATTTGGCCAGATCGGGAAGAGGTGAGTGAGGAGCTCTCCTGTGGTGGAGCCAGTCGCCCAAGCAAGATTCACCGGGGCCCGTTTCGCTGTTTTTGCCTTGAAGGGTCCCCAGTCTCCAGTCCTGCCAGTCCCTTCAAATCCTCCTTGTTTTTTCGTTTCTCTGTTTTCTGTTTTTTTATTTATTTCCGCCCGCCAATGTATATGGGAAGAAGTGTGATGGAGGGAGCCGGAACCGAAACAGCGGCGACACACAGTTACAATTACGGAGTTACGGAGAATCCACACACATACATATGTAGCTTTGTCTCGACTCTCCGGGGTGTGTTTGTGTGTGCGTGTGTGTATTTGTGTGATAATACAACGAGGGTGACGATGTGATATAGCTATCATATGGACATGGTCATGGATCTTGACATGGACATGGATATGGATATGAACATGAATATGAATATGGTCATGACATGGAGATGAGATAGATGAGATGAGACAAAAAAGACGTGCAATTTTTTTTGGGATTCACTCAAAACCAACGCGAACAAAAACCCAAACAACCCAAGCTCCAAGCTTAAACAGACTGGCAAAATGTTGTGGCGCCGGTAGGGCACCTCCGAGGGATGGGGCCTTTTTTTTTCTCCCCCTTCCCTTTCATTCAAAAGCGCTGGCTTGTCCCCCTCGACCGTCTCCCCTGAAAAAAAGGGTCCGCTGGTGCCGCTTTGGTTCTGGTCTCTGAACCAGTTGAACCTCTGGAATGCCGGTATCGTCATTCCCCACTCGTTGTCGAGCTCGAAAGGTGGAAATCTCCGAAGATTTACTCATGCGAATGCGAGCATGCACTGCCTCACAGGACAATTCTCTCCGTCCTTCATAGGGGAAAAAATATGAAATAAAAAAATAAAAAAAAGGAACCTCGTTGAAACAGGCATCAGTTTTTAACTACATGTCATGGATCCAGGGAAATCCTGTCATAAAAACCCTCATCACACGTAAATAACCAGTTGACACTGGCCCACGACTACACATACGTACAGTCACATTAGACTGGCCATTTGTACCCACGAACCACTACCACCTAGCAGGTACCTACTACCTACAGTAGGTACTACATAATAGGTGGCTCCATATTATATGTACCGAAGTTAATGATAGGATGTATGTAGATTACTACCTGCTGTATGTAGGGCTGTTGGTACAGATTCCCTACACAGTAATGATGCGATGACTTCGTGGCCGCGATTCAGTCACAAGCGGTGACAACTGTGACGTAAGTTGATAACTACTCAAGCAAGTGCTTTGACTAATTACTAAGTACCTAAGTAGGGACTAAAGCCCGCTGAGCCATCGTCGGAACCGCCCGCAGCCATGTCCGTGCCGTCTAGTCTTTTGTCTTGGCTGCTTGGGTCGCCGGCTGTGCTATCCATGAAGGATAAACCTCGGGGAGAGGAGAGGAAAAAGGGGTGGAGAGGAGGGGGGGAGGGACCGACTAAGCCCACAGCTATCCACACGAGATGATCTTCGGATACGGAACGGTATGCTCTGATCATCAAAGTATATACCGGCCGAGAGCTCCGGAGAAGCCTCCCACGATTCATTCACCAACCAACCAAAACATTGATGTTCGGCCCCTTTTCCCCCGGTAATTTGAGTCCAGATATCTGGCTTTTGCCGATCAACACCACCAGTCCAAGTAGTGATAAGCTGATTGCAACATGACTGTAACATGCGAAACCGTGGTCTTGATATGAGCCCTTGCAAGGTAGATACGGCCCTGACGGCGGCTATATAGTCGTCTGCAACGTTCCCCTCCTTCCTACCTCCCCTCCGCCCTCTGCCCTCGCCCCTCCCCCGTCCCCCGTCCCTCGGGTCGATATTGTTTATCAATATACTTGTCTATATAGTACAGCTAGCTGGACACAATGGTCTCTGAGGCTGGCCCTGCTTGCAGACCTTCACGACTTCGAGTTGTGCAAGGCCACCAAGGTCAATTGTCAGGATGAGGCTGCCTCATATTGTCCACTTCTTCGGCGCGGCCTTGATAGCCGTGATAGTGGCTGCAGATGTTCAACCACGTGAGTGACCATCTAGGAACCGGAACCGGCGTAGAACCCAGTGTTTCCAGTCTCGTTTCTGACAAACATTCTCTTGCCAGTTGTTCCCCTGGTCTTCGAGCCCCTGGATCTCGGCAGCATCAAGCCCCAAACATGGCTGTCCGACCAACTGGTACTGCAAGCCAACGGTCTGGGCGGACACCTGATGGACTTCTGGAAATATGTCCACAATTCGGCGTGGATTGGCGGCGATAGCGAGTACTCGATCTTGCACGAAGCCTTCCCGTACTGGCTCAACGCCATTGTGCCGCTGGCATATGGCGTCGACGACTCCCGGCTGATTGGCCAAGTCCGCAATGCAACCGACTACGTGTTGAAAACCCAACAGAGTGATGGTTGGCTGGGATACGAAACTGGGACCAACAGGAACATGTGGCCGCGCAACCTGCTGTGCCTGGGGCTCATGCAGCTTGCCCAGGCCGACCCGGACTATACGGAGAGGATCGTGGATTCCATGCACGGGTTTGCCGTGCTTGTCAACACGATGCTGGCTGACAACTACACCGGATTCCTCTACCACGACGGCGATGAGTACTCCGAGGGCGCGACGGAATGGGGACTCTCGAGGGCGCAAGATCTCATGGTCCCTCTGCAGTGGCTATTTGACTACCACCCCAGGAATAATTCCCAGATTCTGCTGGACAGCATGCGGTATTTGTACGAGGCGGGCGTGAACTGGGACTATTGGTATCAGGCCGACGTGTTCCCCAGGGGCTCGCTGGACGTGCTGAACCAGGCTTTCTATGACGCCCAGCCGTGGGAGTATTTCCATGGTGTGAACATGGGCGAAGGTCTGAAGGCCTGCGCGGTCTATCGGCGGTTTTTGCACAGTGACTCGCTGGTCGGCTTAAATCTTCAAGGGGTCAAGTGGACCTTTGAATATCATGGGTCGGCAAGTGGGACGATTCTGGCTGACGAATATATGAACGGTATTCAACCATACATGGGGTGAGCTCGTTCATGGATTTAATACCGCCTTTTTATTTCTCTCTCCCTCCGGCACTGAGATGCTGCATGTGACTGACGTGATGCCAGCTCTGAGACTTGCACAGCCGTCGAGGTCATGTACTCTCTGAGCTACCTGTACCAAGCCCTCGGTAACAACTACTATGCCGACCGCGCTGAGCTAGCTGCATACAACGCACTCCCAGCCCAGGTCACACCGGACTGGTGGGCACGCCAGTATATGGCCGAGCCAAACCAGCCCTGGTCCAAGAACCTCAGCACCACCCCGTTCTCAGACGTCAACACGGTCGGGCAGCAGTACACGCTCGAGGGCAACTACCCCTGCTGCACCGTCAACCATCCCCAGGGGTACCCGAAGTTCCTGGCAGCCTCGTACGTGCAGGTCGGGTCGGACGGGCTGGCTCATGCGCTGCTGGCCCCCGCAAACGTGAGCGCGACACTGAGAAACGGCGCGACGGTGACGATAGTGACGGACACGAACTATCCCTTCGACCTCAACATCGTGTACACGGTCACGACAGATGCCCCATTCGACTTCTACCTGCGGGTGCCGGGCTGGGCAGATGTGGCGCAGAGCTCGACGACCGTGGCCAACACGACGACGAAAGTAAACCCGGATCCCGAGTCTGGCATGTACAAGGTCGGCAGCATCCCGAAAGGAACAACGACGGTTGCATACAACCTCTCGACTTCGATCAGGGTAGAGAATCGAGCCAATAGCACGGTGGCAGTGCATTATGGCCCTCTTCTGTACGGGCTATCCATCTCGAGCGGAAATTCATCATCGGTGCCGTATGATTATACCACCAACGAGCCCATGGCGGAAGGGTATGCGCCGCAGGAAGCAAGGGACTGGACCATCGTGAACACGTCGGCGTGGAACTACGCCATTGACCCCTCGACACTCGAGTATCATTACGACGGTGAGGCAGCGCCGGGCAAGACGGTGGCTAGCCCGATATGGTCGCCTGGAGCACCGCCTAATCACATCACGGTGCAGGCTTGCCTGATCGACTGGGGGCTTTATCTGGATAGTGTGCCGGGGCTGGTGCCGCTTGCGGAGGATAGAGAGTGTCTTGGTGATGCGGTCGAGGTGGAGTTGAGGCCGTATGGCAGCACCAAGTTGCATATGGTGGACCTACCGACTATCGGCCTGAGGGTTTGAGGAGGGTGAAGTCTTGTTGATATGGACTCTCTCCTTTTGCGTCTGGCCATGTTGAGCCTCACCTATATGGACTTTCGGTCATGACCACCTGGGCACCTACACTTGCCTCTACTTAGTACCTACTTAGTAGGTAGGTAGGTACCAAGGTAGGTACCTACTTAAGTATCTAGGTACCTAGGTAGGTAGTAGTAGTATGGGGTTTCCGAAACCGTGAGATACTTAAGTATCGTCCATAATGCCACTTACGACTGACCTACAAGTTCCAGACTCCCTCCATATATCCGTTGTACTCGGTACCTAGGTAGTCTCCAAGGGGTCAGATGCTATAAGAAACAGAGATGGTTACATTGAAAATGAAGCGATTAGGCTTTTTCACACCTGGCCTTTAACTTTAAGGGTTCACACTTCACGTAAAATAAACCTTGGGGCCTTGAATACCTACTTGAGTACTTACCTACTACCTACCTAGGTAGATACCTAGGTAGGTACCTGGCTGGGTACAGCTGTAAGGTACATAGTATTTAGGTGCTGTACTGTACCGCCGAGGCCCCTAAATCCAGTGCATTACATAAGCTTGAATCTGAGCAGGGGAGACTTTAATTGAAAGCGGCGGCGGGGCTAAAATAGCGGGCCCAGTTGAACCCGGGATACGCGCACTTTGGAACCCACGCGTCTGATTTCGTGTCGTGTCGAGCGTGTTAAGCGTGTCGACCGTTCTCTCTCTCTTACTCACGCGTGCAACCTTAGGGCTTTCGCGACACCGTCAATTAACCACACCAACATCGTGGACAAAGCTACCTAGGTACTTCTGCTCTCCTATTAGGTTACCGACTCCGCCGTCGAAGCAGTCGACGAGAAGGCTACACACAGCAAGGCAGAGAACGGAGCAGAACAGAACAGAGCATGCAATCCTCACCTTCCACCAACCTTTGACCAGACAGCTGGAAAGACAACCCACGCGACAAAGCACCTCCAGGCTCCTTTTGCTGTGCCGATAACCTACCAGCACTGTGCATCCGCCCACGGAACCTCACTACCGACAGGTCCACTTAGCATCGTCGCTTCCTCCTTTGACCTAAGCATAATACCGCTACCTTTTACTTTCTACAAGCTTTGTTCAGACATACATCGCAGTGACAATGGCGGCGTCGAATACTGTGGGGGATGGCATCTTCTCTGCCACATACAATGGAGTATGTCCAAACCGTGCTTGCTCTTCCTTATAGCCCTCCTACTTCGATCACTCCACAACCCTGCTAACTGACTTCCTAAACACTATAGAACCCAGTATGGGAGTTCCAGTTTGTCGGCCCAGAGGGGAAGAAAGAGCACGTGATGCGACGCCAGTCCGACAATTGGGTTAATGCCACACACATCCTGAAAGCCGCCGGCTTTGACAAACCTGCAAGAACACGCATCCTCGAGCGCGACGTACAGAAGGGACGCCATGAGAAAGTCCAGGGCGGTTACGGCAAATTCCAAGGTACGACCGCCGATTCTGTGAGAGGGCCGTGACATTCATGTGCGACACTTTCGCTACAATCATGCGTATTGACACCTGATCTTAGGAACATACCTCCCTCTTCAGGATGCCCGAGACCTCGCCCATACACACAACGTCCTCGACCGCCTACATCCCATCTTCGACTTTGTTCCTGGCGCAGTCACCCCTCCTCCCGCTCCCCGACACGCCAGCAAACCCAAACAGCCCAAGAAGGCTGCCACTGCCGCTCCGTCCCAAGCTACACAAGGTGCCAAGCGGAAGCGCGCCCAGGTGCCATTCACAGATGACGTAGAGAGGTCTTCGGTCGCATTTAGAGATGAGACTCCAGACGATCAGACTGTCGCCTCGGGCAGCTACATGGTCGAGGATGACGCTGACCGAATGGTTCAGCATAGGGTAAGTGGTCCAACGCGTGAAGATGATGCACTTGGGAAGCTGATCAAGGAACGATCAGCACACACTGTACGGCGAGGCACTTCTCGACTACTACGCCCTCGACATGCGCGACCCCTCAGCCCCCCGCCCAGAGCCGCCTACGAATTTCAGACCCGACTTCCCAATTGACAAGCACCAGAATACAGCCCTGCACTGGGCCTCGGCAATGGGTGATATCGAAGGAGTTCGGCACATGAAGCGATTCGGCCCCTCCCTTGCCGCCCGAAACATGCGAGGGGAGACCCCCCTGATGCATGCCGTCAACTTCACCAACGCCTTCGACAAGCAGACCTTCCCGGCGATCATGGACGAGCTCCGACAGAGCATCGGTGAATCCGACCTCTCGGGACGCACTGTCTTGCATCATGCCGTGTCGCATGCTGTTTCCGTTAAGTACCGGAGGCCTGCTCGGTACTATGTCGAGACCATCCTGGCGAAGCTACAGGATACCCATGACCCTGCTTTCGTGGAGTCGCTTGTGAATGCTCAAGATGCCAATGGAGACACCGCCATCCATCTTGCCGCGGAGAACAAGAACACCAAGATTATCCGCTCCCTGCTGGGTCGTGGGGCTTCTACCTCTATCCGCAACAGCAAAGGCATGCACGCCGAGGAGATGATCAGGGAACTTAACGAGGGAATCCGATCTCGCTCTGCAGTGCCGCCACCTTCTTCCTCGCCCTTTGCGCCCCCACCTCACCGAGCCAGCCCGGGCGCGACCGCGCCACAGGACTCATGGAAGGAAGGCCGGGACTACAGGTCGGAAGCTGCCAGGGCAGTGCAGAACCGCATAGCCCCCAAGATACTGGAGAAGGGTAAGCATCTTGCGCAGTGCTTCGAAGACGAGTGGAACGAGAAGGATGAGGCCGAGCAGGAGATGCGCCGGATACTCGCCAACACCCAGGAGGATGAGGTGGCCGAGATGGAGGAGCTGCGACGGTTCGAGGGCATGCTGGATTCGGACGAAGTCTCTGACAAGACAACCGCCGAATACGAACAGTTGCGGACTCAAGTCAACGCCCTGATGAAGTATCAGAACCGCATCACCGTCCACGGCAAGGTACACACCGAACTCAGCATGCAGGTTAATGGCAACGGCCAAGGGGCGAACAGCCAGCTGGCTGGCCAGGACGATCCGGAGGAGACCCTCTCTGTGGCTCGGGAGCTCTGCGCGAAGATCCAAGAGTTGCGAATACTTGAGGAGAAGCTGGTGGAAGCGAGTAGTCTTCAGGGCGTGGGCGAGGCGATTGGCAGATACCGGTTCCTGCTCCAGCTCTGCCTCGGTACCCAGGCGACCGGACTTGATGACAACGTTGACAGCATGATCCGCGAGTTTGAGGAGGAGGCTGAATACACCGGCATGCGCAGCAATGCCATCGCGAATGGGGGAGGCGATGGTCAGGCCATAGAGTTTTCTGACGGGGAGTAGAGAGCATCCCTGGAACTCAACTCAGCCCGGGATTTGAGAAAACAGTGAGGCTTGTTGTGGCCTTTGATGACTTTCTCAGGAAAGACTTCGTCTCTATTCTGGATTTTATGAAATTTGCATTTAGGAGCTTTGCATGCATGTCGACAGGGGAAAGAGGACGGAGGCCGAAATCAGTGGTCACGGTGTTTTGTTCTTTTTCAAAAGGGACGGCGTTTACGGCCTTGTGTGAGATACCAAGTTTTATGAGACAGGCAGGGAACATGAAATAAAAGGATTGATAAATTTTCAGTCGAGGAGAAGATACCTAAGTATGCATGTCGTGCTGTACTGTACTGTATGTACCATGTACTTTACCTGGGTTCATTGTCCCTGCCCTGTGATTTGTTCAATGTTGGACATGTCAGCCCCTGACACGAACACGGACCGCGGACATCGACATCGACATATTATCGTGACCCCCTCAGCGGCCTGAAGAGATTTTGGACCGTTAGATCCCTGTTCCAGTTCCTGAGCTGAAGTTATTGGGGCTGATGAGAGTTCCTGGTCTTTTGCAAGGTGGGCAAAGGAACTGCTTAAACAACAGCGTCCAGGAAATGTCGAGATCAACTACCCGAGGGACCCTATGTCGATGGCGATATTCTTTCAGCAAATGGAAGTGAGCCCATCCCGAGATGTTCGACCTCTTGGTAGATTTTTCTGAACTTTCCGAAAGCATTAATACTTATGTGTTAACAGTAAAATTATCATTATCATTGTCATCATAAACATCAATATTCTATCATCGTTGCCAGACCCGACTTTATTTTCAGACGTCTCCCGCCCGGCGGTTTGAATCAAATTGTGGGCCTCCGGATGACGGAAGGAAGCAAAGGTTCGGGTCCACTCGCAGTTCCGAAGTGCCGTGGCCGCCGTCCGGAGGCCCGTTTTTGTGTTATTTGTCTTGGATCAGACGAAGGAGACGACCTCATATGCAAAAATGGGTTTTGAGAAGAGAAGGCGAGCAAGTGATTGAGTACATAGCAAGTACATAGTACATACAAGGTATGTAGGCCACCTGAGCATGCAAGATGAGGAATCTGATACACCCGTTTGGACCGACTTGCATCATCCACTATCCACCATTCATCAATCATTCCCCCGTTATATATTGCACTCCTCCTCAGTCATCATCAATCATTACCACGTTTCATGTCACTTGAACCCTCACCAAGATCCTTTACACATCAGAACCTACGATTCTAGCCGTTACATACCGCTTACAGCACAGCACAGCACAGCACAGCAATCACTATTGCAGTCAGCTTATAAGTCCAGCTCAAGGGACTGATCACTATAGCAAAAGTCTCACACTCACACAAGCCTACATGATGGCGTCGATCAAGGCATCCAACATCCTTATCTTCGGGGCGACTGGCTTCATCGGCACCTTCATTACAGAGAAGATTGTCGCTGCACAGCCCGCATTCAACCATGTCACCGTCTTCACATCTACCAACACGGTCAAGAACAAGCCTGAACTGCTGGACGGATGGAAGAAGGCCGGCAACGTCACCGTCATCACGGGCGACGTCGACTCCGAGGCCGACGTCCGCGCAGCATACAAGGACCACAAGATCGACACTGTCATCTGTGCCTTTGGCCGGGCGGCCATCGCCAAGCAGATCAACCTTATCAAGTGGGCGGACGAGACGGACAATGTCAAGTGGTTCTTCCCATCCGAGTACGGAACCGACATCGAGTACAGCCCCAAGAGCAAGGACGAGAAGCCGCACCAGGAGAAGCTCAAGGTGCGCAAGTTCATCCGCGAGAGCGTCAAGAACCTGCAGGTCACATACGTGGTGACCGGCCCGTACTTTGAGTCGTGGGTCGGGCGCCAGCTCGGCCTGGATGTCTCGCTGGGTTATGATGTGCAGAACAAGGAGGCGTGTCTGGTCGAGGATGGAGAGGGAAAGATCGGCTTCACCACAAAGCCAGAGTAAGTCCAGCTTATTGATTGAGGAGTCCGGTACTTTTCAACTAACGAACCTGGCGTTATCTAGTGTCGGCAAGCTCGTGGTAGCGGCGCTGCGGCACCCAGAGGTGGAGGAGGCGGGTGGAAAGGCACTCAAGGTGAACTCGTTTGAGGTGACACCAAACCAGGTGCTGGCCGAGTATGAGAAGCAGACGGAGGCCAAGTGGAAGGTGGAATACGTCCCGCTCAAGAGACTCATCGAGGAGGAAAAGAAGCTATGGGAGGAGGGCCACCCCAAGGCCACAGTGCTCACCCTGAGGAGGATATGGTCCGAGGGAGGTACCCTGTATGAGAAGACGGACAATGGGGCGATTGGGCTCAAGACCGAGGATATGGAGTCGCTGGAGGTCATTCTGAAGAGACTGCTCGGAGGACAGTAGGGGGCCAGAAATCAGAAGCATACAGTGTATATGGATAGTCCGGGGTAATTGGCTGCTGGGTGTGTTGTGGCGTATATCCGTATAATCCGTATGGGTGCAATTGGCTGTGCCCAGGTGGTTTGTGGTGGAAGAGGGCCCCTGGCAGCTGCCTGGCAGGCCCGGAATAGCATACCCCACAGTGCCCAGATGCCCCATAACGTCAAGCCCCCGTCAGCTTGGCGTACCGCCCGTTGGACCCCTGTTGTTCCCCGAGTTCCCAAGTACTTAGCCTGTGCCAGGGTACCTGGTAGTACCTCCTACATTGATCCGTAGCAGCAGCTCTCTATACTCTCACGCTTCTCCAACACCAACTTCGATAAACAACATCCATAATCCTTCTCTCCCCACGCCTCACGACTTGTATATCATACAGCTGTGCTTCTACTGCAGACAGCAAACTCCTTAGTCTCTTCCAGCTCCAGTCGAGCTCCAACGGCACGCACCACACCGCTGATATCTGGACGACCTCCTCGTCACCATCGCCCCGCTCGCCGAGATCTTGAGGGCTTGAGGACCCAGGGGACTATGCCCACCTCTGGCGGTCCGGGGCAGCTCGCCCGCCATGTCTCACCCTTCTTGATCCTGTTGATCTTCATCAGCACTCTCGGTCCCTTCCAGTTCGGCTATCATTTGGTACGCCACTCACTGCTTGCGAAGCTGCTACACCAACCTTCCACCTCCCCTTCGCCACCGGAGACAAGAGCATATCGCTGACTATCCCATCCTCTTCTTTGTTACAGGCCGAGTTGAATGCCCCCCAACATGCTATCACATGCCAAGACGACAATGCCGCTCCTAGCACAATCGCCCGCGTGACATCCACCGTGTCGACCTACGCACTCGGGACCAATCCTGACTGCGACGGTGTGCCCATGGACGAGCCCACTTTTGCTGCTGTGTCGTCCGTCTTCACCATCGGCGGTCTGGTCGGTGCTCTCGCATCCGGGCCCATCACCTCCAAGAAAGGTAGATGGCTGTCCATGCAGATAACCGCCGTGACCTTCGTCCTCGGCGCTGCCATCGAGGCTGTCGCTCCTATGGCCTGGACCATGGGTGTTGGACGGTTCATCTCTGGTCTCGGCTCCGGTGCCAGCACCGTTATCGTTCCGCTGTACATTTCCGAGGTGGCCCCGCCTGCTGAGAGGGGTTTCTTTGGCGCCTTCACACAGATCAGTTGCAATGTGGGGATTCTCGTCGCCCAGGTGCTGGGCTACTTCTTGAGCTATGGCAAGGCCTGGCGTTGGATCCTGGGAATAAGCGGCCTCATCGCTGCTGCCCAGGGTGTCTCCACCTTTTTGATCCCCGAGAGTCCCGTCTGGACGGCTACTGTGAAGGGGGACGTCGCGAGTGGCAGGAGGATTCTGCAGCGAATCCGTGGCCGGGGTGCCAACATCGACGATGAAGTCGTTCTCTGGGAAGCCGGTTCCGCCAAGGACGTCACCAGTGAGGAGACAGGCCTCCTCGGACCACCCGAAGGAGGTGCTGCGCTTGTTCCGGAGCACGACGAGGTCCAGCATATTGGAGTCATGCAGGCTCTCAAGGATCCGTTGTACCGACCTGCTATGATCGTGGTCACGGGCATCATGTTCGCCCAGCAGCTCTGTGGCATCAACTCTATTGTCATGTACTCGGTAGCCCTCCTCAACGGCCTACTACCCCTCAGCTCCATCGTCCTCACAATACTCGTCTCGGCCGTCAACCTCGTCATGACAGCTGCATGCTCGCCCCTCCCGGACAAGTGGGGTCGCAAGACATGCCTGCTCGCCTCCATCGTCGGGCAGGGTATCTCCTCGCTCATCCTCGCCATCTCCATCCTCACAGGCTTCAAGATTATGTCTGCCCTGGCGGTGGGCGGCTTCGTGGCCTTCTTCGCCGTCGGCCTGGGCCCCGTGCCGTTTATCCTCGCGTCCGAGTTGGTGGGCCAAGAGGCCGTCGGTGCGACGCAGAGTTGGTGCCTGGCCACCAACTACACGGCTACCTTCCTTGTCGCGCAATTCTTCCCCATCGTCAACACGGCCCTGAACGGCTGGCTGGGCGGGCGCGGCGGATGGGTATACTTCATCTTTGCAGGGTTTGCGGCATTGTTTACGCTGTTCATTGCCACATGGGTGCCGGAAACCAAGGGCAAGAAGGATGCCGACGAGGTTTGGGGCCGGACGAGACGACTGGACTGATTGTAGGGATTTTTGAAGTAAGTTTGCGTGTCTGGTGAAAATTTAGGTAATGTCATAAGCATCTCCCACATTACTACCATATGTACATGCAACTTCCAATATACCTATAATGCAACGGCATAGTTGCATGGACAAGATCACTGCCACGTTTCCATGCTCTACTATCCTGGCAGTCGCGGGTCCTGGAACATCCTCTTGTTCTTAACCATCTGCTCGAGAGCCCCAATGCCCGCCCTGACGCCATCAATGACATAGACCCTTTCTGCCAGCTCTGCGGGGTATTCCTCCCAGATGGTACACCGGACCATGTCCTCCAAGCCGGCCATGCCTGCACAGCCCATAACGACACACTGGGCATAACCTCGACGCAGGAGCCGTTTGGTAGCCTCCTTCAACCTGCGGTGGACGACCTCCGGGGGGACGTCGCCGTGAAAGTCACCAGCATCCAGGCCTGTCGAGTGCACACCGAGGAACAAGCCGTTGTTCTGCTCGCCCGACTGTCCGAGATAGTTCTTGAGACCGGCGGTGAGATGGTCCTCCCAGAACTTCCCCGTGGTGACGATGCCCCAGCCGGTAGCACCGTCGTCCCCCCGGCGTAGCAACGGCAGTGCCGCGAGGATGCTGGCTTCGAAAATGCCCGTGACGGGGAGAGCATGGTTCTCGGCTGTTGCTATCCTGCCCACTAGGGTGTGGACACTGTAGCAGGCGACGAGAGCGCCGTCGTAGTGTTTCAGCATGCCTGTCTCTTGGAGGTTCTTCATGACGACCTCCTCACTAGCCTTTATGTCTTGGCCGTGGTTAATGCTGGCCGGGCTCTCGGGAGGTGCCGTGTACATGGTGATGTCGACGGACTATGAAGACGGCTACTGCATCAGCCATCGTTTTGGCCCTGTGGGATTGATGTTTCTAAGTTATGAAAAGATGAAATGGCCGAGGGGCGACTCGCCCATCTTTCGATATATGGTAGATAGACGGTTTGCTCGATGAATTATCCATGATCCTCCTTCCCTTAATTATAGAGGACTCATACATGTGGAAGATCTAAGGTCATTATGGCGCGCTCCATGCCATCGGTCATTTCATGGGACGAGTTCGGGTTGATGACCAGCAACCGTATGTTTCTCCTGGGAGATAGGGTGGTCATCTTGGAAGATGGAGTGGGTTGGCACAGAAGATGAGTTTCCGGTCAGACTATAAAATTTGATACAACCGTGGGGAGGATGGACTTGAACGTAAAGCAAAGGTGAGGCTGGAGTTGAAGCTGGGGAGCACTCGAGATAGGGTGATTGTATTGTTATGAGGGGTTCCATCGAGATACTGTAGATAGATGTACCCAGGTACGTACCGCAGTGTCGGTATGTACCTAGGTACCTAGGTGAGGACTCAATCAGGCAGGTGGGGCACTTTCATAAGCCACACTTGCTGCCTGCCACAGTGCTGCATGTATACGTATCTCAGTACCAACGTACCTATCTCGCTCAGCCACAGCAGTCAACTGTGACCCATGTGCCTTATTTGTAGGTGCCCCTGAGTCGGCCGAAGCTACTCTAGGCCCAGGCACACTGCTCCCCTAAGCCAGCCAATCCAGAACCCACCCCACACCGCGCGACCGCCTACCGTGTACCGTCATTGCCAGCAACCGACCGCCAGCACCGGCCGACAACAACGACCACCACGGACGACCATTGACCATCTACCATTCCGTTGTTTGAGCTTCCCCAGAACGACCAACACCAACGCCCATCCTCGGAGCCTTGTCAACACCCCCCATCTCAGCTCGCGGGAACTCTTTCAACAAAGTAGTCTCAGCTCCTAGCCTCACTGGCAAGATGGCCAATCCTCCTCCCATTGGTATGCTTCCCACGTATTACCCATCCCCCTTCCAAGTTTCCAGCTCCCAGATCCCATCTCTGCCCCGGAAAGCAGCTCCTCCTCCTCCTCCTCCTCCTCCTCCTTCTCCTCCTCCTCCTACTGCTGCTTCTGCCCTTCCCTCTCCCATAGTGCTCACTTTCATGCAAATGCATATGCGCATATACATGCACATATAGCTAACCTCTAACCTCTTTTACCCTCAATCTAGTCCTCGATGGCGGTACCGGCTTCCTCAAGGTCGGCTATGCCGCCCAAAACTTCCCCGAGTTCCAATACCCCTCCATCGTCGGCCGACCGATCATACGTACCGAGGAGAAGGGTGCCGGCGCCGGCGAGGCAGAGATGATTATCAAGGATATCATGTGCGGTGACGAGGCCGCAGCCGCCCGTACCATGCTGCAGATATCCTACCCCATGGAGAACGGCATCGTCAAGAAGTGGGATGACATGCAGCACCTGTGGGACTACACCTTCCACGAGAAGATGAAGGTCGAGACCGAGGGCCGCAAGATCCTGCTGACCGAGCCCCCGATGAACCCCCTCAAGAACAGGGAGCAGATGTGCGAGGTTATGTTTGATCGCTATCAATTTGGCGGTGTCTACGTGGCCATCCAGGCCGTGTTGGCCCTGTACGCACAAGGTATGTTGCATTACCTTGGCTGAGCTGTCTACTACTGCTACGTACGTGTATGATGAATGCCATGAATACTCACACGTGCCCTCCTTGCATTACAGGCCTCTCCTCCGGTGTCGTGGTCGACTCGGGCGACGGTGTCACCCACATCGTCCCCGTCTACGAATCCGTCGTCCTCAACCACCTCACCCGCCGCCTCGACGTGGCCGGCCGCGACGTCACGCGCAACCTGATCGCCCTGCTCCTCCGGAGGGGCTACGCCCTGAACCGCACGGCCGACTTCGAGACGGTCCGCCAGATCAAGGAGAAGCTGTGCTACGTGAGCTACGACCTGGAGCTGGACAAGCGCCTGAGCGAGGACACGACCGTCCTGGTCGAGAGCTACACGCTGCCCGACGGCCGCGTGATCCGCGTGGGCAGCGAGAGGTTCGAGGCCCCCGAGTGCCTGTTCCAGCCCCACCTCGTCGACTGCGAGCAGCCCGGCATGGCCGAGTTCCTGTTCAACACCATCCAGGCGGCCGACGTCGACGTGCGCTCGTCGCTCTTCAAGGCCATCGTCCTGTCCGGAGGCAGCAGCATGTACCCGGGCCTGCCGTCGCGGCTGGAGAAGGAGCTGAAGCAGCTGTGGCTGACGAGGGTGCTGGGGGGCAACCCGGAGCGGCTGAGCAAGTTCAAGGTCAGGATAGAAGACCCTCCGAGACGGCGACACATGGTGTTCCTGGGAGGTGCGGTCCTGGCCAACATCATGGCCGACAAGGAGAGCATGTGGATCACGAAGCAGGAGTGGGAGGAGCAAGGCCCAAGGGTCCTGGAGAAGCTGGGTCCAAGATAGTAGCAGTGTCAAGTAGTTGTTGTAGTATTAGGCGGGGGTGGAATAGTGGCATTGGGTTTCTCAGCACGGAGCATAGTGAATTACGGCAAGACTTCAAAAAACAAACACCAAGCAGTCCAGTTCCTTTTTTTCCGACCTGCAATCGAAGGAGGGAACAAATACGGTGCTCAAACCACCTGCTTAGGTGGTTATTGTTGTACATACAAATAGTACATGAATCGCCGTCCATTTCCAGGGGCAGTGGCAGGTAGTTCAACGGTGGTGGACGAAACTTGCGCCAGGTCTGTTCGTAGCCGGCCGAGCAGGTGCGATACGGGTGCAGGTGAAGGTGATATAGTATAATACTGCTTCGACTTATATCTTCTGGTTGTGGGTTATGCTGTCTGTCTCTTCATGTATCCCATTGCATCAACCGACCTGCCGAGCCATGACCAGCCGCCTAGTCCGACGTTGCATCTTGCCGTGGGAGAGCTCCCCGGGGATTGCGTATTCATATTGGCCAGCTGTGAACCAATCAATCCGACGGGAGCGAAGCCGCTCGACGCTTGCTCGTCAGCGAGATTAGCTCTCTGGTGGGAGTTTGTGTCTACTTTACTTTACGGCCGACCTGAGCCGAGGTGAAAGCAGGAAACCTTGCAAGATACACACACGTTGTACCAACTCCTCAATCGACATCTACGCCTTGCTACGAGTAGAAACAGCACAGCCAGTTTTTTATATATATGTTCCAGAGCATCAGCCTTACTCGCCTTCGGCGGATTCCTTAAACAACGACCAGCATACCCCCGAGATTTACCCGGACAGTGCCCGTCGTCGGCGGACATCTTCCTCTATCCATCTGTCCTTCGGCGTGTACCGGAGGAAGAGGAGAAGGAGGAGGAGGAGGAGGGAAGAGAGCACTTGAGGGGACGAGAGGAAGAGATATGACAAACCCGGTGTCGTCGGCTGCTGCTCAAGGCTCAGGCACGCGGCCAAAGAGCATCCTGAAGAGGACTGTCCAAGCTGACTTTGAAGGTGAGAATCACTGGAACCATGCCGTATTCTATTGTATCGCGTATCACGTATCACGTACCGACATTGATGCTGTACCTCTGATTCATTGAAGCACATCTCGGTGCTGTCCAGTTTATATTGCTGCCGTCTTTTTATATTGGGGCAGATAAACATTGATCGAGTGACCAATCCACTGGATGAGACCAATTGATGTTGGGTTTTGTTACTTGTTCATACAGTCATTAACTTGATCTGATTGCGGTTATGGCACACGGAGAAGAACAGATATGATTGACGAAGCATCATACTTTTTTCTCTCCTACTCACTGAGAACCTTTACACATACATACATACATATACACACACTCTCATCCTTCTTTTATATCTGCTCAACAGCCTTCACCTCAACCTCAAACAAAACAAACAACAACAAAAAACAACAAAAAAAATGGAAAAGAAAGAAGAAAAAAAGAACACATGAAAAATTCAAATTCCGTTTCTTCTTCACATATTCAGAATAATCATCACCACCACTTTCTCACCCTCATCATTTACCCGGCTTAGTTGACCCCTTTCAATCGAATACATCACATACATCTTACTTCCTACCCTAACCCAGACCCCCTTTTCTCGTTGCTGTTGGCTTGTTGGTTGTTGATCGTCGGTCACCTTCAATTCGTTCCGCTTCTCACATCTGACACACACGCACACACGCACACACCGGCCCCATCTTCACCCGTGGGGAAACCGGAAACGGGGGGCCGATCTTACAGTACTTCTCTCTTTTCCCTTCCTGTCCCGATATATTGAAGTTCCTTGCCGAGTCCTTCGGTCCCCCGTCAAACTTCGGATGGTCAGGTCAGCTGGAATCGGCCAATCGTGACGGTGAATACCGGATCTTCCGACTTCAGCCTGACAATATGAATGCGTGACATCTTCCGAGATCTTCGCCCCAGTCCCCCCACCACCAGCGCCATACCTCCTTACTGCTGTTCTCGTACCTTGATCGACCTCGTCGCATTCATTGTCATTAACCTTGTCATTACCACCATCATCGTCATCATCACTACTAAACATGATGAACTCGTCGGCGTCAGCAAGGCAATATGGTCTGACCCGGCAGTCATCGTCATCAACTCTTCAAAGCAGACCTGGCATCGCAAGGCAGGGCTCATCCACATGTATTACCACCTCCATCCTCTCTCATCTCACTTCATTCCTCGTGTTTACCTGACCTCACCACTCACCGCTCACCGCTCACCGCTCACTCATCCTCGATTATCATCCTTTCTCAGGCTGACCTCCTTCCATAGACCCCTCAGACCGTGGCTATGGCTCATCCGTCGGCTACCAGTCCAAAGTCCGTGTCATAGACAGGTACAAAGTCATCGGCTTCATCAGCAGTGGAACCTATGGCCGTGTGTACAAAGCCGTCGGCCGGCAGGGCCAGACGGGCGAGTTCGCCATCAAGAAGTTCAAGCCGGACAAGGAGGGCGAGATCGTGAGCTACACGGGCATCTCGCAGTCTGCCGTCCGCGAGATGGCCCTGTGCAGCGAGCTGGGCCACGCCAACGTCATCAGGCTGCAGGAGATCATCCTCGAGGACAAGTGCATCTTTATGGTGTTTGAGTACGCCGAGCACGACCTGCTGCAGATCATCCACCACCACACCCAGCAGCCCAGGCATCCCATCCCGCCGGCCACCATCAAGAGCATCATGTTCCAGCTGCTGAACGGCTGCCAGTACCTCCACTCCAACTGGGTCCTGCACCGGGACCTGAAGCCCGCCAACATCATGGTCACGTCGTCGGGCGAGGTCAAGATCGGCGATCTGGGGCTGGCGAGGATGTTCCAGAAGCCCCTCCACAGCCTCTACAGCGGCGATAAGGTCGTCGTGACCATCTGGTACCGCGCGCCCGAGCTCCTCCTGGGCAGCCGCCACTACACGCCCGCCATCGACATGTGGGCGCTGGGCTGCATCTTCGCCGAGCTGCTGAGCCTGCGGCCCATTTTCAAAGGGGAGGAGGCCAAGATGGACAGCAAGAAGACGGTGCCGTTCCAGCGGAACCAGATGCAGAAGATCGTCGACATCATGGGCCTGCCGACCAAGGAGCGCTGGCCGCTGCTCGTGCACATGCCCGAGTACACCTCGCTGCCGCAGCTCCAGCCGCCCATGACCCACGGCGGCCACGGCGGTGGTGGCGGCAGGCACGGAGGGGGACACCACGGGGGCCACCACGGGGGCCACGCGCAGCCGGCGGGCAGCCAGCTGGAGAAGTGGTACTACAGCACCATCAACACGTCGACGGGCACGAGCAACCCGGCCCCCAACGGCGGGCCCAGCAGCCTCGCCAGCCTCGGGGCCGAGGGGTACAAGCTGCTGGCCGGGCTCCTCGAGTACGACCCCGAGAGGCGGCTGACGGCGGCGCAGGCGCTGCAGCACGCCTTCTTCACCACGGGCCCGGACAAGGTCAGCGCAAACTGCTTCGAGGGGCTCAAGGTCGAGTACCCGCACCGGAGGGTGAGCCAGGACGACAACGACATCAGGACGAGCAGCTTGCCTGGTACCAAGAGGAGCGGGCTGCCGGACGATTCATTGGTCAGGCCGGGCAAGAGGGTCAAGGAGGGTTAAGAGGCACTCTCGGGTTGGGAAACGGAATTATGCATATACAAGAGATGGGGAAGCATGGCGTTCGGATAGTACGGTGTGATTGATACAGATCAAGGAGGAATATGGATTTCAGAAGTTAGACAACATGTGTTTGTGGGACAGGACCAGTCCAGTCCAGAGCAAAATCAATGATTACTTCAGGGACGGTCAAACCCGCCGCTTTTCCTCTAGCTTTCCTACCTACCCTGATAGACCGACGGTTGATTATCTACTCGAAATGCCGCCGTATAGCAGCACTTACCCACCCAGACAGACACCGATCGCCATTCCTTCCTGCCCCTTTGTGCCCCTTTGCTGTCGCCATCGCCTTCGCCATCGCCTTCGCCATCTGCCAATATCCGCATCTCTCTCTAAAATAGACACATACTAGATCCTTTCCTCCTCACTTCGCTGGGTATCCCTTTCTGCAAGTCGAAAATAGAGAGAAAAAAGAAGCGCCAAAACAAAATGACGAAAATTACATGGTTGTATAGAAAACGGGAAATTAGGGGGAGTCGTCAAACGTAGTAGCATGATACACGGGGAGAGGAAGAGTGCAAAAACAAAAGGGCGGGTGGAGGTGGAAGAGGAGAGGAAAGGGGCTGATGTATCATATGGGCGCCCGCTGAGTGTGGTCAAGGTCGCCCATCCAACGACCTGGGTGTGCATCTCTTTCACAACAATTGTCCCACCGAGCAGTTGCCACGTACTTTGCTGGTGGTTCCTGTTGAGGGCCCCTCTCTCAGCACCCCGGCCCCTTCCACAACCGCCTTTTCCAATGTAGTCGTGCATGTCTATCGCCGTTGCTTTGGGAATCACCTCACAGACTGGGTATTTGTGCCAGCCCCGTAGGGCACAGCACAGGGTGTCCACCATAGTGTTATTTCCACATAGCGCCCTCAGGGCGTTGCCAGCCTACTGCTTCATAGCCCCCCTAGAGCTCTTATTTCTTGCCGGGCGTAGGAGGTGCCTTGATGTTGTTGGAGAGCCAGGCCAGACCTTCGACCAGGCCCTCACCAGTCGTGGCGCAACTGGGCACGACGAACCATGTTTTCTTTTCGCTTTCGGGTTTGCCCTGGTTGAGCTCTTCGAGCCCGAGCTTGTCGGTGATTTTCTGGGGGTTCATGGCTGTACACACACAGGGAACCAGTTAGTGGTCTGCAATATGTTCGGGAGAGGGTTTTGCAGAAGGGGGGTTTCTCCGCTTACCCTCAGGCAGATCCTGCTTATTGGCGAAGACCAGCAGCAAGCTGTCCTTCATTTCCCTGTCGTTGATGATGCGGTGCAATTCCGTCTTTGCCTCAGGCATGCGATCCTCGTCACACGAGTCCACGACGAAAATAAGACCCTGCGTTCCTGTTGTTCCCGGCAAGTCGCGTGTCAGTGATGTGTGTCTGGTGTTGTCTTTCCCGCGACCAAATATGATGTAACATACCGCTGAAGTAATGCCTCCACAGAGGCCGGATCTTGTCCTGTCCGCCGACATCCCAGACATTGAACTTAACGTTCTTGTAGGTGACAGTCTCGACGTTGAAACCGACTGTGGGGATGGTTGTGACGTCCTGGCCGAGCTTCAATTTGTAGAGGATGGTGGTCTTTCCGGCGGCATCGAGACCCAACATCAACAGGCGCATCTCCTTGGATCCGAAGATCTTGCTCATCATCTTGCTAAGTTGGCCACCCATTGTGGCTGTTGGACTGGAATGGTCTTGGTGGTTATGGTCGTTGTCGTCGTCGAGTACAATGTGGAGGTAATCGTGTGGTAACGGGCTCGCGGAACAAAGACGGCCAGTCGTATGTGCGTATACCAAGGTGTTTCTTTATGAGCGAGCAAAATACGTCGGACTTGGGCAGCGGCAGCGGCGTGGTGATTCGAGGGAGGTTCAAGAATGTCGTTAGTGAAGGGTAGTAGAGCGACGGCGTGGTGGTGATTGGGGTTGGTGTTGTTGCTGTTATGGTGTTGTGGTGTATGAAGTGCTGACCCCAAGGTTCAGTGGAGGTCGATTTAGAAGTCGAATTGCGGGAGTGGAAGTCGAGGTCGAAGGGAGAGGAGGAGGAGGAGGAGGAGGAGGATGGTGTTGCAGGGAACTGGTGCAGAAGCAGTAGCAGTACGTAGAGATTAATCTGCAACAGGTAGCAAGCAAATGCCTGTGTGTCCTCTCGGATAGGCAATGATGAGAGCCCTGGGAGACGGTCGGGGGGGAGAATAAAATGGGCGAGAAATGTGCTGAATGCGCTGAAATGTCCCTGTTGGGCAGTCGAAATTAGCATCAGCGATCAAGTGCCAATTGCACAAAGTTATTTATTAGATTTGGTCCTTATTCGGGGGCCCGGTCCTTGTCACATATGCCCTTGTCAGTACCTGAGCATATCGTCGGAGCCCAAAGTACGGGTCGGTAATCGTAAAATCGTACGCGGTAAATTAGATGGAATTGCAACGCATATACGCACCGAGATTGTCTCCCTCTCTCTCTCTCTCTCTGTCTGTCTCTTGCTTTGTGACGGGGTTTGGTTGGTGTCTGTCTTTTAGAGACAGGATCGAGAGAGATAGGTGTGTGTGGTGTGTGTGTGTGTTGTGTATCGAGTATGTCTTTTGGGATCCTTCAGACTTTCTTTCTTTCTCCCTTTATCTATTGTGTGTGTGTTGTCTGCTCCGTGGTCGACCTGGCTGGCTGTATGGCTGTTTGGTGTTTTGGAATTCGGCTAATCAACGGTGGTCGTGCGACGTAACCTGGGAACCTTGTACTGTTTCAATTCATTTCCTTACGCAGCAGGTACGGAGTACTTACAGTACCTGCCCACTACGCTTTTTAGCAGCTATGGCAGGTACGCCGGCTGGCTTGTACCACAGTACGCTGGTGCTGGCGACGCTACATACTAATCTTGCCCCTGACTAACTGATGACGGGCACGGCAGCAGGCCACCAGCGCACCATCACAGGTGGGTACCTACTTAGGTACCTTGGTATCTACCTACCTAAGGTACCTATGGTAGATAGGCACTGGCAGTTGAGCAGGTACCTGGGTATGGCCTTGGCGCATGTACCTATATTTACCCCTGCAGCAAGTCCCCAGTCGAAGTCACTGCAGGGTGCGTTCCACAGTTGAGGCGCCCATGCATTTGATATGCCCCGCCGATCCACATTACTCGAATATGCACCAATACCGTATTATATGCATCCTCAATACCCCGTTGGGAGCATATGTAGTGGAACCACTTCGGCTTACTAAACCCGATCCAATGTTCGCCGGCCAGAATTACACACCACCAACATGTGGAAAGTACCACTCAAATGGATCACTGTAATGAGCATCTCAACTCAACCCACTTAATAAGGCAAAACACCAAAAAGGCGATTAAAAATGCTGTATTCAAAAATAAAAAAAGGAATAAAAACAAGCAAGACACATTTTGAGCCCAAAAACATGACAAAAGGTTGTCTGCCCCATGAATCGAACATGGGTTTCCTCGGATCGTAATGTTTCTCTTGCAAGAACCACAACGAGGTGTACTGACCACTATACTAGGCAGACGATATTTGTTGACTATTGGAGAGACTTGAATACCTCGCTCAACTCACAGAAAAACATGCCAACTTTCCTTTGACATATCACCAGACATATAAAAGCAATATTTCTTGATGTACTTACTCTTATTGCAACTAAGTTCCATGATACTTTCAATGAGAATGAGCCAGATTGAATACATGGTGTCTGATTTACCATGGCCCAATATTCGCCGAATACAAATCACTTCACATCCCTGGCTCCTGACTCTACTATCTAACAGGTATTCGATAATTATGTTTCCTTCATGAGCGTAAACATACTCCGCGTAAAGACAGAGTTACGAGCCCATTCAAGCATGCTTCACCTCCAGCCGATCAACCAATCAACCATTCATCATATCTATTTACCAGATCACCCTCCTAATCCCGATAATCCACCACGAACCTCCTCTCCACAACCTGCTGTGTCCCCGACTGTTCCTCCCCCTCGAATCGCAAATTGACATTCCCGGTCCCCGTATCCATTCCCGTAACCTCGGCCTTATAGAACGTCGTGCTGTCGGGATACAGAGCCAAGACCGTCTTGCCCTTCTCCAGCTTGGGTAGATCCGTGGTCGTTGGCGGCGGGATGGAAATCATGGCCGACGCGCTCATCTTGTACTCCTTCCTAGCGGGGGACGGCACGTCCGGGTCCTCGTCCTTGACTATGTACCGTCGGCCCTTGCCGTCGCCGAGAACCTGCTTGACCTTGCCCAGGTACCACTCCGACGTGTCGTTGGGGGTGGGTGGTTTGGGTTTGAAGGCCACGTCCTGGTCCTTGGAGAACATGACCTTGGCCCGGATGCTGGACCCTACCGTGGCCGAAGAGAAGCTGTGTCCTTGTGGCTCCACGCTGTCGGCTTTGGGCGTGTCGCGGTCTCCTCCGCGCGGAGGTACGCTGTCGCGGTTGCCAGACCTGTCGCTAGAGGCCCCTCTGCCACCCCCGCCGCCCCCGCCTCCTCCTCCACCGCGCCCCCCGAGTTTGCGAGCGTGGCCACCGATGGGGCTTGGATGGGGGCTGTCCGCTGCGGTATCGAAGTCGTAGAGGTCCGTCTTGTCTTTATCTTTGTCCTTGTCCTCCTTCTTGACTTTGTCCTTGTCATCATCTCGCTGGGCGTCACGCTCGCGATTCCGCTCTTTCTCTCTCTCTCGTTCCCGCTCTCGTTCCCTTTCGCGTTCGCGTTCACGTTCACGCTCTCGGTCTTTCTCCCTTTCCTTCTCCCTCTCGCGCTCCCTCTCCCTCTCTTTCTCCCTCTCCCTCTCCCTTTCTCTCTCCCTTTCCCTCTCCCTCTCGCGCTCCCGGTCGGCCTTGTCGGACTTGCCAGCCCGGCTGGAACTACGGCCTGTGCCGGAGAGGAGGCTGGCTGAGCGAGATGAGGATCCGACGGCCGGGGCTGCGGCCTTCTCCTTGGCCTCCTGGATGCCCTTCAATATTTCAAGGAAGCCGAGCACGTCGGCAATCTTCTTGGTGGTGGCATCATTGATCTTGACACCGTCCCGGTAAAGTTTGTCAAGTTGCTGTAGAGCCTGGGTAACAGAGTTCCTGTCGACATCGTCCTTGGAGTCCTGGTTGGTATTCACGTAGCTCTCCTGGGCAGCAACCTGGCGGACATTATCGTTACTCTGGTTGACCTCCTCAATGATGGAAGCGATGTCGTCCTGGATCTTCTGCCAGAGATGGACCTCCTCGCCCTGAGCGCTGCTGTTGCGAGGAGGTGGCCTCGGGCGCTCACCCCGGCTTCTTTGCGACATGCCCCTCCAGCTGTCGGTGTCCTCGACCTCTCTTAGAAGTCTGTTTTCACTTGCTTAGTAATGCAGCTCGGCAGATAGATAGGGAAGATGCGGGTCAAGCCAGGTCAGGATGAGCCGGACAACGGACAACAACAATCAAAATTGGAAATGAAAGAGATGTAGTTTCAAAAAGGTAAGAAGAAGACTGGGGTGGGGGAAATGTGTGTGGGAGTGAGTGTCTCAGTGACAGTAAACCGAGAATTGGGTGAGAAGGTGGGTAAAGGGCGGGAGACTGGGCATATTCATGAGAACAATTGCCGTCTAAACGTAATCTGTTGCAATCTCTGTTTTCGGCGCAAACCATGGAGCGTACCTTCAGTCAAGAATCCAGTTGCTCAACTCCTTGTAGCCAGCCTTAGTCCAGTGGGTGCAGGGGGGAGGGGAAGGTGTATGTATATATTGTCGTGTGCACGGAAAGAGTATGGCTGACAGGAAAAGGGGATAGGCGGTCACTTGGGAGGAGGATATGGGATGTGTTCAGGTCGATCCTCAACCAAGACAGAATGACAGGGCCGGTGTGATGGTTGTTGTTGTTGCCGTTGTCGGTGTCGTTATTATCGGTGTCGTTGTCCTTGTTGTTGTCCAGGAGTATGTATATGTATATGTGCGTGTGTGTGTGTGTGTGTGTGTGTATGTGTGTATTTGACGGGATTAAATGGTGTGCTTGAACCAACCTTGAGCCGGAGGAAGACCGTTCGTGTCTAAACGGAGGTGGAGGCCTATTGGGAAGATTGTCATTGCGCTTGGAAGGTTGCCATGTCATTTCTCTTGGGCGGCAAAGGAAGGAACGGGAACCGGAGTTGAAACGGGAACGGGGAGGGAACCGTGAAGTCTGCCGGCAGATGATGATCGTGGTACAGCCCTCATTGGATGGTAGAAAGAATACCTTGGGATGTGCGCGGGATATGGTGAAGAACAAAGTACCTGGGCGTGTGTGCTAGGGGGGAAACGAAACGGGAAAACGGGCCAACAGGATTTGGGGGAACGGAGGGCGGGATGACCGTCTGACAGCTTCCTTAGTTCGAGATAGGATGGCTGGATGGGAAGACAAGGTGGTAAGGCAAGGTAGGTAGGCCTGGTAAGGTAGTAGTGGTAGTAGTAGCAATATTCCAAGGTTGTTTTTGACGAGGCTGGGTCAGCTGTCAGCTGTCAACTGGCTCAGGGCTATCGATGTGCTGGGTGCTTGCCGCTGCTGGGTGCTGCTGCTGCTAGGTGGGGGTTGGGGCCAGATATGCTGGGTTAGGTGAGTACGACGAAGCCGCCCCGCTCACCGTTCCTCCGTCTGGTGCTCCGTGCTCCGTGTCCCCGTTCAAATGTTGCTGGCTGGCTGCTCCGTGATGGTGGGGTAGATCAAGTAATCCATACAAGGCAAATATATGCGAAAGGTACAAATCAAGCATCTAATAGGGAGTACCTGGTACCCTCTTGCCTACCTACGAACCTGCCTAGGTAGGTTTGTGCTTACACAGTACCATACCATACCCAGGTACAATATACCATACCATACCATACCCTACCCTAGCTGCAGGTCATCTGCTGTGATGTCAGGCTCCCCCCACCCCTCCTCCCTTCCCTCCTTCTAGTTGTCATCTCTCCAGTAACCCCGTCTCCTCCTCTTGTTCCTCCTCTTATTCATCCATAATTACTAAGTCACCAACCTCACTGTCCACAACATCCACGATACCCTCACCAACACGACTCTACGCCACCACACGTCTACACCTCCACGTACACAACTTCGACGGCAGAGCTGGCCACAACCCAGAATAAACCACCAACCACCCCATCCATTCCCTTCTCCCTCTCTGCTCTTCCAACCATGCAGGTCCCCTTGATCAGACTACAATGCGGCGTTAATACCTACGACTGGGGCAAGAAGGGCAGTGACTCGGCCGCCGCCAGGTTTGCCACTGCCACTCCTGCCCCTGACTTCTCCGTGGAAGAAGACCAGCCTTATGCTGAGGTACGTCTCTATCTGTTACCCAATGCAACCACCCACCGAACTCCTGGGGTTAGCCTCAATGCTAACCTATTGTCCCTCCCTTCTCCGCAGCTCTGGATGGGCACGCATCCCTCCAACCCCTCCAAAGATCTTACGACCGGCCGCACCCTTCTCGACCTTGTCCAAGACAACGAAGCCCTCCTCTCTCACTCCACCGTTGCCCGATATGGCAATAAGCTGCCCTTTTTGTTCAAGATTCTCTCCATCGCCAGGGCCCTCTCCCTGCAGGCCCACCCCAACAAGAAGCTTGCCGAGCAGCTACATGCCAAAGATCCCAAGAACTACCCCGATGACAACCACAAGCCCGAGATGGCTATTGCCCTTACCCACTTCGAGGGTCTGTGCGGCTTCAGACCTCCATCCGAGATAGTACACTTCCTCGACACTGTCAAGCCACTTCATCATTTTGTCGGCGACGAGACCGCAGAGAGCTTCACCACTACAATCAAGTCGCACGAGGGTGACGAGTCCGAGGAGGCGAAGGAGAAGAACAAGGCTGCCTTACAGAAGCTCTTTGGCGCCATCATGTCGAGACCACAACCCGAGCTGGAGACAGCGACCAAGGCTCTTCTGGAAGAGGCCACGGCCGACACGGACAACTTTGCAGGTGGTGGTGCCGGGCCCAACTCTGGAAAAGACCTTGCTGAGCTGATCAAGCGACTACATGGCCAGTTCGGCCCGGACTATGGCCTGTTCGTTCTGTTCCTCTGCAACCTCGTCAAGATGGCCCCAGGCGAGGCTCTCTTCCTAAGAGCCGATGACATCCATGCCTATATCTCGGGTGACATCATCGAGTGTATGGCTGCCAGCGACAACGTCGTTCGAGCCGGCTTTACCCCCAAGTTCAAGGATGTCGACACCCTGGTTTCGATGCTGACCTACAACTACGCCCCCATTGATGAGCAGAAGATGGCCCCAGTCGAATATGCCTACGCAACACTCAACAGACATGCCTACAGCTCTGGTAGCGAGGTTATGCTCTACGATCCCCCCATCGAGGAGTTTAGTGTTGTGCGCAGCGTGCTGAGACGCGAGGGTGCCAAGGCTACCTTTGATCCGCTGGACGGACCGAGCATTATAATATGTACCGGTGGCAAGGGCAAGATTTCAGTGGGCCCGACCGTGGAGGAGATAAAAGAGGGCTATGTCTTCTTTGTGGGGTCGACCGCCGAGGTGGCCTTGGAGTCAGCTGGCGAGGGTGACGAGGAGTTTGTGACTTTCAAGGCGTTCTGTGAGGTGGATGATCACAGCAACGGAGCCTAGAAGGCTCTACATCACACCGTATTTCGCGAGGACCTGCCGCCCACGGATGTTGTATCAACGCCAGCCAGCCTCAGGGCTTAGCACCGTAATGGTACCCACGTAACCTGGCATGGGGACTTAGCCCTGGTCTTGACCATGGCCGGGCTGCATGATGTTGTCAAGGCACGAAAAAGGGTGGTGTGGCCAGGCGAACAGAAGATGACCATGATACCAACCATTGGTGAACTTTCATGAGTTGCCGCGCATCGTTTTTGAAGTATATCTTACAGAGCGTTGCATTTTTCACTGGCCCACGTTGTAGAAGAAAGATACGAGTAATGATCTGAGATTCTAAGCTTGTGTATGTATTGGCCCTTCTGGGAAAGGAGGAGAATAATGAAAACCATAGGCACGGGGATACCGCACATGCACCACGTTTACCCACCGAGTTACCGCCTTCTGCCCCCGCTCTCTCTGTGCTTTGCTCCTTACGACTTCTCCGTTACGACAGACATTATTCCATTCCGTGATGCTGTCCTGTGTATCTAGAAGTTGCCTACTGGGCAGTCTTCCGGTGCGAAATCTTCCTAAAAAGGTCCCTCTGGTCCCTGTGTAATTAGCCCTACTCTTGGTCCGAACCATCCTCGTATCGATGATGACCACGAGTATATGCCCACGTAGGCTAGGGATACTTGGGCAAGAACATTGAACGTGATTAAATTATGGCCATCCAGACCCACCGCAACATGCCCTACAGACTCTTAATGCTCCAGCCTCCTGCAACCAGTGTGCTCTACCGTAGATACGATGTTACTCCTGGACCATTCCACTGCTTACGACTTTCATATGCCAAACACAACCCCGGATACCTACTTCCACGTAGTCGGACCAAAGAATGACCCATCATCAGGAAGGATTTTCGTGACCGCAGTACCCTCTGCATCCATATTACTGAACGGAACAGAGTTGCCCCACCAGTTGGGGAATGATGCACCACTGAGACCGAGGGCAAGGGCGGAAATGACGATACAGAACGCCGTTCCGATGTCGAGGGCTCCGGATAAGACATAGTTGTATCGAGCTGTGAGGGACTGTCAGCCGTGCTGTTCCTGCCCGGGGGACGGGGGATGGGGTATGGGGGAGGATAATAGGTTTGGTAGTCAAGGGGGCTGAGTAAAGGGAGCGAGATAACTTACTCCACCAGCCAAAATAGGCCCTCCGAATCGTGTAGTTGAAGATGAAGCCGACAATACACCACTGTGCCAGGTACCACGCGGTAGCAGGGGGGATCATGCCCGCAGCTCCGAAGACTGTCGGGAAGAAGACGTATCGGAGCATGCTGCGAGGATACCTTCGCGCGACGAAGAACTGAATGGTAGGAAGAGCAGCGCCGATAAGCCAGAACCAGTTGGTCCAGGCGTAGAGGGCGCCAGGGCTGAACATGCGCTTGGGGCCGACGACTCCCCAGATGACAGACGCATTGTAGAATGTCTTTGCGCCGGGACATGTCAGGCCTTGAGCCTGCTCCGAGGTGCAGATCCCCTTGATGTTTCCTCGTAGAAAGTTGTAGGTGGCAATCTGGACAATGGACAACCACACGACAGCGAAGAACTGACAGTAGAACATGGTCCTCGGGGGGATCTTCATGTAGTGCCCAATCTTCATATCAGAGACATATGTAAGGCCGTTGTACGCCATCATATATCCCCACGACTTGAACAACATCATAGCAAGAGGCTTGCCAGGCTGCATATATCCGATGATGAGCTCGGTGACAACGTTCAGCCCTGTCTGCTGATTGGTTATGGCTTGAATAACGCCAACGGGAAGAATCAGGACGACCCCGATAAGCACGCAGACGATGTAGGCCCACCAGGCAAGGTGGGTTTCCCAGCACTGCGAGGCGATCATGCCGAAGGCGAAGCTGATGAGGAACACGGTAGCAAACCACCATTCGGGGGCCTCGCGGTACTTGCGCATAAGCCTGAGATGGACGTCTGGTTCCTCGTAGGTGGCGGTGCGCGCGCGGTTCCACACGTCCTTGCCGTAGAAGAGAGCGACATGTACGACTGTAGATATAAGGGCAGCGAAGGAGATGCCGTATGTGAGCGAGAAGGAGGCCCCTAGCATCAGAGGAGAATACTCATCATAGGCCGTCTGGTTGAACGTAAAATCGGGAGTCAGGATCCGACTAGTATTGTACGCGTTGCCGAAGTGATCGAAGTTTCCGTTGTAGGAGATGGGAAGATACTTGTAGAAGTCGGGACCCGCGTAAGTGAGGCCGATGGAGCCAATCATCATCACAATAATACCGACTCCCACGTTGGCGATAGCAAAGGCAGGGGTCTGCAAGGGCGACAGCAAGAAACCGGTGATGGTTGCCCAGTCAAAGCTGATGGGTAGCAGACCGATGCCAGTCTGGCCGCCCAGCAGCTGGTTAACCAGGACATTGTTCGGCGCGATCCAGGTAGCGAAGGTGAAGATCTGCAGGAACTGGGCCATAACCTGTGGGATCCACTCGTAGAAGAAGGTGGCAGCGGCCACGACAAGGAAGAACTTATACCGACCGATCTTCCAGCCATTGGTGAAACCAGGGTTAGCAGGGCTGTGGTCATGGAGCGTGTTCATGACGGTGGTGAAGATGAGGGTGGCCGGCCACACCATGGCAGATGGCCAGACGAGGAACCTCCTCATGACGCCAGCGAGTCCGAATCCCATAGCCTGAGTGGAAAGGATAAGGAGGAGCTGGAAGCCCCAGCCAAAGTGTTGCTGGTAGAAAATCTCCTGTGCCAGCAGAATATCGAGAGCATACGAGAGCGCGGAGCCGGCAGCCGTCATGATGACAATGATGGTGTGTTCCTTTATGTTGAAGGGAGCCTCCGGGTTGAACTCGAGGTGCTGGCCAAAGAGGCGGAACTTCCAGTTCGGCATGGTGGCATGCCAGCCCTTGCCCATAGGATACGCAATCAACTGCACGACGACGGGGGAGATGGTGACGGGCGCCCGACGGAGAGCCAGCAGGACGTTGCATGCTGTGACCACCGTGCAGGTGACGAAGCCGATGCACCAGGCGCGGATGGTGTTGACGGGCATATCTGGGTCGTCGGTGGGCTTCACAGAAGCACGTACTTCGGCGTAGGGCGAGTCTTCCTCGAGGAGCGACGTCTCGACTACCGCCTCCTTTTCCAAGTCCCCTCCGCGCAGAACCTAGTAATAGTTTGTCAGTTCTCAGCCCGTCACCACACCAGTCTCCCGAATCCGGGAGGCTCATGATGCATGCGAGTGGCCTACCTCATCAGCGGCATCCAGCTTCTCAATGTCCATAAAAGGATCCCACTTGTGCAACTTCTTGAACTTCTGCAGGCCCGCCGTAGGATTGATTTCCACAGGGCCGTCAGGAGACATATCAGACCCTGTGGACTGGCCATCAGACACAGGGGGGTGGCGCGAGGCCTTGCCCCGGAAAGAGAACCCCATGGTGGAGGGTTGCTTGTTTGTAATCTTGCTCTCTGAGAACACAGATGATGAAGGTCGAAGCCGAGGAACAAGAAAACGACAATACTTAAGTAACCAAGTACGGGAGACGACAGACCAAGTGGTATTTATACCCACGCTGGCAGAGCCGACAGATGCCACATGCAATCACGCTACGTTCTCTCCTCCTTCTTGCAGAACACGGCCTGGACCTCTAAAGCTTAAATGCAGATGATTGCAAGGGTTGGAACTAGGCTGAATGAGAAGATAGAGAGAGGAGACAGAAGATAGGGAGAGAGAGAGGAGAGAGGGGGTATGTGTGTGCGCGCGTCCTTAACCACGGCACCTGGGACCTTCCTCAGAAGATTGCCCCAGTCCATCTAGCTCGGGGCGAAGTCTGATGATGATACCACCCGCAAGATACCCGGGTCGATAAGGCTCAAGAATACCTACAACCATGTATTTGTCTTCATTTCCTTCGTGGGAAGGAGATGGTTTGATGGTGGCACCGGAGGTTGCACTCAACTTGGGACTTTACGGAGCAGGTCGGCGCCAATCTCTTGGCAGCAGTTCAGGACGATAGTACTGCTATTGCTATTACACACACATACAAATTCGTGGACACATCAACCGGTAGGCGTTTCTGTCTGCCAAGACGTCTCGAATCAGTCTGATTCAGGGCTACCGGACGGGAGACTGGAATCGTGCTCGAGCTGATACCGAAATACCCTTATCATTTAGCTTCTGTTTCCGGTCCCGATATGTTTTGTGTGTCTATCCGCCCCAGCACAGCACAAACAACCTTGGAGCATGATGTGCGTCTGTTTGCCGGATCGGGTGTGGTGCTCGTGGGTAGCATTAGGGGTTCAACGATCGAGGCTACATCGGTGAGCTGCACCTACTGCAAGTAAACTTCAGCAGAATGGGGGCATGGACATTCCCTACCTACTTGGGGACTTGTACCTAGAAGGGTGAGGGTGGAGAAGTGACCAAGAGGCCGTCCAAAATGTCCGTCAAGCATCGTACATATGTACCATATAATGTCTGGCACTGGAATCTCTATGAGGCGAGCTGGCATGTATACGAGGCAGGCAGGCAGGGTGGATACACACGGTCGAAGGGGCAGCATCAGGGGACATCGGGCAATCCAGATACCGGTAGACAGATGTCTTGCACTTCGGGATGAGAGCTGCCTCTTTTGACGGTTCCTTTGGTGTCGCTGAGCCGCAGCTGGTTGGCCATTCCAGAACAAGCAAGCCGTAGGTACTTAAGTAGGTAATTGCGACTTCCGGCACGGGATTGATGATTGATTGAGGGGCGGAGGACAGAAAGGTGGCATGATCATGATGAAGGGGCAGAGTGTGCATACCCTAAGTACCGCCAGCCGATCGGGATGGAACCAGATATTACAACATACACGCGCATGGCACCTGAAGTCTCTGGCGATGTTGCAGGTGCACACTTGGAGCACTTGAGCCTGAAGCCAGAGCAACATTGAAATGGCAGCACCTCTAGATCAACGTGCATCAGGGTGTTTGATGGCTGACGTCCACTCCGGATCACCACGTGACAGGGCTGCGGGTCCGTCCGTAAAAGGATTTTGGATCAAGCATCAAAAATTAAGGTTATGCTGACTTCCAGGGTTCCGATTTCTGCTTCTGCGCGGGGCGGCTTGACACTCCAGAAGTCGTGACACACATAAGTCAATCGGCCTGACGGAGTTGGCCTGGCCCCAGCCGGAGTCGATGTCGGCCATGCATGTGAATAAAACATAAAACGAACAGTATTAACTACCTAGGTACCTAGTTATGTGGCTAGGTAGAGTCCAAGTCTGCTTGTTTCAACAGGCGACAACAAGCATTCGTTAAAGGAAGGTTTGCGTGGCAGGGGCCATAATGAAACCACAGTGGACTTCTATTGTGGGGCTCCGAGGGAATACATACACACGGTTCAATATTCCAGATGAAAGTGCTGTGTGTGGTTGTGTACAGTACCAGAGTACCTGTAAGTAGACGCACACACACATTTACAAGAGGGAGAGGCACAGAAGAACATTGGTATACCTGGTACACCACGTACCTGGTTGGTTGTGAGTTGAAGCTCCAGCATCGCGGGGGATCAACATCAACCGTTCGATCTCCGCATTTATGGATGAATATCCGTGATCCATGATCCTTGGCCAGTGGTCAGTGGTCAGTGGTCAGTGGTCAGTGAAGGTTGCAACCACATGTATCAGTAGTAATGAACAGCAGGGTAGCACTTGAGGGCTGAGTGTAATGAAGTCATCGCTATATGTCTATATATCACCCATCTCCAGCATGGGCTGCTGATGGTGTGCTGATAGGCTCGCGACCCTTAAATAGGAGCTGACATCCGGAGCTGATCAGACTTTACACGTATGGTATAAAGATTGTAGCTCCCAAGCAGCCAAGTTCATGTAAAGGGCAGGACGATCAGATGTGCGGATCAGTGCCGGTGTGGCAATGATGAACGGGCCTGGCGCAGGGGCCGGGAATATACCCCTACATAACAACATGCAAGCAGGGTAACGGAGCAGGATCCGGCCTTCAGGATGCATTTTATGTATCATCAACATCATCATCATCATCACCAACCTTGTCGTCCACGAATCTCGATCAACAGACAAACAAGCCGAGCCTACCAAGACTTCATTCACCTCTAGGAAGGCGACAAGTAAGGGTGCCCGTCCCCCTCAATGTCAACTGGTTTTTCTCTTGTTCGCCATGACGCTGACTGACGTCGTCCGTCATATATCAAATTCATGTATCCTGGAGGCCTGCGCTGCCAGTCTGAGTCTGGCCGGTCTGGCCGGTCTCCCCACCCGGGGCGTTTGTTTCTTTGTCCTCCCCTCTAACTAAGTAGGTTGTCCGTCTTCATCACATGTGTGTACACGAAACCACCCACTCAGATGTACTTTACTTACCGTATTTGGTTGAAGTATACCAAGTAGTAAGTACATACCTACTGATGTTCTACTAAATTCTGAATATGCCCGAAATTGAAAGTTTCACCTTCCCCCCCCCCTCCTCTTTCAGAACCCGGCACCACACACAGAGTGCACGCAAGCTCCTTTTTATTTCCTCGCTCCAAATAAAGCATCAAGCTATCCGCGTCAACTGGTCTTGCCTGTCCACAATCCTCCCTCCCCCCACCCTTTCCAACTTCAGCCATATGTCTACTTAAGTATCTAGTTTACTTGTACTCCTGCATGTAGATATTCATATCTCGCGGGGTTCACCGGGCTCCAGGCTGCGTTCAGTCGTCTTACCCAATCTCGTTCTTCTGCCTGTCCAGATCTAGCTGCAGAGGGAGTGCCGTCAACTGGTTTACCCTCCATCTTCATATATATATGTATATGTATATATATGTATATTTCTCTTTGCACTATTCCAGTCATTGATCTGTCACATTTATCGAGCATCTTCCCGCCCGGCCTCTTCCACCAGTCCTTCGCCGTGGCCCCGTCGCACTGCCGTCTCACCATCAGCCGTCACAATCACGACACTTTTCTTCTTCTTTGGTTCCAATCCGTCTTGTCAGTCCGGCGCGTACAGCCCAATACCTATAAGTTGCTACTCAGCTACTCGGCTTCTCAACCTCTCATCCATTCGATGCTTCTCGATACCAAGGCACATTGCAGGCACATATTTCAATCGATATAACAGCAAACCGAACCAAGCAGTCCCCCCCTCTCGGTCTGTGCCGCCGTCGGTCAGATCACCATAGATGTCGCCGTGCCGCCGCCGGTTCAAGGATTGTAGCCCCGAGAAAGCCGGCGCTTGGACATTTGGATCTCATCTGGATTACATCTGGATCACGAGTCAGCCCGAGACTGCATCCGTGATCACCACTGTCACTGGCCACCCTTCACCTCGCTCACTTTCGCTCAATTCGCTCATTTCGCCCAATTCGCCCAAGTCCGCCTTCGCTTGGAACGTTGTAACCCGCGCTATTGAATATTGAGAGAGGGGCCCCCCCTTCTTGCCACTACTGTTTTGGTTGCTACTTTTGGTAACAATAATTACCAGTCAACCGGTCGAAGGACCACCAATACTCTCCACCCACTACATGCAGGCGTGCATGAGGACCCAGTCTGGGCCCTGACGAGACGAGAGTTGACGGACAACAAGCTTTTTGGGACTTCACGAACCCTTGTGTGTGTGTGTGTGTGTGAGACCAGAAAAAGAGTCGTCGTTCGCCAACCTTTTTGTCCTGTTGGTCGTCTTCTTCACCGCTTGCAAGGCGTCCCCATCCTCGCCCCACGTTCAAGTTGCGTGCGAGGACAATCCGTCCTCTGTTACAGGGACAGGTGGCTCAATTCAATACCTATACCTATCGCACGGTCAATTCTCTCAGTCTCTATTAGTCTGTTTGGTCCACCAACAGCACTAGAAGCACTTGAGCCATACCCACTGCCATCCATCTCCCCGAAGCTTGCCAGCCTGCCAGCCCGTGGGCGACAGCAACAAACGGGGTAATAACTGTTACATTTGGTGGGGCTTTGATTCTCCAGCTCCAAGGAAAAGGTCGAGGTTCGAAATTCCAGACCGGTCCATTTCCTGCCATCCAGGCTATTTCCAAATACTACTGCACGAGTTTGTATCGTGTATCGGTACCCAGTACCCGGTACCCAGTACCCAAAGCAGCCGAGTTGTACCCAAAACGAAACGTTCCCGTCGCCAGCATAGCGGCAAGATTACGGGTTGCGGATTGCGAATTGCGAATTGCAACCACCTGGGCACGCACCAGCAGCACTGGAGGCTGGGCTATTTTGTCCTGTCCTGTCCTGTCTGGCCTGCCTGCTTTAATCTCCTCTGGGGAGATTGCAGATACACTTCACTTCGTACATGCCCGAGGTCTGCTTTATTAATACTTCCGTCCTTGCCCACCCACCCTCGGCTTCTTTCCCCGGGCTTGGATCCATCCATATCTGATCGTATTCCCAAGTTTAATTCCTTGGATAAAAGACCACAGGCGCCTCAAGTGGTCTTCAACACCACAACCATTTCTATCCACCACGTCTTCTTGCCTCATACATCATCTACCTACCTGCCTGCCTGCCTTCCTGCCAAGTCTCTTTGTCAACTACATAGCAGCTTCTGCCTATCCACCAGGCCACTACACACCGCTTCATTGCTCTTCAAACCGCATCAAGCTTTGTTGCCAGTCCCCCCCCCCCATCGAGTCCCCGGGGCCCCATTTTGCTCCTGCGCTCCCCACACCGTACCCCCTGACCCAGGTATAAACCACAACCTTCCTCGGCTTGTGAGACAACAACAACAACAACAACAACAACAACAACAACAACAACAACAACAACAGGACCGACGAACGGGACTCCTTCGTACCAGCCTCCAACGGCCGAAGGGGACTACCAGAGACATAATCCCAGCCCGGGTGAAGACACAATACCCCAGCTTCCCGATGCCAACCACCAAATCCCACCACAGATCATATACGATCAACTTCAAGCTACGGGCACCGGAGCCGGATGCCCAACACGCGAGCGTCCCTGTTGCACCAACATACCCAAGCCAGCGACCAACCCTTCACACACCCCAAAAGTTCCACAAACCGTCGAAATCTACACCCAACGCTATGATGCCCCAAGTGGCGAAGGCGTTTCCCAGCCTGCCCAGCGGTAGCTGCGCCATCACCGAAAGCCTGCCGCAACACAACCGTGAGCTCACGCTGCGGAGGTACATGCTGCTACAGGACGAGCATGAGTTCATCCGCCGGCACCTCGATGAACTGTCGGCATCATCCACATCAACACCTACATCGGGGACCTCCGAGACCACCACTTCGTCCGCGCCGGGCCTGATACGGCCAGGTAATTATGGACCACGTCCGGGACACATGCGGAGCGAATCTGCCGCACGGCGGGCAAGCATGCCTCAGTACGATGCACCGCGGCCGCGCTTCCACAGGCGGGGCGGAGGGGCCGGTGGGGCGCGCGCGGCCGTCAGGGCGGAGACGATGGTGGATTCGGCCACGCTCGTCGAGGTGGCCAACGAGGAGGCCAAGCTTGTCACCGTGAACGAGGGGATCAAGCGGGCGCTGACCGAGCTGCTGAACTGCGAGGCCGTGCGGAGCGACAAGGTGTTTCGGAGCTTCTGCATGACGCGGCTGATGGAGACGGAGCAGGAGCTGCGGAGTGGACGGCGGAGGCGTAGCTGTCCCGTCGATTGAGAGACCGGCTGACCGGCCGGGCCCCGGGCAGCATTGGCGGCCGTGAGGCGTTGTACCGCTTCTTTTGATTTTTGGCGCATCTTTGTCCTTTTTTTTTTTTTTTTTTTTTTTTTTCCGGGAAACATGGTCACGCGAAGGGCGTTCTTGGGTGGGAAAACAAAACTGGAGGGACTTTCTTGGCCGGGCGTTTTATGGCTGGCCGGGCGTGGGACAGAAAATCGTGCTGACGCTGCTGATACCCTTGGTCACGCTGTCCGGCTATCCTGCGGCGTTGACTTTTATCTTGTTGATGTGGCCGCTGTTGTTGAGGATGTAATAGTTCAAAGTACTGGTAATAGTTGCTCTTTGGCACAGTCTGGGGAGGGAGGGAGGGGAAGAGTATTGTATAGCGCCTCCTTGTGGTCGTTGTAGTACTGCTTCTCGTGCTCCGCGACCTTAACCTGTAGGACCAAATGGAGACCGCGGACTAGAAGACGCAGTACTGCGAGGATTATCGGGAGAAGATGGACTGTTCTTTGTAAACAGTCCTATGAGGATTACTGCAGACTTACCGCAGAGAGATGAGACGCGGAGGAGTTGGCATCGATCATTGATGACCTGTACAAGGATTGAAAAATGTTGAATAGAGCACGAGGCATATCGCTTGAGGTATACAAAAGCCGAATCCGAAGCATGGCAGAACCGTTGCTTGTTGTCCGGATCTAATTTCAAATCAATGTAATGTAATGCAATGCGGTGCAATGCCTCAAAATCATCGATATCCTGAATCCCGTGCATATTGGCTTGTCCTCGGAAGGTACACTCATATGGTTATGTGGATAGAGATCAAAATATGGATGGTGAATAAGGGTTATATACTCCGTCGGGCATATTTCTAATACATGCGACCATACCCAGTGGAAAATTCGGGATCCCGTCCGCTCTCCCATAGACAAGCCGCTGAGGGCTGGATTAGTAGTTGGGTCGGTGACGACCAGCGAATACCCGGTGTTGCATGTGTGATACTCTTTTTTATTTATTTTATTTATACGGCCTGCCCGTTCATATTCCGTCACTTCGTTCAATGCGTTGTTTAAGTCTTCTCTTCTTTCTTTGCTTGTATTTGTGTTCCTTATCCCCCGTCTAATATTTTTTTTGATTTTATTTTACTTAGTACCTTGCAATACACGGCTGCTTGAATTAGCACAATAGCGGATCATTGCAGCGGCACAAGCTACTGGTCGAGCGTCTATAACGGTAGTGCTTCAGTGGTTGCTCGGGTGTCCTGTGCTTTTGGGGTTCCTCCCCTGTAGCCTTGCCCGCGGCAAGCAACAGAGCTCGTCGCGTAGCCCATCAACCTTGGAACTCAAACCTCTTTCGAAGTTCCGACTTGGAGCTTCTTCCACCCTCCGATTCGAAACTCCCACCTCAAGTGCTTCCCCCCTTCCACTTTGGTAGACCCCTCGCGTTGGTCATCTACTACTTGCGAGGCCCTTGGAACACACTTACAAGTTCTAGGACATACAGCCAACCATCCACCCGCCAACCAATCCACGCCCGCGACCCCGACCGCGTCGGGCCAAGACAGAAATCATGTCCGTCCTCCTCGAGACCAGCACAGGTGACATCGTGATCGACCTGCTGGTCGACTACGCCCCAAAGCTCTGCGAAAACTTCCTCAAGCTCTGCAAGGTCAAATACTACAACTACGCTCCAGTCCATTCTGTACAGAAGAACTTCTCCTTCCAGACCGGCGATCCACTTGGTCCTCTCTCCTCCGATTCTGATGGCGGCTCCTCCATATGGGGGCTCTTGTCGTCCCATCCCGTCGACCGGACCTTCCCTGCCCTGTTTCATCCAAAACTGAAACACCTGGAGCGCGGAACCGTGAGCATGGCCACAGTACCCAATCCAGCAGACGGCGGAGAGACACGGCTAGCCGGCAGCCAGTTCATCGTCACGCTGGGCGACCAGACAGACTACCTAGACGGGAAGGCCGCAATATTTGGCAAGGTTGTGGAGGGCTTTGACGTCCTAGAGAAGATCAACGACGCCATCGTTGACGGGAAGGGCCACCCGCTTGTCGATATCCGCATCAAGCACACCGCCGTGCTCGACGATCCCTATCCCGACCCCGCGGGCCTACGCGAACCGAGTAGCTCGCCCGTGCCGAGCAAGGCCCAGCTTGCTACCGTTAGGATCGCCGAGGGTGAGGCTGAGAACCTTGACCAAGAACAAGACGAAGAAGCCGCAGAAAATGCAGAGAAGGTCCGTCGCGAAAGGGAAGCTCGAGCCCAAGCGCTTACCCTCGAGATGATGGGCGACCTGCCCTTTGCCGAAGTCAAGCCGCCCGAGAACGTGCTCTTTGTCTGCAAGCTGAACCCAGTCACCGTCGACTCCGACCTGGAGCTCATCTTCAGCCGGTTTGGCAAGATACTATCCTGCGAGATCATCCGCGACAGGAAGAGTGGAGACAGCCTCCAATATGCCTTCATCGAGTTTGAGGACAAGGGCGCTTGCGAAACCGCATACTTCAAGATGCAAGGTGTGTTGATCGACGACCGAAGGATACATGTCGACTTCTCCCAGAGTGTCAGCCGCCTGAGCGACATGTGGAGGGACGAGGCGAACCAGAAGAGGAAGAAACACGCCTCAAATGGGAACAGAGGTGGGTGGGGTGGTGTCCAGGATCTCGAAAAGTGGCGAAAATACAGGGAGGAAGATGATGCTCCGGGACAAGGGGATCGCTATAACATGGTGCATGGTGAGGAGGACATCAAGGACAGAGCCGCGAGAGACCAAGACCGCACGAGGGCAGGGGCGGGTTCCAGACCAAGCGGGAGTCACTCTCCACCCCGGCGTGGGAACGGGGATCGAGAGTACCGGAAGCACGACCGAAGCAGAAGTCCTCGTCGAGATAGGCACGACAATACCAAGCGGGACCGCGACTACGACCGGAGAGATCGGCGACAGCGAGGCCGGGCTAGAGACGACTTTGATGGCTACAGAGGCAGATGAGACCCCGCACCCCAGGATGTAATACCAGTGATACCCTTTGCATTTACTGTGGCGGCAAACCAAGCACCACCACCCGAAGGTCTATAAAACCGGTAGTCTGGGCCCGAGTACATGAAGCGCCCAAATCTTGCAGAACTATCCGTGAAGTCCATCATCAGGGCCTGGGTCAAGGTCTCCATGGGGGTTGGAATACATGCAGCAGATGTTTACTTGAATGAACCACCTCAATTTGCCAGCTGCATTTGATCGACCAGCTGCCTCACCCGGCGTCGACAGCTTCCACTAGGAAAGATTACAATTACCACGACTGCCCACCGGTACCTTCGCTCCAGAGCACAAGTCATTTTGGAGTCGCAGAATCACCGACTACCTTAATGTCGGGCTTGGAGAACACGGCTAGTACAACTTCTCGGAGATGATACTTGTTGCCCCAGACTTGTCAACAGAAACAACATGTTTATTCTTCGTGAGTTTGACTCTTGTTCATTCGTGAATGACATTGTGCGCATCTAATGAGACCGATTGAATAGCTGCTGCCGTTTTTCCCAATCTTAATCCTAGTCCCAATCCCAGCCCGGTCCTAGCTGGTTCGACCTCAGCAGCAGTAGCCACCTTGGGCATGATACGATCATTAATGATCTGAATACTCCTTTCCAAGGCTCGAGCCAGCTTGGGTGAGATACGAGCGAAGTGTGCCTCCTGGTCCGGTATGGCTTGGAGATACTGAAACACAATAAGCCGACGGGCCCTACTTGGCTAGGGTTGAGGAGGACAATGGCTGGCAACTAAGACACTCGCAACGATCCTTGGCTTCTCTTACACTGAATCAACATCCTATTCGCCGCATACCTGCCATGGCTTCATCGAGTTTCCATACTTGAACATGGGCCAGATCGTTAGTGCCTTTGGCCGGTACACAGCAACATCAGTGGGCCCAAAGCAGTCACGTTTGTCTCATCGTCTAACTGTGCGAGCTGCGAAGCCCGTAAACAAAACACCGATGACCATAGAAGTGAGACACACACTTGGGTCCGGCCACAAAGAATTGACAGAGGGTCAGTAGTGCTTGGGTTGGGTTACAGCAAAACAATGTATCGAAGAATGTGGAAGCTGGTGAGCCTTTGTTCCATGGCCGCTATGCTCAACTCGCTATTGCATGTCAGACCAAGGGAGCAAAGTCGATAATCCTTGCTACGATACATCTTCCTGCTTATGGCACGTTGCAGTTGTATTTGGTCATTACCACGGGGGAGCTCAGTTCCAGGGTCACTGCCAGAGTCAAAGCCACAGAGCAGGCCTTTCTCAGAGGGGAAATGGCTGCGAGGTACCTCAAGGTCATCCGGATCAGGGGTCATGATACTGTTTTTACCAGAGCTGCTACTCTGCGAGAGTCGAAAACGTTCTCCTGCGAAAGTAATGTGATCCCCCGAGTGCCAGTCCGTTGAGACAACCACCGGGACAGTTTATCTCCACCGATCGCATATTTACAAGAGGACTGTGAGACCAATTGGAAGCCCGTTGTCCTTCATGAGACAAAGGGCTGGGGCTACTCATCACTTTGATCGTAAGCCTCGCTCACCGGTCAAATGAAAACGGGTTTCTCCTGGGCTTCGGGCTGTATGGGAACTCGACATTGGCTGCTCTAACTGATCACACCGCACACTCTCTCTCACCGGCGGAGCTGCGGGTCCTTGATTGGAAGAGGTAGACAGCGTGTATGCATGAGGCGACCACAGTGCTCGAAAGAAAGCCTTATAACATTGGCTTTTTTGCTCGACTGCGGGATCTAGCGAGGGCCGCTGTATCTTGCTGCTACACATGTAGCTGCATGTCTCATGAGAAGCACGCCGTCGGGTCCGCCAGATGGGAGCAAACGCGATCCGCCGGTGATAGCCTTAATCATCGGGATCTATGCTTGTTTCCTTTGTTGAAGGTCATGCCAGTTGTGAGACAAACTCCCAAATCTCCCAGGAGAATTGGGTGTGGCGTCTGCGGTGGTTCACATCGTCCGGATGCTGTGTCGCAGACACTCTTCTACGTCTTGCTGCACATAATCTTGCGCCACTGGGAGATAGGGGGGTGACGAGACTTTCAGCTTTCTGTTTGCAGTTCGCTTTCCGCGTATCAGCAATGCGGCTGACTGGGCTTGGAGGAAACCGAACGGCGGCGCCCACCGTGTTGCTCCTCGTTGCAACACCGGATGCCTTCCTCGATCCTCGGTTCAAGATCCCCTCTTCGCCCAGATCAACTTGATTTAATCGAGCAACCTATCAACACGCCACAGTCTACGTGTTGGCCTAAGACATATTTGGTACATCCCGTCGTGTTTTCCGTTGGCGAGCTGGACTGCGCAAAAGTCTGGTCGATGTCTCGAAGACGCACGGTTACGCAGGCAGTGTTGTCCACAGGCGCCACTGATACGGTCGGCTACCACTCGCATTCCAACACTCTACATTCACTTCAAAGATGAGGAAAGCTCTTCTATGCCTGCAGTACTCCCCGAATCCCAGCGTGGGGGTTCGGGTCAGGATGAAATTTTGGGGTCCTGGTGGTCGGTCAAACAACCCATTTCTGGCCGCTGCGCACCTGTCAAATGACGGCTCACCCCTTCGTCATGGGTTACGGCAGATTCGACAATCAGAATACCACTTCGAGAAACGACCAGGCTGGAGCTGACTGGCCCGCGCTTCCCAGGTCCGTTGGCGGCTGGCCGAATGGCGGAGGGTTGCATTCGCCTTGCGACGCCCAGTCAACTGCCGCGGTGAGCTGTCATATTTTTGTATATTATCAGCTAGCGTGCCTTGTTTCGCGGGCAGTCCTGTCTGGTCTTGACCATCTTGGCTCGACCTCGGAGCTGCAGCGTTCTATGACACTGCATCGTCTCACGACGGCCTTCCATTTCGACATGCGGACCGTTTTGTGCGGAGAGGTTGCTCTGCAGTAGCAACCTAGTCCTCGAAGCTTACCTGCCGTCACACTGCCGAGTTGGTCGTGTTTGACAACGTGAAGGGGTCCTTTGTCTTCAACTACATGTTGCAAGCTTGTATTTTGTTTTCTTGCCTTGTACTTGCAGATGGTCCTGCGAGGAAGGACCCCCAGAGTCTTATCAGACAAGGCCGCCGACCCTAACGACGACTCTCACCTGCGAAATCAATTTGATGAGCCAAGGCTTGATATCCAATTTACAGCGGGCAGAACAACAACCCAAATTCCACGGAACAAGTCTTGGCACGGAAGACGAGACGGGGAGAGCACAATCGAACTAACTTCCAAGGTTTGGAATGACGTCTGCCTTAATATGGGTAACAGAAGCGATTGGACATGATCCCGATGGCCTCTCAGCCCGCCCCCAAAGGAGTCTGCTGTTTTATTGATATGTTTTATCTTTCAAAGCAGCTTTCAGCGAGTCGAGGTCTGCCCGGGGTGTTTACATGAATTGCATCACCATCCGTCCCTGCTGGGTGACACGAAACCTGTAGCAAGGCGATTGAGAATGGAGCATCGAACATCCGCAAATCAACGTCAACAAGCAGCTGCGTCACCCTAAGAAGTGCGTCTCTCGTGACACGAAGGGCAATCTTGGAAGACGCGGGCGTGTGGAAATGCTTTAGAAAACACTTCTGTCTAAGTGGAACCTCTAGCTCGAAGGGGTTGGTTCTTCGCAGGACACGTATGGGAGCTGTCTTCGTTATCGAAACGGCGTTGGCCGCCCTCCCAATATCAAACATGTCCCGGGGCGGCGCTCAGCCGTTGCCTGCAAGTCATCTTCTGGCTCCCCTCTTTGCACCCTATGACACGACTACGGTATGGTCGATTCATCTACCTGCGGCGCGGTAACCTCCACAATACTATGTAAAGGCGTTTGAAAGGTGGCAGCCTTAGAAGGTGGGGATGGCCAGGCCGCATGTCCTGCGCCCCCCCTCTCCCCGGTACTGTCTTAAGACACTTATTGGCTCCTAGGGACGCCGCATCGTACCAGGATGCTCAACGTTACACAAACGGGAATCCACATATCGTAGTGGCTGATGACAGGTGGTGCACCTCATGCAGTAATGCATTTTGTGTGACGGAGGAGAAAAGCTCCGCCCCTCCCCATCCGACCACCAGAAACGACTCCTACTTCTCAGCGTATGTGCTTCCGTTACAGCTCAATACAGCCCAACATTCGTGGATTTCCGTCAACTATGGTGTTCTCGGCAGGCACTGGCGTCTAGGACTACCTATATGCCCCGAGAGGGTGGTTGTGGGAGTATCTAGCAGTGCCCGGTGCCAGCGACAGTCCTACAGCAAATGCGCTATTAGCGGAGCCGGGGCCATCTGCACGCCCATGCTCCTCCGATACGAGATCCAGCGCAGGCCCCCCCCAGCTCCTTGACTGACGTGTCTGACTCCGGCCTCAAGTTCAGAATACATCCTAGTGGTATTAGGCTTCAAAGCCGCTTATCGTTTCTCAGCCCTTGGATATGGGCCCCCAAGCTTAGCATCTATGCGTCCCGGACCGTTGAGCCATTCCAGATCCGTGCTGGATCGAGGCTCCCAAATCTGGTTGCCATGGGCCCTGATCGTCACCCAGAGATCCAGCCCGCCCCCATCCGCTCGTCTATCTCTGTCACTCTGTCCTGGACTTGGTATACCTAGGCGAGGTCCGGATAAGTGGAAGTTCAATGATCGCTCAATGTCCATGTCCATGTCAATGTCCCATATGTGTCTGTTCGCCTGGGCCGAGCTTGCACCCGGTACCTGGCCCTCACAGTGCAAGCTCAACCGCATCCAGTGCCTTCCAGCAGTGATCAGAATAGTTTCCGGCCTCCTGACAGCTGCAGCAGCGTTTTTATCGGCATCAACCAAATCTGCGAGGCTAGAAAAGAAACGAAGCAACAATGGGAGCTCGCTGCGAACCTGGACTGAGCTGCAGCCTCCGAATACGCCTTCCATCGGTCTGGCGGTCTGTCGCAGACTAATCTGCCACATCATCGGCACTGCTGCTGTGCTTATCGGCATACTGCGACAGGACGCCGGCCCCCTTGTCGCCTGAGGCCCGCAATTCACACCCAATCCACGGGACGGATCGCTCACTTTGAATCGAAGGTGCCCACGATTTCATCTCTGATTTGATCTTCCGGCTTGCTGCCGTAGATTGGGGCCATGGCCATGTGATTAGCCTGCCTTGCATATGCAGCCATTGCGGCGATGTGATGGAATTTCCCCTTCTTTCCTGCTTCTTTTTTTTGTTCCCTTCTCTTCGCATCAGAGCCTCCCCCGTGGCTGATACTTGAGTTGTGGTTCAGCTACGGCACGGTACAGTAGGGCTGGGTTGTCCAGACACGAGCACACCTCCCCACAATACGGATCTGTCATGCTGAGTTCCGCTTTCATCGGAGTATCCTCCTGTCATGCAGTAGGCAACCAGGCACCACTCGATGCCTCAATGCAATGGGGGGAGGGGGCCGAGACCAAGCAGTTAAAACAGCGGCCGTGATGCTAAATATAGGCATATATGGGCATGATTCCCACTCAAACCTCGTGACACCAGAGCTGGAATGGTGGCCCTCTTCCCGAATGCAAGGCCATGATGGCTCTCGCTCTGTCTGCTTCCGAACACCGTCAACATTGGAAGCTGCTGCCGGGCGGCTTTCCGCGGCTGCATCGTCAGATCCGCATGCAGACGTCCCTGGCTTATCGTGCAGCTAGCTGCACATCTTTGGGCGATATTTCCTTCGGGTTGAAAATCTCCGGTTGTCATCTTATTTCGATTGGCATGACACATCACAGCCATCGAAGCAGTCTATCATGATGCATGTGCTACGAAGATGTCCGCAGATCAATGGACAATCCTTCTTAGACACGCACAGGCCTCATCTCCCCGTCAGCTTCGTGCCTCCTCCAGATGTTGTTGAGGGATTTGAGGCACATTCATGGTCGTTGACGGCGTACCCAAAGGTTGCTCAACGAGAAATGGGGCAAATCATGCCGAGGAAATCTCCTCTTGGCCCGCTTGGATCTTGAGGTCCCATGGCAAACACCTCTGGTGTACCTGTGCACTGTTGCTTCTCCCGCATCCAAGTCGTCACGCATGACAAGTTTGCTGTTGACGTGCGAGAACAGAGCTAAGCCAGCCAGCCAGCCGCAGCTTGCTGTGCCTCATTTGACCACATTTGGGCAGTGCACTCATTGTCGCCGCCCAAGTGGCCTGCGTCAAACGGCGGCAGAAGTGTCGGAGACCACCGTCGAATTTCTTTTGTGTTGACCTTGATAACCACGCAAACGCTAGGCGACCGGTGCATCCTTTCTCCTTCTTCATTTTTCCTTCTTCTTGGCCCAATAGGAAAATAGGGGTTCATGCAGCCAGGCTCCTTCGACCTCACTTTGGTACCTGGGCGTTTGTTCTAATTCTTGCCTACGACGCTGCTGCGAATGACGGTTGACCCGGTGGCAATGCTCACTGCTGAGTGGACAGTTGGCGCATATGCATCAGACCAGCATCATGCAGCTTGGTCAGATCGACCATGAAGTTGGACTTGCCTGTCAAGAAATCCTCGGCACCCTGTCGTCTACGCATGTCTTGGAAGTCGGGGCAGTACAGTGTCCGGCGGACCCTTGCGAAATGTCTCTCCTGTCAGACTGCAATTCGTCAGTATGAAAAAGGTTGCCCTGAGACTCAGGCCATATCGTGGACCTACCCTCCTGGTGACGTTTGTTTCACCTCGTTTGTTTCCCCACGGAGGACGGGACACGGCCACAGTCAAAGTGGGGGGGGGGGGGGTGGTGGGAGGAAGGCAACACAGTCCAGTGACTCTCTCGTCCATGCCTTCAGTTTGCTTTACAATTATTTCGTCATTCTCTCTCTACATATATCACTTGACCACTCGCCGTTATCCCCTCACCAGATTCGGAAACAGATGTCCCTGGCCAGCTTGTCAGCCCCGTACCTTCTACTCCTGATGAACCTGAGTATTCTGTGTGTTGTATACGTGTATATCCTGTGCCAGTCTCAGTTCGATTCAGTCTGACAGGTGTGCAAAGGACCTTCCTGTCCTCCGACTCCCATTAATCCTCATTTGGGTACGGAGCAAGAGGGGTGTTGGGCGACATAAGGGGAGGCAGAGGGGGGGGGGGGAGGGGAGAGAGCAATGACAATAAGGCGCTACGTACCGTAAGTACCGTGTTTCTCCTCGACCGCTTATGTTATATGTATGTACCTACCTACATATCTACATACCTATATACATACATACATACATACATACACGAGCGATGAAGACTGCGTGGGGGAAGGCGAAACACAAGTTACAAAACAAAAGCCACGCGACTTTTACGGATCTTGTCGTTCCCCTTCCGCAGTCAGAACCTTACTTCTAACCAGATCCACACGACCACAACTTTCCCCCTCCCTCCTTCACACCACTGCCTTCCGCAAGCTCACTTGATATGGTTGTTTGTGGTCAAGATGACCTCTATGAAGAGGCTCTGGAGCAAAGTACTGCCGCCCACGCTAAGCTGCTTACACAAGCGGCTCTTGTCAGCACCGTATTTGGAAGAAGTACATGGGGTCCTCGTGGAGAGTCACATTGCTGCCACGATCTTTGATTCTCGGGCAGTAGAGCCAGGTCGCCAGTTTCAGCGCCTACATGTCCCGGCCAACCTTCCTATTGGTCATGGATTGGCGAAAACGTGCCGGTTCTAAGATGAGGCTACGCCTCACTACATCATGTTCTCTGCAGCAATTTTGATGCCTGTCAAATCTCATAAAGCATGGCTTTTCCCGGGGTCTGTTTGGAGTTGACCCAGTCTATCCGTCACCTGTTGGGCCTTTCCAGCTTCCGATGCTGCTCTAATACTTTGCTCCTTGTACCTTGATACTGTCAGCTCTCGGTACCAGGGGAAATCTGCAACCGTCAAGGCTGGCCAGCAGATCACCGGCCACACTGTTCGGCCCTTGCACGGTGCTGCAAGCTGCAGCCACCCGTTGGAGATATACTTACTGGTGGAAGACATTCATGAAAGCTATCTCACCACCAAGATTTGGACAACAAAATACTTTGGTAGTGACATGCGCTGTGTTCCCTCCGTCCAGTTCCACATTGACTGTTCAGCACGTATCACATCTCGACTGCATTCAGAGGGGCTTGAATAAGTGAGGGTGAGAAGCCCGGCTGTTGTAGGTGTCTGTTTGTGTACGCATCCCTCTTTATTTTTCTTTTTTTCCTGGGGGGGGGGGGGCAAGGGGATGAAGGAGCTGTCCGTTCGTTCGTCTCATCTACCTGGGCAAGCGTTCCCAGTCTGGCAATATCTACCAAGAAGCCAAACGAGAGTTGGGAAATTTCGAGAAGGGGCGGAATGCGGTCAGTTACACGGAGACTATAATATTCTACTTCTTTCAACTTTCTTCATCGTCCTCTTTCCGCAACACTTCCTCTTCCTGCAACATTACCATCTTCCATCTCCAGCTTCCTCCTCATCCTCCAGGGTTGGACCTTGTGGCCATCTCCGAAGAAGCACGAACGCTTTACCAACCTTGCATGTTCTCATGTTGCATCTCCTGACTGGGTCCCTCCCAAAACAAATCGGTCTGGCGAGACAGTACCTTGTTAAAGTCCGACAAGATTAGGCGTTCAAGAGACTCGGGACGGTGGCCACTGCCAGACAACGACAAGACTACATACATACCTACATACGTACAAGCCTACCCTCATCCGGATTTCTCTCGGCTTGACTCAGAACAGCAACGCGGCTGCCCCCTAGGACGTTTCTTGCCAGCAGTATCGGACCAAGCTTTTTTTCAACGCCATATACATCACGTCCCAGACCCTGCTGCGCCTTTGGTGGATATTGTGTATTCGACGCCTTGTTTTATCAGCCGGGCGTGGCTGTCTTTGCGAATCTTTTACTAGAAAGAGCCGCTGGAGACACAGGGCCGTACCATCGAATCAGCCCCCAGACAGCCAGTTCAGACAAGCAACGGCAAACACGCACCCACTGGGTCCGACTCTTCCCCCCAGCTGGTTCCTCTCACTGGCTTACTTTCGGCTCGGCTTTGATTTGGACCTTGCAAAGTTTCTTGCCGCTATCTGATGTGACCTGTCTTGTTTCGCCTCGATAACCCTGCTCACGCCCAGCTGCCAACCTGCCGGCCTGCCTTCCTTCTTGACGGCCTGCCATATTCACCTACCCGTGGCGGACCCTGGTCTGTCTGATCAATCCGAAAGGTGGTCTGCGTCTTGCATCCACTTGCGTGTCGACCTCGCTTTCGCTTGCCCCTTTCTATCAACATCCCCTGGTTATCGAAGGTTCACTTACAGCAGTTCAAGCCATCCAAGCCAGCCAGCCAGCTCAGTCTCTTTATCATCGATCGACTTGACTCCTAACGCACCCCTCCAACAAACAGCCATCAAGTGTTGTCAAGGCCTTACGTCCCTGGAGTACACCACTCTCCTCCTACTCCTCGTCAAGCTGAACACCCACTCATACACTTACTCGAAGTCAAGCAAGCGTGTATAATACCATGGTCTCCCGGGCTTATTATCCTCCCCCACATCCTCACTCACACGAGGGCGCGAGATATTTGCCCAGCCGCTCGTGCGCGCCGTATTACTCCTACCCGGACCGACGTTATCAGCTCCCATCTCACGACGCCCGTGCTGTCACGATGACGGATTCTCAGACTGACGACACGACGCCACCACGGAAGCGCATTGCTGTTGCTGTAAGCCTAGACTCTCCTTCACTTGCCTTATCCCCCGTTCCTCAAACTGTCTGTAGTTTTGGCTAGACTACAGCTGGATACTATCGACCTCCTTACCCCCCCCCCCCGTTGGCTAGTTTTTATGAATTGAACCTGGTGAAGAAGCAATGCCATAGTGGACAGCTGCAGCAGATTGTGAAGACGTAAACCAGTGAAACAGCATACTGACAAGCTATCGATATAGTGTGGACGATGCCGCAAGCGTAAGATCCGTTGCAGTGGAGATCCTGGCGGTGGGCTGCCATGTTCCAACTGCAAAAACGCAGGCGTCGACCAATGTCTTTTTCTACGGGTATGTTCCTCTCCTGTTCTCTGAAACTCTTCGAAGCTTGGGACTGGACAATCGTGGGGAGAGGATGAACGGAGAGGTGATCCCTCTGGCTACTGCTCGCCTTTCATTATTTTCTGGTCTGACCAACTTCCTTGAGTCTAGGTCCAATCCCAGGAGGCACCGCTACGAGACGATAACAAATACGACTATAACATGGACGTTTCCCGCTCACTAGCCCAGCGTGGAACAGGAACCATGGCGCACATGAGCTCGTCCATGGCCCAGTATCCACAGGAAATGCATCTTCTAAGCTCAGGGGCATTGCCGACGTCGTACCGGAGCAGTGGCTACTCCAACATGGGCGCCAAGGGTTACTATCCCATGGGGGCAGACTGGACGGATCCTTACGTGGCAGATGGAAGCGTTGACTATGGTCTGAACTGCCCGCCATACCAGGTGATCAACGGCGATGCGGCTCCTATGGTCACCAGCTACGGACATTGGGCTGGCCGGCAAAAAGGAATGGGACAGAGCACAGGCGTTTATATGGAGCCAGAATCCGGCTATCCATATAACACCGGCGCAACTGCTGGTCTCGTCCATCGTCCAGCCGTTTCTGTTCCTGGTGACTCGTCCGCGTACTCGTTCTCGAGCATCGCCGCCTCGCTTCCGTCCGCTGGTAACGAGCGACTTCTCCCTAACCCAGCTGCAATTTCGCGCACTGTAGGGAGCTTGGCTGCCAGCTACCGCTCGGATGGTCTCCCTTCAAGCTACAGTCACCACAAGTCGAACCACTCGTCAGTTTCTGGTAGCCAGACTTCGCCTACATCTCCAGTAGATGTCACAGCTGCGGCCGTGGCTGCTGGATACGCCGCTAATTCATACGACTACACCACAGCTGGGCGACCCTCTGGCCACCACGGCAGCAGCTCAGCTGATTCGTATGGGGCAGCCTCATCAGGAGGGGCCGAAACCATTTTTGGTGACTCGGATCGCAGCGCCGCCACTCAAGGCTCCGCAGTCGACCTCACAGGATACACGTACGGCGGAGCCAGCCCGGCAGACTCGTCAAGCTTACGGCGGGCCTCCTCTGGATCTGGACTGACGACCCGGTCGACTGCCGAAAGCACCATTAGCACAGGCTATGCTGGTAGTGAAGGAGCGTCGACCCACGGCTATCAAGCCTCCTCCACACCGCATGGAGCACACCATCACCACCACCACCGTCACCACGGACCCTCCCACCATGCTTCTCCACGTCACGGGAGCCACCACCTTGTCCAGCAGCAGCAAATACCTAGCTCTCATGCTGTGGCGGGTGGTACTGCCTACGGGGAAGCTCCTGGCAGCGGCAACTCCAGTACCGGAGTCGCTGGTGGCGTTGGTGGCACGACGGCTGCAGACAGCCACCGGCTCAGCGTCACTTCCCGCCGGTAATTTCATTCAGGGGCTTCCCGGAATGACATGCTTCCCTGTTTGGACGCCACCCCCCCCCACCACCTCCTCCACACCACTACACCACCTCGCTAGGTGTGTCTGTTGCATTACTTCCCTTACCCTGCATGCATACTACCTGACATGCACGCAATCATGTTGGAGGGCTGAGGAGGGGAAGGGGAGGGGCAGCCGGAGAAGAAGCAACCAACGGGGATTATGTTCCATGTCAGATTTAGACGGGTTGGGCTGCCACTGCTACCTTGCATACCTGCCTGTCCGTCTGCCCCTGTCATATACCCCAGTGCCTTTACCCCATTTCGTCATTTTCCTTCTCTTCCATTGAGGACCCCTCGGGGAAACTGTGTGTTATGTATGTTCTGCTTAGTTCTATCTGTGGAGGAGAGAAGTTTGGGCTGGTAGGTGCCGCCTCGACCTGCGTGGAGGACCCGCATGAAATATGGGGGAAAGAGGCTGTCCGGAACAGCATCTACATGACAGGATGACAGGCAAGTCTATCTAGTCGGGTCAAGATCGGCGGGAAGTCACAGGGGGCCGCACATTCTGAGACGCTGTCACGTTATGACTGTCTGCTGCCACTCTTGGGCAGACACTCGAAATCGTTTTTCCAGCTGCACGCTTCACAGACGACGCGCATGTGCACTCATCAGCTTCCAGTCCGCTCAATTTCAGGCCAGTCAAAACCAAAGGACTCGGGCTTGCGATAACAGTGCCTCCTTCTCACATTCGTCCGCCTCGAGGGAGTTGAGCGCAGCTTGTCCCTCAGGGGTCGGTCTTGGTCGGAAACGAGCCCACCTGGACTAGATTGCGAACTGGACTCGGCCCAAATCGACTGGACTGGCTCGACTCGAGACGGCAGGATGCTCGAGGCTTCAATTGACACCCATCAAGATGTTAGCGACTGGTTGTCACTCCTCCCGGTCTTGTTCTGGCGGAAGCGCCACAATAAAATGGAAACAGGCACTTGGAAGGCATGGTACGACACGACCTGCACCCATCGACTGCGGACTATTTTTGGCCTCCGCACTTTCTCTCCAAGTGCTGTCATCCCATCCCGGCAACGTTCTTCAACATTTCCGGGACAACGTTTGTGGCTTCCTGCATCGTTACCACCGGTGAGGCCTTAACAAACGCGGGTTCCGGGCACAGCCCTCCCCGAACAGGAACTACACGAGCTGCCAAAATGCCTGACGACGATGGAATACGGGATGCTGAAAGATATGACACCTGCAATGCAACATCAGCAGGCTGTCACAGTCAGTCGAACCCAATCGAAGACATACACACCTTCGGGAGGCCCATATTCACTCGACGCCGGCTGCCGTCCGCATCGACTCCTCGCCATGCCCGAACATCCTGTCCAGTTCAGGGATGTATACGACCTGGAAGCTTAATCGACTCTGCCCCTCCCCCATCTGCTTGGATGCTTCCAAGAGTCCCTGCTTTGAGGATCAGGTGTGTACTGCGACCCATTGGGGGTTTGACACAAATGGGACAGACTGAACTGGACTGGGACCACACGATGCCCAACGCTGCACCAACCCGGAAAGTCCTGCATCTCTTGCGTGTGTGCTCCTGTCAGGTTGTCCCCTCATTTTCGTGCCAGCTCAGTGAGTCTACTACGGCCGTGTACACCCCACCTGCCTACACCTACCTTCCTGGCTCGAGCCTCTCACCGGGACGTCGATCCGACGTTGCATCTTTCTCACATATTTTCTTCCTTGGGGCTTCGTACAGCCCGTTTTATCTGTTTCCATGTGTTCCCTGCTTTTCAGTATTTCTTTCGGAAACCGGTCATATTGTCTGTTTGCGTTCAGTCCCATCCGCGTGTCTCTGTATTATGTGGTACAGCGCCGGTCATTCCTCATGTTGCATTTACATCATAGAGAGATACCGGCCACCCAGGTCCTTTGCTCCCGTCCAGGGAGGTGTGTTACCCATAATGTTTTTGCACTTTGCACTATTATAATTTGTTAGTCAGCATGCTTCTTTGTCATCAGTTGGAGTTGATGTATTTCTCTTCCATAATCATAATTTCTTACTCACGGTGAGAGAGGCCCTTTTATTCGTGGCATTTACTGGAGACTGGAAATTTAAAAATGGTTACGGGCTCGGTGTCAAGGCATGATTGAAAGAGGTGGGGGAAAATGGGAAAATGAGAGATAGGATTAAAGACAGGGCGTCCAGACGAGGGAACTGCATTGACATCATGCATCATGGGAGTGAGGCTGGACGGAATAAGATTGGGGGACCAAAAAAGGAAAGGGATATTGTTCACTTCTCATTCACCGTCAGCTTTAGTTGACCTTCAGATCTTCTCCCCGGGACCAGGCCTAGGGAGTTTTGCCCATAACCGGCATATGTATGTGAGTAACATTGGTAGGGACTTGACGATTGTTCGTTCCTCTTGGAATTGATACATTATCTTCAGCACGCATGTTTCGTTGAGATCATAATTTACCAGGTAATCCGTGTTGATAGTGTCATACATACAGGCAAGCAACAACAAAAACAAGGTGCCAGAAACATGACCCATGAGAGTATAAGGGAGAGACGATATAGACTCGCAAACGGACAGAAACATCCCCCTCTGAGGCCCACAAGGCTCAAGACCACTTGCAGTAGGTAGACATGTTTTGGTAGACATGCTTCATCAAGCCCTGGCTTCCAGCCTTCTTTGCCCAAGAACCCGAACTGTGATATTGCCGTGTGAATCTTCTTTGAAATAATTATTTGTAATCTTCCCTTCCTTGATATGCAAGAAAAAGCGTCGTGAGATAGATCATGAAGTAGATTCTCTAATTTCACTTTGATTGCCAATCTTAAGTTATCCTGAGAAACCTGCAATTCAATGCTTATTTATTATTTTAGGCAATCATCTTATGAGGCGGCATCGTGCCCAGAATTGCGCAAAATTGCATATTTGCTTTGTTTTTTTGTTTTGTTTTCGGCGGCCTAGAGAATTTCCAGCGAGGTGAGTGGTAGCATGATTGTCTTCGACCATCAAGTTTTAAATGAGACCCTTCCAGTCCCAAGGATAGCCGATGGGGAAGTCAGGCTCTTCATTCTCGAGAATACGGGACCTAACCAAAGCACCTTAAATCCGATGCATCTTTAACTTTCTTACTTTTGCCGCCAACTGTTCCCACCAACCTCCCTTCTCGGATCCACATCTGCATACAGTCGATCACTCTTCCAAGGCTCGTAGACTATCAATACCCTTCCGTTGCCAACGTATCAAAGCCATGGTCCTTAACAAGCGTCGTGTTGATCTCGGGCTCTGCAGTCAGGTAAGAGGGCATCCTGGCCATCAGGTCGAGCGGTAAAGGCGTAGAGAATCCTGAGCCCGTGGAGTACTAGCCCAACACAGCTTGCGAGTCGCCTACTGAAGCAACTCATAAGGTGAATGTTATGGGGTTCAAGATGGCAAGCACAGCCATGGAGCCCGAAACGGCTGGGGCGGTATCAGCGATGATCTCTGCGCGTGGCCTATGGCCCTTTCTGGTTATGGAGTATAGGGCTCCCTCTACGATGTCGTTAACGTGTCTGAGGAAGCCCGTTTTGATCGTCTCATCCGTTTTGGCCGCTTCGCCCGTGTGGATTTCTTTGAGCTCTCTAGAAATATACGAAACAAAAGCCTGGCTTAAAACGGTGGATGTTTGTCAACCCGGGGAGATTTCAGCAAAAAATGTTGTTCTGGTATCTGGGTTTCGGAAAAAGACCTTACTCATGGCCGTCGAAAACTAACCAGAAATACCACGGCTTGTCCGCTCCAATGTGAACTCTCTCGTAGGTGAGACTGTCTGGATCGTCGCTTCTAAAATCAGGGTGTTAGCTTGAATGAGAGGGACCTTGGTCGAGCCCGTCAAGTAATTGGACATTTTACCCTTATCAAGACTGCATTCGCATCGTTAAGGTCCATCATGGGGTAGTTCCTTCGGTGCCACTGAAGGCGGTAATAGCAGTCTTGGACCATTGTTCCACCGGTCCCATCATTTTCCCGGTTCGCTTTCTTTAATAGCTTGATTCGGATTCTGGATGACAGTCCTTGGCCCAAATTCAACAAAAGATTATTTCCGTAATACCTACGGACTACAGAATATTCGAGGCCAGACTACTCACATGTATGTTAGGGAACTTGGGCGGTGGCAAGGCAGCAAGTGATCACGCGAGCCAACGCCCCACGGTCTTCTTATCAGTGAGTGTGGCTGTGCTGCATCCATGGGCGGAACTAAATAGTCGCTATCGTTATAAGTACACACCAGAAAAGGGAGAAGACGAGGGCGAATGGTCAGCTCTGTGACAAATGGCGGTCACCTCTCCCGGGGTTAGGACTGAAACCGACCTACGATGCTCAAGTACATACTTAAGTAAGTTATGTATGTGGACATATCGGATTCGATGTGACTTGGAAGTATGGCCGTTCATTGCGATAACACAGTAATACCTGGTGGGAGAAAACGAGAAAAGACAGAAAAGAAAATGGAAAGAGGTAGGCTAGCGAAGATAACCATTGGATTGCATGCATCCAATGGTTATCAAGAGGAGTCTTCTTCGGCCGCTTCTGTAGCTACACCATAGGCATGGGACACATGTCTTGGACTTGGATGACACGCCATCCCATTGGGAACATCATTTTCTGGCTATGTCGGAGGGGATATGGGAATCTCCAAAGATGAAGACTTCAAAGAAGTACTGCGGTACCTTGACAAGTATTTCGCGGTCAAGAGGTCCAGATACACAGGCTAATCCAAAAATACAGGATTCAAGTAGGGACATGGAGGAATTGGCGCTGAAGGCTCAGCACTGGTCTGGTCGTGGGACTCGTGGAGGAGCAGATGCACAACCCACCGCCACGCCCTCGGATCTGATTGGTGTGCACTGTGTGGTGGACGACAAACGTAAGGGCATCGAAGGTGGGCATCGCGAGTTTCTTGACCAGATGGAACCGTTTTTCCCAACCTTGAAACGACAGGGAGTCTAATGTGTGGCTCGGGGAGTCAAATGATGCTTTTTAGTGTACAATTCGGCGATTGTTTGTTCTTCCAAGGTTCGTCTTCAACCACAAATCATTGTTCCCGAGAGGTTGATTCAGTCTCGATGGCGTGATTATAGCGTGTTATTCCAAATGGAAAAGGACGAGAACCGACTACGCTGTTACTGCAGGGGCTACTCACTAATCGACCACGGCTGCATGGTGTCAGTGGTGTTGTCTCGGAGCAGGACTAGAGAGGATGACCACGGAATGACCACGGACGAACTTCCCCCGCCATCCTGCGCTAATGCGATCTGACCTGCTTGGCTTGCTGGCTTGCCGGACTTCACAGGCAAACGAGGCCGTCTGAAAACGATCGACGAAAACGATCGACGGCGGTTGAAGAAGGAAGATCGATCATCATCCATGCATCCCGAGTTCCAACATTGCCAACATCATACACATGTAATATTGCTCGTTCCTTACTTCTCCCTCCTCGCTCAATCTTGATAGTAATGCAACAAACCGCCTTTGACAGTCGAAGCACAACACGCCAGCACCCGTACACTGAGTGTTGATTTTCCCCACACCAAACAAAGAAAACAGTGCAGTTGTGGCCACGAGTTCAAGCCCTGCATTGCGTTTGTTTCATATATTTCGCTTTTGTTTTACTGATAGATGTTTCTCATGATGATCTCGGGAGAAACTGGCACCGATATGAACGAGAAGAACGCCATCGAGGGGGCAGCATATGTCCCTGACCAGGAGCCGGGCTTTCTGCACAACGGCAACAACACAGATGTGCTCATTGGCATAAACGATGCTGCTATCATTCCCAAGGGCGAGATCGATCCGGTGTACGAGGCAAAGGCCAGGGTCCTGAACCGAGCTGCACGTTGCAAATCCCTGTTCCCGTTGTAATGAAACTGACCATCGCCCCAGATCCAAGACATTGGAATGGGCTGGTACCAATGGTTCGTCTCTCTCCAGATAACCAAAGCCTGTGCCCCAGTCATTGAGATTCTCCAACAGGCAACTATTCATCGTGGTGGGTTTCGGCTGGGCTTCTGATAATCTATGGCCCATCGTGACTTCACTCATTTTAACGCCAATCACGAACGAGTTTCACCCATCCAAAGCACCCCTCCTCACACTCTCCCAGAACATCGGCCTCCTCGGGGGCGCGGTATTTTGGGGCTTTGGCTGTGATATATTTGGGAGGAAGGTTGGCTTCAACGCCACTCTTGGGACGGCGGCCGTCTGGGGAATGGTCTCCGCGGGATCGCCCACTTTCGCTGCTATCGGAATCTTTGCGGCTTTCTGGAGCTTCGGTGTCGGGGGCAACCTGCCTGTCGATAGCGCCATATTCCTGGAATTTCTGCCTGCAAGCCACCAGTATTTGCTTACAATCTTGAGTGTAGACTGGGCTCTTGCACAGGTCATAGCAACACTGATCGCCTGGCCGCTCTTAGGTGAGCTTACCTGTCAGCAAGATGATGAATGTACCCGCTCCAAGAACATGGGGTGGCGGTATTTTGTTATCACCATGGGAGGCCTCACTCTGATCATGTTTCTCGTCCGTTTCCTCTGTTTCACCATCTTCGAGAGTCCCAAGTATCTCATGGGAAAAGGCCTCGATGACAAGGCAGTTCAAATCGTGCACGAGGTGGCTAGGCGTAATGGACACCCTGGGAGATGTTCATTGACCACCGCCGATCTGAAGGCTTGTGAGCCTGAAGATTACGTACCTCAGACCAACGCTGCCACCGCAGTCAAGCGACGTCTCGACAGCCTCAGCCTGAGCCGCGTGCGGCCTCTGTTCGCCACAAGGAGGATGGCACTGAGCACGGGCATCATCATGGTTGTCTGGGGGTTTATTGGCCTGGGATACCCGCTATACAACGCCTTCTTGCCATACATACAGGCCTCTCGGGGCGCCGACTTCGGTGACGGCTCCACTTATACGACGTACCGTAACAGCCTCATTATTGCGGTGCTAGGGGTCCCAGGAGCACTGCTAGGAGGTTTGATGGTGGAACTGCCTCGGTTTGGCAGAAAAGGGACTCTCAGCCTGAGTACGATCCTAACCGGTGTTTTGTTATATGGGAGCACAACGGCCGTTGACTCGAAGTCTTTGCTTGGGTGGAACTGCGGATGGAACTTCGCGAGTAATATCATGTATGCGGTTCTCTACGGGTTTACTCCAGAACTCTTTCCCACGCCCCAGAGGGGCACCGGTAACGCGTTGACGGCGACGTGCAACCGCATCTTTGGAATAATGGCAGTAAGTCTACTCTGTGTGGGGTTGGAGCTCGTTACTGATCCATGCTTGTCTATCCGCCGAATAATACCTTTACATTGCTGACATCTTGGTACCGCAGCCCATCATCGCCATGTTTGCCAACCTGCAGACATCGGCTCCTGTCTATACTAGTGGTGGATTATTCATAGCAGCTGGACTCTTGGTGTTACTCCTGCCCTTTGAATCTCGGGGGAAGGCAGCTCTCTGAATTTCCGTATGGCTCCGTATGGCCGAAAGGAACAGGCAATCTCGTAACGTATGTGAAGGGCAACGGTGGTATTTTTGGTAGGGGGGGGGGGGGGGCGCGCAGCATGCAGCTTGTCTTGCGATGATGCCAAAGACCATCCAGATAGGGCTCATGTATCTGCATGATGACTTGCTGGAAATGTGCCAGTATATTTGGTTCTCATCATCTAAATGCAACGCGATTCGGCTCTCGTCAGCCGTATGCTGCATATGCATAGTAGTGCATGTCGAACTTGTTGCTGATACGGAACTGCCTCAAGATTGTACCTGACACAAACCCATATCCTTCGCATATACGCGGATGAGGACTTGTTCTCTAAGGCCTCTACTTGAATATCAAGTTCATACATGTATAGGTGTGGGAATCTAAAAGTTCCTTTGTTATCTGGCACAAGCCAGGGATAAAGTACATGCCATTCTCATATTGAACCTGTAGCTCAGCCATAGCGTGATGGCTGAGATAGGGTCACTCAAATGCATAATACCGCAAAGGTGAGCGGTCTATTGGGTTCCCAGGGTTATTAAGGGGATAATTGTACCGACAACGTCCCGGAGGCTCTGAAAAGTCTTCGGCTTTGTGCACATTAGCCAGCGCTTGGGCGCGCTCAGTAATTTCGTCTTCATCGAGGTGACTTCTGATCACCACTCGAGTGCTTTTCAACTAGAGGCATTTCAGGAGTTCTATCCAATAGTAGTGTCTGTTGGCCTATTCTGAAAGGATTCCCACATCGTTCACCGTTATGGCTTAGTCGAGTGTCATTCTCATCACTAGTGTCAGCAGAGGTATTCTATCACCTTTTAAAAAGTGTCCACGAAAACTCACAAGCCGATTCGGGCGTAGGGAAGGCTCTCTTACAGACCTATCTCTCACGCCCCAACGTCGCCGTTATTGACAGTGTGCGCAAGAACATATCCGCCACGCCTGCTCATTGTCAATATCGAGTGTGCCTCGCCCCACCGATTTGTTCGAGGCCATCAGAGAGCTTGAGGCGGCAGGCACTGGGAATAGAGTTGCTGTGGACGTTGCCATCGTTAATATAAGCGTTTCGAAATTGCGGGCGCTGGCCTCGCTTACCAGCTCGAGTGTTGACGATATCACCGCCTTCCAGGTCAACACACTCGGCCCGCTTCTTTTGCTGCAATTCCTGACTCCATTGCTACAAAAGAGCAAGGAACCCAGGTAGGTATATATCACCAGTGCTGTTGGCTCTATCAGCGGCATGGCTACCTTTGGGGCCTATGTTGTTCCTGCCTTACCGTAAGTTGCCAAGGCGGACTTTGAACTATGTTACTCAGTTGTGCATTTTATAAAGTCCCAGTAACAAATGGTGACAGTCAACTACTATTGCTGATGGGTGTTTACGAGTCGAAAAAGCAGCAAGCTGTCCGGGGTGCCAACAAGAAGTAGCTGGTTGCGTTTGTTTTGCACCCGGGGTACGTAGAGACCTCAATAGCAGCCCTTCTCTACAATAGCACCAGAGTTCAATTTTGGGATTCGGAAACGATGCGGTGATAGCAGCTCGGTTGCTCCTATCAGTTCAAACCAAACTAAGGCCGAGGGAAAGGAGAAGAGTCACATACCAAGGAGCAGAGCACGATGCCATCATTACCTTGGTAAGTTCGGATATTTACCATCCCTACCTGCAAAGTAAGCAAAACCATCAACACGATGGAAATAGATTAACAATGCCACCCGCGAAGAGACATCGGGAAGATTCTTCGACATTATCGGAGGCGCCATCATCCCGTGGTGATATCCTGTCCTGTTACTACAGAGAAGCCATGTTGAGTTTTCCTTATCCAAAGCTCCCCGAGGGTCATTTGACCATATTCGTTTTCCATCAAGCAAAGCATCCCATATTTCTTCTCATGCAATAATCAGCCTGCAACACTCCCGGCAACTTGTGCAAAACAGACAGACTCAATAGAGCCTTTTCACATCACCGAGCACAAAATATTGACTGATCGATGATACAGACTGGAATGTCATGGCGCTGTTGGAAAGAATAACGTTTGCCATGTTTATACTTAGTAGCCAAGTCTGATACAATTGGGTGCAAGAAGAAGAACACCCCAAAAAGTTCAGGCTTGTTTGCTAGTAAGAATCTCTACCAGTATCATGAGTTGTATAGCAGCAGCAGCAGCCATCTCTCGACACCGTTGGTAGAATCTGTAGTGCAGGTCTGGGGTATCCGACAGAAGAGACTCCATGTACTCGTCGTTGTTCGGCTGGTTGTTCTCGTCCCTGTTCTGGTTCATGTTGCTGCTGCGGCCCTTGACCAGGAAAGTCAGAACGGTAGCTTTGTACGTGGTGATGAATTTTGGAATTGCTTCATCAGAAGCAGCTTACGCCGCAGCTTGAAATGCATGGGGTGGGGCGGCTTCCGTGCTGGCTTGGCCATGGCTTGGTGCTTCAGGGTCGTCGCTGATGGCAGAAACGCCTGCAACACTGGGGATGCTGGCATTGGAATTGTTGTTGTTATTGGCCGACGTGGGGGAAACGCCCTGGGGAACAACTCGAAGACTCCGAGAAGGAGAAGAAGTGGCAGGCCCAGCTCCCGTTGGTTGCTGAGCAGCACTCCCACCTTGACCTGGAGAATGATCTCCTTGTGGTCGCTAGCATCGTCCGGAAGAAGTTTACTAGTTGCCTACTGAGATATTCTTTCTAGAGGAGGCCTTCAAGGGAACCTTGAATCAAATCCTCTGAAGATGAATCACGGTGGATTATAAGGTAGGCAAGCAATTCACGCTCTGAAAGGCAGGTCTCATTTTTATCTCCTTTTCTACACATAACTAAAAAAGTACTTATTATCCTCTCCTTGTTGGAGCATACCAGCAACATTCTTCATGCCCCGCCCTACAGTAGTCAGTCAGTCCCTTTCAGACAGTGAAAGCATACGAAGTGAACAATCTATGTTATGAAGGGACTCTATGGTTGCCTAGATGGATTTTATGGTATGTTATAAATATTTATATAGAAAGGATGTCTAAGGATTGTTGTTGATTAATATCAACATGTATTACCATTTAACCCAAATGGAGCTGATCCAAATAATTGTAGGCCAGACAAGACACTTTATTAGGCTACTTTCAAGATCAAGCAAGGCCTTGTGTCTCAGACTCTGCCCAGGTGGGACCATGCTGCTGTGTCCTTTCTTCCCAGGTGCGATAATGTGCTGAAAGATTTAAGATACTGGTACCTGACTAAAAAGGAGACAAAGAAACAATAGATATTTGAATAGAGAGAGTTGAAAGGCTATAGCCACTTTCTCTCTGTGAATCAACAAGACGTTTCTAATCGACAAAAACTTACTTTCATTTCTTTAAGGCAGTAAAGAACACAATGAATAGGATAAGTTAAGATAACTGACTGTAAACTCTGGTTATCAAACTAGCACACGTGCTTTCATATTTGTGTGGTCCGTGCGTCTTTAAGCCTTGTGTGTAACTGTTTATCGAGGCATATTACGGGGTCAAAGAGTTGTGAAAACCTATCTTCAGGTCAATGCTAAGCTTCTAGATATTCTTCGACTCCTAATTTCATAGCACTTCTATTGCTACTTGATTTACACACTCCCTCTCGGCCTGAAGCTCCCTCATACTGCATCCAGAACATCACGCCCTAGCTGCACTTCAGGTCATATTAAAAGCTTATCTTCATACCTGTATCTACGCGTGAACCTACTATCAGCAACAAATGCTCTTTCAGAGCATCAAATACACACAGACCAGTCACAACCAGTGTCTACTACACCCTACTGCAGCTCGCAAACAGGCGGGGGAGTGGGTCTCCAGGCACAAAAGGTAAGTACCTAGTTGCTCCAGAACTCCTGGGGGTGAAGACTGTAAAGCACGCTTTGATCTACGACCCTCCCTCCCGCTAGAACCTTCTAACAAACCTTTCAGGACGCAACCCGTTGACCAATCTCCTCTTTTCTGTTCAACAGTCCAAGACACTAACACCGACAAGCCCGTTGAAAGAATTTCGCATTCCCAAACAAATTATCAATCCAACATGTTCAGTATCGAGGAAGAAAGTATCCTAGAGGAAGTCCTACAGGACAAGGAAACCTATCTCGATGCTATCAGCCGTGAGCTACTGTACAATATACCGAGCAAGGACGATGGCATGGACAAAGTCCGTCAGTGGGCACTCCAGGTCGCCGGTTCTCGTATGACCCAGGCAAGCCTCGACCCTGCTAAGATTGTCTGGCGAGGGGCCGACCCCTACAACTTTGTCCCTCGAGACAGGGACGTAAGTATCGTCGATGCCTGCCCAGGTGCCCCATTTTTGACCATCAGGCTGCGCTGTCCAAGTCTATGCGTGAGCAGCTGCTTGCCGATGTCACCAGGCTGGTTCGTATTAGAAAAGCCGTCGACCGTGAGCTCACAAAACGGGAAATCAAGGCAAAACAGGAACGCAAGAAGCAGCAGCGGCAGCAGCGGCAGGGGCAGCAGTATCAACAAAATGATTTCTAGGAATGAGCAGCCTGGACAGCCTTCAGAGGGGCCATCGGAGGATGAGTGCTGCTTAAGCTGCCTATTGACAGATATCAGTAAATCCTGAGACGAGAGTGGTGATATCGGTAAGATTGTGGTCAAGAGGTTTCTGATCATCCTCTTCACCTCTTTCTATATGTGTATGAGCCTGGCCATTCTGGGCGTTATCCTCTTCATTCTGGGCGTTAACCTCTACATTCTGGGCGTTATCCTCTACATCTTCTGGAAGCCTATGTACGTCCACGGGTGCTCGTCCGCCTGTTCGTTCTGGGAATCTTGATTATTTGGTCTGTGCGGGCGGCTCTACAGACTCTTCAGGGGCGACCGAACAACCCACGAGTCCTCCAGTCCAGAGGCTGCCCAGGTGTAGCCCACGCAGTCTTGACTCTGGAGGTGGAATGGATGGTCTGGGTGGGTCGATGATTGCAAGGTTCCGTCAATACTTACCGGTATCCCGTTCCGACATCACAACGTTGGACAGAGATGCCTGGGGATAGAGGGAGGGGCAGCGATATCTGGATCGGGCGCAATATGGTCGAAGGAAGTCCATTTGACAGATTTGAATGAGGGTGTAGAAATTATTGATTGACAGGTGGTGGTGGCTGTGTGAGGGGGGGGGGGGGTGACATCGTGCTTAAAAAAAACAGCGAATTCCGAATTCTCCACTGTATCGACCCCAGTTGGACTTCTGAGTCAGGCCACTACTAAGCTTTCTGCATGTCCCGAGGTTTCCAAACTTATCGTTCGATTTGTGCAAACTTAAACACCCTCCTTTCCAACCAGTCTCATCCGTCATAATATACAGTGAAGGCCAAATTCTTGTATTAAACAAACCTTTCATGATGACAGAAAACGCTGCACCTGACTCAACTGGGCGTGCGAATAACAAACCTGCGAAGGGCAACAAGCAGCAGTCCAATAGCGATGGCAGCGCAGAAAAGCAGGAACTCAAGATCCTCATGCTCCATGGTACGTGTTTACCAGGATCCATAGCTTCCCCCTCTGTCTTCGATATCATGTCTAAGTCACTTGACCACAGGCTACGCACAAACGGGCCCTTCATTTCGCTCTAAGACGGGGGCTTTAAGCAAGCTTTTGGGCAAGGGCATCCCGAGCATCAACGCGACCCGAATCTATCCGACAGGGCCGCACCGGCTGCAACCGTCAGACATCCCAGGCTTTCAGCCGCGCGAGGGCGACGACGCCAACGCGGAGCTCGACTGCTTCGGGTGGTTTTTCCATGACGAGGAGCCGGGGATCTTGCGCGGACTTTCCGAAGGCATGCGCGCTATTGCTGAAGCTATTCGTGAGGTTGGCGGTGTCGACGGCGTATTGGGCTTCAGCCAGGGCGGGGCGGTGGGCGCACTGGTCGCAGCGGCGCTTGAAGGCGACCGGGAATTGCCTGAGGATGAAGAGCAGAGGGCTTGGACGGAGCGGCTACGTGAGGCAAACGGAGGTAGGCCGCTGCAGTTCTGCGTTGTCTACTCGGGCTTCGTCACGCGGCCGGGTGCGCAGCTTGGTTGGCTGTATGAGGGACAAATCAAGACGCCAACGTGTCATTTCTTTGGGAGTACTGATTCGGTGGTTGAAGAGTCGAGATGTAGGGGTCTGGCCGATAAGTGTGTCGCTCCTGAGGTTGTCGTACACCCTGGAGGTCATCACGTGCCTGTGAGAAAGGAATGGGTGGCTCCGTTGATCGGATTCTTAAAGAAGGTCTTGGAGAAAGATGAGACGGTGAAAGCAAGTTGAGCGTAATTCTGCTCCAGGGCCCAAGGGATGTCAGACGCTATGAAGTATTACAATCAATATTGTTGCATTTAGAAACAACAGAGGGAAGGGGTGCGAAGCAACACTTGCTTTGCAATAGCGAATTCTTGCACAACAAGTCAACATGGCAGGAGCTGATTGTCTTGCTGATGATGGCTCTGTTGCAGCTCTACATAGTCGGGGTTTAGTCATAATCCTACAGATATCCTCAGAACTTGTGTACCGTTATATATGACTTGATACACCATGGATGTCGGGGACCAGCCTTTGTAAGGACATCATCCCTCCTTGTCCAGTGCTGTTGTGCATATAGGCACCGGACGAAGTGTATCGGCATCCGTAACTGAGGCAAATCAATCACGGAAAGAAGGCCAGTGTCAGACATCTGGATAGTCCGAAGTGTTTGTTGCATTCAGCAAGTGACATAGAAAAGCTATAATTCTATAAAATTACGCCCGCCGCGCTGGATACTAGGAAAATATAACTTCTATCAGTGCCGTACTGTAAGTATTACCGCAAGCCAGTCGTTGTCATAGCTCCAAAAATGATGAAGGGGGTAAGCCATGTGGCCATCCCCCCTCCCTGGTGCTGCTAACTGCGACACAAAGTCCATCCTAGGCTAAGCATATATTAACGTGCGTTCTAGATAAACTAACTGCAGCATCTGATCACCCTATGGTCTTCAGACGATCCCATGCCACTGATCGCAACAAATTCGTCAAAAACCCTTGTTATCCTTCGACCCGGCGGCTCTGTGCTACTGCAGTACATGCAGGGTATCGATTGTACATCTTCTTTTGCATACACGGGCAGGCACCTAGGGTCCACCATCTCTTCTGATTTGCGCTGGACACCGACTCAGAGCTAAACTTGTCCGTTACAATCTGATACTTCCTCGCCTTGTCGTTAATGATGACTTCTTTTTGATTCGGCAGCGGGAGAATCCATTTGAGCTTAGACTTCATAACAGGTTTTAACTCAGGAGATAGCCGAATGAACACGAGCTCAAATTCTTGTACCTCGTCTCGTCACGGGCATCTTCGAACTCGTTGATGACTTTAACACCAACTGGATCCCCCACCTTGATGTTTTCCCAGTGGTTCCCAACCAGGACCGTGGAGCCACATGCACATGTGCACTGGCAGTTCTGTTCGACTGGTAATCGTTGCTGTTAGCAGAAGAGTTGTCGGTGGGGCAGTCGGCACTGCATGATGGTTCTCGTGAAGTTGTAGCAGGGGGGCGGGCACTGAGGCCACCTGCCGACAGGGCAGACGTGACGGACACAGGGAAAATCGAATGGAGGGATGATGAGCTCGGTAATTAACCGATGAGGGTCAATGTCGGGGTAACTTTGCCTGTACTTTTGTAGCTTTAAGGTCCGTATGGCTTTTTTGTTCTGTGTGGTTCGCAGAACGTGTTTGTTTACTTGTCGCATGCTACGGCAGCATTGTCTTCTCGTTCAAATGTTCGATTTTCTTTATAGTTGAAGATATAGTCGACCTTGAGGCGGTCAGTCGTTGTTCGAAACGGATCTGATCTCAAACCCATTCTTGCCCGAGTTTGTCTTGTCGAGTTTAAGGAACTATGCTGAATGTGTAGGTCGCCAAAACACAAGTGCCTATGATCAATAACAATGGCGACAGCTAGCACCATCAGCAACAGGATAATTGACTCCATGCCTACAGGTGGTCTGTGAATGTACTTATGCACATGTCAGCAAATTTCCAGGGAACAGACACAGTATAATTATGTGATATACCTCCTTCAAAAAACAGAGGTAAGGTGATCAGACACTTACAGGGAGTTAATGGTCGGGGACACAAGCCATGGCAGACGCGGTTAAGGAGGTGGAGAGATGAAGGGAGAAGTGAATGGCAACAGAGATTGTGCGTGTAGTTTAAGTCGGCGGCATATTGTTTAGTTAACGTTTAGGCTACCGGTAATGTGTGCTTGACAAATTGGTCGTGGCCACAGGCTGCTGCTTACTGCTAAAAACAGCAACTGCAACACACTCTTCTGGCTTGCACTATATCAGCACCCTTCCCTAACTTCTAAAAGACGGTATCAATAACACTTTCTGCTTGCTTCTAGACCGTGACGCCTTCGTCGGTTGTTTTACATTATCTCCTAAATGGCAACCTCAAGATATTGTTCCCCTTCCCACCACTCCTTTCCAAATACCACCACGACCCATGCCTCCTACGTAGTCACCTTGTTTATTATCCCCGTACTAAAATAGCACCTGTAACACCCTCAATTTCCACTTTCTAAAACTTACCTGGCCATCACGACATAATCAATTTCTTTCCTTCAATCCCAAAAATGGCAACAGTGTCAGCTCTCTTAAAGTTCTCCACTGACATCGCAGCCGTATGAACCCTAACCTTCAAAACACACTAACCTCGGCTGCTTGCGTCTCTTCTGCGACAATACTGTCCTAGAAGCTTGTTTTCCGTTACTCTGCCTACCTACTTGCCTACTTACCTACCTACCTACTACCTACCCATCTACCCAACTATGCAACCTGGGTATAGAAGGGTATCGAACAAGACGTGTATACAGCAAGCTCTGCTATCAAGAAAAACTTTACCACGCATGGACAGGTCCCTAAACAGGCGAAAGAGTACAATATTGTTCACCCCCAGTTTGGACGCAAAGCGGTGTACCCCTAGACATGTCAATTATCGAGTTCTGAGACATGAAGGTCCAAATACATTGTGTGGGATCACTCGCGACCAAAGTACCCCGGAAGCAGGAAGTTGCCGATGGCTGCGACCAGGCCCGTTATGGAGGAGACGAGACTACACCGGCGGAATACTTCAGCTAAAGTTTTGATGAGCCGGGAGACGGAGACGAACTTCGGATTAAGTTTGTGGGACTAGGCACTGGGTCATTGGGTGCGCCGTGTCGTTGGCTTCAAAGCCATCACGGGAGGGCAGTAATGGTCAAAATAATACAGGATTGCGTCTTTCGTCTTTCGCCCGAGTAATATTTGTCTGAACCATTGATAGAACTGCCGTCATCCCTTTCACTAATGCACTGTGGCCCTGCGTCCCCCCTCCCTGCTCTTCAGTTGAACACTTACACAAGGCCACCAACCTCGTCGGACCGTCGCGCTCGCCCGGGTACTGCTGCCACCAACTGCCATGGAGGCTTGTGTATACACCTAGGTCAGAGGCAAGAGAATAACCATATGGGCGACTCAATAAGGGCAAAGGGACAGACTGGCAAACGGCGCAGAATATTGTTAGCTTCTCCAAGTTCTCGAGCCTGATTATCATGCGTGGATTTCGATGCTTGAGACCGCACTACACATCTCTTGCATCTACCTGAGGCCTCTGCATTAACTCTAAATCAACGTAGCAGACCGGACCAAAGCTGTAAGGACTTCAAGTGGTTATATTGTGTTCGTTTTTTGTTTGTTTCTTAGTCTCAAAATCCGCGAAGGTTTCTCAAGCTTGGGGTCAAAAGCAGCAGCCCATCGCGTACCCCAGGTCCACCGTAGATTTGGTCGGTTCCGTGTGCTCATAGATGTTTGCCTGTCCCCGCAAAGCCTTCAGACAGGTCATCAACACAATCATCAGCGAAATCGTCAAGAGGAAAGCGTCTGACCTCTCCGCCAATCGTCCGTGTTTTTGCGATAACTGATGCTCTTGTGCTCCCCTTCCGGAGGGCTATCGTTCTCGTCTGACGAGATCTGCCATCACTGTCCTGAGGGACAGATGATCCAGATACCACTGAAAAGGGCATCATGATCATCAAGATGGCTCGCAAAAGGAAAAAGGATTCCGTCCGCCCCACGAGTCGATATTTGAAGGGGAATTGTGTTCAGAGGAAGGAACTCTAAAACGATATGCATAAGCTTATTTCCAAAGTTTGTACCGTAATTCAGTGGATTGCAGAACCTTAGAACGGAGGAGTCATACAGCACCTGCCCAGGTGACGTCTGCTACTAATTACGAAAACAACACTATAGACTAGAACCGGCATCCCGGAGGCGTATAAATGAACTTGCAGTACCTATCTGTTTGCTTCCAAGTCCCGCAGCTTGTCGCTCTGGGCACTCTGCGCGGAGCTTTGCTCTAAGCCTCCAACGACCTTATCGATTTCATGTCCTCTTCATATCGAGCTGCCAACTCTGGGTATAGACTTTAATTAGTCTCCACGACTTGCTGTGGGGCCTTGTATCTGGTCGTGCCCCTGTGCAAGAATTAGGTACGACGGAACACCATTTCTTGGGGCATCGCTATCAACCCGGCAGGTCAGATGTAGAAGAAGGCGAAGAGACATATGTAGTTTTTGTAAGGGATCAATCAGCGAACAACAAAAAAGATAAATTGCGGGAATAGGGGTACGCCGCCGAGCTACATGACAAAGCGTAATTGTCGGGCTAAGTCGGGAGAACGACAGTTTCAGACCAGATGACCTCCTTCTATGCTCCGGAAATAGCGAAAACAGGAAAAATTCGAGCAGGAGTACGATAAGAAACAAGGAAGGTGGTGTCATTTCTGGCCTGTCCGGAAGCCATTCGGGGATACCCAAAGGAAATTCAAGTAGGGATGGCCAACTTTTTTTTTTTATTTTTTTGTTTTTTGTGTGTTAAATGCCATATCACACAGATTTATTTGAAAAACAACGTGGTGTTTGAAATGGCCTCCTGAAAAGGGTACCATTAAGGCCCTTCAGAAAAAGGATCTCCGGGGAGAACCTTCTAAGTGTTAGGGTTACTCTCTGCGGTACCCCCCTACATTTGTCTCGGAGATCAGGCCAAGAGGACACAATATCTTTGACTCACTGGCTGCCCTGCCCGCCGCCATGACAAGTTTCCCTTCTTGGGTGAAGATGGAAAGAGCACGAGTGACAGGTGCTCGCGAAGAAAGGCTCATGTATAGGCTATGTTGGGTAGATGCATTGGGTGCTCGTGGGCAAAACTTGTATGTACCTCAATTTGTCGCTGAAGAGAATAACTTGTGTTGGCCGAAAACAGGACGAAAAATAGGGATATAACATCATTTCAGGACCGTTCCGTCGTGAAATAACTCGGTAATAAGTTTAGATAAGTATAAGTATAAATATCAAGTTTATATAGAGAAAGACAAGGTTATTATTAGCCATAGGGCGTACGGGCGGGTGTGGTCAAATAGTACCTTGCACGTTTTATGGGAACCCATGCCGTGTATGTAAAGCGAGACCCCCGCGCTTACACCCCATGCTTTGTCTACTATGGACATCTCTAAACAGCTTAGAACACAAATAGTTCGGCTGTTGGTATCTCGACACCGTGAACCTGACTTTGCCCCGCATCTTGATCTTTCTTGAAGACCCAAAATTCTTACCTCTACACGTATCACTTTGCCCTTTGTCCCTTCATACTGTTTACCATGGCTACAACAGGTCTACCAGCTTACGGACGAAGGCTCGTTCCGCAAGTGCTAGACGAACTTGCATCAGCCGATCCTGGTAGGGTCTATGCTGCAATTCCCAAGACATCAGATGTCAAGGATGGATATCATGATATCACAGTGGCAGACCTCGCCCGTTGTGTCGACTTCACAGCGAGGTGGATCGAAGACAACTTCGGCAGAAGTAACGTCTTTGAGACCATCACCTACATCGGATTGTCTGATCTCAGAGGAATTGTGACTCTATTGGCGGTAATCAAAACAGGCTACAAGGTGCGGAACTGTCCGTGACAACTTCAACATTGAATGACACCTACTGACAACGGCAGCTTCTTATTCCCTCACCGCGCAATCCTCCATCAGTCAATGCTTACTTGATGAACAAGACAGGCAGCAAGAAGCTCATATATGCTGCTGAGCTTGTGCCGATGATGAAACCTCTCCGAGCACTGATACCAACGGCAAGCTTTGACGCTGTACCCTCGCTCCAAGTCATGCTCGACAGCAAGCCAGATCACTACCCCTACGCGAAAAGCTTTGAGGAGGCTAGACATGATCCCATTGTGGTTCTACACTCCTCGGGATCGACTGGTAAGATGAAATGCGTACTGGAAATGGACTGAGAAGTGCTGACACAGTACAGGCCTACCAAAGCCGATTACCATAACCCATGGCTCTGTGGGTGCCCATGACAATGACCACAACCTACCCGCTCCATCTGGCCGCAGGAAGATGGACACGACTGTGTTTTCGCTAGATGGAGAGGAAAGGCGAATTTATCTCATTCTTCCTTTCTTTCATGTAAGTCCTCTTATGTGTTTGGCAACAGTTTGAAACTAATTCGACGCCTAGCTCGGCGGTTTTGTTTTCTTCATTGGTAAGTTCTACCCCCTAGGGGACTGAAGTACACTAATCAGTCATAGATCACGCAATTCTCAACAACCTCACTCTCGTCTTGGGACCACCTCATGTAGCCCCGGACGCAATCCTACTGAAGGAGGTAGCACAGCAGCAGAAGTTGCGAGCTATCATGGTTGTACCCGCTATATTGGAGCAGCTCCTTCATGATCCACAAGGTATCGACTTGCTCAAGGGCTTGGACTTCGTCGCTTGCGCCGGAGCCCCTCTGCCGAGCTCGGTTGGTGACCGGATCGCAGGAATCGTCAAACTCTACATATTCATCGGATCGACAGAGACCTTTCCTCTCCCTGAGCTGGTGAAGTCTCCTGAATACTGGCAATACCACGAGTTCAACCCAAACCTCGAGCATGAGATGCGACCATATGATGAGAACACGGGAACGTTCGAGTTGATCATCTTCGCCGGTGAGACCACTCAGGATAAAGCTCCTGTGTACCACAACCTGCCCGGCGAGAATCCATTTTACACCAAGGACCTGTTCACAAGACATCCGACAAAGCCAAACCTCTACAAGTACTACGGGCGCCGGGATGACATCATTGTCTTCGCCAACGGCGAAAAGGTGAACCCAATTCCCTTGGAGCAACACGTCCAGGGGGACCCCAGGCTCCAAGGCGTCCTACTGATCGGAACTGGACGAATCCAGTCAGCTTTGCTAGTCGAACCTAGAGAAGCCCTGGAAGAGGGTGGGCGTGCACAGCTTCTGGAAGCACTCTGGCCGCGGGTAGAAGAGGCCAATTCGCACATTTCTGGCCAAGGCCGTGTGCTCCGGGGCATGGTGATTTGTGCCTCGTCCGACAAACCTTTTTCCAGGACGGGCAAAGGGACAATCGTACGCAAGTTGACCGAGGAAGCCTACAGAGATGAGATCGAGAGCCTCTACTCGAGTTCGTCAGGGAAAGAGAAAGTCGTCAAGGTGAGCCTGAAGGCCAGCACCAAGGCAGTATACGAAATAGCTGCCATTATAGGATTCTTACGACACGTTTTTGCAGTCTCGTTCCCCCGGGCTTCGACTGTTGGGGAGGATGAGGACTTCTTCGCCCACGGGCTGGATTCGATACAAACCTTACAAATTGCGGTCAACTTGAGGCGAAACCTCGAAGGACTCACCGCGGACTCGGTGGCTTGGGTCTCACCGCGTACCATATTTCGACACTCAACACTTGCTGATCTGTCGAGAATATTGGTAGGGTACTTGAATGATGGTGTAGTACCGTCGGAAGACTCGAACACCGCTCGAGCCAGCTATGTAGATGACGCTGTAGCACGACACACCAAGAGTCTGCCTCGACGAGAAGTCTCCCCAGAGGCAGCGGCGGTTACCCATGGCTCGACCTCCACCATCGCTATAATCGGCTCAACTGGCTATATCGGCTCTCATTTAGTTGCTACTCACCTGAGAAACCCCGATATCTCACGTATCTACTGCCTGGACCGCGGCAGTGATGCCCCAGCAAGACTCCAGACAAGCCTGGGCAAGCTTGGCAAGGACCTGGATACAACCAAGCTCGTCTTCTTCAAGATCGATATTGGAGCCCCACACCTTGGACTGGGCCAAGAGCAATACAAGCACATTGCCGGAGAGGTGGACGTGATCGTCTACGATTCATGGAGGCTTGACTTTGGGCTTGCTATTCAATCCTTTGAACCTTTCCTACATGCAACACGAGAATTGATCGAGTTATCGGTATCAAGTCAACAAAAAATGCGCATCGTCTTCGTTAGCTCCTTGTCCTCGGTTGAGGGACTCGCGCTCACAGGTTCCACGGTCCCCGAGGCTCCCGTTGAAGATCCACTGGCAGCGATGTAAGTACATACCTTTCCCTACTCTTAGTCTACCGGAGTCCTCGCAATCTAGATGCACGGACATTGCTTTACTGAGTTTCGCTGATTACATCATACCAGGAATACCGGCTACGGACAGTCCAAGCTAGCTGCTGAGCGCATTCTTGCTGCCGCAACCCGAGAGTCTGGTGTAGCTGTCTCCATCGTCCGAGTCGGTCAGGTCGGCGGTTCCAGTCTAGGTGCACACGTGTGGGCAGATCAACCCTGGATATCTGCCATCATCCGTACTTCGAAGACACTTGGGCTTTTTCCCAGCCCAGTCGCGCCCATTGATTGGATTCCAGTGGACGATCTTGCTACCATTTTGTATAGCATCATTCTCCAGCAACCTACATCAGAATCAGGGGTACCTGAGTTCTTCAATGTAGTTTCTGAGCGACAACCATGGAATGTGCTTATAGACGTCCTTCGCGGGTTGGAGCCCAGTATTGTCTCCGAAGTCGTGTCACTGCCTGACTGGATCAACAAACTCCGTCAATCGGCAGATCTGAGTTCCGCAGACGTTGCAAAGTTTCCGGCACTGCGCCTGCTGGAATTCTATGAAGACTTGGGCAGCGGGTCAAACTCTTTGGAGTATGCAACGGAGCACACACAAACTGTTTCTGGCCTGGACCTCGGTCCTTTAGGACAGGAATTGCTTGCATCTTGGCTGAAGACTTGGGATCTGTAATGCACATAGCTATTGTCACTCCTGGTTTTCTGAGCATATGTATTAGGCTTCTTGGTCTTTTGATACTGAAACCGGACTAACGTATCTTTTATACTTTCCTTGTCGCAAAATTCTTTATTGATTTGAAGAGCCGTTGAGGCTAGCGGTATAGCAAAAGATTTTGGTTGTGCAAGCCGAACAGCGATCTATGATCACACATGATATTGTTAATTTACAAAATCCCATCTTGGCCAAAGTCTGCCCTGGCCCCACGTGTTGCTCTCTTTTTGAGTGAGACCATTCAATCATCCGGTGTATCTTTATGCAGAAGAAAGCCACCCCCCGCAAGTTGTGGAAAACCTGGAAGGCCCATATTTGCGACTGATGTCCAGTAATCTTTCGAACTTTAGTCTGCCTTAAGAATAGATAGGGCTTTGATTTCAGGTAGCGATCAAGATACCTTGTTTTCCAGCAACTTCGCGAATTACACAACAACCCCTTTGAAACAGACCGTGCCAGCTACTGAGCCCTTCGGTTTGTTGCGGCCACTTTAACTCACAGTAAACATTGAAGGGTGGATACGGTGCAGGTGTGATGCGTACATGCATGTGTAGATCCCTAAAGGACCCTCGAGGACCATGTGCAACTTCTCTTTTTTCGTGTTGAGTATGAGCGTGTCACGTATGAGGACACGCGCGTGCCTATGAAGAGATCGAGTGGTCAATACCGAGGAGCGAGACGTAAAACAAATTAGCAAATTGATCAGGAAAAAATCGCATTTTCTTGATAGATATAGTGAGACTATCAGTTAAGGGGAAGTGTCTATTACCTCATGTATTAACATTTGGTTTGCTCTTTCTGTCTCCGTGAATCGACTTTAACTGCCAGTCGGTCGGCAGCATAGCCCATGACGTCGTTCAAGGTGTTCTTGATCTGTTCCATCATGAGACGACGTCCTGGCATAGCTTTCCCGGACGAGTTGCTTTCGACTGATTGCATGTCGGAGTCGGAGTCATCGTCCTTTACCGGGGTTCCGTCTTCAACTTTTACCTCCTTACGGACATCACTTCTGACACACCTCTGGTGAACAAGGATACACAACACATACAACATGTCATAATGGCTTTAATCCCGATTTCGAGTCCGCGCAACTTATAGCCATTGCGGCTTTAGAAGTGGCGCCGTCTGTGCTGGGCGCATCGCCACGCTGCTCCAAGTACAACTCCAAGCAGTCATTCGCAAGAGAGTCTTTTTCCATCGTCAGAACCAGAGTGCCCTTGGGCATGACGGAAAAAGGGTCAACCAAGACCATATACAAAATAATATCACATCTCATCATTCAGCTGCCGCGATCTCTTACCTATTAATATGTCGAGTTTGGTGTATACGACAAGCGATTTGTGTGTCACTCAGCGCTGATCAACACGATGCTACATACGACTGGTCTGATGGCGAATGCAGTGGTAGAGAGGACCATAGCCTGCATATGTTCCCAGGTGGACCGTTTCATGCTGCCCACAGGCTCATGCACAGAAGTGCAGCATTTACTGCAGCATCGTGCATGTTGGCCACTCCATGCTTGGAGACTCCTACGTTCTTGATTCCCATGGAAGGTTTGTTACTGGATATATGTATGCTTCAAGTTTCTAACCCCGAGTACTACAACCTTCCGAAACTTTTTCAAGAATAAAACAAGGTGTGCCTTGATGCAAGGTACAGTGGCAAGGGTATCTGCCACGAAGTCCTGTCCGCTCGTTATTACCAGATGTATAGTTTCCGGGATGAGGGGCTTTAATCGAAGGTGGAACAGGCTTTAGAGCAAATAGATTATACCTCGTGACCCTAATGATGTGCTAAACCAGTTGTCAATGTTTTAAATACGCTATGCCAGTATGTAAGCTCACTTCTATAATAAGGAGTATCGTTGAACAAAGGTAATCATATTCTGTAAAGTGTTTCTGCTCTCTCGACATAGGTACGTGTAGTCTTGAGATACTAATTAGGGCATCAGTTTGGTATAATACCTACATATATATATCGATGTCGACACTTGTGTGTATACACATGTCGGATGACCTTGTAACTTGTGTTGTAAAGCGTACCTTAGTAACAACTGCCCGCATTAGTATGTTTTCAGTGGTGTGATACTCTCATCTTTGTGCCTCAAGATCGTCAACCATGCTCCAGTATTGGCCATAATAAGAAAGACGTCGTGCTACCGGTTGAGACAAGTAAAGTCGAGGGAGACATCAATGGCAGACCGAAGGCGTTTCCACCAACAGCGGGGGAGTTGCCAACTTTAAAGGGGCTATGAGGTTTGCAGATGAAATGTACATGGTTGGGACCACACTCTCAGCTGGGCGAATAAACCTGCTTGTCAGCATCTTGAGGTATTCTGCCAGGTTTAGCAGATGAAGCGTGTGAGGTGGGTCAACTGGTCGAAAGGGAACAGTACATATAATTACATAAAAACCCAAGACTACTGGAATTGATCTAGACATGATGAGTCTTACAGGTAATTGAATAAATCTTTGATTATAAACCCATGTTATTACGTGCAGTTTGTTATATCTGTACAAATAATTATACACTACATGGGAGATCCAGGTCTGGACAGTCCCTCGGGTCCTCATAGAAGACAGCACCCAGCTGTTCCAAGGCCTTGCACCGTTCGTCCATACTGTATGCGTTGTGAATAATTGCCGCCCCCTTCTCGCTGGCCTCGTCATAAGTCGTGCTGAGGACCCAGACGCCCCCACCGGGAGGCCACCCTACTTTGACGTAAGGGCTGCCGCCGTTGTCCCCGATGCGCCACTTAACATACTCTAGCGAACCCGGCCACCACGATGCGCCGAGTTGTCGCATCCTGTCGCAGTGGGCCTCCTCGTCGGAGGACCCGGCGCCGACACCGGCCGGGCGCGGCGTATCGCGAAATCGGTCGAGCCCTAGGAAGTCGAGCTCGACCCCGGTAGCCTCGATAAGCATGAATAAGCCGCCGCGAGCGGGCAGGCCTTGGATGTCGGCGCCAGGTCCTAGAAGAAACTGCACTGCGCGAAAGTGGTTGTTGTCGGTGTCGTCGTAGGGGCAGATGGGACCCGACATTTTGGCGACTTGATTCTGAGCGGCGAGGAGGTAGGAATCAGGAACGACCTCGGCAGCTGGATGCTTGTCGAAGAGGGGACGGGCGATTAGGGCGAGGACGACGGCTGTGATGATGGCTGGCAGCAAGAGGGCTGTGGCCATTGTTGCTTATCCTTGGGAGAAGATGCGAGAACCCGGTTGCCTGCTCAGGTGTGACCCTTGATTCAGTGGAAGTGAGTGACCTTGTGAACGTGAAAGTATGAGTGTGAGTGGCCTGAGCTGACGATGGTGAGCATGTATGTAGCTTTCTTTGTGGGACGGGGCTACCGTACGTTCTTCCCTACTTAGGTACCGAGGTCAAATTCAACCAAGAAGAGATGACTTCCGGTCGGAATCCCGAGGAAGAGTAAGGTAGAACAGACACAAGCTTAGAAACCACCATGCACACGCGTGATAAATAACTGCGTGATAAGATTATAACAATTCGTACGCGAATCCTGGATGCCCTACTGGTAACCGCCTCCGCTCTCACGTCAACCTGACCGAGACGGAATATGCCCATACCGCGCACTGGTGGGGTGTAAAGGTCATTATAGTGATCTTCACAGGTAGAACGGTAGGTTTACTAACCTAGTGATAATTTCTGATTGTAACAAACTATCGCTATGAAGACCTTTGTGCTAAGTCTGACAGAACCTTTAAGGAGCCCTTATTTTAGGGATTGATTCGACCTTTGACGATACCTTAACAGATGTGACGGAGGCCTTTTTCTAAAGGTTGCTGTAAGCCTAAAGGAGACCTTTTGATCGAAGTAGGCTTATATTGATCGAGGTGGACTTGTTTTGATCGAGGTGGACTTGTTTTGATCGAGGTGGACTTGTTTTGATCGAGGTGGACTTGTTTTGATCGAGGTGGACTTATTCGATCGAGGTGTACTTGTTCTCGAGGTAATTATAAAAGGAAGGTGCGTTGCTTTCTCGAGGTGACTATCGAAGGTTTATATACGTACTACGCTAAGGTACGAAGACTGACCGTTGAAGATTCTCTTTGCCGTTCTGATACGCTAGTTCCCTTACGATTTGAAGGTTTATAACGAAGGCCTTCGATTGATCTTTATTGAGATTGATCTTTGTCGAGATTGATCTTAATGGATTGACCTCGATTGATCCGGAGGCTGGCGTACTTACCTTCGGTCTTAGGAAATCTGGTGATAGATTCTAGTAAAGTCTTTCGAGAAGGGAAGGCACCTACGTAAGCCGCCGGAAAGGTATCTACGTACCTAAGTACCTAGAAATAAGGTAGCCTTAACAGAAGAAGGATCGCCCTTTTGCTTTTTGGTAGCTTTCTTCTCGTGGTTACCTTTTTCGAGAAAGATCACCTTTCGTACGAGTCCATCATTTTGTTTTAAAATATAGGTCCTGAGATAGTCTTCTAACTTTAAGATAGATTCTAAACTCTGGGACTACTATTCTATTGGCAAGGGTCCTAGTGATTGCTATTACACCCCACCAGTGCGCGGTATGGTGCACTCTCGATGATTACCAAAGCTGGTGTTCCGGCCAACAAGGTCGTGGTCGGCATCGCTAGCTACGGTCGTAGCTTCGGCATGGAGGACTTAAGCTGTACGCCCGGGGGGCCCGAATGCCTCTTTACAGGTCCCGACTCGACAGCATCTCCGGGAAATTGTACCGATACTGCCGGCTATATTTCTCAGGCAGAACTAGGCCAGTACAGCAGTGACACGGGAGAAGGTACTCTGCCTCGCCGTGATGTCACGACCTAGCACGATAACAGCAGTGGACTCGGACATAATAACCTGTGGTTACAGGACGTAGGTTGCATACATGTCGGACGACACAAAGGCAACCCGCATAAGCTTATACTCGAGCTACAACTTTGCAGGCTCTGTTGAGTGGGCGGTTAACCTAGCCAACTTCGTCGAGACAGTAGCGGAGGAAGAGGCAAGTGAGAATATCACGGCACTCGGGGACTATTTCACAGCCGCCCTCGCCATAAGCGACTACGACATCTCCAACTTCACCGCGTACAACCTCAGCGACCTTGCCACACGGCTGGTCGGTTGGGAGGGGTACAAGTTCGACCCCGACACATTTCCCATCCCCAATCCGGAACGAACCATCTACTCGGGATAGCAGGAGTCTTAGAAGATCATGAATTATATGTACAACGTAGCCTAGAGCGGTATCAACTTCAACGAGGCAGCGGCGGTAGAATATCTGGGTCCTCCAGCCATCATCAGTGACACTCAGCAGGCCTCCTTCAACAAGATATACAAGAATCTAGCCACCATCCAACCTGGCTAGGGAGACTGGTTCGCATGGAAGTTACATGTCCGTTATGATAACCCGGATAATCTATGCCCCTGTAGCGCAGGGCCGATCGCGTACACAGTCAAAAAGGACTCAAGTTAAGGCTTAGCACGCATCAATTTCTACCAGAGGTACTTTTTTCTGCCCACGCTCGAACAGAAGATGTACTTTGCTTCCACGTCTTTACCCGTCAGTATCTACGCCGATATCGCACAATATCTGCAGAACCACGCCACTGTATGGCTTCACAAGCTACTACACATCGACTGGGTCTCCACAGCCGACCAGGACGTAAATATTGCTCACGTCACGGACATTAAGATACGGGCTAGGTTTGCAAACAAAGGGTCGCAGTAGGTAGACGTATACGGAGCCGAGTTAATCAAGATCCTGGCGCGCTAGGGCGGGAATACAGGTGGCTGGACCATTAGGAACGCCGAAAGCATTGCCTTATTCGGGTTTACCAAGTACATCCAGAGTTTACCAAGTACATCCAGAGTTTACCAAGTACATCCAGAACGCGTTAGGGAACATTTACCCCCGGCCTCGCAGTCCCCGACCGGCAGCAGCCCCGGCAACGGCGACGTCACTTTCGCCGCCGAGGACTTCTTCACCGTCTATAATAACGATACCATCACTGAGCCCGCCAACACGACGCTGCTAGACCAGTACTCGTGGAGCACGACCCAGGGCGTCTGCGCTAAGGCCGACGACGAGGACGGCGACCTGGACTCTTCGGAAATCCTGACCCTAAGCACCGACTTCGCCGTTCAGTCTGAATTCCCCAGCGCCTACCTGTCCAGCTAGTCCTCGTGGGCCGGACTGGCCACGACCACGGCCACTTCGACGAGCGCCGCAGCCAGCGCCACAGCGACGTGGACCATCGCTATATACAGCGGTACGGACTGCTCGGGCGACTACTACTCGCTCGAGGGCTACAACGTCGACTCCACCACCGACAGCTATCTCGTTCTTCGAAGCGGCGACCTTAGGACCGAGATAGGAGGTACGGGCGAATCATGCCGCTTTTTCACCAACGGGGGGGAGGACTAGGCCGACTGCAGTACAAGTTCCCTAACGCAACCTAAGTCATAGGAGGTCAAGGGCGGCACATGTACGGCGTACGATACGGACGATTGCTCCTCGGATGGGCTACGAGGACGCCTACACGGCCGGCCAAGGATGCCACAACTACGCCTCTAGCCGATATAATACTAAGACATAGGTCTCGCTGCAGTGTGGTACGGACGTTGACCTGGATAGCCTGCTACATCACCCCGGTTTCAACGGCACGGTAGCGGCGGCCATAACGGGCGCGGCCACCGCTGTGCGTGCGTCTGTGCCGCCTTCTTTATTAACATCCACAGGTCCTAGCAGTCAACACCTACAGCCACGGCTGTAAGCAGCTTTCCTTAAAATCTCTAGTCTTCCGGGTCTCTTAAGTTTAGGTTTCTATATTTAAATTCTTAAATGTTTTATAGAAAAGATAAAGAACAGTAATTATACCTATTATATCTATTTTATATAAGTATTATAAAAGATATTATATATATATAATATAGTATTTAAAGGATACTTATATAATTCTAGTTCTATTTAACTACTATTAAATATACTTATATATAAACTACTTAATATCTAAGTATAAGTTATAGTTAATATAATATTACTTATATTTAACTATATTAAAGCTAGCTATTTTACTTTTTTTTAAGGCTATATAGCTATATATTAACGCTAACTACTACTTACCTTTAAGATTAATAATAATAAGTAGCAATCGACTGCCTTTTACTTATAATAAGATTTAATATATATTGCTAAGTGTAGCTTATATTTGCTGTAATGTTACCTGTATATTTAGCTGCATTAGTGCTAGCTGCTGCGCCCCCGCGCATTAGCGCCAACTGCTACCCACCCCCTAGATTAGTAATTACCTAGGTAGCTATCGACCGCAGGCCTGTGTAGCTGTTTAGGTTCATAATCCTTCGACTAAATCATATTGTAGCAACAAGAAGCATTCACTCGAGATCCCCCAACCTACCTGCCTCCTTGGGACCTGTTGCTTTCCCTTTAACTCACGCAAGATGGATGATTCGAAAAGCAGCAAGGGCACTATCCTGGTGACAGGCACCAATGGAACTCTCGGAAGCGAGACTGTGTCTCAGCTCCTTTCGACGCCCGAGCTGGCAGCATACCACGGCATCTACACTGTTCGCAATGCAGAGAAAGCTCGCGTTCTCGGGCTTGCCCTCCAGTCCGGGAAACACTCCCATGCACATTCCCACAATGTCATTTCTCTAGACCTGGCTGATCTTGATAGTGTCCGCGCTGTGGCCGGAAAGATTAACCAGCAAGTCGCTGGTGGCGAGATTCCACCCATCCGAGCCCTGATCCTCAACGCTGGCTACCTCGAACTTACTACTCAAGCATGGACAACCGATGGCTTTGATATGGCTTTCGCCTGCAACTATCTCGGCCATTGGCTGCTGACTTTGCTGCTGCTGCAGTCCATGGATCGTGATATGGGCAGGATTGTTGTTGTCGGAAGCGAATCTCATGACCCTCACAACCCAAAGAGCAAGGCGGCGTTCAACCACGAGAAATGGCTGAATTTCATCCACGATATTCATGGTAGTGTGCCGATAGCCAAAGGCACATGGAGTACTTCTAAGGAGGACCCATCCTTCCACTCTGGATTTCGCCGCTACGGCGCTTCTAAGTTTTGTCAGGCTCTAATGATGTATGTTCAATATCCCCTTGTAAGGAAACAAATTCACGCTAACCAACGAGCAGTCCGGAGCTCCAACGCAGGCTCAATACTGATCCAGCGCTTGAGAAACTTTGCATCCTCGGCGTGGATCCCGGGTCAATGCCAGGAAACTTGACACGCCGTGGACCATGGATCATACGAGTTTTTCTCTTCAGACTCGTTATGCCCTGGCTGGCTCCCATAATGGCATGGCTGCAGCCTAATGGACCATTGAGTACTGTCAGGATGGGTGCAGCCGATGTCATCGCAACTGCGTTGGAGAGAGGCGAGTCTCCCAAGGGCATGTATTTTTACAGGTCAGGGATTTCAGAGATGACTTCTGAGGCGAAGGATGAGAAGAAACGAGAGAGGCTTTGGGTCGATACTATAAGGTATACACAGCTGAAAGCGGGTGAGACTGTTTTGGCGAACTGGCAGTAATGCAAAGGGGGAGATGTCGCTGGATGGCACAATGGAACAGTCGAACGTTGGCAACGAAGGACCCCAGGACGCAGGCTTCTCTGATAGCACATTGTAGAGGCTCCCAAAGGAGGCGGAAGACGACCCTGAGGACCCAGGACCGAGCTCTCCACCTTAACCATTCGAATGCGACACCCGAGAAGCTGGACAGAACAGTGATTATGAACACAGCACCCCAAGCGGCGATAAAGTGGTCGGTTGGGATGACCGAGGCACCAAATATGCCGATAAAAAGGCCCCGGCACATCGGTAATCAGTATCAGTACCGACGATGTGCCGGACGAAGCATATCTGGCAGATGCAAAGGACGGCAAACCCCTAGACACAGACACAGACAACGATAAATCCAGAACTAGAGGAAATAATTAAACCAACGCAGCTCCCAGATAGGTATATACCCCGTGAACTAGAAGACTACATTCAGACGGTGCCTAAGATAGCCGGGCTATAGCCCGACTGGCGCGAGCACTAGACCTCCTCTTTGATGCATACGAATATATAGATATCGAGAAATTAGCCAATAAGATTAAGGAGAAAGTGGAAAGTCAGGATTTTCAGTGTTTATTCGCTAAGCTACAGTAGGTCTCCAAAAAGTATTATTACACTTACAGATCAGCAACATCCGGGCTATATATCACCCAATAATATAACTACTGATTATGCCCGAAAGTCAATCTTAGACCTGCACCTTAAGCACCCACCCAGTCCTACTCATCCGTGCCGCCACCAGAGCCCCCACACCTAGCAACATACTACTCGCCGCCCACATCTGCGCTGGGAGGTAACCTCCCCCGCTCGCTTGCACGATGGCGCCTCCGATGGGACTACCCGTCAGACTGGCGAATGCGACAATGCTAAAGACCATGCCCATGCGCGTGCCGAGCTGACTTAGGTCGTCTGTTAACGCGGCCAGAGAGACGGCAAAGAGCGAATGAATGAAGCTGGCCACGAAACCATAGGCGAGCGCGAAACCGTATAACGAGCCGTGCGTATGCCTCACGGCTGGCCAACAGTACAACACTAAAGATACGAACGAGGCAGTCGGAATAGCAGTGTTCAGGGGCCCGAGAAAGCGAGTCGCGATAAATCCAGGTATGATGCGCCCGGGTATTCCGAGGGCGTTGGTGAGGAGCAGGAGATTAATGGAGTCCAGGGAGGTAAAAGACGCATAGGTGTAACCGTAGAGATCGATCTGGCGATAATCACGGTCAGATTCATTACCGAGAAGGAGGAGATAGGCACATACGTAGTAGAAGGCGAAGTACACAGCCCAATAGACGAAAAAGAAGCCAACACAAAAGAATATGTACGATAGCTCCTTGAAGGCATCGAAGGCGAACAAAGGGCCGGATCTACGAGCTGGAACGCGTACGCGTAGGAGCAAGTTGATGATGATAGACACGAAAAGCGTCACGAAGGCCATGCTGCGTATTGTCCAGCTGAATCCTGGGTACGCACGTCAGGCTTCTGTTTGAAGGAAAGACGTAATAAAACAGGGGCATACTCACCAACGCGAGGAAGCAATTGTTGGACCATGGGCGGATACACCAAACCACCAGATCCTGCGCCCGACGCAATGATTGCAACTGCCAGAAACTTTCTCGCCTTAAAGTACGACGATGGCACTGAAAGGCCAGGCATGTACAGAATACCCATTCCGAGCCCCATACAGACACCCTGGGCGAGGAAAAGCTGGTAGTACTGCGTCGCCAAACTCGTCATAAACATGCCAAAGACGACCAACACTGTTCCAACAAGGACAGCCTCGTGAACAAGACCTGCGTCACTTGCCCGACCAGAGACGGTGCCTACCAGCAGGAGTGTAAAGATTTGTACTGTACCAATCCATGAGACGGTCGATGGGGCGGCTTGCAGCATCTCTTGGTAGGTGGACTGGAAATTGCCGAAGCTGGTAATTAGACCCCAAGTAACAAAGCACATCAAGTGTCCTGCCAGAACCTGAAGCCATGCCCTGATGCCGCCATCAGGGGGAGGTCCTGGGTCCTGAGTTGGAGGGGCTGGGAACAATCCCAAATTCCGACGAGACCGAAGCGGCACAGGTGTAGCCTCTTCGAGTATGTTCTGAGTTTTGACCGGCCATGCCTCGATCCCCCTAGAGAACGCTGGCACGTTTCGTTTCCCCTCAGGACTTTCTTCTTCAATGCCACTCTGTATTACAGATGCCATGAGCGCTTTGTTCGATATACAAAGGCTATCCCCTAACGAATCGAAGTGTCTGACGACTGCGACGTAGCGTCCAGGATTGCTATATATACGCTACACGAGAGCAGCCTTAAGTTAGAAGGAATTAAGAGAGAAAGAAATTGGAGGAGAGAATTATAGCCTTCAGCGTTTAGAGTATTTGGTTACTTGAGTATAATTATAATAGTGAAGTACCCGAGCACACATGTGCAGACGGAAATGGCACAAACCTTATCCACAAGTCAGCCGGGCTGAACAACCATCGCCCTTTCCAATAATACTACGGACGAGCCGTGAATGGTTTGAAGCTATTAGCTACTGTACTTATTGAGTGAATACTGTGGTACAGTCGCACTGATATGGAGGCAAGGTTCTCATGATCTTTGGCGATTTTCCTGCTTTGTGGGGGCCACCTACTGTAGTAGGTAGGTATGGCTGGCCCCTACGGATACCTCTTAACATACGCCTTTGCCTACACTAGTAAAACTGTATCTCCTATTGGTTAAAGCAGTAGGGAGGTATAAAAAGCTCGGGCTAAATACGTAGTAGGCCGTAGTCACTTTATATACTTATTTCCGAAGCAGAATAAGTATATATACGAGAAATCTAAGGTCGGTAGACGCGAGGTAGGTTTTAATAGTCGTCGAAGGCCTAGTAATAGCATTAAATAGGTAGCTAGAATATCGTAGCGACAACTGTTTTAAACCGAGAAAAATCGAAATTTAATACTTTTTATAAAGATAAAAGCGACTATCGGCTTAGATTATCGCTTTTATCACACGTCGTAATGTTTTAAAGCGATTTCGATTAAGTATAATTAAAGGTTATAAGGATAGTTCTAGTTAGTAGATAAAATTCGAGAAATACGTTCCCGATTAAGTAAGCGGTAGTAAACCTTAACCTTATATATAATAACTAGAACTTTAACGAAGTTAGCTAAAACTATACTATTTATATCGCAGAAAAAAATAGATACCTTTTTAAAGCTAATATAAATTAAATTCTGACTTTAAAATAGGTAGTTTATAGGGTAGTTGTTAAGAAAACTAGTAGGTTATACGAGCAGGGGTTTAGTACTGTTAAGTATCTGTTCCTACTTCTACTAGTGTAGGCAAAGGCGTATGTTAGGAGATACTACGTACAGTAACTAACTGAACCTTGGAATGTTTCACCGTGTTCATGACTCCATTTTATTATTATTAAAGAGTCATGAAGATCAGTGACGCAAAGAAAGCAACAGTTTCAGCAGGATCACGAAAATATACGTGGCATCAACAGTTGTCATTTATCAAATAGGCAGCTAGAGTGATTGCGCTTCACGTGTCTAGTGAAACTATACCCAATCATGAACCGCATCTTATAAGAAGATCACTCAAGCCCCCTGTGATGACATTATCTACCTCTTGGAGCTTCAAATGTTGATCACACTCAGACCAATGTTGCTCGCCGGCTGTTGGACGCCACAGAGAATTCCCACCCTAATAAATATTCTCAGCATAGGAAGAGGCGGCGTTCTCGCCAACTTGCAGCATTGGGTCGGTCTCAAAGTTGGCTCGCTTATCGCTCTCTGCATAGGAAGAGGCGGCGTTCTCGCCAACTTGCAGCATTGGGTCGGTCTCAAAGTTGGCTCGCTTATCGCTCTCTGCATATGAAGAAGCGAGCCTGTCAGCCACTTGCATTATAGAGTCTGGTTCGAGGTTTGTATCAAGGCAAAGTTCAAGGACTATCTTGGAGACATCAGCGGGCTGCGCGGGTTGCTAACTTACCAGGGACGGGAGCCGCAAAGCAGGGTGCCACTAAGGCCAGCGATATAATGATGATACTGAATTGGGAGAACATAGTTGTAAATTTGTTGGCTTGAATGGTGTTGATAGAATACAAATACCCATTGTTAGGACGGGTGCTATGGGGGGCCCGCGAATTATTTATGTTTCTTTCCCTCTCCTGTTGTGTAGGACTTCGTTCACGTACCGTATGCCCATTTCCTCCTGCCAACAGCCAAAAACCAAGGCGACGAGGATGTGAAGGCTGTGCAGTTCTGACATCATTGAGTATGGGATGAACAACAAGCGAGTCCACAAAACAAGCTGATATCTGGCTTTAACTGGACAACAAAAAACTCAATGTGGGTTGTGTATGCATGACTTTCGTTGATAGCAACATAACGACCGTGGGTCTGACTGCAACATTGAAGGACGTGAACGACTATCATGCCGGTGTTACGAACAGTGTGCCCCTTCAGGTTCAACCCGTCAGTTCTTTTGTAGACTTCCCATCCCGATGATGGTGATAATGAATATGTGACCATGTTCGGGGTCCCGAGACGGTCAATTTTAGAAACAGATATGACAGCGGGTCGATCGCACATACATTCATAGGGTACACCAACTCCCAGGAATAAGGTCTAGAACTGTCGGTATTTGGCTGGGAAGTACTAAGTACTTAAGTATGTAGACGGACCGCCATTCGGCATGTGACATCGTATCAATTAGTACAAATAGAATGAATATTGACCTCGACTCAGGATGGACATTTCGTCTCTTTCACATCCTTGATGTAATTTATTTCATACCTCATGTGCCCTGACTGGTCTATCTGACATTTGCTTGCAATTGACCCAGTACCATCGCCATGATCCCTGCTCAAAACTATTATCCGCTGCCTGGCAAAGAGAGCGCGGAATCCAATGTACATTTTTAAATGACCCAGCCCCTTTCCGTGTCGAACAGAAGCGCAGACTCAACAAGCTGTGGCATTGGGTTTTCCATGGAATAAGCCTTCTCGCGATAGTAGGGTTGCTCGTCGGTCTACACCTAGTTGCTCACACGAATGGGAACAAATGTTGGGATATGTTCAATTATTATTGTGAGATTACTAGGAAGACGGAATCAAAGATTGGTACGCTAACTCGTTTTCAGCACCTGTGAACGATGCAGTCAAGCCACATCCTTACATTCACAAGGTCTTCAATGGCTCGCTATGGCACCAGAGTCCATGGAAAGGCCCACCCACCGACGAGGTCGAGAAGGCGTGGTATGAGATCATGAAATGTGAGCACAATTGTCGAGTAAACCATCAGGCGGTCCTTGAACTGATTGAGGGATGTGTAGATGGCATGATCAGTGTCTCTGGGGAAGACATCGAGAAGGTGCAGCACCCTGACTGGTCGGCTCAGTTCCCAGCCGAGGTTGGCGGTGGATACATTGCGGCTACTGTAGGGACGCACCAGTTGCACTGCCTGCATTACATCTGGCAGGACCACTACATCGACTACTTTCCCAAGACGCTGGATAAGAAGCAGCGTGTTCCGGAGATGTATGAGCGCCACTACGAGCATTGCGTCGACTACATCCGCCAGAGCCTAATGTGCCAATTCGACACGGGGATCATCCCTTACAACTGGGTTCTGGACCATCAGAACCCGACCCCAAATGCTAATACCCACCACACCTGCGTCGACTGGGATGCCTTACAGGTCTGGCTGGAGGACCGTGCGGTCGAGGTCCCGGACGGGTTCGTGTGGAGACAACCCGAGGACGCTGTTTCGATGGAATGGAACCCTTAGGCTTCAAAAGAGTGAGGAAGAGCAGGATATAGCTGTTGGATGTTACCCCATGTTACAATAGTGTTGGGCGGCGATATACGGGAGGGTCATCTATTACTTGTTATGTTCAATTTTATGTCGGGACTTTGATTTGCATTATGTACAATGAAGAAACCCCAGTGTTCCACAACACTGGGCTTATTGGCCAATGGTCTTATCAATACCGGGCCAAAGACTATGGCCTCACGGTGATTGTCGTGTATGACCTATCACATCTGATGTCGCGCGTCCCACGGTCTGTCTTCATGGTCAAGAACGTAAGGATGGTTCGTTATTTATTTCTGTAACACCAAGTTACAATATTATCGTTGCAAATGCAGTCGAGCCAACGAGACGGAAGGGCACAGACAGCGTTGACTTGCTTGTACGGGGCACATGGGTGCATGAGGCTGAATGCTGTGGGGGCGTAAGCAATTACGTGTACAGGGCACAGATTTTACTATTGTCAGTGGAGGCTATAGGACAAGGCCTACCGATTTGCTCGAAGACCTTGAGAATTGGGTCAATGGAAGATCAGGACTTCATATTACGTTAAGATTCGCCTATAGCACTCAGTATTGTTGATCCCCTCCACAGGTGACCTCCACTGGCAAAATTAATCCCTGTGGCCTATATTTCGGCCTGGTACCCCAGTAGAAGCTTGCAGCTCCCGCTATTTTAACAGAGTATCTCTGTGGAGGAGTTAATGCTACCCAGAAACCGGTTTCTTGTATGTGATTATGTACATATGTAGGAAGGTGCTTAAGAGTAGGCGCAACGATGGCACAATGTGCGGTGAACGACTTGTTGTAACGGTGACATCCCATGGGATGTAACGATGGAAAATATCTCGGCCAAACGCCCAAATACTGCTCCGGTCACAGGTTATCTACTTCTCTGTCGCTGTTGCTTGGTGGAAAATGGATGAGGCTGGGGCATGATTGCATATTGTGGCCCCCAAATGCAAGAATTGCATGATTTTCGCGTTGCTCCCGAACAGCAGAGAGATGCGTACAGGAACCTATTCACGGCCAGATCTGCTGCACTTACTACATTAGAAACTGAGTCATGGCTTCAGGCGGCTTATAGTTTCGAGAGAGCCATAGCCTGTTCGACTTCAAAATCTCCCCTATTAGGTGGTCGCTGCACAGAAGACTGTTCCACAACCCGCACTCGCCGATACTATTGCCACCTGGGCATCTGCTGCACAACATGACGGGTATCGCGACGACACAGAGCGCTCTTGCAGTTGGATTTTCCTTCCCAGTAATTGATGGCATACTCGTGGGTCTGCGCTTCTACATACGCCGCCACATGAAGGCGGATATTCAAATCGATGACTGGTTTTGTATTCCAGCATGGGTGCGTCTGCCTTGCCTCGCCAATGAAGACGTTCACGGGTGATCTGACTCTCCGTATAGATTTGCTTGACGGGCTGCTGTGTCTCGCTTCTGACAGGTAGTTCTCCCCATCGATGACCAGGGTAACTATTGAATGGTGCTCATCAAGCCTCCAGGAGTCTTCAAGGGATCATACGGTGATGCAGCCGTGACTGACCCCGAACATGTCACAGACCAGGAGCATACCCTGGCGCAGGTATGTCGACCCATCTGTTCCAATCTTCAAGTATGTGCTACCATTAACAGCCTTCCAGGTTACAGCAGCCTTAGTTATCCTCTGGATGGGGGCAAACTTTTTTATCAAGCTGATCATGCTTTTCTTCTACCGCCGCATATTCGTCGGCCGCGTATTCAACATCTGCAACTGGGTACTCATTGGGCTTTCGGTCATTTGGTTCGTGTACGCGATACTTTCATGGCTGCTTTACTGCGGCAAGAATCTTGAAGCAGACTTTGAAGGTGGCTGGCTGGTGTGCCCGATGTGGGGATTTGAGATCCAAATGGGTGTTTTTGCTTTAGATAGCTTCATTGACCTGTGTCTACTGGTGCTACCCATACCCTTTGTAAGTGGACCACCCCTCCCGAGCTAGAAGGAATTGGAACTGATGCCTAGGTTTATGGCCTCGCGTAGGTATGGCGCCTCCAGTTGGACCTCAAACGCAAGATTGCAATCACAATCGTGTTCATCATTGGCGGCTTGTACGTTTTCCACACCTAAATATGATACTTTCAAACACCCGAGTTGACCTACCTCTAGCGCCTTCGTCGCCGGCCTCAACAATACCATCGTCCAGCTCGTCTACCTTACTGAGCCCAGCCTGGCTTCTGAGGGAGGTGGTGCCAACTTCTTCCAAGGTAGGTGAACGTAAGCTTCTGTCCGGACCTGTCCTTTTATGGCTGCTGATCACGCGCAGGATCCTCCCTCCTCTTCTCTAACTGGCCCGCGATCGAGATTGGCGTTGGTTTGTTGGCGTCCAACCTCCCACATTTGTCCCTACGACTTGCCCATGCCCTTGCGCAATCCCTGCCACGCGCCCTGCGCATTTTCTGGAACTCTCTAAGGAGAGCAGTGGCGGCGACATCTCTACACTCATTACGGCACTCTCAGGGGAGCGGGTACAGGGGCACCATTAGGTACGAGGCCCCACAGCAAGGCGCGGAGAGCTGTCAAAGCCTGCACCCAAAGCTGGTAGGTCGGCATGAAGAGGGAAAAACAAGGACAGGGTTCTTGAAGCAAAGCTCCGCACAGAGTGCACAGAGCCTTGAGCTGCGGGACTTGGAATCAAACAACTAGGTACTGCAGCTTCACTAGGATGCCCCCGACGTACTTGTGCCTTTGAATGTCCATAGTGCTTTTTTACAAGCAGTAATAGACTTCAGTTGCTGTATAATTCAGATGTCTTCCGTTATTCAATCCACTGAATCACAGCACGAACTTTAGGATGGGCCTGAGCTTGTGAATGGATTCAGAATCCTTTCCGTGGAAAGCAGTGCTCCTTCAAACATCCGTCTCACTGTACTCAGTCCAGTCCTTCCCACGCCAGAACTTCTGTCCACCTCTAAACGAATGCTCAATCTTCTCCTTTGCCATCGCTTCCATCCTCGCCTCAAAATTCAGAATACTACTGTCCGTGATACCTTCCTCAGCAAGTGTCCGTGCCAAGTCTGCGGCGCTTCGAATAGCCGTATCCCCACCGGAGCCACCCATGGGGCTCATTGGGTGTGCTGCATCGCCGATCAGCGTGACTCTTCTGGTCTGACCATCAGAGCAGATCTGAATGTCTGGCTTGCTTGATAGAATAGGTACGCAGGCGGATGTCTCGTGCGTAGCGGAATCAAGGAGATGCTTCAGAGCAGGATGCCAGGTCTCGGACACTCGCGCCAGGTACTGTTTCTTCTCCTGCACCGTCTTCGGCAAGTGATCTGCGTACTGCGAAAATGCCGCGCAAACAACCCAGTATACGTAGTTGTCGAAGTCTGGCAGCTCGGCTTCGGACTCGAGTCGCACGCTCTTCGACCACTTTATCGGCTCGACGACCGTCTGCACGTTAGACTCGTGATCCAGAGACATGAACCAGCTCAATATCTCTGGCACTCCAAGTCCCCTTCTCAAATCATCCGTCATTGGCGTTCGACCCCACATAGCCCAGCGTTCCAAATCAAGCAGCTTGCGACCTGGCTGGAACTGTTTTCGCACCCGGCTCTTGATCCCATCTGCGCCAACAAGGAGCTGTCCTCGTTCGACTGAGCCATCCGTAAATTTGACCAGAACTAGCCCTCCTACGATCTCGTAGGAGTCGAACTCCTTCTCGTAGCGAATGTTATCCTGCAGTTCGAGAGAAGCGAGCATGCGGAGCCAGGTCCTGTCCAGGGGCATCGAGTACGCAGGGTCTACCGGCTCAGGCCTAGCAAAGTCGAGCTTTCGGGCGTCTACATATCGTGGCGCAAAGTGGTATCTCTCAGCTGCAGTGCGTTGAAGCAGGTCCTGGAGGCGGGGCGAGAGGACGCTGTCAAGAGCGGCCTGGCCGTCTCTCGAGATGCGTAAACGGTGGCCCTGCTGAACATGCGATCGTGCGTGGCGCTCAAAGATGCGGAACGGAACAGAACGAAGTCGCAATCCTTGCGCAAGCGTAAGTCCAGCGACGCCGGCACCGACAATTAGAACAGGGACATTGACTGGGGTTGGTGAACTCATGGTTAACGGGAAGTATATATGTATGTTATACCTTTAAAGAAATAAAGCTGAAATAAGAATAGCTTTCTAACTGCGGTTAAGTATATAGAAAGTCGGACTATTTATTTCCGACGCACCCTTTTTATCTGGAAATTAAGGTTCCACTTTATGCAGGTAAGGCGGAACAAGCGCCTTTTATTAGACGGCAGTAAATGTAATTACAGGAATACCTTAGTTTATATAAATAAGTAAGTTATATAACTAAGGAGCGGCGGTAAGACCGCCTGCTAAGAAGGCCTTCTGTTAAGAAGGATCGGAATCTTAATAACTACTTAGGTAGATATACCGCTTAAGCTATAAAGGAGACGATAGAGTAAGGCCTGTTAAGCGGCGAAATAATTAACTAACTAACTAACTTATTATTTATTACATTTATTTACTTATTTACTTACCTTCTTACTTACTAACTTATTAACTTACTAACTTATTAACTTACTTACTTACTTAATAAGTAAGTAACTAACTAACTTAATAACTACGTTACTTACTAATATATTAAGTAACCTACTAGCTAACTTATTAACTAACGTATTAGTTAACTTACTTACTAACTTACTTACTTATTTACTTACTTATTTACTTACTTATTTGCTTAATTCGAATTTTAAGGCTTATATAAGCCTTTAGTAAAGAATAAAGAAAGGAAAGGCTAGAGTTCGAGTTAAGAACTTTAAATACTTTAAGAATTAAAACTATTAGCTTTAATAGTAAACCTACTTTAAAGGCTACGATTTAATTAAATATACCGTTTAATAGCATTAATAGTAATTATTAATTAAAATAAGGTTTTATTTTAATTACCTTTTATAGGTAAGGCTAAAGGTAAGCGTTAATTAATATATTTAAAAGCTTAGTTTTAAAACCGGCTTTATATACCGAGTTTAAGTTAAATTTATATAATTTAACCTAAATCGGGATCCTTATAAAAAGGGCTTTAAAACACTATTTTTATTTATTTTTTATCTTATTAAGAGAGGTAAATATTCGAGACTTTAAGGTAAACCTTACGGATTCGCCTCTCGCCCTCTCTATTATAGCCTTAACCTTAGCCTTTTTTATAGCCCTGCTTTTTATTAATATAGTTTAATATATTATTATAATAACTATAATTAATTAAAGCTTATTACTATAATAACTGCTATTATAAGAAGCTTATTATAAATATAGCTATAGTAAGTTTATTATAAAAGTAATATTTTTATAGTTATATCTTAATAAAATTAAATAAATAAAATATATTATAATAATATAAATTAAACGCTTTAAAACCTTATTTTTATTATTTTTATATCTAATTTAATAGAATAAATATTAACCTTATTATATTAATAATACTATTATATATAATATACCTTTAATTCTTTATATAATTAAATACTTTTTAATAGTTTTTATAAAGTTAAAATTAAAAAGAATAAAACTTTAGTTTTAATATTATAATATTTAACTTAATAAAATAAATATTATTATTATTATAGTAAATATACTATTATAGTTATTATACTTATTATTTTTAATATAATAAAATAATTTAAATATTTATAAAAAGCTAAAAATAAAATAAATAAAAATCTATTAGTAGTTTTTTAATATTTAACTTAATAAAATAAATAATAACCTTATTATATTTTTAATATATTATAGTTAATATACCTTTAATTTTTAATATAACTAATAGTAATTATTAATTAAAATAAGGTTTTAGTTTAATTTTTCTTTATAAGTAAAGTTAAAAGCTAAGCGTTAAATTATTAATTTAAAAACTTAGTTTTAAAACCGGCCTTTTATATTAAGTTTAACTTTAAATTTAATAATTTAACTTTAATCGGAATTCTTATAAAAAGAGCTATAAAACTTTATTTTTATTTATATTTTATCTTATTAAAAGAGGTAGATATTTAAGACTATAAGGTAAACCTTAATAGTAATTATTAACTAAAATAAAGTCTTATTTTAGTTCTTTCTTATAGGTAAGGCCGGAGGCCGAGCGCTAATTAAATAGTCTAAGGGCTTAGTTTTAAAACCGGCCTTTTACGTTAAGTTTTACTTTAAATTTAATAATTTAACCTAAATCGGAATCTTTATAAAATAAGCTATAAAACTCTATTTTTATTTATTTTTTATCTTATTAAGAGGGGTAGATATTTAAGACTTTAAAGTAAACCTTATAAATTTACCCCTCGCCCCTCCTATTATAACCTTAACCCTAGCCTTTTTTACAGCCTAATAGTTATTGTTAACTGGAATCAGGTCCTGCTCTAATTACCCCCTGCAGGCGGGGCCGGAGGTAGGGCGCCGATTAGCTAGTCTGGGGGCCTAGTTTTAGAACCGGCCTCCTACGCCGAGTTTAGCTCCGAATTCAATATTTTAACCTAAATCGGAATCCTTACGAAAAGGGCTATAAAACCCTATTTTTATTTAATTTTTATCTTATTAGGGGGGGTAGATATTCGAGACTCTAAGGTAAACCCTACGGATTCGCCCCCCACCCCTTCCGTTATAGCCCTAACCCTAGCCTTTTTTATAGCCCTGCTTTTTATTAATATAGTTTAATATATTATTATAATAACTATAATTAATTAAAGCTTATTACTATAATAACCGCTACTATAAGAAGCTTATTATAAATATAGCTATAGTAAGTTTATTATAAAAGTAACGATTTTATAGTTATTTCTTAATAAGATTAAATAAATAAAATATATTTTTATAATATATATTAAACGCTTTAAAACCCTATTTTTATTTTTCTTATATCTAATTTAATAGAATAGATATTAACTTTATTATATTAATAGTTTTATTATAACTATTATATCTACTATTCTTAATATAATAAAACGATTTAAATATTTATAAAAAGCTAAAAATAAAATAAAGAAAACCTTATCGGTAGTTTTTTAATATTTAACTTAATATAATAAATACTATTATTATTATAGTAAATATTCTATTATAGCTACTATATCTATTATTTTTAATATAATAAAACGATTTAAGTATTTATAAAAAGCTAAAAATTAAATAAAGAAAACCCTATCGGTAGTTTATTAATATCTAACTTAATATAATAGATATTAATATTACTATAGTATATATTCTATTATAGCTACTATACTTACTATTCTTAATATAATAAAACGATTTAAATATCTATAAAAAGCTAAAAATAAAACAAATAAAACCTTATCGGTAGTTTTTTAATATCTAACTTAATATAATAGATATTATTATTACTATAGTAAATATTCTATTATAGCTATTATACGTCTTATTTTTAATATAATAAAACAATTTAAATATTTATAAAAAGCTAATATTAATAAGAATAAAACCTTAGTTTTATATTTTTAATACTTAAGTTAATATAAAAGATATTACTATAGTTAAAATAAGTATACTATTATTATTATTATAATTCTTACCTTTAATATAATAAAATAATTTAAATATTTTTAAAAAGTTAAAATAAAAAAAAATAAAACTATATCTTTAGTTTTTTAATACTTACTTTAATAGAATATATATTACTATTATTATAAAAAACTAATTATTATAGCTATTATACTTACTATTTTTATTATATTAATATAATTTAAATATATTTAAAAGCTAAAATTAAAAGAAATAAAACTATATTATTAACTATATAATATTTAAATATATTATATTAAGGAAATAAGTAAGTAAATAAGTAAATATATATATAAGTAATATATTATATAAATACTTTATTAAATAAGTAAGTAACTAAGTAAGTAAGTAAGTAAGTAAGTAAATAAGTATATATATATATATAAGTAATATATTATATAAATACTTTATTAAATAAGTAAGTAATTAAGTAAGTAAGTAAGTAAATAAGTAAGTAAATAAGTAAGTATATATATATATAAGTAATATATTATATAAATACTTTATTAAATAAGTAAGTAACTAAGTAAGTAAGTAAGTAAATAAATAAATATATAAGTAAGTAAATATATATTTATATATAAAAAAGATATTATATACTATATATATATATAATAAAAGTAAAAAGAGAAAAAAAAGAAATCTTTATTAATTTAACTACGATTTTATTTAATTAAATTACGAATTATTTAAATTTACAAATTATTTAAATTTACGATTTTATTTTATTTAATTTACGAATTTTTACAATTTTAATTTTATTACGAAAAGCACTGCACAGAGGATTTAAACTAAAGACCTTTAAATTACTATATTTATTATATAACTACCGACTATACTATCTAATCTATTATAGAATCTATTTAATTATAAACTTACTTACTTTAGACCTTTTATAAGAAGAGTTGCTTTTTAAATTAGTAAAGGGGGGAGGTAGGGGGGATTTATTTACTAAAGGGTTTTACTAGGTTTCCTTTTTAAGCTATTTATATTAATAAAATCGAGTAAAAGAAAAATACTATAAAATCGAATAAAATTAAACGTATATAATATTAAATTTAATAGTTAAAAAGTATATAAATAAGCAAGCTAGCTTATATTTTAAAGTCGAATTAATTTAAAAAAATAATATTTTACTTATACGTTACTAGTAATATATAACCGAAAAGTATATATAAAAATAAAGTAAGTATACCGTTTTATAGGTAAAATTTAATAATATTAGTAAAATAAAAAAAGATCTAATAAAATTTAGATTTAAAAGGAGTTAAGTCTTTTAATAAATAATAAATATAAAGATTATTTATTATTTACTATTTTAATACTTTATACCGCTTATATAAGGGAATTAAAATATATGTTTTATACCGTTATTTAGAAGAAAAAACAGGCTTTATTATAGTATACTTTATTATATACTAATATTAACTCTAAGCGGTAAAGTAGTATTAAGAAAAAACAAAAATATTAAAAACTCTTTTAAATCGGGCCTATTAAGGCTAATAACTTAACACCGGGTATATATATAGATAAAGTAACTTAATATATATATAATAAAGCTATAAGTAACTAATAATAAAAAGAAAAAAGTGTAACTTTTCGGAACTCGAACTTAGTACCTTTACTATAGTATTTACACGGGTACCGTGTTTTTTAGCCAATCTAATAGTATCGATATCTAGCCTAATACTAAGAATAAAAATAAACTAAAAATAGGGTTTAGATCGCTTTAAGCTTATAAACCCGATTTAGGTAGTCCGGAGTCGATATCTATTTTATTTAATTTTTAAACGTAGGTTAAAGTTATAGGACCGAATTTGCCCTACTATTAGCCGCCCTACAAATCGCGGGGAATAGCCTTTATAAGCTAGTTTTTAAGCCGTTTTCTCGTATAAAGTAGTGTAGTTAGTTAAGGCGTAGGCTCGAATTAGTAAAATTACTACGTACAGGCCCTGTAGAAAAAAAATAAATTTAATAGGCTAGTTAACAGGATTTATTTACTACCTTCCGTAGTAAAAAGGGTTTTAAAAATATTTCCTTATCGAGAGTATAAAAGGGTTATCCGATATATTTAATCTATTAATTAATGTTTGTAATACTTTGCTTACTTATTAATTTATTTCTAGCCCTACCTAGTTTTAAATTAATAAGCTTTAAGCCGCCCCTCTTTTTTTATTTTTTTAATAAACGTAATATATAGTAAAATAAAGTTAATTTTCCTATATTTTTATATATAGGTTAATCGACTAAAAAAGCATCCCTTCCTTGTCTTCTTCGTCTCCTAAATCAATTCCTTCCTCTTTACAATCTACTATTTCCCCTCGTTCGTACCGGTCTTTTTATTTTCTATATTAAATTAATAAATAAAAATTAATTTAAATAAATAAATAAAATAAACTTACTGTAAATAAGCTATATACGCAGCTATTTTCTTTAAAACCTTTTTAATTTCGGCTATAAAAGTACGGTTTTACCGGTAAATTTCTTCTGTATTTAACAGACTTTTACCGTAACGAATAAATTCAGGCTTAGAAGAAGGGTAAATTTATAAAAGAACCTGCCCTCTTTTCTTTAAAAAGTACTATAAAAGGTTTCGTTCGAATTTTAAGCCGTATTTAATTTTATAGGCTTAAAAATCGATTCTAACCTTCTTAAAAAAGGCTTTTATTATTTTAAATTCAGCAATAAGCTAGCAGATATTTTTATAGCTCTTGCTAGGTCTCGAATAAAGGTAATTAAAATAATAATTAATATAAGAATCTAAAGGGGTATCGGGACCCTTTAAATTAATATAAAAAAATGCTTTTATTATAGTAAATTATTAGGTATAAAAACCTAATATTACTAAAAGCTAAAAAAAGAAAAAAGAAAAGGAAATTAAATAGAAAGAAAAAGAGAAAAGTTGTATTTTTATAAAAGAAAATTAAAATTTTTACTTAGTAAGTACGCTTATTAATTAAGGTTAATTAGTAATTAAATTTATATTATTTATTATAATTTAATAATTTAGTATTTACCTTTAATTACTTAATATAAAGAATAAAGAAATTATTTAAATTAGTTTAATTTATATTAAATCTCGACGAGTTTTTAATATTTTAATAGTTTTATTTTTCCTTTAGTATTTAGTTACCTTATACTTACCTTAGTATTTTTACTAGGTTTTTTTAAAAGTACGTTAGTATATGCGTGCCGGAAGATAAATTTAGTAGCCGTAAGTCGATTTTTTTAAAACCCTATACTAACTAATTAGTCGGCTAACTTAAACATATACTACAGCCTCCTATAGCGTACTACAGGGTAAAACGATATCGGAAGGACTGTAAGAGGGAAAAAAAAAATCGAGAAAAAAATTAAACTAATTTTTAAGCCTTTTTATAGTACTATTAAATTTTTATTAATACTATTACCGCCGGTATTGCCTTTAAAAGATATAAAATATAAAAGGTGCTACGTTATAATAGTTACTTTTTAGTACTATTAAAAAAATTACAGACCTAAAAGATATAAAATACAGAGGGTGTTACGCTATAATAGTTACTTTTTAGTACTATTAAAAAAATTACAGACCCGGAAGATATAAAATATAAAGGGTATTATACTATAATAGTTACTTTTTAGTACTATTAAAAAAATTACTTAAAAAGGTATTATATATAAAAATACCTAGGCTTCGAAACCGCCTGGCGATTTTATCGTCTAGTCTTTCTTTAAGCCTTATACAGCCTATAGAACTTTTAGAAACTACGGTGCCTATAGAATCTAGTAGTTTTATAAGGCTTATAGCGCCTTTAGAAAGTACTACGTCTAGCTTTATATTAGAAATAAATTCTTTATTCCCTTTTATAGGGTTTTTATAAGGCTCGGGCCTTTTAGTATACTTTATTTACTAGATCGGGCTTATTTATAACCGCTTAAAAGAGTATATACAGGTAGGGAACTACGTATTTTTAAAATCTAAAATAAAAAAGATTAAATAATAGGCTTTAAGCTTCCTTAGCCTTTTAAAATCAGAAGAAGAATTAAAAGGATTTAGCGGTTACCCTTTTAAAGAGACGCCGGCTATAAAGGGTTTAGTAGTAATTAAAAACGGTTACGTCTATAATTATACCCTTAGCTGTAATTACTATAGTGTTATAGAGAGTATAATTCGAAAGTATATATAAAAAGAACATTAGCCGTTTAAAGGCCTTCGAAAACCTTTTAAAAACGAGTCTTTAAAATAGTTTTATAGGGCCGGGGCTAATTTATAGCGCTTTTTAAATAATAGAAATAGTAGCCGTTATTTCGAGGTTAATTACGGGCGTATATCGCTTATAATTACTGCTACCTTTACTATAATCGAAGGCGAAGGCTTTAAAATCGGGTCGGATATAGTATTAAATAGGCCCGAAAATAGCTTTAAAAATAGTCTTGAAAATAAGCCTGAAAATAAGCCTGAAAATAACGAAAGCGATAGCGATTTTAGTAGCTTTAATAGCGACGATTTAAAGGACTTTAGTATTAAAGCTTCTACGATTAGGCTAGAAAACGCTGCTAAATTTAGGGCGTTAGATAAGAAGGACGCGCTTAACCTATAGTTTCGAAAATTCGGGGCTTTAAGGTATCTATTGCGAATAAAGGCTACTAAAGAGGAAATTAGAGCCTTTATAATATTATATCCGGCCCCGATTTTAACGGAAAAAATACCGGAAGAAAATGAATTAGAAAGGCGAGGCCTTTTAGAAATTTATTTTTCGATCGACTGTATTATTTCAGAGGGTAAAAGGCGAATAAATTCAGACAAGTTCTCCCGGATTAAGTTATTAGAATTAAATCGGACCGATTTAAATAGCAGCCCTTGAAAGCCGTTTAATGCCTTATATAAACTAGCTACGTAGAATCGCTATAGTATCGTTTTTAAACGTTTAATTACGTTTATATTTCGAACTATAAATATTCTTAAGGGGAAAAGGCTTGCTTACGTCCTTTCGGATAGTGAAAAAAGCTGTTTAAAAACCCTTCGAAATACTTTAAAATCCTTTATTTAAAAGGTTCCGATCGACTGTAATTTAGAGTTTTTATAAGGCCCTATAGCTAAAGACGAATATTCTAGACTCGATTTAAGCCTATTAAGGTTTATTTTAGAATTATTTAATCGGAAGCTAAATAACGGCGAATTTTAAAGCGTTTTAATTAGCTTTATAGGCGTTTTATATATTTAAGAGGACAGGACCTACGAAAAGGTCGATATTATTACTCTTATTATCTCTGTAATTACTACTTTAAGCCGTTTATTTATTATCGAATATAATTTCCGGGCTAGAAATCGTATAATTAAAAGATATATTAGAAGGGAAGGTATATCGGAAAAAGAAGCCGAGGAAAAAACCCTTACTTTATTTAATAAAATTTAGGAATATATAGAAGGCTATTTTCTGTCTAATAGAGACTATAAGCCTTTACCTTATTTAATTAATTTACGTTTTTACGGCTTAACTTTAATTAATAATAGTATTAAAGCCGGGGGTATTAACTAGGATAACGATATCTTAATATATAGAGAAATTCGCTTTACGATTACTAGTATTAAAACTACTGTTCGGAAAGGCGTTTTTTAGGCCCGAGAGGTCCTTTTTAAGGACCTTTTATATATTCCGGAACGCCGAAATAACGAAGGCGTAAATTTAATCGAATATTATAAGGGCTTTTTACCCGAAATAGACTAGGAAAATTTAACTAATAATACTATAAAACAGTTTATCGGTTACTCTTTTATTTCTGAATTAAAAGAAAGCCTTTTATTTAATACTAGGCAGTAGCTTTTAAGGCGAATTTTATTAAATAAAGTAGCCCGAAAGGCTTAGTTTTCTTATTTAAAAGTAACTAAATTTAAAAAGCCTTCGATTAAAAAAGCTAAATAATATAGTCGTTTAATAGGCCTATTTCTCGAGAAATTAGCCGCTTTAATGTATATTACCTTTAGGCAGCCTGTTAAAGGTACAGAAGCCTTATCGATTCGGTTTAAGAATGGCGATAACGAGGGTTTTAAAGGGTTTTTCCTCGATAAAGGCCTAATTTAGTTAATTATAAGCTACTATAAAGGCTATACTACCTTTAGTAAATTAAAAATAATTTACCGTTATCTGCTTAAAGAAGTAGGCGAGCTTTTTTCTTATTATATCTTATTAGCCCTTCCTTTTTTCGAAGATTTGTAGGCAAATTTAATTAGGGTTAGGGTTAGGGTTAGGGTTAGGGTTAGGGTTAGGGTTAGGGTTAGGGTTAGGGTTAGGGTTAGGGTTAGGGTTAGGGTTAGGGTTAGGGTTAGGGTTAGGGT